>CM060934.1:888185206-888855206 GCA_030765085.1 Allium cepa | reverse complement strand
TTAATCTAAGCTTAAAAGAGAAACATTCCCTAAATTAGGTTTAGAAAATTTCTGAAATCAAAGAGAGAATGAGTTGGAGAAGAAGAAGAGGAAGCTTACCAATGGGTTCTCTTGAACTTTGGAGCAAGGAGATGGATTTGCAAAGGAAGCTAGGGCTTAGGATTTCCTAATTCCTTTTCTCTTCCACCATTGTTGAAAGCTTGAAGAGTTAGGAATTAGAAATGAAGTAATGAAGAGTTGGAGTGGGTTGGGACTGAGTTAGTAAGTGGGTTCAGCCCAAACCAAAGCCCAAAGCAAAAAGTAGTAAAATTCAACTTTCTTCAAATATATCGAAGCTTATACTCAAAAAGGTCGCAAACGGCATTTTGAACTCAATGGGGGTGGTCTCGAGTCCTAATTCGACCGTATGCAAAAAGTAGCTTTTCGGACAAAAAATCCGACTAACGATAAAATATTAAAATAAAATATTTAAATATAAAATCGATAAATATGCGGGTTGTTACAGATAATCTACGTCCGATTACCCATCTGATTATGCATCACTCAGAACAACGTCATTCCCAAGATGGGAAGTTGCGACTGGATTTATCTAATGGTATGGAAGACAACCTGCGCTAGGATTGGCGGCATCGCCATTAATTAAACTCGCATCTTTTTTGTTGATTAACGATTAGCACTCCATAGAGTCACTTTCTATATTTTCACCTGCCACTCTCGTCTTTAGGTAATATGTGTGAATCTCCATGGAAAGACAGTTTAGTCGAAGATTCCTTCTGCTATTATTAGATCCTCCCTTAGGAAGATAGAAATTCTAAAGTCGTCAGTAGCACCCTTAGCGCCGGCGGCATGAAATTGGGTACATAGCTGTCATGTTATGACTTTTCAAGGGTCCTAGAAATGGATCAAGCTCCAGCCGTGGAGCAAGGAATCTAATAACCTATAGGCATTATTTTTGAATTTATGGTTTTGTTGTCTTTTCCCTTCTAGCATTTGTTCTTTTTTTTTAGGTTATTTGGGTTGAAACTGTTAGTTGTCTCTTGTAAAATGCGTGCATCATATTATGAATTTCTATTTATTTACTGTGTTACTGTTTTTGGACATGCAAACCGCTCCTATGTCTGCATAGTAAAAAGTAGTATCAATATAGGAGTCTCATAAAGATAGTTGATTAACAGTAAATGCAATATTAGACTGGAAGTTTAGAATAGTTGGGAAATTTTAGAAAGAACATGATAAAGTTATTTCGATATCACTTGTCATTGCTCACGTTTCTTAAAAGCTAAATTTATTGAATAATAGATGCGATAACAATTTTAAATAAAATGTCAAGTTTTATGGGTGAAGGTTAGTTGCACATTCTAGAATTTGTTTTGTGCATTTAGCACGTAACTGACTTTCGACTATGTTTAAATTATGGCTTGATTTATCAAAAAATTTGAGAAGGAAAATATTTTGAAAAGTTTTCCCTTGATTTGAAAATTCTCTTTTGAAAAATATATTAGGTTTAGTTGTCTTTGGCTCTTAAATTAATTTTAGAGTTTTATCCAAAAATTTCAAGGGAAAATACATCTAAATATTTTGGTATCTTATTTTAACGTATGAATTTAAAAAGTGAGATTTTTTGTGAAATCTTTGATTTGAAGGCCATATGTTAGGCGTACGGAAGGAAAATAGAGTTTGAATCTGCAAATTTAGCAGTGCATTAGGCCTAACGATGCGATTAATGCGAGCGATAACATGGAAAAAGCTATTTTAGCATTGGAATTTCTATTTCCATACCTTGTCGATGATGCACACGAGTCTATTTTTAGGCTTAATTCTGTTTAAGAGCTTGAAATAAGCCTCCTTATGTATTTTGTACAAGGAAAATTTAGAGTAGATCCGGGGAACCGAGGAAATATCCGTTGTACTACGGGTATATGAAGAAAAGAGTGTGGAAAGAATTTTAAGTTCTCTACCTAAATTCCTTTTCCCAGCATTGTAGTAAAGTTTAGGAAGCAGTTTTTTGATGTGTTAGATTATTAGATGGTCGGAAGTGAATGCAAAATTGGTTGCACACCTCCATTATAGGAGTATGGGGCTTTTGGTTGAAAGGATTTTTCAAAAAGTTGCACATATATAAATTGCCAGTATATATATATATATATGTTGTTTGCATCATGTTTTCAAAAGAAATATACTCATATAGGAGGACCCGATTTAGAATCATTTTGCATATTTATTTTCTGTGTAGTGATACAGAAATATAATACACAGTTATGCATGTTTGGTTGCAAAATTGATTGTACACTCATTGGTTGTGTAGTTTAGGATAATTAGGAGCCAAAACCAAGACTTAGTCATTGGTGAAATTTAAGGGATAAAATTCTTTTTAAGGGTGGAAGAATGTAACACCCTGTAATTTGGCATTAGTTATTTAATCAATTAGTTAATTAATTCAACCTCGAAAATGGAATTTGTACAAACGATGAAATTTGACCATAAAACATGCACCATTGCATTCGTGGTGAAATTCTAAGCAACTTTTATATTTGGACTTTTGCGGTCGGAGTCCAAATGAAGAAATTACGAACGAAAAACTAAATTTTGAACGAAAATAAATAAATAAAAATTTTAACGTTTTTACTTAATTTTCTAAGGCCCACAGGTCGACCTGCATAATGGAGTAATCGATCAAAGGTGATCATTCCCTATGATGGGGGCGGTCGACTGCTTCATGTGTGGCGACTCTAATAAACCTAGGCCACGTATGGCCCAGATATAATATATTTCGATCTAACGGTTCTGGTTGATTCTTACGCCTATAAATTCATGCCTAACCCTCCCTTCTCTCCTAGCGAAACTCTACCATTGCTTATTCTCCACTTTCTTTCTAAATTATAAAATTAAGATATTTGTATTTATATTCATATAAAATGGAGAAGAATAGAAATCTAATAAAAAAGAGAAGATAATCAACTATACGCGTATTTGAGGTAATTTATATATTTGTGTATATTTGTATATATTTTCTCTTCCAATCCCAAATCTCTTCTGACCAGATATATAATTCTAATTTATGTATATACACTTTTATACATATTTCTCAGATTAAAAGGATTTGGAGAAGAATCAAAGATTCTACTTCGGATTTGAAAAACTGGATCATTTTTAAATGGTGGATGTGAAATTTTATAGTTTTTTATAATATAGAAGTTATCCCATTGGCATTTCTTTGATTTTTATGCCTAACTAGATTATTGTATATGAGTTGTAAGTTACAAATTGAATATAATCCGAATATAGTAAATATCGCTACATATTCTTGTTTATGAATTGATTTAGAATTGTTTACAACCGGATTTGGAAATCAGTCCTAAAAGTACGAATTTAGAATATTGATTTGAATAAAATTTATTCCAGATCTAAAATAGGTTGTATAATAATGTTATGAATTTGGACTATCACCCTAATATTGTAGGAAAATAAACTTTTCAATGTTTGGATTGTTGGAACTTAAATCCGTTAATATTTGTAAATTAGTTTGATTTCTTTCACTTTTTTGGAAAAATACAGTATTTGATCTAGCAAAGGATGAATGCAAATAAAAAGAGAAAGAGATGTGTAATGTACAAATTCATTATAGTTTACAATGTCTATTTTAGTATTAAAAAGAAATAATTATTCCTTATAATTTCAAAAGATGTAGTTTTTTATATTTTAAAGTTAAATCTTTTGTTTTAGATTAATTTATAGCAATTGTAACGGAAAATCTTTTGGATATAATTCCAACAATTGAACGTGGAATAAAATATTCTAGTGAAGATATATAACTAGAATATATTTGATAAAGTAAATATTTACATGTAACTTACAGCACTTATTATAATTAAATAAAACTTAGCTAATAAACGACATTTACACGAAATATTCGTGTTTAGGATAACTAATTAATGAGAAAGGAATTTACAAGGGTTGTAACCCTAATAAATGGAAAATAAATGGTAATAAATATAGGAGTTGCAATAATTTAATAGGGCAAATGGATTATTGGGACTGACAAATCAAGAAGTTGAATTAATAAATATGGAATAGTTGATAAGGTTACTAACTTGAAATTAGTAATCATACATAAATGTCTTAGGAAATGTCAATTTGGATTTTGTGGAAAAATTGATATTTATAAGCATAAAAAGGGGATTTACGGGTAGATAAGTATTTAAAGTAAATCTTATTGCTTTAAATAAAAAGGGAATTAGCAACCTAAGTCCAATATCTACCTTAGATAATATAAGTAAAGACTTAGAATGATTAAATGGGCTTAGTAGGTTAGTGTTGCAAGGCCGGTAGAGTCACTCGACGAATGACTATCCTTCACTTTGAGGCTACCAGCAGTCGGCTGCACTTTTACTAGTGTGATATATCACTACTCCTAGGATCCTTGCGACGTGAGAGATTGAGCTTGCTTTCTTAATTGAAAGTGTTAAATGGTCTAAATTTGGAATTAGGAGCGGCGTGGGATATCTCAATAGGGGTTCGCTTCTGGTTTGAGGTATTAAGTGGTTGTAGGGTCCACCTCTCTCCTAAAAGGAAGTATTAAGTAACCTAGTGAAATTCCAAATAAATAAGGATGTCTCTATAAGGGTTTACTTCAGTGTTGAGGTATTAAGTTGTTGTGGGCCTGCCTCCCTACCAAGAGAAGTAACCTAATGATATTTTATATTTATAATTAAGAGTGATGGTGGATATCTCCGAAAGGGTTCACTTCAAATTTGATGTGTTAAGTAACCGATCTAAGGGTTCACCTCACTCCTAAAAAGAAGTATTAAGTAACCTAGTGAGATTTCAAGCGATGTTAGCTAGATGGTACAAGTAAGGAGTCCGTCTTGGGATTAGGTATTAAACGATAAAGGACTACCTATAAATATGTGTTAAATGGTCAGTGGTTTGCCTAGTCCTTATTAATGAGTATTAAGTGGCTTGGGTATAGTCTCTCACATTACTATGGTCGTAATGATGATAGTACCTGTGACGACCTGGAATTTCTGGATATTTGAAATTGAAATATTTAATTGATTTTAAATATTTGAAAGCTAGTTTAACTTGAATTTCAAGTATCACTATTTATTTGGCGATTAAATTACTGAATGTAATTATTGAAAGTTGGGTAAATGGTTGAATCTAAAATTTTAAGCTTATTAAAAATGGTTTAAAAGCTTGTAAAATTAATTTTCATAGTATTGAAGAGAGTAAAAGTGTTAAACTTGAAATTGGAAGTGTTTTGTTAAGTTCTGAAAATTTATCGTTTAAATCGATATTTAAAAATAACCTTTCGAGGCATAGTCCCAGAATTCGATGAAACAAGTTCCATTGGGTCCATAATATTGTGTTACTGTCGGATTTTAATTTTCGTAGCATTCGGAGTTGGCGTGCGATCGTACAGTAGATAAATGCGCTGAATCTATATCGAAATTCAATATAATAGCTGGGTCCAAAAAGCTATCTTCTCCATACGATCGAATTAGGACTTGAAACCTTTTCTAGTGCGTTCGGAATAGGGGTTTAACATTATAAATGCCTAGCAGCACGCCTTGATATGTTGTCAAGATTTTAATCTTCGAATTGATGATGATTTAAATTTGAATTTAAATTTAAACACAAATAATACTAAAATACTTTGGCAAGCTTTTGTTGACACGTATAGGGACTTAATGCACATGTCTTTCCTGCTATACATGCGTCTTCGTTTAAAAATAATAATAATAATATGATTAACGCAACACAGTAAATAAAAGAAAGAGAAATAGGAGCCTTGCTTTATCATCAAACAAAATCGAAATGAAACGAAACCATATCTTCATTTTTTTTTGTTTCTCGTATTCAATCATGGCCGACTTTTCTTCAAATCCTAATCTATTCGTTTTCAAAAAATAAAAATAAATAAGGAATACTGATGCTTCGAATTTCAATGGCAAACAAAAATCAATTCTCCTTTTCTCCTTTACGTTCAAAACCACATCTCAAGAGGAATCCATCGTTCGAATTCAGAAAGGAAGCGAGGCCCATCGAATCGATTATCACTTCGTGAATGATAGAGAGATGTTTGGCCACGATTTCGAAATCGCATTGAACTTTGCGGGTTCGGGGAGGGGGGAGTCGACGACTTTGACATCAACTTCGTTAGAGTCGGCAGCGTCCGCGTGGAGGGGAAGTTAGCTTTGAATGAGCGGAGGCCACGATTCTGCCTTCGTTCCTTGGTTCTCGTGCACACGTAATGTGGGATGGATCGAGGATGTACGAGGGTGACTAGTTCTCGAGCATGGCAGTGTCGTGATTTTGGTGATAGCGTTCGATGGAAATTTGCAGATAGGATTCGCGAGAGGCTGGGTTTGGGGATTGAGGTATATTCATGCAGATTCTTTTTAACAGAAATCAGAATAATATTTTTACAGTAAGATATCAAACACAATTCTGTTTTAAGATTTAATATATAGACATACATATAGGTTGAAAGAAAATTTATTTTATTTAATGTAGGCATATATAGTAAAACAAAAATATGTCGATAAGTAAGATTTTGGAAGAAAGGGATTTTATTGGATTGAATGTAAAATTAGTTTATATTGGCAAAGTTTGAAAGAAATAGGAATTTAAAAATTATTATAGAGTTTATATAAAAAGTTATATTTTTAAATACATATAAAGTAATTTTAGTACATGTAGTTTCAAGGGAAAATAATAAATTAAAAATACATATAAACATTTTTTAAATCCACCAGTTATTTTAAACAATGTATTACAGTGATTAATTTGTTTAATAAACTGTATAATGTATGTACAAGGTCAAAAGTCATGGAGAACAAGCCAGTTTGGATCGGATTGCAAATTAAAAATCAAAGGTGAGTTAATCTCACTCATTTGGATCACTATTTAATTTAAATAGTTAAATATAAATTGTTGGATGATTGATTGCAATTGATCATTATTATCATTCTAGATGTGGTATATTATATATAGTATATATATATATATATAAATTGGAGTGATTGATTTCCCGCATTATATAGCGGATGAGACCCTATGTGCCGCATAATAGCGGATGATATGAATATAAACCCATATACCACGATATTCCACCTCGAAGTGGAATTGGTACTTTTTATTGTGCTAACATCTGTGGATGTAGGGAAACAAGTTTGAGGGATCCAACTGGATTCTCAAAACATTGAAATTATTTTATATTCAGCGATATGATTGATGTGATAATCAGTGATTGAATATATTTATTTTGTTGGTAATTAAAAATTTATTGAATGCTACGGTTTGGCTGAATATGTTTGGATATTTTGAAGATATGAAAAAATATAAAAGATTTGATTTTAAAAAGTGATATAAGAGAGAAATATTAAGTAAAATAATTTTAGATGGACTAAAGAATGAATTCGGGAAGAATAAAGGTTTGATTTTAAATAAATGCTTGGTAAGGGAAAAATATAGAGATTTTAAATAAATAAAATTAAAGGAGTTTTGAAGACTTAAGTGGTATTTCTTATGAATTAAAGGAATTTATTTTAAATTTTAAGATTTTAAATGATTGGGAAGAACTAAAAGGGGGAATCTTGAATAAGAATGAAATGGATATTTTCGGTTTAAAATAAGATTTTGAATCAAAAATAAAGAAGTGAGTTTGAAATTAATAAATTTTGAAATAAATTTGGATAAGTAAAGGAGTAATTTTTAAATGGAGTAAATTTTGGAAATCGATTGGGAAATTGATTTAGTGTTTGAAAATGTGTTTTAAAAGGAAAATGAGAATTTGGGATTTATAATCGAGGTTTATAAATTAAGTGAAATAATTATCAGTGGGTAAATTTGAAAGTATAAATTCACGGTGGGAATTTATAAGGAAATAGGAAATGTGTTTTAAAAATGAGAAGGGGCTTTATCTTTAAAGTTTTAAAGGAATTTGCGGGATTGGAACGTAAATTAAATTGGGATAAATCGAGAAGGATTTATAAATAATAAGATGGACTATATTGGAATAGAATGTGTATTTTCCTGAAAAGCCAAGTATATTTTCAAAAAAAGTCTTTAAGTTTAAATTAGAAATTTAAATGTTTTGGAAAGAATGTTTAGAAAAGTTATTTCTTTTAGCTGTTTAAAAATCTCTAAGTAGTATTTATTATGGTAATAAATTATTTTTAAAAGGGTTAAGTAGTATTATAATTTAAAGGATTTTTAAAATATTATATTTCATAAATATCTTATTTTATTAAGTAGCTTGGTCAAAGTTTTACTTAGAGAATTTATTTGTTTTAAGTTGTTTTAAATTTTTAAAGTAAATATTTATTCAAAGTAATTATAGTGGTAATTATTTTAATAGTTAAACTAGTATTATATTTTAAAAGATAATTATTAAATATTTATACTTTATACAATAGTTTTATTTTAAAAATATTTCTTTGTGACTTAAGTTTTACTTGGAAAATTATTTTAGAACTTTATAACTAATATTTTTAAATAAGTGATATTAAATAGTCTTATTTTATGTATTTTAAAGAATATATATTTTTAAATAACGTGATTTAAATTATTTAAAATCTAAGTATTAAGATTCGGGGCTTTTTCAGTGAAAATAAAACTATTGGGTGGGAATTTGTTCCGTGAGTGAAAAGTGTTTGAAACTGTTATCAAAGGGTTGAAGTGTTGAAAATATCTTGTGAAGGTATTTTGAAAATAAAAAAAATTGGAAAATTGTTAGTGCCTGATGGTTGATTTTGAATATTATTTAATAGTTAAATAACCGACTATCAATATTAGCCAATGCGCTGATCGTTTCGAAGAGATCGGGATCGAGATTTATTTCTCGAAAACCACTTCGATCTGGTTTGAATATTTCCATGAGGAAGACAAGAGCTTGTAGTCGAAGATGGAGCAGTGAAGTGCAAGGACTAGTCGCTACTAATCCTGAGGGTGATTCCGAAATAGATGTAGTAGAAGTAGTGCCTACGGTTCCGTTCGAACCCGGAACGGACTTGTATGGATGAATGCATTCAAAACATCGTCAAGAGGACGATGAGCATTCTAAGTGAATGTGCGCTAAAAAGGTAATGCATATCCTCGAGCCTCATCAACCGGGAATGGCTAAAACAGGGGACGTGCGCACAGGGCTAAGTGGCTAGCAAACAATTAGGGTAAGGTCACCCCTGTCTAGATGTCCCTGTTTATTCGGCCGTGTGGGCGGTTATTGATCCCAACCGCAGGGTGAACTTATTCGTACTATCCAGTAAGGGGTAGCTTCGGTCTTATGTTGTAGGGGATTTTGGGTGGATCCTTGGTACGGTGATCTAGACCACGTACTATGATAGGTGGTACTCCAGTAGCCCTGCCATTGTATGGAATCCAATCTCCAAATAGCGCCTGTACAATTTTGATTGTGTCCATCTATTGCTGAAACGTGAGATGCAAGCATTTCAGCTAGATTTTATTTTACTTTCTATAGACGCTATTATAATATCAGACGGATTTGATAAAAAATGTTTTGGTTATCGTAAGGAAAAAACCCGGCATATTTATTTGTGGCGTGGTCTTACGAGATACCCTTGATTTCAAAGGATTTTGAAAACTTCAATAATCCATTTAAGTGTGTTTTCTTACGCTGGTTTTCTAGACTGACTTGGGTATTGTTTTATTATGATGCTCGAGTCAGACCGCGTATTATAAAATACAGGATATGATGCTGTGGAGCTTAGGAGACGAGCTGGATGGTGGGACGTACTTCCATACTTGATTATTTTTCCGATGTGTATTTAGTTTGTAAGGACTGGTTATGATAACTGTCCAGTTGTGTGCTATGAATTCTGTTGTACTCAGATGATGTAATGTATAAACAGATGTAATTCTTTTGATTTAAAGAATAGTCATTTATCTATTATATTTTATTCCACTACGATGGTAAGATTCTGTTGTGTTGTTTTCTCTTTTTCTACCTCCTTCTTCTTTTAACCCTAATGGTTCGATTTTTCGGGCATCGAGAAATTGGGTCGTTACACTTGGCGAGAACCTTGGCTCTGGTGGGGATTACTCATTAAATAGAGTCCATAGTACTCTAGAATGAGTTTGAGTGTATTAATAGATACGAGTGCGTATTTTTTAGTGAGTATAAAAATTGTTTTTATATTATGTTGATTTATCGGTCGAGTGTTTATGGATTCTGGTCGATATATGGGACGCCATGTCATTGATAGGGGTTTATAAACTCTTAAACAAGATAAACCGACACAGTATTGTCTTAAATAGGGTAAATGAAATAATTTTACCCAGATTATTTTTATATAAAAAGGAAATAATTTTTCGTAAATTATTATAGTTATATATGGTTGCTTGGTTGTTAGAAAATGATAATATTAAATTATTATTCTTGTTGTGTAAAATCCGAATAAGAAATTGAAATTATAACCTAAGACAAGGAAACAAATTCATATAATAGAATGAAATTTGTAAATGTAAACTATGAATGTGATGTGTGATATCCCGGAAGTTTTAGGCAATATTTATTTAATAATTTCGTTAATAATTATGCTAAAATGTGAAATATTGATTTAATATCTAATTTAAACAGAGATTTCTTTTGAAGAGTAATAATTATTTAATTTGTCAAATGATATTCTTTTCAAAATAATACTAATAATTTAATTTAAACTGATTGTTTTCAAATGTTAAAAATATTTATGTGATAAATTTATCTTTCTAAGCTGATTTGAAAATATTTTATTTATAATGTATAAATGTTTATACATTACATAAATAGAAGATTTGATTTTAATTTAAATTTAAATTTAATAAGAATATTTTCAAATCTATTATATATATATAAATGTATAATTTGTAAATTAATTAAATTGATTTAAATTAGTATTGAAAACTATCCAAAGGTAAATTTTAAAGTCTTTCTTATATCTTCATAGTAATGTAAGTAAGTATTTATTTTGTTTATAAAAATAAATATAGTTTAAATTTTATTTTATTATAATAAAAGTTTATTTTTATTTATTTTAAAGGGAATTATTTTTCTTTTGAAATAAGATTTAATTCATTCATATTAGAATATAGTATTTTGATTTAAAACTCTTGAATAAAATAAAGTCAACATTATTATTTTTAAAATCTTCTCTTTTGAAAATTGGTTTTAAAGGAATATTATTTTGAAAATATTCAAGCAAACATTTAAAATGTATAATTTGATAAAGAAGTTTATAAGTAATAATCATTTTAAAGGCTAATGTTAATAAACATCTAAAACATCTTAAATTAAAATTAGTAATGGTTTTAGAAGAGATTTAAGAACCTTTTTAAATTAAGGAGTTGCTTTTAAATATTAAAATGTATATGTGTTCAACTCTTAAACCATAACTTGTAAATTTATCTACATCCTAACATAATAAGTGGCATTGTTTTAAAAAAAATTATTTAAATGATATTGATAAGAAATATAGCAAATGCATTTTTTTTCAACCCTTATTCTCATTTGAATCTGAAAAATCAGATTTCAGTAAAATCAAAAACCCAACATAATGCATGTTAAAAAATCTGCAATTTCAAAACCCAATACTACAATCTGGAAGCAATCTTCAACTTCAACTCTTTCTCAAGCATATGAAAGTGGATCTGCATATTTCAGTAATCAAAGTGGAAGTTCAACTTCAATTCAAAATTTAGGAATGTCTGCATGCAAGTTCAAACAATCTTCATCAACAAGAAAAGCAAATTCAACTAGAAAATGCAGGTGCAAGTTCAATATGCAATTCCTGGAAAATGAAATCTGCATCTAATTTGTTCTCTGCATCTTCATATATGGTGAGTAAACTTCTTATTTTAAAAACAGTTTTCTTTTAAATCAAAGATATATAAAATTTCCTGAATTCAAGTATTGGTTTACATAAATTAGAACCTGGTTGATTTAAAACTGCTCTGTTATTTTTGAAAGTGAAACCTCAATGCAAAAGGTTGAATCTGTCTGTTGCATGTGAATATATAAGAATGTGTATGCTTGTAATGATTTTATTTGTGATGAGTATGGTGTGTGAATATATATATATATATATATATATATATATATATGAGATTGCAGTAAACCTGATTAACAATTTTCTGTTTAAACTAAGTTTAATAAGAAAAGCTTTATTCTCCTATTTAATTTCTGTTAGAAGCTAATATGTGTAAATAAATAATGTTGTTTAGTAATAAATTATGTTCTTAAATCATGATTTAGTTGTATTTAAAAAAATTCTGTTACCTCTGAAACAAATATAACAGTAAGTATTTTTAATAAAACCAATCATCATTGAAATGAAAACAAATACCAAACAGCTTAAATCAATTAAACAGTTTTGTAATCTGAATTCATGTTTAAAAACATGAATTTTTAAACAAATTTTATATTTTTTAAAATTACTGTGGGGTGCGTTTTCCGTGTTAAACAGAATTGGGTCTTTTTGGCTCGTTTGATTTTCTAGTGGATTTTGGAAGATGTTATTCTACATGTAGGTGGAGTATTGATGAGAGAATGGGGGAAAAATTAAGCAATTGGTGATCAAAGAGAGAGAGGAGATGGAAATTGGAATTTACAGGTTTTAACCCTAATTTGGAGTGGTCGGGTTTTGTTAGCTTCTGGATTTTACTGTGATGCGTCGAGTGAGGAGGGGTTTTGTGAGTTTGCAGAGGGGGTGTAAAGGAAGTTATAGCCAAGGTTGCGTCAACGATGGTGGTCGGAGGTGGGACCCCACGACGTTGACAGGTTTGACTATTTGTTGCTGTGAAGTTTTTTCTAGGTCTGGATAAATTCTTTGATTTCAAAGTTTGAGTTGCAGTGGAGAATAGGTGATCGTACCTATGTTAGGAGATGGTCGGCGACTATGAGGAGTAGCATAGTGTGTCTGGAGATGATCAGAGCTCCGGCGTATATGCACCGTTCATGCTTGATGTCTGGTGAACCTGGTGGGGTAATGCAGTGTGTTGACTCGAAGTGTTTCCCAGGTTTTTGTGCTTCTGTCTCGAAGCAGGGGGTTTGGAAACTCGAAGTAAATATAGGGGTTTCTCGGGTATGTTAGTTTCAGGTTATAAAACCTGACAGTATTCTGTGTTTTGAATTTAAATGAAATCCAAATTTTTAAAGCAGGATTTAAACAGGGGTTTGAATTCAAGTTTAAGTTTGATGAATTTTTGAATTCAAAGTTTTTAAAAATAGTAATTTTAAATTTTAAACAAGATTTAAATTTAGTTTTAAATCAAGATTAAAAACAGTTTTCAGGTTACTTTTAAAAACCAGACTTTAATTCAAAACAGTTTTTGTAAGTTTTTAAATTATGAACAGATTTAAATGTTTTTAAGCAAGATTTAAATCTGTTTTGAAATCAAGTTAAAACAGTTTTCAGATTTACTTTGGAAACCAGTTTTGAATTCAAAACAGCTTGTAAATTTAAAAAAAATGAACATATTCAAATGTTTTAAAAGAATTTGATTTCAAATAAGTTTTAAAACTTGAAAGAATTTATTTCCTTTAGTATTTGAGTTAAGATATGAAGTGTTAATTTAAAATTGAAAGTTAAAATAATCAATCTATTTTCAAAGCTTGATCTATTTTAATCAAGTAATTTTGTTTTAAACTTTTTATTTATATTTGAGTAATGTTCTTTAACATCATTTTATTTTAAGGTTTATATTTATTTAAATTTGGATTAATGTTTAAATAGTTAAATATTATAAATATTAAATTTTTAAATGGAATTTGAATTTAAATTTAGAAATGTAAATACATTTTGAATGTGAATGAAGTCATATGATAAGTAAATAAATTATATTGAGTATAATTAAAATAATTAAGAATTTACTTAATTATTTGATTTTAAATAATGATTTAGATTAATTTTTAATTAGAGTTGATTAATGATAATTAATCTAAGATAATTTTTCTTAAGTTAGTAATTATTGAAAATATTGTTAATTAATAAAATAATTATCTAAGGATAATTAAATAATTAATTGATGTAATTAATTTTGATAATTAACTAGATTTATTAATTGAATATAATCAATTGTAATTTGTTAAGCATAATTACTTGATAAAAGTAATTAAGGAATTATTTACTTATTAATTTTGATAATGTGATTTGTTTAAATTAATTAATTTAGTTTAATTAATTTAAGATAATCATTTAATGATTTAATGGAAATAATTATTTATTAATGGAGCAGGATTACTTGGAGAAGTAATGAATGGTAATTACTAGAATGTAATTAGTGAAAGGTGATTTATTTTAATTAAGTAATTTGGATAATTACTTTTGTAATTAATCAAGAGATTTATTAATTAAGATAATTAATTATTGGATAATTAATTTGTTAATGAGTAATTAAAGATAGTTAATTACTAAATTTAATATTAATCAAGTTGATTAAAAATTAGATTAATTACTAAATGTAATTAATTTTAATTAAATAATTTATTTAAATATTAGAGGTCATTAATTATTATAATTAATGATGTAATTAAGGATTGTTTGATTTAGTAATAATTAAATAAGTGATTAATTAATTGTAATTAATTAAGGATAAATATAATTAATTATAATTAATTAATAAATGAGTAATTAAATGTTAATCACTTATGATTAAGGTTAATTAATTTATAAAATTAATTAAGGACTAATTACTTATTGTAATTAGTGAATGATTAATCAAAGTGTTTAATCAAGTTGAATACTTAGTGAATAATCAATTATCTGGGTTAATTAATTAATGAATATTAAGCAGGATTTATAGAAATGAGTAATTAATTTAATTTAATTTAAATTAATTAGAGATGGTTGTAATTAATTTAATTCGTTTTAAATTAATTATAATTGATGGTTAATGAATCATTGCTTATGGATATTATTGATTGAATGGTTGTGATCTCAGTAATGAGATGAGTCGTATCTGTATGATATGCATGCTTGGTTTAAGTATGATTGTTTGTGATGGATTATTTGGTTGCGATGATTATCTGTTTGTGATGATGATATAAATTATCCGTTTATGATATGAATGTGATTATGTATTGTGAGATGTAGTTTATCTATCTATGTGAATTAGATAATAATGAAATGAGATATTTGTTTAAAACCTTAAGTACAACTTGGACATTAAGATGGCGTTTGGTTTCGGTGAGACCGTGATCGGGTTTCCATATTTGGATATCCGAAAACCACATCAATTCCAATTAAACGTTAGGTCGTTAATCCAAGTGGAGCAAGTGAAGACTCGAGGTGTGGGTGATTCCGTAATGAGTTTGACGGAATAGTACTTATAGGTTTGAGATGGTGATTTAGAGTGCAAGGGTTATCGTCGTTAACTCTGAGGGTGATTCTAATACGAGTGTAACGAGATAATGCCTTCGGTTTCGTTCGAACCCGGAACGAACTTGTATGGATTGAATGCTTTCAGAACATCGTCAGGTGGACGATGAGCATTCTAAGTTTGATGTGTCCTATAAAGGTAATCGTAGCCTCAAGCGTCATCAACCGAGAATGGCTAAAACAGGGGAGGTGCAGCAAGGCTTCGTGGGTAGCCCCCACTGGAGAGCAAGATTTATCCCTGTCTAGAGGTCCCTTTATATTCGGCTGTGTGGCAGTTGGCGACGGCCAATCTGCGGGGTGGTCTTGTTCGGAACTGTTCAGTAAGGAATGGTTCCGGACTTATGTTGCAGGGGAATTAGGGTGGCTCCTCGGTACGGTGATCTAGGCCACGTACTGTGACGGGCGGTACCCCAGTAGCCCTGCCATTGATGGAATCCAAAATCCAATAAGTGCCTGTACGGTTTTGATTGTGTCCAACTATGTTGGAACGTGAAATGTAAGCATTTCAGCTATTTCTGTATTTTATTTTGAAAACCCTAGACACTATTATAATATCACTGGATTTCCTATCAAATGTTTTGGTTAGCGTAAGGTAAAAACTTTTCCATGTTTATGTGTGGGAAGTCTTACGTGATACCTTTTGTTTTCAAAAGATTTTCTAAAGTTAAGCAACTTTTATTCCCGTTTACTCACACCAGACCCCTGTCTGACCCGAGTGTTTATTTTCTGTTTTATTAAACTCTTGGGTACTCATATTTCGTATGAGTAGTCAAGTGTTTCAAGAGTTGCTTTGAGGAGTTCTGGAGGAGATAATGGAGCAGGAGGCTTCAGCGTGTAGATATATGTAGTGGTTCCGCTGTGTTTGAGTTGTATCTGTTTTCTCTGATAGACTTGAATTGTAATTGCTAGACAGATGTTTATAACTGTCTAGTTTGTGTTGTATTAGCTGTTTAACTCTGATGTATATGATACCATGTAAAGTTTTATGTGATATAATATAATTTATTCGTTCCGCTGTGAGATTCTGATGTTGTCTGTTTCTTTCTTTCCTTTCTCTTTTCTATCCCTTTCTTTCTTCTTAATGATGCGTCTTTTTATGGAATGAAAGGCGGGTCGTTACATTGTGGTATCAGAGCTCTAGGTTGATCGAATACCTAGACTCTGGAGTGGTGTCTATCTTGAGAGAGCGTATTTGTAATTTTGAATATATGTATATACATATATATATATATATTTATTTATTTCTACCTATTCGATTGGGTTACCTGTTCAGGTTTTCCAAAATAAGTAATAAAGGTAGATTGGGTCGTGGTGTGTGTAACACAACTACCATTGGTTGGAGTTCGAGTGTTTGAGGTTGGAAGTGATCTGCTAAGGCAGTATTGGGCATCTTGAGTAGTTTTGCAGTTTGGTGTGAAAGATTTCACCGGTCTCTGAAGGGAATCTTTTTAAGATTCGGAGTTTATCTTTGGATTGTAAGCTTGTTTGCACTCGTGTGAGTGGTTTTTCTTGAGTTTGGATCAGTTGGGAGTTCTGAAGCCAGCAATGGTCTCTTGGCAACCTTAGGAAGGAGTTCTGTCTGTATTTGAGTTTGAGACTCAGTTTGGCAGAGTGTTTTGTGCTTGGTTTGAGAGCGAGTTTCCTGAGAGATATCTGTCTACTGGAAGACTCTATTGTGAAGTGGCTGGTGTAGCTTTGGGATTCGATAAGTTTTTGGATAAGGATGTCTTTGGCAGTAGTAGCAGCAGTGAGTGGCCTGTTTCTTCGATGATTCGAAAATCTCTGTGATTCTTTTGTCAGTAGGCCGGGCAGATGGTGGAGCTTGTCCATTTCTTCTGAATGCTCAGTTGGGTGTGATGTTTGTGGTTAGAGGTAGACCACTAGTTCTTCCTTTGATTAGAAGGCTTTAGCTTTTCTGATTGTTGAAGAGAGAACGATTTCTTGGAATCTGAACTAAGTAGAATCGCAAAAGTGACTTGCGATGATTCGAAAGTTTTCTAAGTAATCTTTGTTTGGGTTGAAGCATCTCTAGTGGATGTTTGAGTTATCGAAGTGGTATTTTCTCGATATCTTCAAAGGAGTTAAGATTTGCATCCATCGAGAGTTTGAGTTCTGTTTCGACTTGGTTCTTGGAGTTTTACCGATGGTTCAGCATAGTAGGAAGGCTCTTTGAGAAAGAGATCTGTTTAAGCTGACAGGTTAATCGGATCAAGTGTTGTGGTTGAATTTTTGCTGTGGCGTTGTTACCGAATCGGATAGGTCACTGAGATTTTATAGAATTTGATGAACAATGTTTCCGGGATACATTGATCAAGTCTATACTTGTGTTCATCAACAGCATTCTCGAATCAGAGTTGCGCAGTGGAAGCATGGTGGCAGCTATTCCAGAATAGAAGCAACACCCGATTCTTTGGGAAATTGAGTTTTGTCTTGGATCAGAGGATTTCTACAGGAAATTCATTTTAATCTGGAGGCTTGATTGTTTTGTGCATATGTTTTGTTTTCCGGATAAGAGTAGTATGTTTGGAGTCTTCTGATGTTTGTGTAATAGAGTTTGTGTGGTAGATTTGATTGACTTAGAAGTTGGAGGCAGCCCAGAATCGACAGGAGAGACTTGTGGATATGAGTATTGGATCTTTCTGTTTTCTCTTAAGGATTAATTGTTCGATCTACAGGATTGAATTGCCAGTTCGGATGGTTGGAATTTGTTATGTAATTCACGTATCTCTGAGGGAGTACGTGTATGATCTACCATTGGTTTTAGAATCAGTAGTTCTGGGAAATTTGGAAGTTGATCAGGACTTGTTTGTGGTCCAGTTCTCTGTTTAGATTGGTTGATCTAGATATATAGGAGCTCTAGATCTGTGTGGTATAGCTAGTTTAGATTCTGCAAAGCGAGTGTCCCGGTGTTGGTACCTGGGAAACTCTAGGGAATCTTATCCAGAATTTTATCTGGATAATTAGAATTGTTTGTTTGAATTGGTTGTTATGGTTGCTAGTATTTGGTTGATAACATATGTTTGCTTTTTAAATTTTAAAATATGTATGAGATTATTAAATTACCTTTGCTTTTAAATTTCGGGGACGAAATTCTTTTAAGGGGGGAGGAATGTGATATCCCGGAAATTTTAGGCAATATTTAATTGATAATTTCATTAATAATTATTCTAAAATGTGAAATATTGATTTAATAATCTAATTTAAACAGAGATTTTCTTTTGAAGAGTAATAATTATTTAATTTTTCAAATGATATTCTTTCAAAATAATAATAATAATTTAATTTAATCTGATTGTTTTCAAATGTTAAAAATATTTAAGTGATAAATTTATCTTTCCAAGCTGATTTGAAAATATTTTATTTATAATGTATAAATGTTTATACATTGTAAATAGAAGATTTGATTTTAATTTAAATTTAAATTTAATAAGAATATTTTCAAATCTATTATATATATAAATGTATAATTTGTAAATTGATTAAATTGATTTAAATTAGTATTGAAAACTTTGCAAAGGTAAATTTTAAAGTCTTTCTTATATCTTCATAGTAATGTAAGTAAGTATTTATTTTGTTTATAAAAATAAATATAGTTTAAATTTTATTTTATTATAATAAAAGTTTATTTTGTTTTATTTTAAAGGGAATTATTTTTCTTTTGAAATAAGATTTAATTCATTCATATTAGAATATAGTATTTTGATTTAAAACTCTTGAATAAAATAAATTCAACATTATTATTTTTAAAATCTTCTCTTTTGAAAATTGGTTTTAAAGGAATATTATTTTGAAAATATTCAAGCAAACATTTAAAATGTATAATTTTATAAAGAAGTTTATAAGTAAACATGTAATCGTTTTAAAGGCTAATGTTAATAAACATCTAAAACATCGTAAATTAAAATTAGTAATGGTTTTAGAAGAGATTTAAGAACCTTTTTAAATTAAGGAGTTTCTTTTAAATATTAAAATGTATATGTGTTAATATTAAAATGTATATATATATTGTGTATATGAATTTTAAATATTAAAATGTATATGAATATAGTGTGTGAATATATATATATATATATATATATATATGAGATTACAGTAAACCTGATTAACAGTTTTCTGTTTAAACTAAGTTTAATAAGAAAAGCTTTATTCTCCTGTTTAATTTCTGTTAGAAGCTAATATGTGTAAATAAATAATGTTGTTTAGTAATAAATTATGTTCTTAAATCATGATTTAGCTGTATTTAAAAAAATTCTGTTACCTCTGAAACAAATATAACAGTAAGTATTTTTAATAAAACCAATCATCATTGAAATGAAAACAAATACCAAACAGCTTAAATCAATTAAACAGTTTTGTAATCTGAATTCATGTTTAAAAACATGAATTTTTAAACAAATTTTATATTTTTTAAAATTACTGTGGGGTGAGTTTTCCGTGTTAAACAGAATTGGGTCTTTTTGGCTTGTTTGATTTTCTAGTGGATTTTGGAAGATGTTATTCTTCCTGTAGGTGGAGTATTGATGAGAGAATGGGGGAAAAATTAAGCAATTGGTGATCAGAGAGAGAGGAGATGGAAATTGGAATTTCCAGGTTTTAACCCTAATTTGGAGTAGTCGGGTTTTGCTAGCTTCTGGATTTTACTGTGATGCGTCGAATGAGGAGGGGTTTTGTGAGTTTGCAGAGGGGGTGTAGAGGAAGTTATAGCCAAGGTTGCGTCAACGATGGTGGTCGGAGGTGGGACCCCACGACGTTGACAGGTTTGACTATTTGTTGCTGTGAAGTTTTTTCTAGGTCTAGATAAATTCTTTGATTTCAAAGTTTGAGTTGCAGTGGAGAATAGGTGATCGTACCTATGTTAGGAGATGGTCGGCGACTATGAGGAGTAGCATAGTGTGTCTGGAGATGATCAGAGCTCCGACGTATATGCACCGTTCATGCTTGATGTCTGGTGAACCTGGTGGGGTAATGCAGTGTGTTGACTCGAAGTGTTTCCCAGGTTTTTGTGCTTCTGTCTCGAAGCAGGGGGTTTGGAAACTCGAAGTAAATATAGGGGTTTCTCGGGTATGTTAGTTTTAGGTTATAAAACCTGACAGTATTCTGTGTTTTGAATTTAAATGAAATCCAAAATTTTAAAGCAGGATTTAAACAGGGGTTTGAATTCAAGTTTAAGTTTGATGAATTTTGAATTCAAAGTTTTTAAAAATAGTAATTTTAAATTTTAAACAAGATTTAAATTTAGTTTTAAATCAAGATTAAAAACAGTTTTCAGGTTACTTTTAAAAACCAGACTTTAATTCAAAACAGTTTTTGTAAGTTTTTAAATTATGAACAGATTCAAATGTTTTTAAGCAAGATTTAAATCTGTTTTGAAATCAAGTTAAAACAGTTTTCAGATTTACTTTGGAAACCAGTTTTGAATTCAAAACAGTTTGTAAATTTAAAAAAATGAACATATTCAAATGTTTTAAAAGAATTTGATTTCAAATAAGTTTTAAAACTTGAAAGAATTTATTTCCTTTAGTATTTGAATTAAGATATGAAGTGTTAATTTAAAATTGAAAGTTAAAATAATCAATCTATTTTCAAAGCTTGATTTATTTTAATCAAGTAATTTTGTTTTAAACTTTTCTTTTATATTTAAGTAATGTTCTTTAACATTCATTTTATTTTAAGGTTTATATTTATTTAAATTTGGATTAATGTTTAAATAGTTATACATTATAAATATTAAATTTTTAAATGGAATTTGAATTTAAATTTAGAAATGTATTGTTCAAATACATTTAGAAGGTAAATGAAGTCATTTGATAAGTAAATAAATTATTTTGAGAATAATTAAAATAATTAAGAATTTACTTAATTATTTGATTTTAAATAATGATTTAGATTAATTTTTAATTAGAGTTGATTAATGATAATTAATCTAAGATAATTTTTCTTAAGTAAGTAATTATTGAAAATATTGTTAATTAATAAAATAATTATCTAAGGATAATTAAGTAATTAATTGATGTAACTAATTTTGATAATCAACTAGATTTATTAATTGAATATAATCAATTGTAATTTGTTAAGCATAATTACTTGATAAAAGTAATTAAGGAATTATTTACTTATTAATTTTGATATTATGATTTGTTTAAATTAATTAATTTAGTTTAATTAATTTAAGATAATCATTTAATGATTTAATGGAAATAATTATTTATTAATGGAGCAGGATTACTTGGAGAAGTAATGAATGGTAATTACTAGAATGTAATTAGTGAAAGGTGATTTATTTTAATTAAGTAATTTGGATAATTACTTTTGTAATTAATCAAGAGATTTATTAGTCAAGATAATTAATTATTGGATAATTAATTAGTTAATGAGTAATTAAAGATAGTTAATTACTAAATTTAATATTAATCAAGGTGATTAAAAATTAGATTAATTATTAAATGTAATTAATTTTAATTAAATAATTTATTTACATATTAGAGATCATTAATTATTATAATTAATGATGTAATTAAGGGTTGTTTGATTTAGTAATAATTAAATAAGTTATTAATTAATTGTAATTAATTAAGGACAAATATAATTAATTATAATTAATTAATAAATGAGTAATTAAATGTTAACTACTTATGATTAAGGTTAATTAATTTATAAAATTAATTAAGGACTAATTACTTATTGTAATTAGTGAATGATTAATCAAAGTGTTTAATCAAGTTGAATACTTAGTGAATAATCAATTATCTGGGTTAATTAATTAATGAATATTAAGCAGGATTTATAGAAATGAGTAATTAATTTAATTTATTTTAAATTAATTAGAGATGGTTGTAATTAATTTAATTCATTTTAAATTAATTATAATTGATGGTTAATGAATCATTGCTTATGGATATTATTGATTGAATGGTTGTGATCTCAGTAATTAGATGAGTTGTATCTGTATGATATGAATGCTTGGTTTAAGTATGATGATTTGTGATGGATTATTTGGTTGCGATGATTATCTGTTTGTGATGATGATATAAATTATCCGTTTATGATATGAATGTGATTATCTATTGTGAGATGTAGTTTATCTATCTGTGTGAATTAGATAATAATGAAATGAGTTATTTGTTTAAAACCTTAAGTACAACTTGGATATTAAAATGGCGTTTGGTTTCGGTGAGACCGGGATCGGGTTTCCATATTTGGATATCCGAAAACCACATCAATTCCAATTAAATGTTAGGTCGTTAATCCAAGTGGAGCAAGTGAAGACTTGAGGTGTAAGGGCTATACGTCAGTATAACTCTGTGGGTGATTCCGTAATGAGTTTGACGGAATAATACTTATAGGTTCGAGATGGTGATTTAGAGTGCAAGGGTTATCGTCATTAACTCTGAGGGTGATTCCAATACGAGTGTAACGAGATAATGCCTTCGGTTTCATTCGAACCCGAAACGAACTTGTATGGATTGAATGCTTTCAGAACATCGTCGGGTGGACGATGAGCATTCTAAGTTTGATGTGTCCTATAAAGGTAATCGTAGCCTCAAGCCTCATCAACCGGGAATGGCTTGAACATGGGAGGTGCAGCAAGGCTTCGTGGGTAGCCCCCACCGGAGAGCAAGTTTTATCCCTGTCTAAAGGTACCTTTATATTCGGCTGTGTGGCAGTTGGCGACGGCCAATCTGCAGGGTGGTCTTGTTCGGAACTGTTCAGTAAGGAATGGTTCCGGCCTTGTATTGCAGGGGAGTTAGGGTGGCTCCTTGGTACGGTGATTTAGGCCACGTACTGTGACGGGCGGTACCCCAGTAGCCCTGCCATTGATGGAATCCAAATCCAATAAGTGCCTGTACGGTTTTGATTGTGTCCAACTATGTTGGAACGTGAGATGTAAGCATTCCAGCTATTTCTGTATTTTATTTTGAAAACCCTAGACACTATTATAATATCACTGGATTTCCTATCAAATGTTTTGGTTAGCGTAAGGTAAAAACTTTTCCATGTTTATGTGTGGGAAGTCTTACGTGATACCTTTTGTTTTCAAAAGATTTTCTAAAGTTAAGCAACTTTTATTCCCGTTTACTCACACCAGACCCCTGTCTGACCCGAGTGTTTATTTTCTGTTTTATTAAACTCTTGGGTACTCATATTTCGTATGAGTAGTCAAGTGTTTCAGGAGTTGCTTTGACGAGTTCTGGAGGAGATAATGGAGTAGGAGGCTTCAGCGTGTAGATATATGTAGTGGTTCCGCTGTGTTTGAGTTGTATCTGTTTTCTCTGATAGACTTGAATTGTAATTGCTAGACAGATGTTTATAACTGTCTAGTTTGTGTTGTATTAGCTGTTTAACTCTGATGTATATGATACCATGTAAAGTTTTATGTGATATAATATAATTTATTAGTTCCGCTGTGAGATTCTGATGTTGTCTGTTTCTTTCTTTCCTTTCTCTTTTCTATCCCTTTCTTTCTTCTTAATGATGCGTCTTTTTATGGAATGAAAGGCGGGTTGTTACATGATGTATAATTGTAATAAGAATTCCAGAGTAATGTTTGAATATAAATTGGATAGATTTGGAATTTGGAATTTTGGGGAAAAGTTTAAATTCCTTTGGGTTTGAAATGGTTTTCAAAAAGTTTTGAAGAAATAGCGGTGATATTATTTCAGATTGGATTGAAATCTGGAAAGATTTGGAATTTAAAAATATTTGAAGGGGTTTTAAAGAGATAAAAGCATTGAACTTCTTTCGGTCGCTGGAAGATAACTTCGGTGATGACTGTAGCATCATCGATGTTCATTTTCGAGTTTCCAAGAAAGGAATTGCTACCCGATTGATTTAATTTGGAGTTGTATGCAAAACTAGTTGGTTTTAAAAATTCAAGGAATAATTGGACATGCAATTAAATTATTGATTTCAAAAAAATGATTTTTGAAATATTAAAGTTTTGGTTTGGTAGAACCGTTTTGATTTTAAAATACAAAGGAATATTAAATATTTTGAATTGGCATTTGTTGCAAAATTGAGTTTAATTTTGTAATGCAAAGGAATAATTTGGTTTGGATATAACCGATTTCAAAAATGATTTTGATATATTGAGTAATTGATAATAAAAACTTATAGTAGTTAAAAATTCTAATTAAAATGGAATGTAATTAAATAAAAGTAAAAATTTATTTTATTGGAAGAAAATTTGTGAGAGAACAAATTTATTTTATTCGTAAATAATAGAACTAGAATTAAAGTTGAATAATGGAATCAATTTAAATTGTGTCGAGAAAGGTGAATTATAGAATTTTGTTCCAAGGAACTAAAGGAGTACAAGTTTAGAAATAAACTTATTATTAAGATTTGAAATTAAATTTGAGAATGAAGTGATAAATAAAATTAGTAAGTTAAATTTGATTGAAAATGAATTAAGCTGGTGAAGAAAACCAATTAGATGAAATAAATTAGAAAGATTAGTTAATAAATGTGATTAAATTTGGAAAAACTTATAGAAGTTTAAAATTTGAATATAATCAGAGTGTAATTAAATCTAGATAAGTAAAGATGAAGGTAAAGAAAAGTCTAGATGCACTAAGTGGAAGGGTTACTTAAATAAAAGTTAAGTTAGAAATAAAATTATGGATAGACAAATGAATTTGCATTTGTAAGTAAATAGGATTTAAACTAAAATAATAAAAGTTTGGAAATAAGAAATTGTTTGAGATTAGAAATAAATTAGTAGTGGAATTAATTTAAATAATGATATAAACCAGTTGCGAATGGAAGATAGTTGATAAAATTCAATATTCAGAGTTTGAAGATGAGTTGAAAGATTTATTCGTAGTAGACTAAAAATAATGTAAAGTTGGGAAATAAATCCATTGGGATTTAAATAAATTAGTAGTGAGACTAATTAAAGAAATGATTAATTTAAATATGGTTTGAGATAAAGGTAAATAGAATTCAATATCAAAAATGAAGGTAAATTGAATTCAATACCCTAAGTGGCTAGCAACCAATTAGGGTAAGGTCACCCCTGTATAGACGTCCCTTTTTATTCGGCTGTGTGGGCGGTTGTTGATCCCAATTGCGGGGTGAACTTATTCGGACTATCCAGTAAGGGGTAGCTCCGGTCTTGTATTGCAGGGGATTTAGAGTGGATCCTCGGTACGGTGATCTAGACCACGTACTGTGAAGGCGGTACCCCAGTAGCCCTGCCATTGTATGGAATCCAATCTCCAATAAGCACCTGTATGGTTTTGATAGTGCCCAACTATTGCTGAAACGTGAGATGTAAGCATTTCAGCTAGATTCTATTTGACTTTCTATAGACACTATTATAATATTAGACGGATTTGATAAAAAATCTTTTGGTTATCGTAAGATAAAAACCCGGCATATTTATTTGTGGCGCGGTCTTACGAGATACCTTTGATTTCAAAGGATTTTGGAAACTTTAATAATCCACTTGAGTGTGTTTTCTCGCGTTGGTTTTCCAGACTGACTCGGGTATTGTTTTATTATGATTCTCGGGTCAGACCGTGTATTATAAAATATAGGATATGATGTTGTGGAGCTCAGGAGAGGAGCTGGATGGCGAGACATACTTCCATACTTGATTATTTTTCCGCTGTGTATTCAGTTGTGTGAGGACAGGCTATGATAACTGTCCAGTTGTGTACTATGAATTTTGTTGTACTCTGATGATGTAATGTATAAGTAGATATAGTTCTTTTGATTTAAATATTAGTATTTATCTATTATATTTTATTCTGCTGCGATGGTAAGATTCTATTATGTTGTTTTCTCTTCTTCTACCTCCTTCTTCTTTTAACCCTAATGGTTCGATTTTTCGGGCGTCCAGAAATCGGGTCGTTATAGTACCAGTAAGGAATCCACTTTAGGTTAGGTATTAAGTGACGTGGAACCTGCCTGGAATATAGGTATTAGATGGTTAGAATTCCACCTAGTCATTTTTATGGTATTAAATGGCTTGGGGTCCTTTCTCTTACATGGTTACGATTTTATTGGCGATAGACGTGGCAATAGTTGGACATTAAATGTCAGAAGACTTAAATAGTTGTTAGAGGTCTTTATAGCTAGGACCCACCGACTGTTGACAATATTGTTAGAAAACCACCTTAGGCATAGGTCTTAGTGACAGGGTCTGCCTTGATTAAGGTCTTAAATGGCACCGTCTGGCTATTTCTCGTTTAAAAGTATTTTATGATGATTGTAGAAGGCCGCTTCATATTTAGAAGAATTAAGTAGCAAATGGATTTGGAAGTATTGGGTTGTTGATGAAGCTCCATTGGTATTTTGTACCTTGGGAAGGGTAAGTAAGTAATCGTGTGTGCAATGGAAGGTTAGATTAGAATTGCTAAATTTAATAGACATAACAATTAAATTAAAACCAATCGGTATATATTTATGTTATGGATAGTATATAGATTTTTCAATCACCAGAATGTTGTTCTAACCACCTCCTCATTAAAACCCACATGACAGATTTAGAGGAATATGTCACTATAGCCGGATTTGCCTTGTTGTTAGAGAAGTCTTCTTTTCTCTCATGCTCGATGCTGATGCGACAATCTATTATCCATGGAATACCATTAATTCTAAGGTAGTAGTCATAGTAAGTATTCTTACCATATTACTGTTTCCGCTATGAGTTTAGATTTCTATCAATCTTTCATAATGCACACATTTATTTGCAGATACTAAATCCAACGATTTGCACTTTGATGGAATTGGGTTTCAATTTTTGTCGAAATTTAGGCTCATTACGGTTTACTTTGGCTCCACTCAACTGATGGAAACCTGTGCCAATGAGAAAATACTTTGGCTCAACTCAACTGATCAAATAAATCGTCGATTCTCGGCAAAGGATATCAATTCTTTATTGTCTTTTCATTCAACTTACCATAATTTATACAAAATCTTAACGACCTATCCGATTTCCTCACGAACACTGCGGCTGCTCCTCTAGATGAACTGCTTGGTCTAATAAAATTCTTTCCTTCTAAGTCTACCAGCTGTACCTTTAACTCCTTCATCTTGGTAGGTGTCATTCTGTTAGACGGTCTACTTACAGGTTCAGCTTTAGGTACAAGATCTATTCAAAACTCAATAGTTCATTTTGACGGTAGTCCTATAATAGACTCAAAGACATCTGCAAATTCTCTAACTATGAAAACCCGATTCAACTCATCTTCCTCCTCTATTACACACAACAAGGCACAAACATCAAAACTTGGATTCTCTACAGAGTACATAATTCGGTCACTACTATTAGGGTGTCTTAGTGATAATTTCCTATCTTGACAAAATGTCCTAGCATCATATTTACTTAATTGTCCATACCCAATATAATCCCAAAGCCAACGAAATCAAACACATGCAAGCTGTAGGAAAATATATGACCTAATAATGATAACTCTAAATAGTCACATCTCTTCCTAGAGTTGCATACCCTCTTATTGGATTTGTAGCTCTAAAAAAGTAACTAGGTATGAGGGTTCTAGGTTAAACATATCTATAAAAAAAACAAGATATAAAAGAATGTGATGCACTAGTATCAAACAGTACTCTAACAGGTAATCCATGGATCAAAAGCGTACCTCCTGTCATAGTTTTCCCTTTCTCCAGAGCCGTTGGTCTCGAGGTAGCTAGTTCCAAGGCAAACACTTTTCCTTTCTCAACCTTTATTGGTTCCTTGCACTGATTCTTGTAATGTCCAATCTGGTGATAGTTAAAACACTTGATGTTTTTTCTCCCAATCTCCTTCTTTCCATCACGGGAATGACACTCATTCGCAAAATGCTCTTTCTTGTTGTAGTTATAGCACACCACTTCTGCTTTCCCTTCTTAGCAGCTCCTCCTTTCTTCTTTCGAAAGAACTTCCTTTTCTAAATTCGCCTACTCTATGCCTCCACTGCTTTGTTTCCACTAAAGAGAGCAAGCATTTACTCGTTTCCTAAAGCCATCTCTACCACCACGTTACATGGATCTCTAAGATGCGGCAGGGTTGCCCTCGCAAGCTCTGGTCTCAATCCATGGATGAACTTCTCATGATCACTATATCCACGGTAGCATACTCATATTAGGACAGCTCCCTAAATCTGGTTGCGTACTCAAGGACTGTCATATCACCTTGCACCAACTAAACAAACTTCCTTAATAGAGTTGACTTAGCAATCTCATACCTAAACCTCTTTTTAAACCTTCTCCTTAATTCTACCCAAGTGAAAATCTCTTCTGTTACCCCAACAATCACACAATTCCACCAGCACAATGCAATTACTTGTAGTTGCCTAGAAGCCAATAACTTTTTATGTTCGTCATTTAAACCAAGATCAGTGAAAATCCTTTCACAATGAATTAACCAATTCTCCACCTCAATGGAATCCTCCATTCCAAAAAGGGTTTCCTCTAAGTCATGCATAGTCTCTACTCAAAACAACATAATTGTTGACAACTGGAACTTCCTGATCACTCCTTCAGCATTTCCTCCAACTAACCCAGCAAAGCTCCTACTTGCATCATGTTGATAAAGAACTGATACATTGCTACCATATCAACCAATGGTCTTCCAATGCTCACATTAATAGCTATTTGTTGGCTAGGAATCCTTCTAGTATGGGTCTTGACATTACCATTACTAGTGGTGCTTTCTCTACCGAGATTCACTCTTTCACTTCCTATCTCCATTTCTTACTTCCTTAAATCTACATTCGAACCTTAGTTAAATGTGGAAGAATGGTCTACGAGAGAGGGAGACTAGATATTAAGTGCCTATTTACATATAGCAAATATAAGTACATTATTATAGCATTATCTCATACCCCAATCTTATTGTTTGATTCATTTTGATTACATTTTCAAAACATTATTAAGTTCGAAAATTAGTTTAGCTTGTACACAGACCTATGCTCTGATACCAAGTTTTAACATCCCTTATTTTGAGGCCCGAAATTAAGAGCTACAAATGCTATAGTTATCCATAGTATTCATTCCCGATGATAAAAAATGAGGTTATGTTATTGTGTCATAATAGCAGAAGCACAATAATATGAAATAACTTTATACACAATTTCAAAGCAAATTTTCTCATTTCATTTCAAAGATAATATTCCATATTTGTTACATAATATCAAATGTTGCCAAGGTTTAGGTAGAATATAATTACTAAAAAATACTCCAAGAGCGACATATGAAATACACCCTTGATTGATCAGAGTTACTAATAGATAGTTATAACATCTGTCTTTACAAATATTTCAACATAGCGGATTACTAATGTAGATAGACTCCTAACTAGCTACTTTTGCCTCCTACACGTCTTCGAAAGCTTTATTTATCAAACCTAGTTACCCTGAAATCCCTTACTCCCACCTACTCAAATCAAATTTTGAGCACCCAAGAGTTTAAGGAGAAACATAAACTTTGAGTTGGACAAAAATACTACTGTGAATAATAGTAATATGCCTTCTCAATTTATAGATATTTGGTGAGACCACGCCGCTGAGCGGAACGGATTTACTCTCACTGATATCCCTTTTCAAAATATAACTTATTCAAATCAAATTCCCATAACCAAACTTGTTAAAATAGACAATATAAACAATACAACGCATGCGTGCAACATAGATAATCATACCCAATATGTCTAAATCAATGGACTATCCATCCCAACATCATTGTTTTCTTATGGTAACTACAAACCTATGCTGACTCGGGCCTATCAGATACATCAGATTCTCTAAGATTATATTAGAAGACAACTAGACAGCCTATCCAAAACTTACTATTCCTAGGGTCATTCTGATCCTAATGGTTTTACGGACTCACCAATGACCTATGCCACTATTGTATATTTCTTTCTGTACATAAACCTACATTTAGTTTTACCCATGACAAAGCCCTGTGCACTGAAATTTTGGACTTATAACAGCTACGGGACAACGGCTGAAGTATAGGACACTACCATACACTAGTCCCATTTGGTTTTCTAATCTCTAAATCAAACTTATCCTATCATTATCTATTGAAAAGTGAAAAGAATAATAATCTTTTTAGTAAAATTCAGGGTTAAATACCCTTTTAAATTCCTTGAAAATATACTTCCTTATAGTGATTTAACCCTTGAAATCATACGTTCAAAACAAGGAAAATATAGCCCTTTAATTTGTCCAAAATAATTACGCCATCACATATGCTTTATAAAACAATATTAATGAGGTTCGAAGTCAATTGGAGGTCTTTGCTCCTTAAAACATGGACCAAAACAATAAAACCTTATATATTGATAAACCTTGGCATCATTATCGCCACTCGGATTTATCTATTTTACTCTAATTATAAGGCATTAAAATCCTTATCTTAGGTCATTATCCATTCCAAGGTTCGATCTCACTAGATCGTTTGTCATCCAAACTAGGGTTTGATCTCTTTGGATCGTTTATCATCCAATCTAGGGTTCGATCTTTCTGGATCATTTAACATCCAATATAGGGATCGATCTCTCCAGAACCTTGTTGAGTCTAATTTTCTTACTCTTCGGCAAGGGGACTTGACATCCAAGCAAGTCTATCCACTCACTCTCCGATAAGGAGATTTACTTCTGATCTCTTTGAATCCTTATTGAGCCAAATCCACTCACATTTTGGCAAGGGGACTCAACGATAAGCAAGTCCTTTTGCTCATTCTCCGATGAGGGGACTTACTTTTGATCTCTCCGGATCCTTATTGAGCCCGGTCTACTCGCTCTCCAATGTGGGGACGCGATGACAAGCAAGCAATCCACTTACTCTCCATTAAGGGGACATACTTTATATGGTCACCACCCCGTCTCTTCGGACGAGAATGCCACGATCAATATCAGTCATCATGTTCAAGTGGATTTCAAAAATATATATTCAAATCAATGCAAGCAAGCAAATACCCTAAATATTCATCTAGACATCTAACCCAAAGCGTGCCAAGAGACCAATCGAGGTCTCGTACACGTGCATGCGGTCTGAGGTTGTTTTAACTTTTCAAAATGGAAAGAAAAGCATAGGAAATGGACATGTCTCATGTCTATCCAGACCACGGTTTACTAGTCTCGACCCAGATCCTTGGTTGTGTCTTGATGCATTCACTACAGATGACGGCTGCTACACCTTCATCATGGCATTTTGATTCCTTATGCACTATTGTAGTTGGTGACTCTGAACCAATTCTACTATCAAATCGTGAAAGTGTATGCACTCGTTCACTTCATGTCCATCTAGCTCATGGAATAGGCAAAACTTTTCGAACAGTCTCTCCCGATCTGCAGGTTCCCGGTTCGCTAGTCTTCGATAAGGGATCTTCCCCTTAATATCTAGGTATATCCTCTTCGAGGTTTTGGTTAGGTCGATGTAAGAATAGAACTTTGATTCCCTCCTTTACCATTTCGATCCTTCGAAGTTGTTATCGGCTTTTCAATTCCCCATGTCTTTTCCTTATCCTACTTTGGACAATCCGTCATCATCCACAACATTTAAACCAGCTTTATCGGCTTCATCATTTGCTTAATCCAGATATCTCTCATCCGCTTGACTCCACCAAAGTCTTTATCAGCTTTTTGATTCCCCTTCCCTTTTCTATATCCTACTTTGGACAGTTCATCGTCGTCCATAGCATTAAAACCAGCTTTATCGTCTTCGTCATCCACTTGTCACAGATATCTCTCGTCTTAGTGGTGAAATTCCACGAGATCCATCGGTGGATCCCTTTCCCATGTAATTTTGGAGTCGATCTTGCTTGCGTCCTAGACATTGCCGCCATTAGGATTATCGATGGATCCGGTTTATTGACGGGGTGGCTGCCGCATTAAATTTTGTCAAATAACTTCTCAAGGTCTCTCTGGGTTTGTGCTTTACGGTTGATAGCGTTTACATATTAGTGGACCGAGAGATATGAACTCTGAATTATCTCAAGAGCCTATCCGCTAAGTCAATCCAGATGCTAATGGACCCATTCTCTAACTATTTGAACCATATTGCTGCTAAACCTGTCAGATATAAAGGGAAGCACTCCCTTCATCTCCTCGAATGCATCAAAACCTCCATATGTCAGATTTATCTCATTAGATGAACTGTTGGATCCATCTACCCATTGTACATCTGCAACGTCAGAAGCTTGAAATTAGGAGGATTCCTCAAATTTCGGAGTTAATGGTAAATGGATTCTTGTTTATGCCCTTCAAACTTTGTTCTGGTATTCCAAATCCCACATTATCCTTCTGACCAACTTATCTATTCAGTTGTTGCCGTCCAATGAAGGTCTTCGATCAATAGTTGCATTATGCCCCCTTCCTATGAGGGAACTCTGGCACGTACTCCTTTGGTTGCGCGCTTACATTCTGATCCACACATCTGGCTTCTTTCTACATCTTTTCTGACGAGGAAACCCTGGTACATTCTCCTCTGGTAGCTATGCATTTGCATTATGACTTGCATTTATGGTTCCATCCTCGTCTATTCTCGGTATCCCAACTCGCTCTAAGCCTGAACCGACATTGCCCCCAAGTGAATTCATGTTGGTACCGCGGGGACTAAGGTTGGTACTGAGTGGTTCTGGTCATGAGGGTATTGTTCCAATTTGTTCTACTTCATATCCTGGTGCTCCTGCATTAGTTCCTAGTTCTTGGTTATGAATTCCAACAACTCTAGTTGTTCCTTGATGTCCTAACCTTTGGAAAAAATCCATCTAGCATTTCTTTCATCATTCTCTCCATCTCCAACCTAGTCATGTAGATGGACTGATTAAAACTTGTAGATACCTCCTAGTCCTAGATACCTCCATGTTATGGTTGACTTCCACCAATCATAGATCAAGTGTTAAGCATCTTCATCTTCTCCAAACTTCAGATCCAAGCTTTAGGTTTTCAAATCTAGCTCTTTCTTAGTGAAGCACCAAAATGTTGACGCCAAAAATAAAAAAACACCCAAAACTTGTTGAACTATAGAGATATAGTAGAAAATAGCAAGAAAGAAATAATACATAAGAATTTTTATAGTGGTTCGACAATCTCTGGCCTATGTCCACTTTATTTTTTTATTCATTATAGGTTTGAGAGAGATTTAAATCATAAGCACAAGGAATTGACAAGTTCTTAAGTCTAAAACTACAAAAAATGTCTACCTTGGCGACTTTTGCGAAGAGATATGGGAGATGAAGAAGGAGTGTTGAAAGTCCAGGAAGATCCCCTTTTAGTTTCTATAAGGGTTTATATTCATACAAGAAACTACTCTATATATCCATAGGCTCGAGCTGTAGGTCCAGATGAAAGCCCATAGGTTGAGGAGAGAGCATGTCGGAACAAACCCTAAGAAAACCTCTCGGTACCGAGCGGTTTTTTTGGGTGTTAACATTTCTTTCTTCCTTATTTCGTACTCTTATCTTTTGTTTCATGACATCCTAAGAAATTTTCTATGTAATTCGAATAGCATCTGACGGTTTCCTTGATACCACTTGTCTTATCCTGCTTTCTTCTCATCAATCTTAGAATTGCTCTTCTATTCTCCGAAGAAAGTACTTTACAGTGATTGCTAGAGGTGGTCCATTAAGTGTAAGGAGTATGGGGTTTGGTGCTATGTTGAAGAAATACCACTCCGTACCAAGAGGTCCACTTAGCCCCATTTTGCTTGAAACTTGTCGAATGCCTGTCCCCTTTTGAGTGTGTTTCCAAGTTTGTGGATTGTTTCATCCTCATCTCGACCTTCTACTTCCAATTGAAATCTGTTTGGTAAAAATCCGGTTAACAATATATATGTAGGATGCCAATTAATGAAACTAATTTGAATTATAATTAATGAAATTGATTTGAATCGGGAACTTTAACACTAATTAGTTGGTAAGAGATATGGTTTCCAGTTAATATAAACAAATAAACATATACATATATATGTAGAATGTCAGTTAAGTATGTTGATTGGAATTACAACTATTGACATCCGTTTAAGTTGTAATTAATGGACATAAATTATAATTATTAGCATTAATTAAATTAATTTGACTATTATATTAACAAAGGAAAATAGAAAGAGTTTAATATGTATGTAAAGTAAGAGTATATGAATAAAGTAATGGTTTCTAGAAATAGATTTCACTTAATTTCCATCTACAAATACAATGCATATAAATATGCATATACATGTACTTTTGAATAAAATACATGATTCTCTACCATATTTAATAATAATTAAGGTGCAAGACATCAATGAATGATATTAATTAATAATAAGTTGTCATTCATGGAATTAAAGGCAGAGGATAAAGATGTTACCTTCTTTAAATAAAAGAAACCAAAACAAAATTTTCATATACGTAAAGGTAAATAATTCATGGATAAACATGTAATTTTTCTAAACATGGTTTTCAACTATAAATGAATAGCCAAACCCCTTGCTTTTCATTTTAGAAATCCTAGCCTCCATCTTCTTCTTTCTCCTCCTCAAAATAATTCTTAAAACATTTCACATTATCTTGTCCAAATTTTCTTAGTAAAAATAAAAAGAATTCATATCAAATTAAAGGAGAGGGAGAATCAAAATAAAAGAGAAAGGGAGAAGGAAACAAACTAACAATGAAGAGAAGCAATGAAATCAAATATAATTAGAAGAGGAATCCCTTCGAGATGAGTGGGTTTATATATCTATTTTGACTTGAGTTAATATAATTGTGAATTCAATTCAAACTTGAGTTGGATTGGGTTAATATTTAAAATGATTTAATTTGGGATTTGGTATACGTGCACCTTGATTTAAATTGATTTAATATGGAATTTAGAATATGACCAACCTATTAATATGCACCCTAAGTTGATTTGGAACATATCAATGAAATTGTAGAATTTATAAGTTGAAACAGTATAGGTAGAATTATAAACTGTAGATGAAAACTATTGGAATTATCTATACAATTATAAACTTAACAAGCAGAAGATATCTGGTTAGAAGATGATAATAAGTGACTGTATGTATGTATATTATAAGAACTATACTAACCAAAGAATGAAAAAACAGACAAACAAATGGAATTCAAATAAACAGTACCTTCAGAAAACAGACCGATCGGTCGATAGGCTCACTATAGCCGGTCGACCAGTTGATGGATTTTGAGCGCAGTCTGAACCTCGGCCTATGGCCTAGGTTTTATGTTATATAGTATATATGTAATGATCTTCCTTTCTTACACCTAAAGACGACAATTAATACATTCTCGATATTCGTATGTCGATCATTTATGTGTCCAAAAGACAAGTAACTTGGAGTTAAAGAAAGAAAGGACAGAATATAATCTCACATCGTGACAAGAGTATATAATATACACGAATCGTTACAAAAAGAAAACATCTTTATTATACACACAACATCAAATTACACTAACTTATTAACAGCTTGGACAGTTATAACAGTCTGTCCTTACTATTGTTGATAAATACAAACAAAAACAAAACAAATAGAACAACAGAAGAATATAAGGTATGTGAATATCTGGGAGAATCCAGCTCGTCTCCGGAAATCTCCAAAGCATCCAGCTAAATCTTGAAAATATATTCGGACTGACTCGAGCATTATAAGAAAATAACGCCCAGATTAGTCCGATAGACCGTGTGCAAAAGCTCAGTCAAATCAATCATATTGATTTCTACATAGGAAACTCGTTTTAAAATAAAAGGTATCTCATAAGACTATGCCGCATAGAAATGCGGATGGGTTTTTATCTTACAATAACTAAACCATTTTTATTATAAAAATTCAGTGATATTATAATAATGTCTATGGGTTTAAAATATCAATAATCAAGTAGCTATGATGTGTGTGTATCACAAAAATAATAGGCATACAATCAAAAATCAGAGGCACTTATTGAAGAATGGATTCCAACAAATGGGAATGTAAAGGACTACCTTTCGATAAATGTAAACCTCTAGATAAAATGTACCCGAGGACGAATGCTTTTCGACCTCTATCAATACAGAACTGGTTTAACCCTTTCTACATAGTACCGAATATGTCATCCTTTAAAGAGACCTCTCATGCACAACCAAATCCATAATATGATAATCTAGAAAGGTGATGACACACCCTTATGGAAGTGACCCACGTAGCCCTGCCGCATCTGCCCTATTTTATCCATTTCTGAGGTGTGAGGCTAAAGATTTGCATTTCTGTAGCAAATCCTAATTAGAATGTTAACACCGCCCCCTAGGCAGAAATGCAATGTCGGCATTCATCCATACAAGTTCATTTTGGGTCTGAATGAAACCGAAGACACTACCTCTACTACGTCCATTTTGGAATCACCCTTGGAATTAGTAGCTAGTAGCCATTGCACTTCAATAGATCTATCTTTGATTCCACACTATTCATGATGTTATTAGTTGGAAACGCTTGAGTTGGATCAAAGTGGTTTTCAAATAATTTATACTTATCTGATCTCGATCGTCTCTCTGAACCAACAAACGATAATTTCCAATTGACTCAATTCCGGTTCGTTTAAAAATAATTGGACTACATTAGAGTCTCCAAGGGATCTCTAATATATCCCTTAAAGCTAGAGACCTTTCACCAGAATGAGTTCTCCCGAGGGATCTCAAACTGTATGAACATGCAAAGCTCTTATTTACTTCCTAAGTCGAAAACTGGCCAGGATTTGATAGTCAGTTATTTAACTATCAAATGAACAAGCAACAACAATTCAAAGATTTAATTACCCATAGCAACCATTAAGCTCATTAAAATAAATCTTTCATTTATAGATCCCTTTCCAAAGTATTTATCAAATATCCACATACTTATCTCACTATCATAAGTAAATTCATAAAACACTAAAAGATTTCTTATTCCAAAATCATATTAAAGGATTAAACAAATGTTATTCAAAAATAAATGAAGATAAGGATAACCCTAAACACGATTCCTTCAGTGTTAAGTGCTGAATGAATGTTCCATACCACCATATTAAGAACATCAGTTTAAGGAAATTAAATCTCAATTTCTTTTATAAACTTCTTATATAAATCCTTTTTAAATAAATCTCCTTTATTTAATTCCAAATCCTTTTTAAATAAATCTCCTTTATTTAATTCCAAATCCATTTATAAACTCTTTATAAATCTCTAAGTTAATTTATAAAACTCTTTTATAAATATCAAAACTACGTATAAAACCCTTATACAAAATCATTTATAAAAACTCTTACCCAAATTTCAAGATCTCTTTTCGGTTTATAAAAATCCTTTAATATACCTTATTCAATAATGTTAAACAATTAATTATTTAAAATACCTTTAAGTAAACAAGTCATTATTTAAAACATCCTTCGTTTAATTATTTTTAAACCACACTAACAAAATAATGATTTTAAGTAACCATCAAAAAAGTATTAAATTACTTCAAATGCCTTTAGTAAAAGAATTGCTTAATTATACTTTAAATATCTTAATTAAAATGGTAATAAATTTAAACCATTTCCAAAATAATAAAATGAAATATTTGACTTCACAAAATCAGATATAGGCTTAACGAACACAATGGTCCTTATTTAATTAAGTTTAGCTTTCAAAGTTATAATATGGATATTTACATATCAAGCAGGTATGTAAAAGCGATCAACCAATAGCAGCCAATCAATACATGGGTAAATATCCAAGTTACCAAAATAGATGTCAATATAATCTACTTGGTAAATTATGCTAGAACAGTGATTTACTACTAAACAAATGTCAACTATAACTTAATTAGCAAAATAATATTTTAATCTACTAAACAGATTTCATTTGGCTTCATATTCAATTGAGGTTACTTAAAGGTAATGGACCAAAGAAATCCCTTGATTTTAGAGTATTCTTTTAAAAGATAGTTTGCTTTAACAAATCGACCTTCGAAATTAAATGATTCAAAACCAAACGCTCTTACTCAATACTTAAATAACATTTAAATTCTTTATCAATAATAATTAAACCTTTAATTATTAAATAAAAAATAATTTACTTTTAAATAATGATTAAATAATAATGATATTTTAAATAAATAATTAAATAATAGCTAATCATTTAATAAATAATTAAATCATAATTAATCTTTAATTAATTAAGTAATTCATTAAACCTTTATTAAATAAAATTTTAACACTTAATTGAATCTTAATTTAAATTAATTAGTAATTAATAATAATTAAAACCTTTTATAATAAATAATTAATTAACAACTTATCTTTAATAAATCATTTAAACAATAATTAATCCTTAAATAATTAATGAAATAAAAATTAACCTTTTCTTAGTTAACAAATTATAATTAACATAGTTGATTGCTACTTAAGTATCGATTACCCTATTAACTAATAATTAAATACTAATTTCTTTATTTAATGAAATAAATAAATAATAAATATTATTACTTTTTAATACTTAAAATATGTTTGGAAACACTTTTCAAAAATATCCAAGATTGAAACAAAAATTAATTTGTAAAAGAGTTCGTTTTTACGAACTGCCTCCATAGCGACTATCGCTGTATGATCCATAATTTTAAAAACTTGATTTATATTCCAAAAATCTTGAAATTTTTTATCTTTGAATTTAATTTACTTTTATAAACTTTGAATAAACGTTTTTGAAAATAAAAAAAATAAAGTTTGAAGCTTTATAAACTTTTTCATAAAAGCTCCTAATTGCAAACAAGTTTAAACCAAGGATCTCGATGTCGATACGACTACAAATCAAGTGCTATTTTATTTTTAGCTTACTACACGCTTACATTCTCTCATACATCCCAACACATGCCATAATCAACCATACACAAGTAACATATCCTAACTTGCAACTAATTAACTTTTTAACTTCACTTTTCTAAGTTTTAAACAACACCACATCCAAGCATATACAAATTAACATCGATTTACCCAAACAAGCAACTATTTTAAAAACTAAGCAACAACAAATATACATCATATTTAAAGTTAAGTACTTTATGTAAAATAGTTAACTTACTCACCAAAATGCAAATCAAACCCTTACTAACTCCACTCAAACTTTACTAAAACTTGAAAACGACCTTAGCTCTTTGCTTTGCTTTTGGAAAAAATACAATTTTGGAGGCCTTAAGGGCCTAGGGGGGTGCAGGGTGGTTGGTCCATGGCTCAACCATGATGTGAGCAAGGTGATTTTGGACTTTCTTTTAAAGGAGGAAGGTGTAGAAAAGAAGTAAGGTGTTTAAGAAAATGTTTTCATGAATTAAAAGTAGAAAATGAATGATTTTAAATCCTTTGAAAAACCAATGAAACCATTAAAGTGTGCATGAAGATTTGAAGGAGGATTTAGAAAATAGGAATGAAAATGCAAAATGAGAGCAAGTTAAGAAATTTATTTATACACAAGTGGATAAATTGAATTACCTAAATATCCTTCAAGTACGTGCCCTCCTCCAATTGCATGCCACATCATATTGCCCCCTCTTTCACTACATACTCACACAAGTTACTTGTCCCCCTTCCCTTTCATGTTGTTCCAAATTGCATGTAGTGCTAATAGTACTTATGTCTCTTAATGTCTCACCATACTTTTTCACTTAATTTTAATTTAAATAAAATGGCCATATCTCTTTTGTAAGTATATTTATATATATAAGTATATACATATGCGTATATATATTATATAATCCTAACTTATTAAATTTGTATATGTATAAATATACAGAAGAGTTTACAACATTTTTGACAACTTTTAGATGAGTAAAGTCGAAAACTCGAAAAAAAATTCCGACCACGTTTTCAATTTCTCTTTGAACTAATTATTTTTGTAAATAAATTTTTGAAAACTATTTCACCATCATTATTTATTATCTAAAATATTTTTATTTTTAATTATAAAACTTATTATTTGAATATTTGAAATTAATTAAATATTTGCAAAATCAAAGCAGTGATTGTAGGTCATTATAATATATGTTGTGTGTTGTATAAGTAATGGAAACCACTCCTTTTATTCTTAGTTTTTATAATATGATGGGACTAGGAAGATAATATGCTGGCAGTTATGCATAGACACCACTTGCTCGGCGAATTCGATATTTGATGCAAGGTGATTCAACAACAAAAATGTCTATAAGCACGAAACAAAAGGAGATTCTGTGGCGTATGCGCAGCGCTAATGTAGATGCTTGACGCAATGTAGAGGTTGGTACTAACAAGAGGTTCCACTTTGTACGATGGCAAGGAGGCCTAGACATTGACGAGGAAGCCTAGCGTAGTATAGATAATGGCACTATTAAGAGGTCCCACTTTGTACGATTGCAATGGGGCCTAGATACTAACAAGGATGCCTAGTGTGGTGCGGTAGGAAACATTATACATTTGAGATTCAATAAATAAATGCAATATGTTGTAGTAGTAATTTGGGATAATGAAGCCCCAAAAGTAATCTTGTACGTGATCTTATGTTAGAAGCACTCCCAGAAGTTATTAGACGATCTGTCATGTATGTATCGTTTAGCCGTAATTATAAGCCTACACGGGTTGCTCAGTTGTCAATGTATTTAGAGATATATTCCTTAAGTTAATGTGACCAACCCTAGTAGATAATTCACAAACGCAAGTAAGACACTTTAGGTCACATAGGTTATAAATGAAATCAATTGCCTTTGATCGCCATATACCGATGGTACTGCTCATTCATTAGGCTTTTGTCGGACTCATTCCTTTCACTTTTCCCCCATCATAGGAAGATAGGGCAACAATTGATTTGGTCCATGCATAATACGTGGAGAAAGGAGCTAAGCGTTGGAGTTCATTATTCTCATTTTTCCTCGTGTAGCCAATTATTGTATTAAATGCCTTTCAGACTTTATATTGTACTTTAGAAACATTATATATGAACTAAGCACTCATGGAAACCATTTTTTTTAAATGTCTATTTTCAATACTTATATTTTGATTCCTTCCACTATGAGATTTAAAAGTGTAGAATGTTATAAAATTCATCTTAGTTTCTATAATGTTTTAAACTGATGGCTCATACTTCTTAGCACGACGCAAATTCGAAAGTCAATTTAGGCTTTGGATTAGTGTATTGGAAGGTGCAGGTTGTCACATTAGGATTAATGGAGGTTTAGGATTGTATTGAGAAGCGAGAAATGTGATTGGAGATATCTCATCGGACCTAATAAGGTGAAAATTCTAAAATTAGTTAGTAGGCTTAGGTTTGGGCCCACTAATTATGGCCAACAATAGCCATAGCTTAAAGCAGCCATAACTTTTAAACGGTATGTCCATTTTATAGTTGTGAACGCTCTACGGAATAGAAAACCGTCATCTTGAAGCAATGGAAATGATGTTAGATACAAACTCCTATCAAAAGTTATAGTCCATACAAGATTTCAGTGTCAAAATGGTTACATAGAAATTCGATAAAAATCATAGATGTGGAAAATGTTCCTAAGAGCCATTTTCCAAAATATCAGGGTCATACAACCTCATGTGAATAAAATAAAACATTTTATGATCCTCCGATGCATAAAATACGAGTCCTTACACTATCCTTTTCAGGAATTTCGCCCCTATATTCCCCAAACAAATCAAAGAATAGTCAACCATAGTTACCAGCATGCTTCACAATCATATACAACCATCAAACATATCAAACAAGCAACTATGCAATCAATATTATAGATAAACCCAACTTAGCATGCGAGATACTAAACTGCCTTATATGACATCAAAACGAAAGCAAATATGATAAACAATAGGCCTGGCCATTCAAAGAGCTCTAGATATGTATCCTTAATGCTCTCCTCGGTTTTCTAAGTGCAATTGCCTTCACTCTCGCTCATTGAACCTTCACTAACTCCACCATAATACAAACTGACCTATGATGTCTCGGAGTTTCTGGTTTAATCTCGATGTCATCAAGTTGACCTAGTGCAATTTTCATGCTTAAGTCGTGCATAAACTTCCACAAGTGAAAGACATGGAAGATATTATGGACGCCCGCCATCTTCTAAGGTAAATTGAACCTATATGCTAGGTTCCTTGTAACATCCCATAATTTGGCGTTAGTTATTTAATTAGTTAGTTAATTATTTAGGCTCCAAAAATGGAATTTGTGCGAAAGATGGAATTTGATCACAAAACTTGCACCATTATGTTTGTGTTGAAATTCTAAGCAACTTTCATATTTGCGGTTTTGCGATCGGAGTCCAAACGATGAAGTTATGACTAAAAACGAATTAGGAAGGAAAATAATTCGAATAGGAAAATAAACGTTTTATATTAATTAACCCAGATCTTTAGGTCGACCTACCACTACGAGCTATCGACCAAGGGCGGTCAACCCCTAGGTAGGGGGCAGTTGACCGCTTCCTATGTCGTGGATAGGGTTAACCTAGGCCCAACGGTTTGGGTTTAATATATTTTGATCTGATGGTTGTGGTTAATTTTCATGCCTATAAATCCAGGTCTAACCCTACCTTCTCTTCTCATATTTTTCTAGAGGCAATAGCGAAGCTCTACCATTTCTTCTTCTCCACTTTCTTTCTAAATTATAAAAATAATATATTTATATCTATATTCATACAAATTGGAGAAGAATAAAAATCTAATAAAAGGAGAAGGGAAGAGAATCAACTATATGCGTATTTGAGGTAATTTGTGTGTGTGTGTATATATATTTGTATCTATTTTCTCTCTCAATCTCAAATATCTTCTCAAATATGTAATTCTAATGTATGTACATACCCTTTTTATACAAATATCTTGAATTAAAAAGAATTTGGAGATGACTTAAGGTTTTACTTCAGATATGGAGATTTGGATCGCTTTTAAAAGGCGAGTGAGATATTTTATGTATTGTTTATGATTTTAAATCCATTCCATTGGCATACATTTGATTTTTATACATAAATCAATTTTATTTGTGAATTATATGCTTAAATTAGTGTAGAAAACTATTGCCTACATATTCATGTTTTAGATCTAATTTGAAATATGTTTACATCTAGATATGGAAATCAGTTCCAAAGATTTTAGAATTTGAATGTTGTATATTTTTATTCCAAATCTGTACTTGGGTGTAAAATAGGATTTTTGAATTTTGCCCAATTTGTGTTATGTTGTAGATTTCCATAGCTTAATTTGTGGGAAGAACAACAGTTTGATTTTTTTAAATTTGTTTACTTTTTTCACTTTTCATTCAAAAGGGCGACATTTGATTAAACAAGGAATACCACAACGAAAAGGGAAGAGACGGGTAAAGTACAGATTTATTCTCCATAGTTGACACTTTTTGTTCCAAATAAAAATAAATTATCCATTACTTTTAATTTCAAATGGAGTCAATCTTTTCTTTTTGTGTTAAACTAATTTATGGAAATCAGAGCGGAAAATTTTCCTGAGGAATCAAATTCCATTACATTAAAAATGGAAAGCATATTCCAGTTAAATATTTATGACTAGAATATATTTTGATAGGAATAAATAATTTTATTAGGTAGTTTATACGTATTTATTACGTTAATAAAGAAGAATAGCGTCTATTCGTGTGTTATCAAGGCGTAACGCTTGTTAGTTATTATTATGTTTAAAAAAGTGAATAGTTAGAATTATAAAATGTAGTAATTCCTACTAATGAGCAATAAATTAGGAATTTCCAATAATTAATAAGAAATAATTGATTTTAACCCCAACTAATGGAAAATAATAGATAGGAATAGATTAGGGGTTGCAGTTGGTTAGTTGAAGATTGTAACTCCAATGACGAGCAATTAATAGAAATGAATTAGGAGTTACAATTAATAAGGACAAGTGAATTAATGGGACTGATAAAAATGGAATAGATATAAAAGGTTACTAGTTTGAAATTAGTAATCATACATATATGACTTAGGAAATGTCCGTTAGGATTTTATGGAAAAATTGATATTTATGAACATTAAAAGGAGACTTATAGGTAGATAAATATTTAAGGTAAATCTTATTGCCTTAAATAAAAGGGGAATTAGTAAGCTAAGTTCAATGTCGACCTAAGATGGTATATAAAGATTTAGGATAGTCAATTGGACTTAGTGGGTTAGTAATGCGAGGTCGGTAGAGTCACTCGACGGAAGACTGCCCTTTACTTTGAAGCTATCAACAGTCAGGTGCACTTATTATTGATGTGAGATATCACTACTCTTAGGACACGTGATGGCGTAAGAGATTGGACCTGCTTTCTTAATTGAATAGTGTAAAATGGTCCAAATTTGAAATTAGGAGCGGTGAGGGATATCTTCGTAGGGGTTCGCTTTTGGTTCGAGGTATTAAGTGGCTGTAGGGTCTGCCTCTCTCCTAAAAGGAAGTATTAAGTAGCCCGGTGAGATTCCAAATAAATAAGGATATCTCCAAAAAGGTTCACTTCAATTTAAGGTATTAAATGGCTATTGCAGGGCATACCTCCCTACCGAAAGAAGTAACTTAATGAGATTCCATATTTATAGTTAAGTGTGATAGTGGATATCTTAGGAGGGGTTTGGTTTGGGTTTGAGTTACTAAGTGACTGATCTTGGGTTCGCCTCTCTCCTATAAAAGAAGTACTAAGTAGCCTGATGAGATTTCCAAGCAATGTCAGCTAGATAGTACAAGTGAGGAGTCCACCTTAGGGTTAGGTATTAAGTGGAAAAGGCTTACCTACAAATAGGTGTTAAATGGTCAGAGGCTTTCCTAGTCCTTGTTAATGAGGTATTAAGTGGTTTGAGTACAGTCTATCACATTGCTAACGATAGATGCACTAGTGGTATGGCTATTATAAATTATAAGGCCATGGATATTGATCAAAGTGGCTAGGACCAAAAGACCAATAATGACGACGCTAGAAGTCCACCTTGGGATAAGTCTTAAATGAAGGAGTCTACCTAGATTGAGGTCTTAAATGGCAGAGTCTGCCTATTTCTCTTTTAATGGTATTATGTGTTGATAGTAGAAACCTGCTTCATGTTTGGAAGTATTAAGTGGCTAATGGATTTTGAAGTATCAGGTGGTTAATAGGATTCGTTGTTATTTTGTACCTTGGGAATGGGCTGGTAAGTAATCGTGTATGCAATGCAAGGTTAGATGAGAATTGCTAACCTTAATAGACATAACAATTAAATGGAAACCAATGGGTATAAATTTATGTTATAGACAGTATATAGATTTTCCAGTCACTGGATCGTTGTTTTGACCCCTTCCTCATTACAACCCATATGATAGATTTACAAGAGTAGGTCACTGGAGTTGGATGCGTTTAGTTGTTAGAAAAGTCTCCCTTTCTCTCAAGCTTGATGCTGATGTGACAATCTGTTATCCAAGAAATATCATTAATTCCAAGGTAGTAGTCATAATCAATACTCTTATCCTATTATTCTTTCCGTTGTGAGTTTAGATTTCTATCAATCTCTGATAATTCTCATGCATATTTGTAGGTATCTAATCCAATGGTTTGTGTTTTGATGGACTTGGGTTTCGATTTTTGTCAAAATTTAGGCCCAATAAGGTATGGGTTGTTATATTCCTAGTTCTCTCTACTATCCAAAAAGGATATACAAATTTCGATGCCCACTTTCCCTTACTACCGAATCAAATAACATTCTTTAATGGAGAAATCTTCACATACACTATAATATCGATAGAAAATGCCAAATCTCGACGTCTTCTATCAGCTTAACTCTTCTTCCTATCCTGAGTAGCTTTCATTCGTTGTCAAATGATCTCAAACTTCTCTAAGGTTTCCCTAATCATATCTGGCCTAAGTATCAGTTTCTATCCTGCTTCCCACCAACATGAAAGAGCGTTACATGATTGTCCATATAATGCTTGGTATGGTGTTATACAAAAACTAGGCTTATGCAAACTCTACTAAATGCAGATGATCATCCCACGAGCCTTCAAAATCGAGTATGCATGCTTGCAATAGATCCTCCAATATGCAGTTCACCCTCTCAGTCCGTCCATCATCTTGTAGACGATAAACTATACTAAGATGCGGCTCAGTCCCCAATGTCTCTTGTAAACTCTTCCAAAACCCACTAATGAACAAAGGTTCTCTGTCACTCCAATACTTTGGCACATCATGGAATTGCATTATCCATTTCACATACAACTCCACCAATTTGGATGTTGTTTATTAGACTTGATTGGAACTGAGCAATTATGACAACCCACACCCCAATAGGCCCATATTTTCGCTAAATCGATAACCCAAGCCCACCAAAGTACAGATCATTGGTTTTTGTATACTACAAAAAGACAAATGCATGTCAGAATACAATTGATATAAACTCATAGTAGAATAGTTAAGTATAATAAAACATATAGTTACCGACCAAGGTTGACACTTCCGATATCTAGTGTCCTTATCAAGCATAGTAAGCATAAGGAAATCTGTTCTTCCACCATTCCCACATTGCACCAGTACATATCCCTTTAAAGCTATCTATGGGTTGTAATGAGGAGAGTTTGATAACTGGTAAATTACACACTATATACATAACACTAGTTTATGCCGAACCCTTCCATTATGTGTTATGTCTTAAATTTTAATTAGTCGTTTTCGACTCCACGTACGTGTATAGTGCGCCCCATCCACTTGTGGTAGATTATAACTACATATATACACACACATATATAAGTACCACAGTACCCCTTTGGACCCAAATACTATACCCGCTAATATCCATAGTGTAGCACCTCATTGGCAGCCATCACCAACGCAGTATCACGTCCTCGTCGCCCATGCATACCAATGATCTTTCATGGTGCCTAATAATGGCGTTACAATAGTTTGGCCATATTGTACTCATATTTGAAAGACTCCATCAAAGTGTTATCTAGCCTTGCCAACTATCACAAACAAAATAGCAAACAACTGTGAGGCGATGCATGTCCTAGACGGAGTCTACCGTAGTAAGAAACATAGTCCATTTATGCGTAGTCCCCCATCTTTCCACTGACACACAGGATCAATGACATTTTCAACCTATGAAGCAGCTCCTACTCCTTTATTCGGTACCAATCACACTATTATAGCGCCAAGCCTTGCTCATCGTCCCATTTAGATTACCTAATGCAATCTAAGAAATACCCCATGTTACATAATTCCCCTAAATGGTTGAAGTAGATTCTACTTGTCCTTTGACACTTCAACCCAAGATGAACATCCCACTTGGTATTCCCTTCACCTATACGCGAACGTACAATTCCATGGGTCCTACGGTTGAATATGTCCTACATCAGTAAAATGAATACATAACTACTGGTAGCCCCTTATGGTGGGCAGACTTCTGTTATGTAACACAACTGACCTCGCATTCCAACCCCTTTTAATGACTAAGTCATTTCTTATTTAATCCAAGTTATTAACTAACTTTAACAATTCACACCCATTATAAACGCATACTTAAGGCTACGTGTGTGTGTGTGTATACTTTTTACTTATTATGCCACCGCTGTTAACTATTAATAATTTTTCTTTACTATTCCATGCATATACTTCTTATTTCATTAATGTCAACTTTGTGCCATCTACCGCTTACTTTAAATTTAAAAGGCTTAAATATATTTTGTTATTTATTTCTATTTTTATACTGTTTAGTCCACTTTTTACTATTTATTTTTAACTCTTACTATCTTCTTTTGGTTGCTAACTTTATTACTTGCTCATTTCATTACTTTACCTACATTGGTCGTTTATTGTTTAATTTCTAACTTGTCTTTTACTGCTTATATTAATTTTACATTTAAATTGTGGTTATTATCACTATTTATAATTCTTTAGCTTGTACTTAAAGATTTCTACATTTTAATGTGTTGAAATTACAATCTTCCATAAAAGGAAAGGTTAACACTGTAAATTTCTACAACTTATGCGAAAGGAATTTGTGTTACACTTGGAACTACAAGGAATTGATTTTTATATTTATTATTTAAATAACAGTACAAAATATGGTAACATCATATTGTGTACATCTCTTTCTTTTCGGCATATTTCTTATTATTTCGGACATTACACATTTATTCATATTCATAAGCTAGATAATTTATAAAAATTTACATTGCAATGCTCTTAGTTCCAATGAAATAAAATACTACTTCAGTGCCAACAAATTTTGCGATAACTTCTAATTTACATTTCCTTGCCTAATCATTTAATCAGCAAATCTAAAACTACTGTATAATTTATTAATTTCAAGGATTGCTACTACTGGTACTTTCCAGATTCAAATATATGCAATATTAAATCTATATTATCAATCGTAGAATACGTAGGCAGGGTTTATCAAATCATTATATGTATATATTTAAGCATATATAAAAGTATATAATTCTCACTCACATTTTTAGCTTTTCAAATCTTCAGATCTAATTTCTGTTTTCTAGTTTAACTCCCCTTTTTATCTTTGTCGAAAAATATGTGTAAAGCATACATATATCTATTAGAAATCTAGATTTGAGAAGAGATTTGGATTTAATTTAGATTTGGATCTGAATTTATAATTTACCTTCGCTTTGACGTTTCGATTCGACCCTATTCTTTTTCTCTATTATCCTCTGCAATCCTCCACTTGTATAGACCTATATAACTATAGATTTAATAATTTTTAAGAGGAGAAAATGGTAGAGCTTCGTCGTTTCTTTAGAAAATATGAGAAGAAAAGTGAGATGTTAGACCCATATTCTAAGTGTTTGAGTCGACGTCAGTCGTTGGATTATATTCTTCTAAATCTGGGTCGTTCGACCTAGGTCAAATCCACAGCCGACAACACCCATAGGGTCAACAGCAAGCAATTGACCGGCCCAAATTAGGGGTCGATCGGTTATTCAATTTTGTTAGCTGTTGGTTGCTTTCCTAATAATGTTATTTTATGTAACGTTTAAACGGACAAACATGCCAAACTCAAAACCATTCAAAAGAGCAAATTGTTATGGGGTAAATAAGAAAAGAAAAAGAAATAAAAAAAATATAGAATCTCGCAGGGGAATAACAAAATATAATAATCAAATAATAGTTCATGAAGTTGTTTACAAAATATTTGATTATACTTATACAACACAGAATCAGAGTTACACATATCAGAGATAAATAAATGATGCAGCAGAATAGTATGAGTGCAGTGGAATAAACATAGTAAATAATAGTAATATAGATCTTCGTCTTTGTCCTCCAGAGATAAGGTCTTTAAATCCTGAAATGCTCATGCTGACCCGAGCGAATTGAAAAGACAAACACTCGAGTCAGAACTAAAAGATCTTATATAAGTTAAATCAACGGTAAATATGCATGTGACGGCATCAGAGATGTTTACGAGGTATGACATCCCCTATCCAGTGTCTAATGTGAGTGCAATAACTCAAGAGATGTTCGAGATTCACATCTTCTAAGGATCCGTTAAACTGTCTACTATGTAGTACAATACGCTATTATAATATGTCTATAGTAAAGTAAACTGTTAAAATAGCATTAAGGCGTTACCCATATCCCCATTAACACATTTTATAGTGCCATAGTTTATACAGTACTGTAATACCTCCTGATCGGGCGGCTACCAGAGGGCACTCCATAAGTATGACATAAAACAAACTCGTAGAAGGCACGCTAGGGAATGTGAACACGACACAACTAGGCAATGCCAGGGTAAATATACCAATTACACTTTCGGGCTGGTGGTAACGCATAGCCGCAACTATCGCCCACCTCGGAACACACTCCCAAATCAAAATCAAGGGCGGCCACCAAATAAATCACAAAGTCAGAATATAGTATCGAAGGAATATGCCCGTTCGGAGGAATGGCCTTACTTGGCCCGACAATTGCTCCTATTTTAGTCACATCTAAGTTGACTCACGGGAGTTAGGGTCACGTCATATCTCATACAGAAATAATTCGCCAAACCATCCAACTTCCTTCTAGAATCTCCACTGCGTATACTGTTGTTAAAGTGGTTTTTGGTATTGGCAGAAAGTATGACAATATCCAATCCCTGTCTCTTTAACAACCCATCGGTTATTACACACCAGATGGTTGTTTTACATTTCGAAAGTCAATTCACAATTTATACCAAAATATCATACTCTCAAAACCATAATATATTTGAAACCATATTCACTTTAAAATCATATTCATCTTTGAAGATCATATCGTTTCCAAATCATAATTTTCCAAAATAGGTTAAGTTCTTACTTCAAAAATCATTATACTCAATTAAATACCACAATTAAATCCCAACTTAGGTTATAATATCATTTAACCATGTTCACTTAAAATCGAGGAGTTCAAATACAAACACCTCCACCTTATTCAGTTTGAAATTTAGAAAGATAGTTTTAGATAGTTATAAGTAGTAAAAGTACTCTAAAATAATTTAATAATATACTAAAATTAGTTTAACTTGATTTAAGATATTTTAATAGATTTAAAATAGATTAAAAATAATTAAAATTGATTAAATAGCTTTAGAATAGATTAATTAGATTTAAATTAAATTAAAAGGTTAAATTAGTTTAAAATAAATTAACTTGGTTCAAAAATATGTTAAAATAATTTATATAGTTAATATAGGCTAAAATAGTTTAATAAAAAAATCATCTTACTAATTAGGAATTTTAAAATAATATATTTTTAAAATAGTTTATATTAAATATGAAATTTGGAACTCATATAAATTTAACTATTTATTTTAGTTCAACATATCTGGACAATTTCACATTTCCAAATCACAAAACCCGATTTCAATACATTTCAAAGTTATATTTCAAACAATTTTAATAACTCAATTCTGGTAACTCTCAATTTATACTTTAAAAATCAACTTTAAAATTTCAATTAAATTCCTTTAAACCCGTTCCCATAATAGTTCTATTTATATAAATCAAATTCTTATTTCAAAATATCATTCAATAAATTTCAAAAGTTAAGGATTCAAAGATCATTTAATTTAACCAATCTAATGTCCGTATATAATTCTCTACCCTGGGGTCAAGTGAAACAAATATTTATCATTTCAATTCATAATTTAGAATTTTACGGTTATATATCATTTCAAACGGCAACCTCGAATTTAATAATAAAATCCATAAAATCGCTCAAGTCTATCATTTCAACCCATAAGGATTTTTCCCTAATCTATAGATCATTCGGGTATATATCATTTTAACTCGTAGGGAACTTCAGTTATAACAATATAAAATACAATACCCATTCATCCAATACAAACAATCAAACATTCATCACAATCAATCCAAATCAATCAATAACATCAATAGATAGCAGGTTATCATTCACTGGTAATTAACTAGCGATTTAAATTCAAAATAAATTAAATGACAATTTAATTCAAAATAGATTCAAATTAACTGGAATGATGATTTAAGTATACCAAACAGCCATAAATAAATTTCTTATCACATCATAAATTAATTTAACCAACATAAGAAATTTTAGAAGCTGTGAGTGGGTTAAAACACCCACCCTTGAATTTAAATCGAATTTAATTCCAATTTAAGCCCAAAATTCAAACAGTCTCAGAATTCGTCCATACAAGGGTCAAAATGTCCGGAATTTCAAAACCATCCTAGCGGAGAAAACCGCGCGTGTCATGGATCTCGTATGTGGAAGTTATGTCGATTAGAACATATGAAATCAAAATTTAAATAAAATAAAATAAAAAGGAACCCACCCAACCATTTGCAGCGACGTCAACACTCAGTAACTCCAGAAGCCCAAGCATGCAATCGAACCCATCAAAAAATCCACCGCTCGTCCCAGAACTGCCACCAAACGGCGGCGCTGCATGCGCTTCCGATCGATTCTGTCGCCCAGACGTAGTCTCCCCCACGTCCACACAACCACCATGAGAATCCATCATGCGACCACGCTGCAGCATGCACAGCCGCCGCCTAACCAAGATGACCTAATCGAACTTTCTACACCAATTCAACCGTTGAAATGTCAAAAAAAAACATGCCGATGTAATCCCCTCGGTCCTCTCTACAAAATTGTACCTTCGATAAGTCAATCAAATGAAGTTGATCGACGCTTCATTGAACGACCGCGAGTAGTACATCAATTTCCGGACAAATAGTGGTTCAATTTGGAAAACGAATTACAGATCTGAGATGCGCTCGTCGAGAGCTTCAAATCGATATATAATTAGATATAGTTTGAGGAGTTTGATTTTTAATTTTATTTTTGATTTGGATTTGCAATTTGGGAATTAGGGTTTGCAGCCATTGGGAAGAGAGAAGCAAATGGAATTATACGTATAGACAAACTGAGTTGAGAAACACTAGGGTTTATAACAGGTTACTTATAGACAAAGCTGAAAATAGAATGGATGGACAAGATTTGATTTGGGTTGTAACGATAAACAACCCGAAAAGCCCGTTCTGCCTCCGGAACGGAAATGGGTCGTCCCATACATCAAAATAGATGTTTTCAATATTTTTAAACTCAATGGAACAAGTTTCAAGTCCTAATTCAATAGTACAAAGAAGTTATGTTAAAATTAGCTTATTTCAAATTGATTTCAATTAAATTAATTTTTATGCGTTTTGAGTCCGTACGATCAAACGACAAGTCTGATCGCTGCGAAACTTGAAATTCTACAATAATTTACCGTTATAGATCCAATGAAACTGGTTTCGTCGAAGTCCAAGGCATTTGCCAAAATGGTTATTTTTACATTAATTAAATACGTTAATATTCAATTAATTAAATCACCTTTCAATTCAAATTTAATAGACCAGTTTTATCATTTTTGATTTCAAAGACCTTTCTAATAAATTAAAACAAATTTACATATAATTCAGGGTTCAATATTTCACAAATTACAGTGTTCAATTTCGAATATAATTAAACCAATAAATTTTAAATTAATTTCAATAAATTGCTTTAATTTGATTTCAACCTTTATAATTAACCAATTATAAATCTAATTACATAGTTAACAATTGTTTTACATTTCATTACATTAATATACTCAAATTTCCATCTTTATTTTTATCAACTACCATATTTCAATTTTTGGATTTTTTTTCAATTTTACACATTTATTATAATTTAAAATTCCAATAAATTAATTTATCTTGGTTTTATTCTTTTATTAATCAGTTGTTACCTTATGAATAAAATTAACCTTTCTATTCATTTTGTTGCATTCACAAATTTCAGTTATTGTCTTAATCTCATAAATGTAACATTAAATTTAATTTAATTTTAATTGATTTCCCATTTTAATTTAATAGACTAATTAAACAGGTAACACATAATTATTGTCACCCTTTAACTTTTAATCCGACTTGTAAGGGTTTATTATTTATAATCAACTACTATAATTACTTACAAAATATTGATTTTATTCAATTACCATTTATTATACTGTTTCATTAATTAATCCCATATTACATTTGTTTTCATATATTCAATTTATAACCAAGTATAACCTTTACACTATTTCCATTTACTGGAATTTCATTCAATTTGTTAATAACTAACTTACATTAATATTGTTACAATTAATTCTAGTCATTATTTTCATTAATAAGTCACAATTTTTTTTTTATTTCTTCATATATTAAATAAAAAAATTATTAAATTAACAAATATTAATCATCGAAAATTACGAGTCGTTACATTTTGTTTATATATTTAACCGATTTGATTAACGTTAATCTTTCTTAACCATTAAGAAACTTTTAGATTTAACAAACAATAATTAATTTTTATTTGTTTTATTAATTACAATTGTTTTCTTAATTACATATATAATTATTTCCGACTAAAATCTCCATGAATGTGACGGTGCAAGTTTTGTAGCTAAATCCTGACGTTTGATTTTTTGGCGTTATTAATTCATTAATTTATTTTTAATTAATTATCGTTCAATGTGCACGGTATTACATTCTACTCCCTTAAAAGAATTTCATCCCCGAAATTCCTCAAGGACTGAATCATATAACATAACGCGCAACTAATCTAAGCTATCGAACCAATTAGTGTGTAACCAAATCATCAACCAGTAGTGTACAAGTACATGGTGTATCACAATTCATATGATATGTATGTTGAATAATTCTAAGTCAATACCTCATATATGAATGAAGCATGGTTCAATCAATTTTTCATCCATCCCTACCACCCAATACCTAGCATACAATTCCAAACATTCAAAGTTTTGAAAATATGGTTTTCTAAACCTATATTCTTATGTCGAAAAGGGCTTAGCGGGGGAATACCATATTTTCATCCTTATTTTGTGTACCCATTCCACTGAACCTTGAAACATTCTCTTTTCCCCCTAATTCTTTACCAACTTTTCCTAATATAGTCCACAAAGAAAACTTTACTTTTAAATTTTTTAAATTTTAAAACAGTGTTATTTTGAAACAAGTTTGGTTTACCTATTGTCAAGATAGAAAAAAAGGAATTCCAAAGCTAAAACAGTTTTTTCTTTAAAAACCCTACTCCGTAGAGTAGAGTTAGGGGACACAAATGGTCTGCCACAATCGATCTACGTTTTAGCCAACCCAACATAGAGCATCAATCCCCCAAGCATTCTTATTTTTTGAGGGAGTCTCACTCCACGTCTTGAGGGTTACACAGCATAGCTTGCTAGGACTATAACCCATGACCTCAAGGAACTTTATTCTATGATCGCAAGGTAGTCCTGACCAACTGAGTTATCCATGCGGACTACCCCTCGTCACTAATTATATTTTGTTTTACTATTTCTTATGCTGCATAGTAAAATTATTACCTGCTAACCCATTGACTTTTCTCTATACTAAGCATGTGGCATTTCAAAAATAAAAAAAATCCTCTTTTCTGTTCAACGTCTTTTTAAATTAAAATTTACAAATTGTTGGAAATCTTTAAAATTCAAAAATTCATTGTTTTACATAGTTTTTCCTAAAAAAATTCAAAATCAAGGAATTTTGAACAAAAATTTTGAAATATATTATTATTGTTTTCATTCAAAACAAATTATGCCATATCCTAAGCAATTCGGACTTTATCAATAGTTTAACGTCCATAGTGGATTCTGTCATATTACATGATAAATTTTTGATTTCGAAAACTTTTTCTTTTATTTAAAATAATAACAAGCACGTAATTTCATATACAAATTTCGGTCTTTTAACACATGGGGATAATGACCCGTGGTTTCGCTACAACCTGTCCTTCGCTCGTTGAAATTTGTCTCCTAAAATTTTAGTATTTTTTGGGACTTAACTCTAATTTTCTTTTAGTAGCTATTAATAAATTTCCTAATTTATTTTATAAACTTCTAGTCTTCTATTTATTTAGTTTGCCTAAGTTAAGTGTTTACATGAGATTTCCTTATTATTATTATTATTATTTTGAAAATGGGTAAGATTTTATTAAAGGCATTGCAGCCCAAATTTACAGCCCAATACAAAGCCCAATACTAACATCATAAAGGTTACAACCACTCCGACAGAAGACATACAACTCGAAATTTCCCCAAATAAAACTGCTTCTGCTTCGTCTTCCTTTTTCATGGCGGCCGCAAGTAACTTGTTTCTGGGTTTTCTATCAATGGATAGTTCTGACCCGCTACTTCAGTACGAGCTTCGTCTAATGCCTGTGAGGTAATTGCCCAACTTTTGACTCTTTTCTCTATCAATTGCATTTCATATTCCACAAGCTTATTGGTCTCTGTGTAATTTTGGTGTTTTTTCTGAAACAATCGACGATTCCTTTCCTTCCACTCACTCTAAACGGTAGCAGTGATAGTGATGCTGGCCAGTTTGGATTTCTCGTCTACGCCATTCTCCCTCTGAACCAGGTGAGCTATTTCTTCCTCCAGCGTACTTCTTTGCTGCGATAAATTTGTCTATGTTTTGCATAGTTTCCACACTTCATTTGAATATTTGCAGGCAAAGAAAAGGTGATCATGTGATTCTTCTTCTTGGTTACATACTTCGCATTTGTTCTCTGTTAAAATCCCCCATTTCATAAGTTTATCTTTTGTGGGAAGTCTTTTAAGAAATCCTTTGTAGGTCGTAAACGCCATTTTAGGACTGTTCGCATGATTCCATATGATTTTATTCCAACTCTATTATCTTGATGTTTTATCTCTTCCCAAGATGATTTGGTAGTAAAATCATTGCCTGTAGGTTTCCATACCCAAACATCATTTTTTTGACCGCTGAATATTGGCATAAACTGAATTTTTTCTTTGATGTCTTGATTTACTAGTAGAAGTGAGCAGTTCCATTCATTGTTATTAATAATGTTTGTCACTTTTTTGTTTAGACATCCATAGTCTGAAAAGGTGTGAAGTCCCATTACATTAATCAAGGATTCACCTGTTATCCAAGGATCTTTCCACAAATCAGTTCCTCTTCCTGTGACTATTTCTTTTGTACTGCATAAAGAAAGTGTTTCCCTTATTCTCATGATAGCTTTTCAGTTTGCAGAAGCATTGTTATCTATTTGCATGCACCAGAAATTACTTTGATGTATCTGTTCCTCATCCAATTCCCCCATGATCCTTTTCCTTTAATTATTCTCCAAGCTTGTTTCATAGTATAAACCAACCTCATGTCTTTGAGTCTTCTAAGTCCCACTCCTCCTTCCTTTTTAGGTCTATACAGATTTTCAAATTTAATTTTATGCATGCCTCCTTTCTAAATAAAGTCTGCACAGAGCCGTTCTATTTTCTGTATTGAGGCATCTGGGAGTTGAAATGTTTGTAACCAGAAGTCAATTTTGGAATGAATAACTGTGTGCACCAGTTCAATTCTACCTGCTAATGATAAGAGTTTGGAACTCCATCCCTGTAGTTTGTCCCTTATTGAAGAGATCAAAACTGCGCATTCTCTATCAGTTATCTTGTTGGAGGATAGAGGAACACCTAAATATTTCATAGGGAGTATTCCTTCTTCCACTTTTAAGCAGTCTGAAATCTCACTTCTCTTGTTGCATGTTTTATTGAAATAGCATTTGGTTTTTTGCTCATTCATTATAAGTCCTGTGTATCTCTCTAGGTTGCTGAAAATTTCTTTTACAGCTCTCGCCGATGTGTTGCTGGCTTTTATACATATGAGCAGGTCGTTTGCATATCGTAAGTGGGTCACTATAGGCTGAATGTTGTATATAGGTTGAATTAGTCTGTTATGTGTTGCCAGCTCCATTTGTAATGAGAAATATTTCGTTTGTTATGGGTCCTTATTATTCTACGTTCAAACATATATTGGTCCATCCAGAAACTCCTCACAGAAATAAAAAGGAAATTTTCTCACAAAATATCATACGCATTTTATACAACAGAGACAACTAATGCTTACAACCCAACTAACCCAAAAGAGACAATTTTTGAAAGCTACCCTTCAACATCAACTAATATTAATGATACTGTGGCACAATCATTTCTCACATAAATTAAGTGGACCTTTCTAACATGCGATTCTAATGTGACCCACATATCTTGACTTTTTGGCTACTAATAAATAAGGTACATCCACTACTTCAATTATCTCAATCAATTTATCGCAGTCTTTTCTATCCGAATCTCTTGATAGTATTCTCAAATATGGGTATATGCTTCCTTTTTTCATGTGGGTACACCCCAGAACTTGAAGAAATGTACATTGATGCCATTTCTCATTTCCATATGGGTTCTTAATTATCGTCACACATGTTTGATGAAACATAACAAGGTTCATACCAATATTTTTTATATTCTATGGGAGTCAACTATTGCTCCTCTATGAGCATTCATAGCTATTTTATTCATAGCCTTAATTTTTACCCTGTCTTACCTAGACAATCATCCATATCTGCTCTATGTTAATATTTTGATTTGGTTTTCGCCATTTTTTTTCTAAAATTTAAAACATCATAATTATAAAGTACTTAATTCCAAAACTTCTATCTTTAAAAGTATAAACTTAGAAACATATTTTTTTATTTTTTTATTCAAAAATAACTTGATCTCTTAACTTTTGAACTATAATTTAGGATTTTTGAATTGAGCTTATTCATTCAAGTCCAAAAGAAAATGTTAGCAATTTAATTTAAAAATTTCTTTTCATTTTCCATCAAATCAACTTTTATAACATTTTCACAACAAAGATCTTAATTTTTAAAAGTGGGATTTTTAAATCAAACTATTTATTAAGTTTTTATTCCAAAAATTCAATTATTATACCAAACATTTTTTTCAAAAATGCACTTTACGGTGTTTCTAAAACATATACTATTTTTTACTTCTTAAAAGTGGGATTTTTAACCCACACTATTTATTAAGTTTTGTATTCGAAAAACTTAACTACTGTACCGAAACATTTTTAAAAAAAAATGCACTTTACAATGTTTCTAAAACATCTACTATAACTTTTATGGAAAACTAGAGTAGACAACGATAACTTTTATTTTATTATTTTCCTAATACTCATGCTACTTCCACTTTCAACCGTAGCGAAGATCTAATAGCATATAAGGGAGACTTCTAAAAAGGGTATGTGTAATTACTTGACATATTTATGGAAACTATCCATTTTTCTTTCTTTTGATTTCCAATTTTGTTTCTAATCACTAACATCATTTTATATAAGTTTCTAACATTATTTCTATTTATATTTCATAATATCATTACTATTTAACTTTATTCTACCTAAACTGCTCTCTTTTTTATTGCTTCTCCTTATATAGCTTTTCGCTGAATTGATCGTCTTCTTTATTGATCTATGGTAGTGCATTCGCCTGCTACTTTGCTTTCGAGTTCTTTCTCTTTATCCATTCAATTTACCCGTTTTAAACTTGTACCACTTCCTATTGTCCAACTCTAAAAAGAATTTTACAACTTAAAATTTTTCTTCTTAGAAAAATCAATGGGCTATATACGCTCTGCGTTTTTTCATAATATTTATCTTTTTATTTATAGCCCCATTTTTTGAAATTTCCAATTTTTCTGTTTTAATTTATTTCTAAAATTTTTTACTCAATTATAACTTAGGTATTTTTACATTTTTTTGAAAATTTAATATTTACTTACTTTTCAAAATAGGATTTGTCTACTTTCAAATAAGTCCTTTGAAAATCATTTCAAATACTATTTATTTTTCAAAATTTTAAATAAGTCCCTTGAAAATCATTTAAAATATATTATTTTCATATTTTTCTCAAATCTTTTTTATATTAAATTATTTTACGTAGGGTTTGGCCTTAGAGTTATTTTACTTATCCATTCTTTTGGACTTTTCTTCTTTTCTACTTATTGACTTATCTTCATCCAAAATATATAAAAATCTATTTATCGTCTTGGAGTGATTATTACATACTTTCTTTTGGAAATTTATTTCTTCTAAAAATCTACAACATTTTGATTTTCACTCTTCCTTTATTTGGATATAATGTACATCATCAATCAAAAATCCTAAGGAGATCGATAACCATTGGGCTATATGGGCCTAACAAGGGAGTCACATACCATCAAGCTTCTAGGACCTTCCATACATGCGCTTATGTTCTTCTTAGGTCAGTGCCTTCCAAAACGACCTTCCTATGGGGTAATCGAGGTAGGTGTATACTTCCTACTTCATTTATTGTTCTAACTCATAGTCGCATTGTCCATCTTTTCAAAATGTGGTTGCACCTACTTCTAAAGCCGAAATTCCAAGAGTCGGCATATATAATATATATAATTATAGTAAAGATTATTAATATCTCCACTCATCCTTATTCTTAAGGTCGAATGACCTAATATCTGATACGCAATGTGATAACCCACACCATGGTTTGTCCGAATTTTCGCTAAATCAAACAACCAAGTCACTAGAGTATGAATCGTTGGTTTTGGTATCCGAAAAATAAATAATAGCATTTCATAGCACCATTGATATAAACTCATAGCGGAATAGTAAAGTATAATAAAACATATATTTACTGATCAAGGTTGACACTTCTGATATCTATGACCCTTGTCAGTGCTGAACATGTATAAGGAAATTCGTCCTTCCACTATTCCTACCTTGCACAAGTACCTATCCCTCAAAATCTATCTTATGGGTTGCAACTAGGAGGGGATCAGAACAACGTTCTAGTGACTATTAAATTACTCATTTTATACATAACACTGGCTTATATCATTTTCCTTTCATTATGTAACATCCCTCACTTGGAGACATGAAGAATATTAGTACCCTAAGTATTGATTTTGATGAAAACAACCATATAAATATTACAAATGGTGCATTTTCGAGTTGTGCAGTTATTTCAAATATATTAAGACGTTTACAATGATAAACAAGAACTCGGTGGAAGAAAATGGACTATATAAGAAGGTTAACAAGAGTAATGGAAGAACAAAACCGATTGAAGAAGAATGCTGAAAGGACAATAGTGTTGAAGTGATGAGTAGTTGGCCAAATCTTAGAATTCCTTGTTATAGATCCTATGGTCGTTATACTTTAAGATCGTCAACCATTGCCTTTAACTGAATCATAGAAACTCACGAAAAAGAGGTACTTTTGAAATCTAAAATTTGCAACACTTATTGGTGTTGTTGATGTGTTATTGTTCTATTTGGAAATTTTCTATATGTCAACATATGGGGGTCAAGTATGTCGATATACTTCCCTTTGGTCGGTTTTTTAAAATTTAAATCAAGGGATATTCCCACCACCTCTTCACCAAAAGACACGTCTCTTCAACTATTATATAAAGAACTTGGAAAATGAATTTTCTAATCAATTATCTCTTCTTTAATTTATTCTTTCTCTTTCATACTTTTGTAAAAGAAATCCATCGAATACTCTTTCATTATCTTCGCAAATCACACTATTTCACTCCAATTCTTCATTGTTTTGCAAACCACACAATATCAGAGAGTCTGTACTTGAATTCACATCATTCTCTCTATGATTTCATCATATTTCCTCCAATAATTCAAAGATATATTTCCATTGGATGTTTATAGGATCAATGTATCGAATCTGCAAAAATCTGTATTGAAGATATGACCACTTGCCATACTCTGTTGTTATATGTGAAAAGGAGAAGGTGTTCTTGTAGCCTTTGAAATCGAAAGGGTGGACCTTGTAGCCCGTAAAATCAAGATTGTAAAGGTGTTCTTACAACCCGTGTAGAGCAAGCAATTGTAGTGAAATTCAGCATGGCGCAGCGCAGGACTAGGTGTAGGATTATTTAATCCAAACCAGTATAAAAATCCGGGTGTTATTTACTTTACTGCATTTCACATTATTACTTACTTATTTCTATTTTCAATTTGAATATATATAGTGTAAAATTCATAATTTAGTTTTATAGATTTAAAATACACACATCATCTCATCTAGTGTTTAAACAGCCTTAAGATTCATTCCGCATTATGTTATAGACACCTCCATTTTTTCAAAATTTGGTATCACAGCGTTGGTTTTCAAAAATTCATAGCTTGATTTTTGAAAAGTATAAATGGCTAATGACACTTGTAACACTTTCTTTAACACTTTTGTATAAGGCAATCTACCACTAGACCCCCTTTATTTAATGGTAGTGATTATGCATATTGGGTTTGTATGATGAAATCTTATTTGCAGTCTAATGGTTTAGATATTAACATTACCAAGAAGAGTACATTGAGCCCTAAGTAAACTATTCACTACGGAAACTAAACCAAAAGATAAGCACATAGCAACTCAAAAGCCATGAACATTTATTTTTCTCCTTAGATAGAAATGAATTTAGTCAAGTGTTTATTTGTAAGTATGAATTTTGAGAACATTCATATGCACTTCATTTCTACACAAATTATATATAAACTAATGTCTTTATTTTTTTTATCTCCTCTCTAACTTTCTAGAAAATAATGGAAATCATATACAATCACTACCAAACCTTTTTCATAGTTATTATATCATCATTAGAACATGGTTTAGCTTCTAAAAAGTCAAAGAATGATGGAGAAATGGGGGAGTAGGGTCCATGGCCGTGAGCATGATGAGAGCGAGGAAGAAGGTGGTTGTGTGCATAAGGTAGAAGGAGGCCATGGATGTGACGTTTGGATAATTTAGAGATGATAGTAGAAGTGTTGAATGAAATGAATGTTGGTAGGAAGTGATTGGGTAAAAGAAAAGCGAATCTCAATTCGAATTAAGTTATTAACTTGATAATTACTTGTTAACATGTTAATATGCTTGCTATTATATATAACAATAAGCATTAACTACTTCAGGTTATAACCTTTTATTATATGCTTCCAAAAGCATATGATTTGTTAAAGTAGTTGCCTTAAAGAGAATGGGATTATGTTGTTTAAATTAAGCGCACTTAAACATCTAAAATGGACATTATTATTAGCACATATGTTGATACATGTTTAGTAGTGATATGGTTTGAATTTGGAATCATATATATGTATAAAAGAGAACAACACAAGATATTGAATTGAATACGGAATTGTCCATATAGCGATAGTCGCTATAAGCTCACTTTGAATCTCTTAAATTATAACTTATGAAAATGGAGATTTAATGACATATCCTAATAATAACTTTTTTGATTATTATTTACACTTCTATAAATGTTTAGAAAAGAAAATAATATGTTTTGGAAAGCTATAGAAGAAGTAAATCAAAGTAACAAAATATTGAAGTAAAAAGGTCGCTATAACAGCACTTTTTATTTAGAAAAATAACAATATATTTTTACAAACTTCTTGGGAGGTTTCTTTTAATATTTATGGAGTAAATAATATATTACTCTTATTGGAAAATTTTAGAAGCCTAATTCATTTGATGGCTAGTTGAACGAAATTCATAAAGTTATAGCGAAATAGTCGCTAAAAGTGCAATTCGGTAAAATGCCCTATTTTTGAGAAATTCTTTAAAATAACTGGAAGTTATTCTTTTGGATTTTTCTTCATGGTTTTAAAGTACCAAAATTATGCTAACTAATGCTAAAAGGCTGAATCACATTTTTTTGTCTAAGTGATAAAATCTAGGCTCAAATTTGTAGCAAAACAATGTTGACAATGGTAACAAAACTTCAAATAGCACTTCTATAAATGCTTCCTTTTCTATCTTGAACTATAAATTGTTTAAAAGTGATATTTAAATTTAATATTTTTATATAAACTTTTTAGAGTTGTCTTCTAACTTATAGTAGAGAGTTTTTAACTCAGTTTCAAGTTTAAATATATTTTCAACAATTAACTATGAATTTCTAAGCTAAGAAGCTTTTAAAATCAAAACTTGTTTTTCTATTTATTTAACAATTCTTTTTTTACATAATATTCTATGTAAACAATTATCGTATATTTTAAGTATTTTTAAAAGTATTTCAAAATATTAATCGGTATTTTAAAGATATTTCTGTATATTTAAGTTTTAAATATTAAATTAACTATTTTATAAATACAATAAATGGAGTTTGTATTTTAGCACTTAATTTAAATAAATATTTTTAAGTAATTACTTAAAAGTGTAATACCATAATTAATAAGTGTGGATATGCTTTGATCTTCAAATAAATGTTTAAAGTTTTTAGTGGATAAGTAAATAATTTTGGGTTGTTGTAAACAGTGTTTTTAGCAACACTTGTTTTTAACCCTTATTATTAATTATACTTGGGAATACAATTAGATATTTACTAAAGGAGATTTAGTAGGAAAAAAATACAAGTAAATGGTTTTTGGTTTAAATTGAAAAAAATTTGAGCAACATGTGCCTTTAACCCTTAAATATAAATAAATCTTTAAGAAGGGAGTTTTAAAGAGGAATGTTTTCAAAGCATGAAATGTTTGTGTTTGTTACGAAAATTGCTTTTAGCAACACTTGTTTTTAACTCTTAAAGGTAATTAAACCTTTAAAAGGAGAGTTTTAAAGAACATGATTAAATGTAATGGTTTTGGATTTGTAGTAAACAATGTTTTAGCAACATTTGTATTAAAACCCTTGAATTATATTTTGGAAGAAATATTATAAATCTTTAACAATGAAATTTTAAAGATAATAACAAGTGTTGAAATCTTTTATAAGGAGATAGAAAGTGTTATATGCTTAATTTATAAATAAAAAAAGGAGTTTATTATAATAATGTTTTGGTGGTAATTGTTTTAATTTCTTTGATTATATTTCAAGTAAGTAAAACTTATTAAACAATTTGTGAATACACTTATACCATTGAAATATGTATATGAATACTTTTTAAGTATTGAAAAGAGTATAGGTGAATAGTTATATATATTTATATAGGAATATAGAGGAAGTTTTAATTAATAAAGGAGTATTAATTAATGAAGTGTTGATTTATAAAAGAAGTTTTATTTGATAAAAAGATGTTTTTCTAATAAGAAGGGTTTTTAATTAATAAAAGACAAATTAATTAAAAAGGTGTTAAAAGTCATTTCTGTGACTTGACCATGCCTTGCATGAAACGATTGTGCAGTAGTTATGTTTACTTGCTAATGAGAAAGTATGTGGGACTTAGTTCCCTTATGCGATCATTCTCATTATTGTTAAATAAGACCAAATTCATCGACTCGGTCTTGGACAGATCGGGATTGGGAAGTGTTCTACTTACCGAATACCACTTCAAGGCTAAGATACGGGTTCTATGTTATGGAAATGAATTATGGAAACCATGTGTGGTTACGAGATCTATTGTGATAACGGATCCACGTCGGATTCGTTATATGATCGAGTTTTGTTGAAAACTCGTATGAAGATGTCGAACATAGCCTTGACATTGGAAAATTACTAAAGATAGAATAGGACGCATGATCCTGAGGTTTAGCTGGCCCATGAGGAGTACATCAACTTCATATCTTGAGTATGCTTATCGATATGTTGTGCATGAGGAGTTGATGATACTTGGTACACATTGTTCACGTTAGTGCTCGGATGATGGCCCACTTGTGTTATCTTATGGTATATTTTATCTAGAGATATACGACGCTCGAAAGGTATTTTCTGATCCTTATCATAGGATATCTGTCTCATTGAGGAAGTTTCCATGGAAAATCCATTTATATGAATGTATCTTAGCGATTCTATTTGTATACATAAATATGTTGTCAAATGTAACCAATGTAACCATTTCAGCTATGATTTATATTTATATTGAACACCCTAGACATTTTTAAAATATCAAAAAAATTCCTATGAAATGGTTCACTTATCGTAAGGTAAAAACATGTTCGTGTTTATTTATGACGTGGTCTTATGAGATACCTTTATTCTTTAAAGGGTTTTACAAATATAGTAACTCAAATTGCTTAATTTATCTCACGCTAGTTTACCAAACTGATCTAGGTGTTATTCTTCTTGTAATGCTTGGGTCAGCTCCGTGTATATTTCCAGATATCATTGATGATTCGTTGGAGCTCTAGGAGAGGAACTGGATGATTACCTACTGTATATTTAATTTCCGTTGTGTTGCTTTGTTTATTTTTATATTAGCAATTATGAGGGCAGGTTGTTACAACTGTCCATTCTAATGATAAGTTAGTTTACTCTGATCATTGTATCGATATAATATTCCTTTGTAAAAGTGTCATTTTAATATTATATGTCATCTTTCTGTGGTGAGACTTTGATATTGTGTTCTCTTATTTCTTGTTCGTTTTCTTTTATTCTTTTATTTTACCCAAATGTTCTGCCTTTTCGGCACTTGGGTGCTCGGTATGTGAATACTGTGGATGTATTAGTATTGACATTTGGAGATCGAAAAAGGCGGATGTTACATTTTGGTATCGGAGCTGAAGGTTAAGCGAGAACCTTGGCTTTAGTGGGTATAACTCATTAAGATATAAGGTACTGGAATGCCTTGTTATGAGTTTGGGTGTACTATACATATGAAAGCATATTTGTTAGTGCTACAACAAAAACTTTTATTGTGTCAATTGGTCTGTAGAGTGCTTATGGATTCCGGTCGATGCACCTGATCAGTATTATCGATAGAGATTCCTAAACACTTAAACAGAACAAACCGACACAGTATTATTTTCAAAATTGGTAAATGGGATAATTTTACCTAGGATTATATTTTATATAAAAAATGATTTTAAAATAATTAACATAGTTATTTATAATGTATTTGTTTGTAAGGAAATTATAATATTAAATTATATCATTTATTGCTTAATTAGTCATGCTAGGCCAGCTTTTGGGTATTGGCTAATGTTTATTGAATTTACATTTTGCACAACATAGGTTAGGTAGATAGTAATTATGAAAACATTGAAATGAACTCCGTGAGAATTAAGTTTCACAACCTGACTATAAGGCGTTTGATTATAATGTTGGGTTAAAAAGTTTAACTTTAAAAAAAGGTTCTTAGCATAATCCAAAATAAGGTAAGATAGCAAAAAAAAAATGCTTATGAAATGATTTAATATAAGAAAGTAAATTCATATAGATATGATTTATATAAATATGGTTTATTTGGATATGACTTGTATAAATATGGTTTATATATATATGACTTATGTAGATATGACTTATATAAATATGGTTTATATAAATATAGTTTATATAAATATGGTTTATATAAGACTTATATAAATATAGTTAGTACAAATATGAATCATAAAGGATTTAAATTGAGAATTTGTGAACTTAAATCCCGATGTTTTTAGGGATGGTTTCTAAGGGTTTTTGAGAAAATAATAATAGCATGATTTGAAACGATTACAAAGGATTAAAGTTATTAAAAGAGCTTTAAGATTTGTTTAAGTTCTAGATTAATTTCGGAAACAACAAATCGATTCGGAAAGTATTTCCATGTTAGCTAGTTCAAGTAGCTCGAAAGAGATTAAAAATTGGTAGGAGACGTATTCGATTGGAAGGCACTTCTCTTAAGTATTACCTTTCTTAGTAAAGGGGATATACGATACTATTTGTTAGAACCCAATTCCTTGTATCATTTTGTTGTTACTCGATCTATATTAACATTTTCTATGGATTTTAACAAAAATATATTGGAACTTGGTCTTGAAAATGATTTTGGTTTAATCCTGAAAAGTATGATTTGATATTCAAAAAGAAATAAGCATTCATAGTTGTTTCAAACGACTCGAAATAAAACCCAAAGTTTTAGTTGTTAAGTTTTCAATAAAGATATAAATGGTTGCTTGTATCCTTTGCATTAAGGTAGTTTGGTTGTGCATCTTATTATGGTATGATGTTAGTTTTCAATTATTGGAATCAAATAAAAAATTTCAACAATTCTGGATAGTCAGAAACTTCTAAACTAATATGATTGAAGCTATGTACTTTTGTGAAAATATAAAAGTTAAACTTTTATAACTCTTAATTTGAAAACATAGTAAATTAAAACAAGTTTAAAAAGGTTGTTTAGCATTTTTCTTAAATAGGGCACTCGATGTTATTGGGCTAAATAATAAACGTCTTTACATTAGGGTCTTCTAAGGAAAGTAGACTCTAGTCTTGAATTTGGATACCAGAGTCCTGCTCTACCTAGCTACTTCCCCAACCCGACGAATAAGGAAGCTTGGACGGTTGACTAAATTATAAGGTCCAAATTTATTTTTGGTATTCGTCGAAATTTTAGAAAGTAAAATTGTAAAAGAATGTGTTGTACATACTCTTATGAAGTAGTAGAGTATTATACTGGTAATAGACCTAAGTCTTGAAATATATAAAATGAAATTATGTTTAAGGAAATGTTTTATAAATAAAGTTGTGGCTTTTTGAATTGATTATGTAATTAAGTAATATTTTATAAAGATAAGTCTTTATGAAATGTTTATAAACTTAAGTAATGTTTTGAGAAACGTTGCATAAATTATTTAAATATTACAGAAGAAATGAATTTGTGTAAATAAATGAGAATTAGAAAGATATTGGTGTGGTTAAGTAACCAATTGAGTTAAGTGCATGAGTTGCATGTAGATTTTTTTCGCATGATAGATCTTGATCTAAGATTCGTGTACATAATTTTAAGATGGTATAGACCGATCCAAACAAGGATATTTCACTGGATTCTTGATGGCAAACACTTGACATGGATTCTTGATATGATCCCTAAACTTTCTATCATAGTTTATTGCTGGAATGGATAACGGAGTGCCTAATTAAGGAACCAGATCGGAGTCTGCACTAAAGAAGTCAAGTGCGATATACAAGTTTGGAAGTGAAATTTATGTGATCGAGCAAGTGGTCGGATCAATAGTGCATAGAGATGATATACATACATCATACGAGCTTAGGTATAATTACGTAATATGTTTTTGGCCAGTGGAAAGTTTGAGGAACGTGTTAAATATGCTAGTATATGATGTTTTATTGATGATAATAAACATATATATATATATTCATAAATGTATTTGTTATTGTACTATTTTATTTTTCACATAATTAAATAAATATTTATTGAATAAAATAAATAAATATTTTATTACAATTTTGAATAGTACAAAATTTGAGCGCTCCCTATATATATACAATTTCAATTACATTATAATTTCGAATACATCACAAATTTCAATTTACAATGTTCGCCTCACTACATATCACTCATTCACTTGTATTTATCTTCAACTCTATTCAAAATTGAATCCAACATCTGAATTATCTGCAAAATAAACACTGACGTGGTAAAATTGAAAAAGAAATATTTTTGGAGTGTAAAATAAAATGTGTGTTTTTGAAAATATTATTTACCTCTGTTATTTGGGTTGTTCGTTGTCATTTCTTTTGAATTCATCATACACGAACAACTTGTGACATGCATAGTGTATCACTATACATGCCACAATGCCATGCACACCGATATATACTTGATAAAATTCTAGGGACAAGTGAGCACAAGATCAAACCCGAGCCAAAGCTAGGTTCAACTCAGGCGCAATACAAAAACATCACAAAATTGTCAAGTACAAGTTCTCATGCAACAAGAATCCAAAACCGACATAAAACAAGCCTCGACCAGAAATTCAATGCGTACACATGAGAACAAACTCGACAGTGAAGTCATGAAGCAATAAAAAGAAATCAGTTCAAGGAAATCGTTACTGCACTCATATCAAACCGTACTTTGAACACAACCTCAATATGACCAGACCACATAACAATAAAGTATTAACCAGAACCAAATTGCACACATGTATACATATCTGGAACAACAAAGTTTAATGTTGAAAACAATGCCAAGTCACATGAACATGTACACACCAAACTGCAACAACACAGTGAAGACAGCAACTCAAATGAGCAAGTGCAGACACAATGCAACAGAGGAAACAACATGTAACAAGGCCACTCAACATAATAGTTCCACATATAAAATCAAAAGCTCAAAGGCAAGTGTAGACTCAAATGAAAACAATGAGGCATGGATTCAAAAACAACAAAGATTGGAAGGAACTTCACAAGTAACACGAAGAAAACATGCAGCTACCACCAGACCACACATGAAAACAAAGCAGCTTGAACTAGACTGCAAATGTACATGCATACAAACTAGTATGAGAGCACTTGAACATGATCTCAAATGAAGCACACAAGCACAGTGACAGTGATCAAGTGAAGACACACACATGAAAACATGAAACCAAGAAATGACTCGAAGCAAATGCAAAACTAACAAAGGTCAGTCCAGAAGCAGGAACCAAACAACAAGACTCGGACTAGACCAACAAACACATGAAGCTCAAAAAAATTTTGAGAGTAGTGGACAATGAAACATAAAACCAAAATCAATGTACACATGAACACTTGAACCCAGACCACCATATGTACATAGTACCAAGTACAGACCACATCAAACAGTAATGAAACCAGATATGGAACAAAGCAAAATGTTCAAGCAAAACAACACCGCAACCAGACTTGATCAACATGATTCAGACATGAACATAAGGGATGCACCAAACGGATAAGTGTAATTAGAACGGACTTATAATACAAGACCACATGATACTACAACTACCAGAGTTCATCAGTTCAGAGGTGACAACGGAGCAACAAGTAAATGACATGAAATCAGTGAAGCAGTGGACTAACTGGCCAGACCTACAAATCATTAAGTATGCATATATGCAACTATATACATACACAAAATATCATAAGTTTAGGTAAACCGGAGAATACAAATGGCAACAAATGTAGCAGTCTGAATGAAGTCATTAAATCAAAGTCAACAAGGAAGGTAACTAGCTGTTGAAACACAAATGAACAAGTCATAAAAGAACGGAACCACGTCACAGATTCAAAGTTCCAAAATCATAGAGGAAAAGAACGAGAAACAAATTCAAATGCTAGAAAGAACGAAACCAAAATTCAAATTCATGGAGTATACGTACGTAATGGAACAAGTCAGCAAATATCACAAGCATTCAAGCAAAATCGAATGGCCAAACAAAATTACTTGAAGAATTCAAATCAAATCATAAGAACGAAATAATAGGATTTCGTTCCTTATATAAATTCCCACATCATCATCGGCAATTAATCGAATCGAGTTCAAGCAAATTAACCAGTAAAACAAAAGGCGTAAATCACATACTAATTTCATGTTGTTCAAACTCGATACAATTGGAGCGACAGAAAGCATATCACAGCCTGAAGTCAGTTGGCAAAGCAATGCAACACAAATCCCTCAACTTAATCGATCAATTTCTAAGTTGCGCCTTTGTAACGAACCAGAATTTATGTCAATTAAAATTTGTATATTTAATTGATTTTAAATATTAACAAGTGAAATTAAACAGTCGAATAAATTTTATTTCGAATAATTGAATTTAATTGGATAATTAAATCGATAATTTAATAGTTGAAATTACAGAAATAATTGAAAATTGGAATTAATATGATTAAAAATGATTTGTAAAATTTTATTTAATCATATTGGAGTTATAACGATGTTATAGAACTTTTAAAATTAATTTATAGTTAATTTGTGAAAATTGAATATTTTAATATTTAATTGACGAGTTAAAATAGCCATTTTTCAAACAGTCTCGGATTTCGACGAAACCAATTTCATCGGATCCGTAATGTTATATTATTGTATAGTTTCAAATTTCGTGTCAATCGGATTTACGGTTTGTCCGGGACAAGCTAAACGCATAGAAATTTGGTTAATCGATTTAATTTAAAATTGATCGTTTATTTCCGTAACTCGCACAAATGATCGAATTGGCTCCCGAAACCTATTCCATTATGTCCGAAATGTGGGGTAAACCCTAGAAATGCCGGTCACCGCGCGAGATTTGGAGTTCGAAAAATCTGGATGAATAGTGTTTTTTCGTTGAAATTTCTATAGAAGGAACCCATCTTCTTCTATTTGCTCAAACCCTAAAGCTATTAGGTCAGCCGCCACTTTTGATTTTAATGGCCAGAAACGCACAAAATTCATCCCTCTTTCTCTTCAAATCCATCGTTCTATTCAAGGAACTTTCAACATGAAAGTTGAAGAGCTTCGTGAGATCTATATTTTAAACGGTGGAGATCGAAAATCAAGCTACGGATCGGCGGCAATCTCAGTTCAAAGATGCAGCAGTTGTTCACGTTTTTGAGGCAAGATGATGACCAAGCTTGACCGTTTTCTGGTCCTTGGTCGAGCTCGCGTGGGGGGTCGAAGTGATGGTGCTTGATCTTGTTATCGGCGATGGTGGGAAGCACGGTTTTAAACCCTAGAACGTGATTATATGGGTTCGTGCGCGTCTTCTAACTGGAGGAAGAAGATGAATGCCGTGCGCGGCCAGATCTGCAAATTCGAAATCTAACGGCCCAGATGGATCTAGGTTTAAAATTGAAAATAAGATGTAGATTTATTTATATTATAATTTGTATAAAACTTCTAAACGCAATAACTTTGTCATACGAGGTCGAAAATTCCTGAAATGAATTGCGTTGGCTTCGTTTTGTCGAGCACTACGCAATGGAGCTTGTTTGGAGTCGTTTGGAGCTAGTGAAAATTTTGGGTAAAATTAAACGCACGTTTAATTTTATTCGAAATAAAACGCTACAACTATTATCGAAAACTCAAGGTGAGAACTTCTCACTCAATCGAATTGTTTCGATTTAAATTTTAAATAGTTGTATTTAAAATTTCTTGATTGTATGTTTGAATGATGATTGTTATCTATTGACTGTTAAAATAGACATTATACGTCGTTAGTAAGCGGAGGTTATTTATTAAAAACATATACCGCGAATAAATCACTACAAAGTGAAATTGGTATTATTTATGTACTTGGAGTTGATTTTCCCGCATTATATAGCGGATGAGACCCTATTGTGCCGCATAATAGCGGATAGTATTTTATAAATCTCATATACCGCGATATTTCGTCTTGAAGCAGAATTGGTATTGTGCTAACATCTTTGGATGCAGGGAAACAGGTTGGAGGGATCCAACTGGATTCCTCAAATAATTGAATTGGTTTCAATGCTGTGTGCTGATCTATTTATTGATCTATTTATAATCTGCGTGATTATCTTTGTGATTGAAATCGTTAAAGGCTAAATTTTAGCCGAATATAATTTAGTATCGTTAAATGCCGAAAATGAATAAAATTAGATTTTTGAAAATTAAGTTGAGAATTCATAATAAAATTTAATTTTGGAATTTATTCATTTTAAATAAATAAACGTTGAATTTTTTTTATATTATAAAAATTATGATTTTTGTGAAATATAACCAAAATGTGATTTTTGAAATAGGTAGTTAATTTATTTATAAAATGGTTTAAATTGGGATTTTTGAATTATTATAAATGATTTATATAAAATATTTATGAAATTGATATTTATAAATTAAAATATTGGAATTATAAAACAAGTTTTTATAAGTGTTAAAATGGAATATAAATGGATTTTATAAGTGAATGAAATCTATATATTTATAAGTTGTGAAGTTATAAAATGAATGGATTTTTCGTAAAATAAAATATTTATAAGTAATTAACTTATAAATTGGATTTTTTGCGTGTAAATGGAATATGGATAGAATTTGTTAATAAAGTAATTTTATAAGTGAAGTTGTTATAAAATATAAATGGAATTTATAAACGTTGCTTTATAAATCCGAAATCGACTTATTTTAATAAGTTTAATTATTATAACTTATTAAAGGAAATATATCCACGATTTTGGGACAGTGGAAAATCCTTTAAATAGAATATGTAGAAATTGAATTTGGTTAATGAAATATATTCACGATTTTGGACGGTGAATAATACATTAAAGAAATATTTTGGAAAAGTGATATTTTTAAATAGAATTAAAACAATTCAAAACGTTTTAAAACGTGTTAAGTATCGAAATCATAGATTTCAACATTTATTGTTGAAATAGACATTTTCGAGGAATAGAAGGAAATAGTGGAATATAACACTGTTGTTATAGTAAATGATTTCCGAAAGGAAATGTTTTTTTATAGTATTTATCTATTTCAAGTTCGAATCCATATACTAGTGATTTTGGGTTGTCGTAACGATGTTTTACGCAACATTCGTTTTGACCCAAATAAATGTGTTTAAGAGAATGTTTTCCTTATAGAATAAAATATATACTTAATTTGGATTTAAGTATATTGAATATTTTTCAAGTGTTGAAAATAAATAGATTGGTGAATTACTTATTATTAAATATGTATGTAAATGTTTTTCCAATATGAAGTGAATGTTTGAGATTTTATCTTTTAAAGATAAATTGAAAATGAATATTAGAAATCGATTTAAAAATCGTATATTCACAGATATTTTGGAATTGTAAATTCACTATGGAATTTATAAAAGAAAGGGAAATTAGTTAAAAATAAACGTTGATTTATTTTGAAGTGTGGAGATTAATTTACGGATTTGGAACGTAAATTTAATAAATCGGTAAGGATTTATTTAATTGGTTTAAATGAACCATTTTGAAATGAAAGTTGTAAGGGTGTAAATTGATTTGAAATTGGTTTTCAAATGGTTGAAGTGTGGGATATATATCTTATAAAGATATTTTTTTGAAAATAAATAATTTGGGAAATTATTTGAAATCGGGTGATGTTGTGAATATTGATTGATAGTTAAATAACCGACTATCAATATTGACCTTTAAACAGGTATTTGTTGTGAATTGGTTGAAATTGAATGCTACACATTTTTTTTTAAATTATTGCGCTCGTTATTCGGATTACCCATTCCGAATAGTGATACAACGTAATGGATCGCATTGAAGACCGGTGGTGAAGACCCGGTATTTGTGAAAACGATAGGATGACCTATCGATTGTCTCTGCACCGTTAGCTACGGTATGGAGATTTACTTTGTGATGGGAAATTCGATCGGGATTGTGAATACCCGGATTGCAAGGGCTTCTTTTGAAGTGCCTTCGATTCTGTTCGAACCCGGAACAGACTTGTATGGTTATGTGTCTGACATTACGTTTTGATATATAAAGCAGATTTCTTTCAAATACATTTCTGTTGGTGGAGGAGAATTTATTCTCTTAGCTTAACACCCTTCTTTGAGACGTACGCGCTTAGAGGTTATGTAGTTGAAGGTTATCAGCGATATATTCCCAATTTGGTAATGCGGTATGCTGAGTGTTGCTGTGTGATGATTATTTATTGATCATTTGTTGATCAAAGCGTGGCTTTGTGAAAAGCGTAGCTTTGTGGACGAGACTTCGTCAGACCTCACTCCTCGGAAATGGTCAAAACAGGAATATGCGGCAAGGTTATGAGGGTCGCGCCCTTTAGGGTATGTCATTTCCTTCTGGAAAGGGTAGCATCATGGTATGGAGCCTAGATACTTACTCATGTTGACACACTATATTTATTACTGTGTGATGTTGGTTATCGAGCGCTCGGATAAAGGTCCAAAGAGACCGGGGGGTGGCATATTTGTGTAGTAGTTACCTAGTTACAGAGGTAACCCTGCCTTGTGTTGGCAGAGATCTAACCGTAACGTTAGGTTCTCGGGACGTCCCGCCAGAGGCGATCCCATTAACAGTAGGAAGTTCCTTAGCCTGACCATTTGTTGGAAATCCAAAGAAACAATACGATCCTTGTACGGTTTTAGTTGTATAACCTGCTATGGAATGTGGCGGTAACCTGCTATTGAACATAGTAGCTATAGTAGGCATAAGTGCGAAATGCCTATGCTGGCTAAGATTTATATCTTTACTTTCGAAATGATTTTTCCTACACTATGCACTAGTAATAATATCAAATGTTTCTTTTTAATGTGCATCAAGCATCTTTGACTATCATAAGGAGAAATCTCCTCCGATTCTGCGTTTTCATTGTGTGTGTGTGTGTGCGGGAGGCCTTATGCTAGTCTCACTTTCCAAAAAGCATTGCGAATCTATTTTAAAATTATCATGTTGTTGTTTTAAACATAACTGTTTTAAGTTCTCACACCAGTCCCATGACTGACCTGGAGTTTATTGTTCTCTTCCTAAACTCTGGGTGCCCATAATTTTCCACACGGTGAGTCTAGAGTCAGATTATCGGGTCATTCTGGATTTAGAAGTGCTATGGAGCTCAAGTGGCGAGCTGGATGCGAGACGTACCACTTGTATATGATATTATCTTTTCCGCTGTAAATTTCACTTGTAAGGACATGTTGTATAATTGTCCATTGCCCAGTTGTGTTGTATATTGTTGTTGTATACTCTGATGATAATGTAACGTAATAACTGAGATAGTTCTTTGTTTTAAACATTATTCATTTATCTATTATATGTTGTTCCGCTGCGATATGTGAGATTCAGATATTGTTTCTGTTCTGTTTTCTTACTTCTTCTATCTTTTTCTTCTACCTCTTCTTTTTAACCCTCATGGTTCGATTTTTCGGCATTCGATTTCTCGGTAGTTGATACAGTGGACGTATTGATGTCGATTTTCGAAAGTCGAAGAATCGGGTTCTGATAATGTGGTATCAGAGCATATGGTTAAGCGACAACCATGGCTCTGTTGGGTGTTACTCATTAGAGATAGAGTCAGTAGTGCTCTAGAATGAGTCTGAGTGTAATAATAGTTATGAGCATGTATTTGTTAGTGAAAATAAAATTGTTTTATGTTGTGATGATTGGTTTGTTGAGTGGTATATGGATTCTGGTCGGTATAGTCTGTACAACTTTATCGATAGGGATCTCTAAACACTTGTTCAGAACAATTCGGCACGATATCGTTTTAAATTGGGTAAATGAAATAATTTTACCTCGATTATATTTTTATATAAAGGAAATAATTTTTCAGAAATTATTAAAGTATATATAAATTGATTGTTTGGTTGTTGAAAATGCAAAAATGCATAAGTCAATCAAAGTTGTTTGAATAAGTTAAATAAAAACAACAGTTGTAAAAGAATGAATTGTATAAGCAAATGAATTATAAGTATGGAATTGTAATTAAAATAGTTTACAATTGTAAAATAATCTTATATATAAATAGTGAAATTATATGAGGAAAATTTTTAAAATGTGATTTATAAATAATGAAAAGGAAAGTTTTGAAAGAATATTTAGCACTGATTTCACTATTGTTATTGGGAGATAATAAGGATGATGACTGCAGCATCATCAGTATTATTTTCGAGTTTCTGTGTGATGGATTTGCTACCATAGTAAATTGAAATTGGAGTTTTGTTGTGATAAAAAAAATTGAAAATAAAAAAATCCAAGTTGAAATTGATGAATATAAGTGAAATGAATTTTGAACTTATAGTATGAGATGATAAATTTAGCTTTGGATAAGTAAATGGATTTGGAAGTTTAAATAAGTAAGTTGTATAACTTATAAAGTGAGAAGGTGTAAGTAAAACCAATTATTAAAATGGTTAAACAACTCTGTTAAGCAAAACGAGATATGAATTCGAATAAGTGATGAATTTGACTTTGGTAAAAGTTAATTAAAATTGGAATCTGAATTGAATTTATAAGTGGAAATTTAAGTGAAGTTAAACAAATGTTGTTTAAAGGAAATATAACTTAAGTAAAATTGAATGAAGTTGATTTTGATATCGAAGAAATTAATCAAGAGAAGTGATGATTTTGAACTTGAGTTATATAACTGAAATCCAACCTTATATTGTTAAAGGAATTAGCAATTGAATTAATGAAAGGATTGAATGTTAATCAATCGAATGTAAATAAGTTGATATGAAGTAATGAATGTAAGTGTTAATTCATTAAAAGCCAATGTAATTAGAATTTGAATAATTGAATGAAAATCAATTTAATGTTAAACCAATTGAAATTAAAAGTGTTGAACCAAATTGAATGTTGAAAGTAAATTGAATGAATTTGGTTATGTTGAATATATATTGGTTGTTATTTGATTGTTAGTTGATTGTATATAAATTCATTAAGTGTTAATGAAATTAAATTAGTGAAATTGAAAGCTAAAGTAATTGGAATTCAAATTGAAAGTGATGTAAAATTTAATAGAATTGAATTTGATTGAATGGAAGGTAAACTAACTTGAATTTAAATTAGTGAATGTATACTAATTGGAAATGAATAAATGAATATTTGGAAAGTCTGATGTTAACAAATCAAATGTGATTAAAATGAAAAACCAATTCATTGAATATTAATGAGAAATGAAAGAATATTGATTTGTTGGATATTAATTGGATGATAGTTGTTTGATGGTTGCATTTATTGTTTTTGTTGCATTTGCTATATGTTGGCATATGTAGTTGTTGTAGTGATATATGTTGTATATTGATATTACTTTCATATATGCATGTTTCTCATGGTTTCTTGAGTGTTTAGTAGGTACGGATTACGCTTGCTTCGCATTTGAAGCTCGCTTTCGTGCTATATTAGCTGTATACGCTCGCTAACAATAAATAAGGTACATATCTCGGATTACATATCGTACTTTTACACTTTTTCCCTGCGGGATGCCTCATCACTTGATGAGATGTATATTTATGATATATGCTATCATTTTTTTTTCGAATCAAGCCGCGCAAAGGAGGTTATGGCGAAATTTTTTGAAAATTTAAGGCGTTGGAAAATTTTCGAGAAAAATTGAATTTTTTTTTTTTGTGAAAACTAAGTTTTGATTTGAAGTTAAAGATTAAACGATATAGTTGGTTTTGAAAAGATACCTAACTATAGATTTGAGAAATATTAGTAAATATTTTGTAAGAAGTTTAACTATGAATTTTGGGAAAGTTAAACACTTAAGAGAATTGTAAAATCTAATTTGAACGGTTTGTTTTGAAAAATTAATGGATTTCAAAACCCTTTCTTACTTGGTAATTTCGGGGACGAAATTCTTTTAAGGAGGGAAGTTTGTAACGACCCAGAATTTCTGTCAATTAAAATTTGTATATTTAATTGATTTAAATATTAACAAGTGAAACCAAACAGTCGAATAAATTTTATTTCGAATAATTGGATTTAATTGGATAATTAAATAGATAATTTAATAGTTGAAATTACAGAAATAATTGAAAATTGGGAATAATACGATTAAAAATGATTTGTAAAATTTTATTTAATCATATTGGAGTTATAACGATGTTATAGAACTTTTAAAATCGAATTAAAAGTTAATTTGTGAAAATTGAATATTTTAATATTTAATTGACGAGTTAAAATAGCCATTTTTCAAACAGTCTCGGATTTCGATGAAACCAGTTTCATCGGATCCGTAATGTTATATTATTGTATGGTTTCAAATTTTGTGTCAATCGGATTTACCATTTGTCCGGGGCAAGCTAAAACGCATAGAAATTTGGTTAATCGATTTAATTTAAAATTGATCGTTTATTTCCGTAACTCGCACAGATGATTGAATTGGCTCCCGAAACCTATTCCATTGTGTCCGGAACACAGGGTAAACCCTAGAAATGCCCGTCACCGCGTGAGATTTGGAGTTCGAAAAATCCGGATGAATAGTGTTTTTTCGTTGAAATTTCTATAAAAGGAACCCATCTTCTTCTATTTGCTCAAACCCTAAAGCTATTAGGTCAGCCGCCACCTTTGATTTTAATGGCTAGAAACGCACAAAATTTATCCCTCTTTCTCTTCAAATTTTATAGTATTTATCTATTTCAAGTTCGAATCCATATACTAGTGATTTTGGGTTGTCGTAACGATGTTTTACGCAACATTCGTTTTGACCCAAATAAATGTGTTTAAGAGAATGTTTTCCTTATAGAATAAAATATATACTTAATTTGGATTTAAGTATATTGAATATTTTTCAAGTGTTGAAAATAAATAGATTGGTGAATTACTTATTATTAAATATGTATGTAAATGTTTTTCCAATATGAAGTGAATGTTTGAGATTTTATCTTTTAAAGATAAATTGAAAATGAATATTAGAAATCGATTTAAAAATCGTATATTCACAGATATTTTGGAATTGTAAATTCACTATGGAATTTATAAAAGAAAGGGAAATTAGTTAAAAATAAACGTTGATTTATTTTGAAGTGTGGAGATTAATTTACGGATTTGGAACGTAAATTTAATAAATCGGTAAGGATTTATTTAATTGGTTTAAATGAACCATTTTGAAATGAAAGTTGTAAGGGTGTAAATTGATTTGAAATTGGTTTTCAAATGGTTGAAGTGTGGGATATATATCTTATAAAGATATTTTTTTGAAAATAAATAATTTGGGAAATTATTTGAAATCGGGTGATGTTGTGAATATTGATTGATAGTTAAATAACCGACTATCAATATTGACCTTTAAACAGGTATTTGTTGTGAATTGGTTGAAATTGAATGCTACACATTTTTTTTTAAATTATTGCGCTCGTTATTCGGATTACCCATTCCGAATAGTGATACAACGTAATGGATCGCATTGAAGACCGGTGGTGAAGACCCGGTATTTGTGAAAACGATAGGATGACCTATCGATTGTCTCTGCACCGTTAGCTACGGTATGGAGATTTACTTTGTGATGGGAAATTCGATCGGGATTGTGAATACCCGGATTGCAAGGGCTTCTTTTGAAGTGCCTTCGATTCTGTTCGAACCCGGAACAGACTTGTATGGTTATGTGTCTGACATTACGTTTTGATATATAAAGCAGATTTCTTTCAAATACATTTCTGTTGGTGGAGGAGAATTTATTCTCTTAGCTTAACACCCTTCTTTGAGACGTACGCGCTTAGAGGTTATGTAGTTGAAGGTTATCAGCGATATATTCCCAATTTGGTAATGCGGTATGCTGAGTGTTGCTGTGTGATGATTATTTATTGATCATTTGTTGATCAAAGCGTGGCTTTGTGAAAAGCGTAGCTTTGTGGACGAGACTTCGTCAGACCTCACTCCTCGGAAATGGTCAAAACAGGAATATGCGGCAAGGTTATGAGGGTCGCGCCCTTTAGGGTATGTCATTTCCTTCTGGAAAGGGTAGCATCATGGTATGGAGCCTAGATACTTACTCATGTTGACACACTATATTTATTACTGTGTGATGTTGGTTATCGAGCGCTCGGATAAAGGTCCAAAGAGACCGGGGGGTGGCATATTTGTGTAGTAGTTACCTAGTTACAGAGGTAACCCTGCCTTGTGTTGGCAGAGATCTAACCGTAACGTTAGGTTCTCGGGACGTCCCGCCAGAGGCGATCCCATTAACAGTAGGAAGTTCCTTAGCCTGACCATTTGTTGGAAATCCAAAGAAACAATACGATCCTTGTACGGTTTTAGTTGTATAACCTGCTATGGAATGTGGCGGTAACCTGCTATTGAACATAGTAGCTATAGTAGGCATAAGTGCGAAATGCCTATGCTGGCTAAGATTTATATCTTTACTTTCGAAATGATTTTTCCTACACTATGCACTAGTAATAATATCAAATGTTTCTTTTTAATGTGCATCAAGCATCTTTGACTATCATAAGGAGAAATCTCCTCCGATTCTGCGTTTTCATTGTGTGTGTGTGTGTGCGGGAGGCCTTATGCTAGTCTCACTTTCCAAAAAGCATTGCGAATCTATTTTAAAATTATCATGTTGTTGTTTTAAACATAACTGTTTTAAGTTCTCACACCAGTCCCATGACTGACCTGGAGTTTATTGTTCTCTTCCTAAACTCTGGGTGCCCATAATTTTCCACACGGTGAGTCTAGAGTCAGATTATCGGGTCATTCTGGATTTAGAAGTGCTATGGAGCTCAAGTGGCGAGCTGGATGCGAGACGTACCACTTGTATATGATATTATCTTTTCCGCTGTAAATTTCACTTGTAAGGACATGTTGTATAATTGTCCATTGCCCAGTTGTGTTGTATATTGTTGTTGTATACTCTGATGATAATGTAACGTAATAACTGAGATAGTTCTTTGTTTTAAACATTATTCATTTATCTATTATATGTTGTTCCGCTGCGATATGTGAGATTCAGATATTGTTTCTGTTCTGTTTTCTTACTTCTTCTATCTTTTTCTTCTACCTCTTCTTTTTAACCCTCATGGTTCGATTTTTCGGCATTCGATTTCTCGGTAGTTGATACAGTGGACGTATTGATGTCGATTTTCGAAAGTCGAAGAATCGGGTTCTGATAATGTGGTATCAGAGCATATGGTTAAGCGACAACCATGGCTCTGTTGGGTGTTACTCATTAGAGATAGAGTCAGTAGTGCTCTAGAATGAGTCTGAGTGTAATAATAGTTATGAGCATGTATTTGTTAGTGAAAATAAAATTGTTTTATGTTGTGATGATTGGTTTGTTGAGTGGTATATGGATTCTGGTCGGTATAGTCTGTACAACTTTATCGATAGGGATCTCTAAACACTTGTTCAGAACAATTCGGCACGATATCGTTTTAAATTGGGTAAATGAAATAATTTTACCTCGATTATATTTTTATATAAAGGAAATAATTTTTCAGAAATTATTAAAGTATATATAAATTGATTGTTTGGTTGTTGAAAATGCAAAAATGCATAAGTCAATCAAAGTTGTTTGAATAAGTTAAATAAAAACAACAGTTGTAAAAGAATGAATTGTATAAGCAAATGAATTATAAGTATGGAATTGTAATTAAAATAGTTTACAATTGTAAAATAATCTTATATATAAATAGTGAAATTATATGAGGAAAATTTTTAAAATGTGATTTATAAATAATGAAAAGGAAAGTTTTGAAAGAATATTTAGCACTGATTTCACTATTGTTATTGGGAGATAATAAGGATGATGACTGCAGCATCATCAGTATTATTTTCGAGTTTCTGTGTGATGGATTTGCTACCATAGTAAATTGAAATTGGAGTTTTGTTGTGATAAAAAAAATTGAAAATAAAAAAATCCAAGTTGAAATTGATGAATATAAGTGAAATGAATTTTGAACTTATAGTATGAGATGATAAATTTAGCTTTGGATAAGTAAATGGATTTGGAAGTTTAAATAAGTAAGTTGTATAACTTATAAAGTGAGAAGGTGTAAGTAAAACCAATTATTAAAATGGTTAAACAACTCTGTTAAGCAAAACGAGATATGAATTCGAATAAGTGATGAATTTGACTTTGGTAAAAGTTAATTAAAATTGGAATCTGAATTGAATTTATAAGTGGAAATTTAAGTGAAGTTAAACAAATGTTGTTTAAAGGAAATATAACTTAAGTAAAATTGAATGAAGTTGATTTTGATATCGAAGAAATTAATCAAGAGAAGTGATGATTTTGAACTTGAGTTATATAACTGAAATCCAACCTTATATTGTTAAAGGAATTAGCAATTGAATTAATGAAAGGATTGAATGTTAATCAATCGAATGTAAATAAGTTGATATGAAGTAATGAATGTAAGTGTTAATTCATTAAAAGCCAATGTAATTAGAATTTGAATAATTGAATGAAAATCAATTTAATGTTAAACCAATTGAAATTAAAAGTGTTGAACCAAATTGAATGTTGAAAGTAAATTGAATGAATTTGGTTATGTTGAATATATATTGGTTGTTATTTGATTGTTAGTTGATTGTATATAAATTCATTAAGTGTTAATGAAATTAAATTAGTGAAATTGAAAGCTAAAGTAATTGGAATTCAAATTGAAAGTGATGTAAAATTTAATAGAATTGAATTTGATTGAATGGAAGGTAAACTAACTTGAATTTAAATTAGTGAATGTATACTAATTGGAAATGAATAAATGAATATTTGGAAAGTCTGATGTTAACAAATCAAATGTGATTAAAATGAAAAACCAATTCATTGAATATTAATGAGAAATGAAAGAATATTGATTTGTTGGATATTAATTGGATGATAGTTGTTTGATGGTTGCATTTATTGTTTTTGTTGCATTTGCTATATGTTGGCATATGTAGTTGTTGTAGTGATATATGTTGTATATTGATATTACTTTCATATATGCATGTTTCTCATGGTTTCTTGAGTGTTTAGTAGGTACGGATTACGCTTGCTTCGCATTTGAAGCTCGCTTTCGTGCTATATTAGCTGTATACGCTCGCTAACAATAAATAAGGTACATATCTCGGATTACATATCGTACTTTTACACTTTTTCCCTGCGGGATGCCTCATCACTTGATGAGATGTATATTTATGATATATGCTATCATTTTTTTTTCGAATCAAGCCGCGCAAAGGAGGTTATGGCGAAATTTTTTGAAAATTTAAGGCGTTGGAAAATTTTCGAGAAAAATTGAATTTTTTTTTTTTGTGAAAACTAAGTTTTGATTTGAAGTTAAAGATTAAACGATATAGTTGGTTTTGAAAAGATACCTAACTATAGATTTGAGAAATATTAGTAAATATTTTGTAAGAAGTTTAACTATGAATTTTGGGAAAGTTAAACACTTAAGAGAATTGTAAAATCTAATTTGAACGGTTTGTTTTGAAAAATTAATGGATTTCAAAACCCTTTCTTACTTGGTAATTTCGGGGACGAAATTCTTTTAAGGAGGGAAGTTTGTAACGACCCAGAATTTCTGTCAATTAAAATTTGTATATTTAATTGATTTAAATATTAACAAGTGAAACCAAACAGTCGAATAAATTTTATTTCGAATAATTGGATTTAATTGGATAATTAAATAGATAATTTAATAGTTGAAATTACAGAAATAATTGAAAATTGGGAATAATACGATTAAAAATGATTTGTAAAATTTTATTTAATCATATTGGAGTTATAACGATGTTATAGAACTTTTAAAATCGAATTAAAAGTTAATTTGTGAAAATTGAATATTTTAATATTTAATTGACGAGTTAAAATAGCCATTTTTCAAACAGTCTCGGATTTCGATGAAACCAGTTTCATCGGATCCGTAATGTTATATTATTGTATGGTTTCAAATTTTGTGTCAATCGGATTTACCATTTGTCCGGGGCAAGCTAAAACGCATAGAAATTTGGTTAATCGATTTAATTTAAAATTGATCGTTTATTTCCGTAACTCGCACAGATGATTGAATTGGCTCCCGAAACCTATTCCATTGTGTCCGGAACACAGGGTAAACCCTAGAAATGCCCGTCACCGCGTGAGATTTGGAGTTCGAAAAATCCGGATGAATAGTGTTTTTTCGTTGAAATTTCTATAAAAGGAACCCATCTTCTTCTATTTGCTCAAACCCTAAAGCTATTAGGTCAGCCGCCACCTTTGATTTTAATGGCTAGAAACGCACAAAATTTATCCCTCTTTCTCTTCAAATCCATCGTTCTATTCAAGGAACTTTCAACATGAAAGTTGAAGAGCTTCGTGAGATCTATATTTTAAACGGTGGAGATCGAAAATCAAGCTACGGATCGGCGGCAATCTCAGTTCAAAGATGCGGCAGTTGTTCACGTTTTTGAGGCAAGATGATGACCGAGCTTGACCGTTTTCTGGTCCTTGGTCGAGCTCGCGTGGGGGGTCGAAGTGGTGGTGCTTGATCTTGTTCTCGGCGATGGTGGGAAGCACGGTTTTAAACCCTAGAACGTGATTATATGGGTTCGTGCGCGTCTTCTAACTGGAGGAAGAAGATGAATGTCGTGCGCGTCCAGATCTGCAAATTCGAAATCCAACGGCCCAGATGGATCTAGGTTTAAAAATGAAAATAAGATGTAGATTTATTTATATTATAATTTGTATAAAACTTCTAAACGCGATAACTTTGTCATACGAGGTCAAAAATTCCTAAAACGAATTGCGTTGGCTTCATTTTGTCGAGCACTACGCAATGGAGCTGGTTTGGAGTCGTTTGGAGCTAGTGAAAATTTCGGGTAAAATTAAATGCACGTTTAATTTTATTCGAAATAAAACGCTACAACTATTATCAGAAACTCAAGGTGAGAACTTCTCACTCAATCAAATTGTTTCGATTTAAATTTTAAATAGTTATATTTAAAATTTCTTGATTGTATGTTTGAATGATGATTGTTGTCTATTGATTGTTAAAATAGACATTATACGTCGTTAGTAAGCGGAGGTTATTTAATAAAAACATATACCGCGAATATTTCACTGTAAAGTGAAATTGGTGTTATTTATGTACTTGGAGTTGATTTTCCCGCATTATATAGCGGATGAGACCCTATTGCGCCGCATAATAGCAGATAGTATTTTATAAATCCCATATGCCGCGATATTTCGTCTTGAAGCGTAATTGGTATTGTGCTAACATCTTTGGATACAGGGAAACGGTTGGAGGTATCCAACTGGATTCCTCAAATAACTGAATTGGTTTCAATGTTGTTTGCTGATCTATTTATTGATCTATTTATAATCTGCGTGATTATCTTTGTGATTGAAATCATTAAAGGCTAAATTTTAGCCGAATATAATTTGATATCGTTAGATGCCGAAAATGAATAAAATTGGATTTTTGAAAATTAAGTTGAGAATTCATAATAAAATTTAATTTTGGAATTTATTCATTTTAAATAAATAAACGTTGAATTTTTTTTATATTATAAAAATTATGATTTTTGTGAAATATAACCGAAATGTGATTTTTGAAATAAGTAGTTAATTTATTTATAAAATGGTTTAAATTGGGATTTTTGAATTATTATAAATGATTTATATAAAATATTTATAAAATTGATATTTATAAATTAAAATATTGGAATTATAAAATAAGTTTTTACAAGTGCTAAAATGGAATATAAATGGATTTTATAAGTGAATGAAATCTATATATTTATAAGTTGTGAAGTTATAAAATGAATGGATTTTTAGTAAAATAAAATATTTATAAGTAATTAACTTATAAATTGGATTTTTTGCGTGTGAATGGAATATGGATATAATTTGTTAATAAAGTAATTTTATAAGTGAAGTTGTTATAAAATATAAATGGAATTTATAAACGTTGCTTTATAAATCTGAAATCGACTTATTTTAATAAGTTTAATTATTATAACTTATTAAAGGAAATATATCCACGATTTTTGGACAGTGGAAAATCCTTTAAATAGAATATGTAGAAATTGAATTTGGTTAATGAAATATATTCACGATTTTGGACGGTGAATAATATATTAAAGAAATATTTTGGAAAAGTGATATTTTAAATAGAATTAAAACGTTTTAAAATGTGTTAAGTATCGAAATCATAGATTTCAACATTTATTGTTGAAATAGACGCTTTCAAGAAATAGAAGGATATGGTGGACTATAACACTGTTGTTATAGTAAATGATTTCCGAAAGGAAATGTTTTTTTTATAGTATTGGGATTTATATATCTATTTTAAGTTCGAATCCCTATACTAGTGATTTTGGATTGTCGTAATGATGTTTTACGCAACATTCGTTTTGACCCAAATAAATGTGTTTAAAAGAATGTTTTCCTTATAGAATAAAATATGTACTTAATTTGGATTTAAGTATATTGAATATTTTTCAAGTGTTGAAAATAAATAGATTGGTGAATTACTTATTATTAAATATGTATGTAAATGTTTTTCCAATATGAAGTAAATGTTTGAGATTTTATCTTTTAAAGATAAATTGAAAATGAATATTAGAAATCGATTTAAAAATCGTATATTCATAGATATTTTGGAATTGTAATTCACTATGGAATTTATAAAGAAAGGGAAATTAGTTAAAAATAAACGTTGATTTATTTTGAAGTGTGGAGATTAATTTACGGATTTGGAACGTAAATTTAATAAATCGGTAAGGATTTATTTAATTGGTTTAAATGAACCATTTTGAAATGAAAGTTGTAAGGGTGTAAATTGATTTGAAATTGGTTTTCAAATGGTTGAAGTGTGGGATATATATCTTATAAAGATATTTTTTTTGAAAATAAATAATTTGGGAAATTATTTGAAATCGGGTGATGTTGTGAATATTGATTGATAGTTAAATAACCGACTATCAATATTGACCTTTAAATAGGTATTTGTTGTGAATTGGTTGAAATTGAATGCTACACTTATTTTTAAATTATTGCGCTCGTTATTCGGATTACCCATTACGAATAGTGATACGACATAATAGATAGCATTGAAGACCGGTGGTGAAGACCGGGTATTTGTGAAAACGATAGGATGACCTATCGATTGTCTATGCACGGTTAGCTACGGTATGGAGATTTCCTTTGTGATGGGAAATTCGATCGGGATTGTGAATACCCGGATTGCAAGGGCTTCTTTTGAAGTGCCTTCGGTTTTGTTCGAACCCGGAACAGACTTGTATGGTTACGTGTCTGACATTACATTTTAAGATATAAAGAAAATTTCTTTCAAATACATTTCTGTTGGTGGCGGAGAATTTATTCTCTTAGCTTAACACCCTTCTCTGAGATGTACGCACTTAGAGGTTATGTAGTTGAAGGTTATCGGCGATATATTCCCAATTTGGTAATGTGGCATGCTGAGTGTTGTTGTGTGATGATTATTTATTGATCATTTGTTGATCAAAGCGTGGCTTTGTGAAAAGCGTAGCTTTATGGACGAGACTTCGTCAAACCTCACTCCTCGGAAATGGTCAAAACAGGAATATGCGGTAAGGTTATGAGGGTCGCGCCCTTTAGGGTATGTCATTTCCTTCTGGATAGGGTGGTATCATGGTATGGAGCCCAGATACTTACTCATGTTGACACACTATATTTATTACTGTGTGATGTTGGTTATCGAGCGCTCGGATAAAGGTCCAAAGGGACCGGGGGTGGCATATTCGTGTAGTTATTACCTGGTTACAGAGGTAACCCGGCCTTGTGTTGGCAGAGATCTAACCGTAACGTTAGGTTCTCGGGACGTCCCGCCAGAGGCGATCCCATTGACAGTAGGAAGTTCCTTAGCCTGACCATTTGTTGGAAATTCAAAGAAACAATACGATCCTTGTACGGTTTTAGTTGTATAACCTGCTATGGAATGTGGCGGTAACCTGCTATTGAACATAGTAGCTATAGTAGGCATAAGTGCGAAATGCTTATGCTGGCTAAGATTTATATCTTTACTTTCGAAATGATTTTTCCTACACTATGCACTAGTAATAATATCAAATGTTTCTTTTTAATGCGTATCAAGCATCTTTGACTATCACAAGGAGAAATCTCCTCCGATTCTGCGTTTGCATTGTGTGTGTGTGCGGGAGGCCTTATGCTAGTCTCATTTTCCAAAAAGCATTGCGAATCTATTTTAAAATTATCCTATTGCTGTTTAAAGATAAATAACTGTTTTAAGTTCTCACACCAGTCCCATGACTGACCTGAGTTTATTGTTCTCTTCCTAAACTCTGGGTGCCCATAATTTTCCACACGGGCAGTCTAGAGTCAGGTTATTGGGTCATTCTGGATTCAGAAGTGCTAAGGAGCTCAAGTGGCGAGCTGGATGCGAGACGTACCACTTGTATATGATATTATCTTTTCCGCTGTAAATTTCACTTGTAAGGACATGTTGTATAATTGTCCATTTCCCAGTTGTGTTGTATGTTGTTGTTGTATACTCTGATGATAATGTAACGTAATAACTGAGATAGTTCTTTGTTTTAAAGATTATTCATTTATCTATTATATGTTGTTCCGCTGCGATATGTGAGATTATGATATTGTTTCTGTTCTGTTTTCTTACTTCTTCTATCTTTTTCTTCTACCTCTTCTTCTTAACCCTCATGGTTCGATTTTCCGGCATTCGATTGCTCGGCAGTTGATACAGTGGACGTATTGATGTCGATTTTCGAAAGTCGAAGAATCGGGTCCTGACAGCCTTAATTTGAAGTATCCCTAATTCTTTTCCAAAGAGGAACAAAGCAGAATTTACGAAGAAGAGAATCGGCAGAAGTAAAGAAAGGGAGTTTTCTTCATATTTATTTTTTATGGGTCAGCTATTGTTTGTTATTTGGGCTTAAACTTATATAGAGCTTTATTCTTTAAATGTTTATTTTCATTTTGTGATTTTCTTTTAAACTTTTGTAAAATTCTAGTCATGTGACTAGGTGATGAACTACGGTGGTGTAGTTCGAGAATTCGCAACTCAGTGGGTAAGTTGTGGCAAGGTTTTGAGCATAGAGTTAGGTTAGTCGATAGTGGGTGTCACAAGTTTACGTGTGTAAGCGTCTGACTTCTTAATTTCTAGTAGAAACCTTAAGGGCAGCACATGGGCAGGGTTTTTGCCGAAGCTGGGTAAATCGGTGTTGTTCTATTTCTGTTGTTACTATGCTGCTATTGTCTGTGCTGTAATTATTATATATATTTCTGCATTAATTTTTATTATTTTTAGTATCACCCTAGTCACCCTCCTTCTAGGGTGAAATCGATCCTACAGAAAGGACTCTTCAAATTGTTTAAGGTCAACTATGTAATAACTTTAGGTGGTTGAGCAAAAAGGCATGCTTAGTAGTTTATTTATCATCCTTGGATGATGAGAAGATTTTGACCTAGGCAAACAATAAGCTATGTTGCTATTAAAGTGCTGATTTATAAAATAAGTTTTATTAGATAAAAAGATATTTTTCTTACAAGAAGGTTTTTTAATTAATAAAAGTTAAATTAATTAAAGAGGGATTAAAAGTCGTTTATGTGACTTGACCATGCCTTGCATGAAATGATACTGCAGTTATGTTTACTTGCTTATGAGAAAGTATTTGGGACTTAGTTCCCTTATGCGATCATTCTCACTATTGTTAAATAAGACCAAATTCATCGATTCAGTCTTGGAGAGGCAGGGATTGTTAAGTGTTCTACTTATCGAATACCACTTCAAAGCTGAGATACGGATTCTATGTTTTGTAAGTGAATATTGGAAGCCATGTATGGTTTCGAGGTCTATTGAGATGATGAAATCCATGTAGGATTCATTACATGATCGAGTTTTGTTGAAAACTCATGTGAATTTGTTGAACGTAGCTTTGACATTGGCAAAATGACTAAAGATAAAGTAGGATGCATAATCTGGGGTTTAGTTGACCCATGAGGAGTACGTCATCTTCATATCTAAAGTATGCTTATCGATATGTTGTGCATGGGGAGTTGATGATACTTTTTACACATTGTTCACGTGGGTATTCAGATGATGGCCCAGTTATGTTACCTTATAGTACATTTTGTCTAGACATATACGACGCTCGAAAGGTATTTTCTGGTCCTTGTCATAGGAGATCGGTCTCATTGAGCAGGTCTCCACGGAAAATCCATTTATACGAACATACATTAGCGGTTCTATTTGTACACCTAAATATGTTGTCAAATGTAACTAATGTAACCATTTCAGCCATGATTTATATTTATATTGAACACCCTAGACATCATTATAATATCCCAAAATTTTCCTATAAAATGGTTTGGCTATTGTAAGGTAAAAACCCATTCATTTTTATTTAAGACGTGGTCATATGAGATAATTTTATTCTTTAAAGGGTTTTACAAATATAGTAATTCATATTACATGAGTTTTCTCATGCTGGTTTACCAGACTATCCAAGTGTTATTTTTCTTGTAATGCTCGGGTCAGCCCCGTGTATATTTCCCAATATCGTTGATGATTCATTGGAGCTCTAAGAGAGGAGTTGGATGATTACCTACCGTAGATTTTATTTCCTCTATATTGCTTTTTTATTTTTATATTAGAAATTGTGAGGACACGTTGTTATAACTATCAAGCTGATGATAGGTTATTTTATTCTGATTATTGTATTAATATAGTTTTCCTTTGTAAAAGTGTCATTTTAATATTATATGTCATTTTTCCATGGTGAGACTTTGATATTGTGTTCTCTTCTTTCTTGTTTGTTTTTTTTCTTTATTTATTTTTCCCTAACGTTCTGCCTTTTTAGCACTTGGGTGCTCGGCATATGAATAACATGGATGTATTAGTGTCGACATTTGAGGGTCGAAAAAGGCGGACGTTACATTTTGGTATCAAAGCTGAAGGTTAAGCAAGAAGCTTGGCTTTAGTTGGGTATAACACATTAAGATATAGGGTAATGGATTGCCTTATTATGAGTTTGAGTGTATTATATATAAGACTGTATGTGTTAGTGCAATAAAAAAATTAGTATTGTGTTGATTGGTCTGTTGAGGGCTTATGGATACCGGTCGACGCGTCTGATCAACGTTATCGATAGGGATTCCTAAACACTTAAATAGGACAAACTGACAAAGTATTAATTTCAAAATTGGTAAATGAAATAATTTTGCATGGATTATATTTTATATAAAAGAATGATTTTCAAATAATTAACATAGTTATTTATAATGTATTTGTTTGTTAGGAAATGATAATATTAAATTATATCATTTATTGCTTGATTCGTCGTCCCCGACTAGTTTATGGGCATTGGCTAATGTTTATTGAATTTACCTTTTTCACAACATGGGTTAAGTAGATAGTAATTTATGGAAACATTGAAACGAACTCCATGTTTATAAAGTTTCACAATTTGACTATAAGGAGTTTGATGATAATGTTAGGTTAAAAAGTTTAACTTTAATAAAAGGTTCTTAGTATAATTCAAAAGATGGTAAGATATTGAAAAGATAAACGCTTATGAAATGATTTAATATAAGAAAGCAAATTTATAAAGATATGACTTATATAAATATGGTATATATAGATATGAATTATATAAATATGTTTTATATAAATTTGGCTTGTATAAATATGGTTTATTTAAATATGAGTGGTATAAATATGGTTAGTATAAATATGAATTATAAAGGATTTAAAGTGAGACTTTGTGAGCATAGATCCCGGTGTTTTTACGGATGGTTTTTAAGAATAATAGCACGATTTGAAACTATTCTAAAGGACTAATGTTATTAAAAGAGCTTTAAGATTTGTTCAAGTTCGAGATTAATCTTGAAAACAACAAATCGATTCACGAAACAAAGTATTTCTATGTTAGCTAGTTCGAGTGGCTCGAAAGTGAATAAAGATGGATAGTACACGTGTTCGGTTGGAAAGCACTTCTCTTAAGTATTACCCTCTTAGTAAAGGGGATATACAATACTATTTGTTAGAACCCAATTCCTTAAATCATTTTGTTGTTACTCGATTTATATTAATATTTTCTATCGATTTTAAAGAAAATATTTTGGAAATTGGTCTTGAAAAATGTTTAATCCTGTAAATTATGATTTGATATTCAAAAGGATATGAGTATACATTATTATTTCAAATGATTTGAAATAAAACCTGGACTTTAAATTCTTAAGTTTTCAATAAAGATATATATGGTTATATGTATATTTTGCATTAAGGTAGTTTGGTCGTGCATCTTATTATGCTATGTTGTTAGTTTTCAATTATTGGAATAAAATAAAAATTTTGAAAGTTCAATTATTGGAATAAAATAAAATTTTTGAAAATTCTGGATAGTCAGAAACTTCCGAATTAGTATGATTGAAGCTAAGTACTTTTGTGAAAATATAAAAGTTATACTTTATAACTCTTATTTGAAAAGATAATAAATTAAAACAAGTTTCAAAAAACTGTTTAGCATTTCTGTTAAATAGGGCACTCAATGCTGTTGGGTCAACTAATAAACGTCTTTACTTTAGGGTTTTCTAAGGAAAGTAGACTCTAGTCTTGAGTTTGGATACCAGAGTCCTACTCTACCTAGCTACTTGCCTAAACTGATGAATAAAGAAGTTTAAATGGTTGACTCAATTATAAGGTCCAAATTTATTTTTAGTCTTCATTGAAATTTAAGAAAGTAAAATTGTAAAAGAATGTTTTGTATATACTCTAATAAAGTAGTAGAGTATTATTAGTAATGGATCTATGTCTTGAAATATTTAAAATGAAATTATGTTTAAGGAAATTTTTTATAAATTAAGTTATGGCTTTTTGAAATGATTATGTAATTAAGTAATATTTTATAAAGATAAGTCTTTATGAAATGTTTATAAACTTAAGTAATGTTTTAAGAAACGTTGCATAAATGAATTAAATAACATATAAGAAATGATTTTGTGTAAATAAATGAGAATTAGAAAGAAATTGGGGTGGTTAAGTAACCAATTGAGTTAAGTGTGTGGGTTGCAAGTAGATCATTTTATTCGCATGACAGTTCTTGATCTAAGATTTGGGTACATGATTTTGAGATGGTATAGACCGATCCAAACAAGGATGTTTCACAAGATTCTTAATGGCGAACACTTGATACGGATTCTTGATATGATCGCTCAGCTTTCTATCATAGTTTATCGCTATGAAAGGAGAATAGAGGTGCCCAATCAAGGAACCAGATCGGAGTCTGCATTAAAGAAGTCAAGTGCGATATACAAGTTCGGAAGTGAAATTTATGTGATCGAGCAAGTGGTCGAATCAATATTGCATAGAGAAGATATACATACATCATATGAGCTTACGTATTATTACCTACTATGTTTTTGGCCTATGGAAAGTTTGAGGAAAGGACTCTTCAAATTGTTTAAGGTAATATGGATATTCAACTAAGTATTAAACTGAGGCAATTGAGCAAAATGATATGCTTAGTAGTTTATTTATTATCCTTGGACGATGAGAAGATTTTGACCAATGCAAAAATAAGCTATATTGGTATTGATTATAATACTAGTAAGTATTAATGTATGGTTGTTTCTTTAATTGATTGTTCGGAATTTCGAGGGCGAAATATTCTTAGGGGGAAGAATGTAATGACCTGGAATTTCAAACACTATGTATTTAAATATCTGAATTATTTAAATATTTGTGTCCAAGATTTAATATGATTAAATATTATTTTATAACCTTATTAAACACTTTTTAGTTAATAATTAATGTTAGAAAACCTATTTTTGAAATGTGTTTACAAAAATATACAATTTTTATCAAAACTGAAAATGTGATTGGAAAACATTTTATTAAAAATCAACTTTTTATTTAGTACAAGTTGTGTAGATATATTGCAACTGGAATAGTTATCATATGTAAGCATATGATAAGATCTTTTTCCTAAGCTAAAGGTTGACTAAACTAAGTTTGAATTAGTAAAAGTAAGTGGAAACATTAAGGACTAAAGGACTCATAAATTAAGGCTTGATTTAAGGGTATGTTGTGTAAGAGGTAAGGTGTGTGTAAGTGTATGGTTTAGAATGCTTGCAGTCCTTTTGCTTCATGGCTAAGGAAGGGGTTCTGCGCACTTTTACCTCAAAATCCTAAGCTTATAAATACACATTCATATGCACATCATTTTTACACAAATTTATATCTAAATTAATGTCTTCATTTTCTTATCTCCTCTCTTACTTTCTAGAAAACTGTGCAAATCATATCCAATCACCACCAAACTTTGTCATAGTTATTATATTATCACTAGAACATGGTTTAGCCTCTAAAAATTCAAAGAATGATGGAGCAATGGGGGAGTAAGGTCCAGAGCCATGAGCATAATGAGGAGGGAGGAAAAAGGTGGCCATGTGCATAAGGTAGGAGGAGGAAGATGTGGATGTGATGTTTGGATAAATTAGAGACAATAGTAGAAGTGTTGAATGAAGTGCATGTTGGTAGGAAGTGTTTGGGTAAAAGAAAAGAGAGTTAGTCTCACTTCGAAGCAAGTTATTAAGTTGATAATATTGTTTGTTATATCAGTTGATAATTTCTTATTAATCACATGTAAATATGCTTGCTATTACATAAAACAATAGACACTAATTGCTTAAAGTTATAACATTTTATTGTATTCTTCCAAAAACAAATGATTTGTTAAAGTAGTTGCCTTTAAGAGAATGGGATTATGTTGTTAAAATTAAGCACATTTAAACATTTAAAATGGACATGATTATTAGTACATATGTTAATACATGTTTAGTAGTGATATGGTTTGAATTTGGAATCATATATGTGTATAAAAGAGAATGACAAAAGATATTGAATTGAATACAGAATCGTCCGTACAGCGATAGTCGCTATAAGTGCACTTTGAGTACCTTGAACTAAAGCTTATGAAAATGGAGATTTATTGACATGTCTTAATATAAATTGTTTGGTTAATATTTACACTTCTATAAGCGTTTATAAAAGCAAACAATATATTTTGGAAAGTTATAGAACAAGTAAATCAAAGTAACAAAATATTGAAGTAAAAAGATCGCTATAACAACACTTTTAATTTAGCGAAATAAGATATTTTTCTACAAACTTCATTGCAGGTTTGTTTTCATATTTGAGGAGTAAATAATATATTATTCTTATTGGAAAATTTTAGAAGCCTAATTCATTTGATGGCTACTTGAACGAAATGTGAAACGTTATAACGAAATAGTCGCTAAAAGTGCAGTTCGGTAAAATGCCTTATTTTCGAAAAATTCCCTAAAGTAATTAGAAGTTAATTTTTGGGATTTTTATGTATGGTTTCCAATTACCCAAGGTAGGCTAACTAATGTAAAAAGTATGAATCAAAAATCATTTGTTTACGTGTTGAAATCTAGGCTCAAAGTTGTAGCAAAACAATGTTGACAGTGGTAACAAAACTTTAGACAATACTTCTGTAAATGCTACCTTTTCAATCTCGACTATAAATTGTTTAAAAATGATATTCAAATTTAATATTTTTCTCTAATATTTTTAGGATTTTTTTTCTAACTTATAATAAAGAGTTTTAAAATTGGTTTCAAGTTTAAATATATTTTTAACAATTAACTATGAATTTCTAAATTAAGTAGCTTTTGAAATTAAAACTTGTTTTTTCCATTTATTTCAAAATTCCTTATTTTTACATAATATTCTATATAAATAATTATCATATATTTTAAATGTTTTTAAAAGTATTTAAATATGTTAATAAGTAGTTTAAAATATTTCTATATATATAAGTTTTAAATATTAAATTAAGTATTTTATAAATATAATAAAGGGAGTTTGTATTTTAACACTTAAGTTAAAATAAATGGTTTTGAGGAATTACTTAAAAGTGTATTGCCTTAATTAATAAGTGTGGATATGCTTTGATCTTTAAATAAATGTTTAAAGTTATTAATGGATAAGTAAATAGTTTTGGGTTGTTGTAAACAATGTTTTTTGCAACATTTGTTTTTAACCCTTATATTAATTATACTTGGGAATATAATTAGATATTTGCTAATTGAGATTTAGTATAAAAAAATACAAGTAAATGGTTTTGGTATGTTATGACAAATGTTTTGAGAAACATTTGTCTTTAACCCATAAATATAAATAAATCTTTAAGAAGGGAGTCATGAAGAGGAATGTTTTCAAAGTATAAAATATTTAGGTTCACTGTGAAAATTGTTTTTAGCAACATTTTTCTTTAACCCTTAAATGTAATTAAACCTTTAAAATGAGAGTTTTAAAGAAAATGATTAAATGCAATGGTTTTGGGTTTGTAGTAAACATTGTTTTAGCAACATTTGTTTTTAAACCCTTGAATTATATTTTGGAAGAAATACTATAAATCGTTAACAATGGAATTTTAAAGATAATAACAAGTATTGAAATATTTTATAAAGCGATAGAAAATGTTATATGCATAGTTTAAAAAATAAAAGGAGTTTATTATAATAATGTTTTGGTGGTAATTGTTTTAATCTCTTTGATTATATTTCAAGTAAAACTTGTTAAACGATTTGTGAATACACTTACACCATTGAAATATGTATATGAATACTTTTAAGTATTGAAAAGAGTATAGGTGAATCGTTACATATATTTATATAGGAATATAGAGGAAGTTTTAATTAATAAAGGAGTATAAGTCAATGAGGTGTTGATTTATAAAAGAAGTTTTATTAGATTAAAATGTATTTCTAATAAGAAGGGTTTTTAATTAATAAAAGATAAATTAAATAAAAAGGGATTAAAAGTCATTTAGGTGACTTGACCATGCCTTGCATGAAATGATAGTGCAGTTATGTTTACTTACTTATGAGAAAGTATTTGGGATTTAGTTCCCTTATGTGATCATTCTCATTATTGTTTAATAGAACAAATTCATCGACTTTTTCTTGGAGAGACCGGGATCGGTAAGTGTTCTACTTATCGAAAACCACTTCAAGGCTGAGATGCGGTTTATGTTTTGGAAGTGAATGATGGAAAGCATGTCTGGTTCCAAGATCTGTTGAGATGATGGAATCCATGTGGGATTCATCATATGATCGAGTTTTGTTGAAAACTCATGTGAAGATGTCGAACGTAGCCTTCACATCGGAAAATGACTAATGATAGAGTAGGATGCATGATCCTGGGGTAGCTAACCCATGAGGAGCACGTCGACTTCATATCTGGAGTATGCTTATCGATATGTTGTGCATGGGGAGTTAATGGTACTTGATACACAGTGTTCACGTGAGTGTTCGGATGATGGCCCAGTTGTGTTTACCTTATGGTATATTTTATCTAGTGATATACATGCTCGGAAGGTATATTCTGATCCTTCTCATAGGAGATCGGTTTCATTGAGGATGTCTCTTGGAAAATCCATTTATACAAACGTAGCTTCGCGGATCTACTTGTATACCTAAATATGTAGTCAAATTTAACCAATGTAACAACTTTAGCTATGATTTATATTTATATTAAACAACCTAGACATTATTATAATATCCTAAATTTTCCTGTAAAATGGTTCTGTTATCGTAAGGTAAAAACCCGTTCATGTTTATTTACGACGTTGTCTTATGAGTTACCTTTATTCTTTAAAGGGTTTTACAAATAAAGTAATTCAAATTACTAGAGTTTCCTCAAGCTCGTTTACCAGACTGATCCAAGTGTTATTCTTAATGCTGGGTCAACCCCGTAAACATTTCCAGATATCGTTGATGATTCATTGGAACTCTAGGAGAGGGCTAGATGATTACCTACCGCAGATTTTATTTCTGCTTTGCTTTGTTTATTTTTATATTAGAAATTGCGAGGACAAGTTGTTATAATTGTCCAAACTGATGATATATTAATTTACTTTGATTATTGTATCTATACAGTTTTCCTTTGCAAAAGTATCATTTTGATATTATATGTCATTGTTCCATGATGAGATTCTGATATCATCTTCTCTTCTTTCTTGTTCGTTTTTTTTTCTTCTTTTATTTTACCCTACCATTCTGCCTTTTCAGAACCTAGATGCTCGGCACATAAATACTGTGGATGTATTAGTGTCGACATTTAGAGGTCGAAAAAGGCGGACATTATAGTTAAGACTACCAAGTTCAAACCAAAATCTAGAAAATTACACCAAATAGTTTCATTAATTTTTAGGTTCCTAAAAGGTTAGACAATATTAAAAAAGAAAAATATATTGATAATTTTATTAGTAAAGTCCATCATCTAATGATTATATTTTGAAAAGCCATTCATACTCTTTATGGGTTTGGCTTCCCCAAACCTAACCCCCAAGGACCCTAAAATAAAATAGGGTACCTGTGCACATATCTTTTACTTTTCAATTACCAAACAATGAATACCAAGGAACGGATGTCTAATGCATATAATCCATAGATACCGAGCGACATTATTTACAAAGATGGTAATATAGTGAACATTGGTTATAATTAGATATGGATATGTTATTAGCTTTAGCAACGTTGGTAACCCTAAAACTCCTCTTATTTTAAATATTTTACTTCATTTTTTGTATTGATTTTGATTCCCCTCGTAAGTTTTATTTTTATATATTTATGTGTATCTATGTATACAAACTCTATTCATATTGTCTAGTTGTGCTTAAGTAATTCTTTTTCACCTTTTCATTAATGACAAAGGGGGAGAAAATGTATAAATATACTAGGAAAAATGATAGTGGGGTTAAATATAAAAATACTATACTTTATCTCGCAAATATTTGTATGGCTTTCATCATCAAAATAGGGAGATTGTTAATACCCTAGATATCGATTATAGTGACAACAACCACATAAATATCACTACTGACATATTTTTGAGTTGTGCAGCTATTTCAGATATATTATTGAGACATTTACAGAGATAACAAAGAACTCGATGGAAGAAAATGGATTATATAAGAAGGTTAATAAGAGCAATGGAAGAACAAAACTAATCGAAGAGGAATGCTAAAAGGACAAAAGTGTTGAAGTGATGAGTAGTTGGTTGAGTCTTAGAATTCCTTGTTAAGATCCCATGACAATTATACTTGAAGATCATCAACCATTGATCTCAACCAAATTACAAAAATACACAAAAAAGAGGTACTTTTGAAATATGAAATTTGCAACACTTATTGATGTTGCTGATGTGTTGCTATTCTCTTTGGAAAATGTCTATATGTCAACATATGGGGGTCAAGTATGTCGACATACTCACTATTGGTCCGTTTTTTAAAATTGAAATTAAGGGGTTTTCCCGCCACGTCTTCACCAAAAGACAAATCTCTTCAACCAATATATAAAGACTCTAGAAAAGAATTTTCTAATCAATTATCTCTTCTTTCTCTTACTCTTTCTTTTCCATACTTTTGCAAAAGAAATCGATTGAATACACTTTCATTCTCTTTACAAATCCATATTCTTTCACTCCAATTCTTCATTGATTTGAAAACCGTAGAATATCAAAGAGTTTGTACATAAATTCATATCTTTCCCTCTCTGATTTTATCATGTTCCTTAAAGAATTCAAAGATATATTGCCATTGGAGATCTATAGACTTATTGTACCGAATCTGCAAGAATCCGTATTGAAGATACGACGACTTGCCATGTTTTTTGTGGGAAGGAGAAGGTGTTCTTGTAGCCTCTAAAATCAAAAGGGTGTATCTGTAGCCCATGAAATCAAGGTTGTAAAGGTGTTCTTGCTACCAGTGAAAAGTAAGTGATTATTGTGAAATTCTACACGATGCAGTGTAGGACTGGATGTTAGATTTGTTAATACGAACAAGTATAAAAATCCGGGTGTTATTTATTTTACTACATTTTACTTTATTGCTTACTTATTTATGTTTGCAATTTGAATAGATATAGTGTTAAATTCATCAGTTAGTTTTATAAATTTGGAATGCATGATTCATCTCATCTACTGTTTAAATAGCCTTAAGATCAACTTGCATTGTGTTATGGGAATCCCCCATTTATTCAACAAAGATGAATGCCTATTATGCTGCAGTCATCATCAAAATTATCTTCTAGCAACAAAAGTGAGTTCTGTTTTTAATAAACTTAGATAAATTAAACGGAGTAGTAAATATTTTTCGTTGTATCATTGTTCACTTTAGCATTCTTTACATATACTTCTGTCATAATCGAACCTAAAGGTATGCCCACACAGGGGTCAAATATACTAGAAAATAACATTGTAAATAGTCGCATCAACATATGGTGATGAGGCCCGCACTCCTTAGTACAGCCGAAACAAAAATCTTCATTAGCTACAAGTCTCCTGCTCTGTCTTTAATCTTTATACCATGGCGTTTATTTTGTACCCGTCCAATCCCATAAACTCGGTCTACTTAAAGGAGCACCAATAAGTTTATGGAAAAAACAATAATAAAAACACGTATTAGACAAAAAGTCTAGTATGAATAATACTTATCCCAAACCAATCATATAGTGAGACTAAACCGTACTGCATAGGTTGGTTTTCCTACTCACTATTTGGACATCAAGAGTGGAACATTCAAAATACTGACTCATCGTACACAGTACCTACTTGGTTTCCATTTTAGATTATTCTTTAATCTACTGAATGACTTACTACTGCTCGCTGTCGTGCCCTGTACAACTTTGTATTCATAACTTAATTGTTTAATACTACGCCCAAAGCATCTTGTTACTTCTCCTTTAACTATCTAATAATGCGGCCCATGCATGTCTTAAGTATTCTTCTTTTAAAACATTTAATATTGCACCCCACAGGGTTCTTACTTATTTTCCTTTAATAATCTAATAATGTGCCCAATGCATTTCTTATTCGTTTCTCTTTACAACTTAATACTGCGCCCCCTTGCATTTTTTAATCATTTTTCTTTAACAACTTAATATTGTGCCCCATGCAGTTGAATGCCTCGCCTTCCCTTGAAGTGCATTCATGAATACCTCTCACCACCTTATGAGGTTGTGCATCCACTTTAAACATTTGTTTAACTTATGGAACTACCCCTCTTTCTCTGGAAGTTGAATGCCTATCCTCACCTTCCCAAGGTGTGCATTCGAGTGAGTGCCCTCATCCGATGTCAATAGCCCTTCTAACCTTATTTCTAGCACCGGATCCCTTCCCTATATTGACCTGGCCTTTCTTCAAGTCCCACCTACTTATCTTTTCTTGTGTTTCATTTAATACTTCCCTTAGCATGGTACCACGATTCCCCAACACGGAGTGCTTCCCTCATTCCTTATTAAGTGTAATCTTCCTAATTTTGGCACAGTATGATCCCTTCATATTACATGCAGTTCATATTTATAATGTATGGCCACTAACCCAATGCTATTCCAGAGAAACACCGACAACTTCTTTACACGTGTCATTATTTCACTTTCTATTATTTGTAGTGTTATTTTTCATTCTTTTGAGCAAATGATTTGGATCTGGTTTCCCTTTTCCCCAACATCCATAAATATATTTTTCCCATATAATTTATTTTCATGCGCCTCATATTTCCCCACTTCCTCTAACGTAGTAATTAGCCGTTTTGGTTTATGTTTCCTTATAAAATTATACTGAATTTCTAGAAAATTTGTGAACACTTGCTCTAACACACTTAATCATTAGTTGGACTTTTAAGGGTGTTTTCCTCTTTTATTTTCTGTTTATGCACTATCAGTAAATCATACAAAATCATGTAAGCTTAAGAAATTTTTCAAACTAAAAATATCCCTAAAATAATGATTAGAACATCGTATAAAATTTTCCTCTTGTTTCGAAATTATTAAAATAGGGGAAACACATCTAAACATCCCATGTTTATCTATTCTTTCTCCTAATCATTTATTAAGTGTTTATATTTATTAATAGAATCCCATATGAGCCCCATCATACTCAAAACATATAAATCTAAACTGAAACCATATATTAGGGATCGATATAGAAAGGCTAAGTATTACTCACCTAGATCTTTAAGATGTCTAGCGTTAGTCCTCCTAATACCCTTTACTTGTGTTTTCCTTATCTTCTTTCTTATTTTCCCTCTTCAAGCCACCACCATTAAAGTTCTTCTCTAGCAATTATTTTTATTTTGGTAGGATGCAATGAATGAATAGAAAAAGTAATGTTTATTGTCCTATAATACTTTAGGCTTGGACCTTTATACCCCTTTTCATTTATTAATTTCCCTTTGCTTCTCTTGTATTGGCTGCCTTGGCCTTTTAATTAATTTATTTGATTAATTTAAATTTAGGATCATTACATATTAGGTGTTGTCTTTTATTTTACTTAGTCATCTCGACTTCACGTAAGCATACGATGCACCATATCTACTCGTGATTGATTATAACTTTGTGTATATGTGTGTGTCTCTATGTGTGTGTGTATGTATATGTATATATATGTGTGTGTATGTATGTATGTATATGTATGTATGTATGTATATGCACACCACGGTCCCCTTTTGGACCTTTCCCACTGGTATCCATAAGTCAACACCTTGTCGGGATCCATCATCAACTTAGTATCATGTCCTCGTTGCCTATGCACTACCAAGGAACTCCCATAGTGTCTAATAACTATGCTATGTAGTTAAAGCCTCACTACATCCCCGCAAAATCGCTGTTATAGCACGTAGGACTCTTTGACCGCTACGATTTTTCAATATAGCGGTATTAAACAGTATATATGCTTTAAGCCCAACTATTTTCCGTTGCACCCGCTAAATCAAGGCTTTTTAGCACCTGCTTTAGCAACAGTAGTATAAAAAGGTTAACTTGACTGGTTCTCATTTGAAATAAATCGGTAAAAATAGGATAAAAACATAATCTAAAGGCATAAGTGCTCAATATAAGTTAGTAATCTATTTATGTCCCCAAATCTAGATGGCATAAATCATAATATTCTTCAGTTTTGTTATATAATATTAAAAATATTTATTTTTCCTACATAAAAGATGTGGGAATGAGAATAAATTAATTTTAAATATTTGGATTTATATCTAATGAGCTTTTTATACCTCCGCTATTTTTTGCTATATCTCTGCTTTATCCCCGTTATAACTTTTTTCGCCTCCACCGTTATGGCATCGCTAAGCGCTTTAACTGCATAGTAACTGTGTTACAATAGTTTAGTCGTACTCCACTCGTATATGAAAACTCCATCAAAGGGTTATCTAGCCTTGCCTCTTATCATAAATAATATAGCAAACAACTGTGAGGCGATGCATGTCCTAAACAGAATCTATACTGGTAGGAAGCCTAGTCCGTTTAGGCATAACCCTAACCTTTCCAATGACCGCTCAGGACCGACGTTCTTGACCTATAAAGTATCTCCTATGCTCGTATTTTGTACCTATCACGCTATCATAGTGTTAAACCTTGCTCACTGTCCCAATTAGATCACCTAATGCAATCTAGAAAATACCAGTTGTTATTAAATACCTCATAAATGGTTGAAACAGACCCTACTTTTCATTTGACCCTTCTACCCGAAGCGAACATCCTACTTGGTATTCCCTTCACCTATACGCAAACATATAATTCCACGTGTCCTATAGTTGGATATGTCCCACGTCACTATAATGTATACGCAACTGCTGGTAGTATCTTGAGGTAGGCAGACTTCTATTGTGTAACACTACCGACATTGCATTCCTTCCCCTTTTAGTGACCAGGTCATTTCTTATTTAATCCAAGCTATTAGCTAACTTTAATAATTCACACCCATCATAAATGCATACTTGAGGCTATATATATATAGACACACACACACACACACACACACACACACACGCCCCTATTTACTTATTATGCCTTTATTGTTTAGCTATTAACAATATTTCTTAACTTTTCCTTACATTCGCTTCTTCTTCATTAATGTCAATTTGATGTCATTTATCGCTTACTTTAAACTCAAAAGATTTAAATATCTTTTATGATTTATTCCCTTTTTCATATTATTAATTCTATTTTTACTACTCCTTTTAACTTTTATTATCTGTTTTCGGTTACTAGCCTGTGTAACACCTCATAATGCTAATTAATTTAAATGAAATTATTTAGTAAATAATGATGTTGAAAATCATAATTTTCACAAATTTCAGAATTGGGCTACAAACTTGCAATATTGGATTTGTGGTGACTTTCTGATTAATTTCCTTACATAAAATTTTTCGATCAGAGTTCAAAACGAAAACGTTATTAACGTTTGAAATGTTTGAATTGGAAATAATTAGTTATGTACTTATGGTAATAAAAGTAACTAACGTTAATTATCGAACTTAACGTATACTTAGAGGTTATGAAAAATGAATATTAAAACAAGATCTCAGAAAAATTATAACATAGGGAGCAAATGATAATAATTATTTAAACAAAGCAATTAATCAAACAAATCAACCCATGCTAATTAACTATCATTAAACAGGGAAACAAGTTGACCCATAGCTCACCTAGGTCAACCAGTAGCAATTGACCTTGAGGAACGAATGGTCGATAGTTGCCAAGATTGGCTGCACAATAAATAGTGGTCTAAATGACTCAGATTTCAAACAATTTAATCGCACGACTTACATTAATTAGAAACCGATAAATATTGACCTAGACCCCCACTTCCAAACTCATATTTTCTAACGGACGTGGAAGCTCGACCATTTTCCCTTCTACTTTAGAATTCTAAATTCTTAAATTAGCTCTAGTTTTGGTGTGTATACAATTGGAAAATTGTAGAAGGTGGTAGAGAAAAGGTAATAGAGTTAAATCGAATCACCATACCCGAGGTAAACTGTAAAACCGGATTTAATTTACAAATCAATCAAAATCTCTCTTTTAATCAAGATTTCAAATAGATCTATTTATGCTTTCAACATATATCGAAATTGGATAAAAAATGGAGTCAAACTAGAATAACACGGATTAGATTTGAAGATTTGGAATGCTAAAAAGAAGTGAGTGGGAAAATTACATGTTTTGTAACGAGATTAGATTTATATTGTTGTGATCTATTTCAATTATGCCAATTTATAGTTGATTTGGATATTTAATTGTAAGTGCATAATGATTAATCTAAATCTCGGTTTGGATAATTTGTTATATATGCATAATGAATCAATGCAAATAACGAATTGGATAATGAATTATGTACATGTAATGATTATGGAATAGATTTAACTACAAGCACAGTCAATCGATCCTTATAATATGACTCGGCCGACCTCATCATACTAAGGAGCATGACGAGATTCATACACAGATTGTTCATATTATTGTTCAGTAAAAAAGTTCATATTGAGGGGTCAATGAACCAAGGATCAAGTTGACCTGTAACTCATTGCTTATAGTCATGTCCAATAATGCAAGCTTATCAATATAACCATTTATCATCAACACGTAATGGTCCACCTTCCATCCCTTTTGCAATTTGGTATCGACAAGTTTCTTAGTAGTCTCGTACCTTATAGAACGACACCAAATAGCACCTTATGATTATCAAAATTCTCAATGACATGCATTGATTCGTGCTGCCTTTGCAACTTTTGTCTAAAGTAGACAGCAAGAATAGTTAGGCGATTTCAAGATCAGCAACCAACTTACTATAAGCAACATTCAGGTCTTCGTGATCGTCATCAGCGAGTCTTATTAATAGAGCACAAGTTACAAACAACCAAACTCACTCGTATATCAGATCTATCTTTATAGCTCATAGTCAGTCAATATAGTTGTTTGTTCTGGTTAATCGACCACTTCCATTTAAAAAGTCTAAGATTCAACATTATCTTTAAGTTTTAATAGGTAGATTATTAGGACATCAATGTTATAGATATTCTTATGATACTAGTAAGGTTAATCTTTACATTCCATTTTATTAATAAGCCATTAGCGTTTAATATTTTGCCAAACCCTAAGTCGAAACATAAAAGTCTTTCAACTTCACTAGTAGGTGTTAGGACTCGTATGTCTTCATATTTTGATCTTGACTAAAGCTCAACAAATAAAGTAGGATTATTCGCTCGGACGTATCATTTTGTGATGGCCTAAGTATAATGCACATACCTTGAGGAAAGCTCAACAAATATGTGTAGTATCTTACCTTGTCTATTCAATATATTAATAGTACTACACATAACATCTGTAGCTTGAGGAAAGCTCAATAACTAAAGGTTATGCATGTAATCTATTAAAAATAAATGGTAGAGAACAACATTATAGTAAAGATTCGTAATCTTTATTGACTCATGAAATAATATAACTTTTATGAATTACCTTCGTGATTTCAAGTGTCAGACACATCAGAAATCATGATATATATACATTTATGTATGTATTATTCCTTAAGTCTGTTTGGATTTCTTTAATGTTCTATCTATTGTTTATACATTTATATTATATAAGTTTTATTATTATATAACTTTTATATTTTAAATTAGTTATATAATAGTCTTATGTATACTTTTATAATAATTAATCTTATTTAATTAATTAACATTTTAAGTAATATTAATCCAATGTAACATTTATATTCAATAAAAATACTATAACAGTTATAGTAATATACATAAATATATATTTAATTTAATTACTTAACTTTTAGTTAATTTATTTAATTAAAAAATTTAATAAAATTATGTTAATTTCAAAAAATCATTTTATATACATACATGTATACTTATGGTATCTTAAACATCTTAAAATATCATAACTATATTAAAATATATAATGCATAAATGTATATATCTATATATTAATTAATTAATTAACTTATTTATTTTATTTATTTTATTTGTCTTATTAATAAATTTATTTTTCTAAATTACATTAATTTCCAAATATGTTGAAAATTTTCATTATATTATAACATTTATATGTCAATATTTTATTCTAAACTTAACTTTTAAATGTAAAAATCTTATTTTTTATTATATATAATTTTGAAAATTAGCCCAAGGCCCGATTCAAATTGGGCTTTTTCTATTATGGACATCCTTTGGACTCACATATCTACTCTAGACAGGCCAGTGGTCAAGTATGGCAGCGTGCTTAATTACCCAAACCCAATCCTTCGAAACTACCTATCTAGACAACATAATATCTAGACTATGAGCTTAATAAGCTATTAGGCTCCGATACTATATTAGAATTTGGTTAGCCCGAAGTAGAAGAAAGGAGTAAATTTCAATTTTGTTTAACGTTTTGGATTTCTAATGGGCCTATGGATTCTAATCCATTTATAACTTTTATAATTTTGTTTACCTTCATAAAAAAATATTCACCTTATATAATTTTTACTATATTCTGGATATGTGTATTATATACCACATGTGTGCACGTGCATGTATAACATAATAATGTGTGCATGGTTAACATGCCTATGCATACATGTTGGGATTTACACCGCAATGGACATGTTATGCCCTCTAGTATTCGAGGGTTCCATCTAAATGAAAATATTTGTATACATCAAAATGTTATACATATATATGTATGTATGTATGCAATACAAAATCGTTTATATACAAATATAAAGAACTGGTCATTAAAATAATTTATATGAAATAATTAAATATATACATCTACATACATATATAATTAAATCACAAAAAAATTATATAAAATAATAATGTACATACATATACAATATATATGTATATATATAAATAAATCACAAAATTATTTAACAATTAACAAAAATAATTTTGAACATAAGTTTATATATATATATATATATATATAAGTTACTGTAACAAATCCAATAGTAACAATTCTTTAAATATATTATTTATTAGTTAATTATAAGTATTTATAATATAAACATATATATATATATATATGATATATAACTATTAAATTTTATATAGAAATTATATATACTTGTAGTAGGCTCTTGGCCTAGAAAATAATATGTAATTTTCTATAATATATATATAGTTATAAGGGTTTATAAATATACAAGCATATATGTAAATATATATATGTATGTATGTATGTATGTATGTATATTGATGCATACTTATAGTAAGCTTTCGCCCTAAAAAATAATTTTTTTATTTGGATTTATAAATTGATTTTAAACCAAAAATTAAAAATAAAATAAACAGCGTACGGAATTAAGTATTAAAAATTATTAGAAAATCATTCCAGACTCTAAAATTTATGCGATGTTATCATAAGAAATTTTATGCGTAATTTCATAATATATTTATATTCATATGTATTTATATATTAGTACAATCAATTTGTAATTAAAAGTAGCAATATTAATATATAAATATAAATATTTAAAACTTTAGTTATTGTTGCCGAAAATGTTTACATGTAAATAAAATTTTATAAACTTTTAAAACATTTATTTTATGATTTTATTGTTTACAATATGATTTATTAGTTTATGTAACTTTGTAAATATTATATAATTCAAAAAAATACTTTTTTTAATTTCTTTGGCCATGAGCTTAAGATCAGTATTCATTCAAAATAATTTATATATATGTGTGTGTGTATATTGATGCACAAATGTGTCCAACCATTTAACAAGTGATAGAATATCGTTATATTAGATTCATCATATCATATAACAGCCTGTGATATGAATCAGTAATCGATTATAACATCGTATACATGAGATGAATTACCTTTCAATAAAGCCAAGAGATTACACCTTGAAATGATAACAGATAGTCCTTGACTTTTTTCGAAAATGTAACACCCTATATTTTTGATAACATTATTTAGGATATTTAATTAGCCAAATTAAATAAAACAATGTGTTGATTAAGGGGTTGAGATTTGATTTAATTAAGGGTAGCCATGCCAATTAAACAATGAATTAAAAGAAGAGTTTAACATGAAATACAGGAGGGGTAAAATAGGAAAGAGGCCATTCATATATCTTTAACCCTTGATCGTGTATCCTATACACGTTCATTTCATTTGTTCAAAATTTAAAGCAAAGGTCGACCACCATTAACAAGAGCTAGAGAAAGAAAGAGAAAGGGGAAGCTTAATCAATATCAAATTTATTCAAATCTCATATCCTTAATCCCTAAAGCTAAGGTGAATAATGTTTACATCTCTCATTTATTTTGTTTTCAGTTTTAAGGAGAAATCCGAAATGCTTTGCCATGTTTTTGAATAATGGAATGATTATATATATACTTGTTTATGATTTATGCATGTTCATATTGATTTTAAGATATGTTTTAAGGTAAAAACTCTATTAAATTACAACCAAATTCCTTGTGAATTTTTAAATAGACTAGAAATAATATTTGGGATATGGGTTTCAATTTTCAAAATTTTCTGAATTTTTTTGGATTTTATATGAATATTCTAGTGAAGAAAATGTTATTTTAGGTTATAAATTATTTAAGGTTAAATAATAAAAGGTTTGGGTCTAAAAATTTTATATGTTGCAAAACATGCTAAAAGAGATTTTCTGGAATTTCGGTAGATTTTTCCTAAGTGTTTTAATAGATATATAAAATTAAGGTATGAGACCTAAATGTTTTGTATATTCATAAAAGGAGAATGAGCTCTCTGCAAATAACTCATATTTGTTATTTTTGGAAATTGGCGGTACTTTTGAAAAAGTAAAATGATAACTAATTACATTTAAAAAAAAGGCAGGTTAGGGACAAAATAAATAGTTTAAAAGGACAAAAAAATAGGTTTTTCACTGTTTCGATGCTTTCGGCACAAGGTTCCACCTCTTTACCTTCGCCTCCGACACAGTTGAAACCAATGTACGTGGTACAAGGGAACTGTTACGTTGTGTATTGGATATAGGCGAAAGGTATTGGGTCGAAACCAGGGGTTCCGAAGGGGTTGAGGCTTTACTTTGTTTTTAAATAAAAATGAGCCTGCATGCTTTTGACTAAGAAGCTTTCGACTTAGTTGGATTTCGACTAGGTCAAACGGATTTAAAGGCAATGGTTTTGATTAGGTTGCGCCTTTATTTTTAAACAACTGCTTTCGACTAAGTCGAAGCCTTTTGTTGCCGCCTTTTTTACCTTTTGACCCAGAAGGTTTCGAAGGGGTACTTTGTTTTCTAAAATTTGGCCACTTCTTCAATGCTTTAGAAGGGATAGTTTTGACACCATCACTTCTTTACCTAGGAATCCTTTAGAAAGGTAGGCTTTCGACTTAAATAGTTTTAGTGACCCTTTTGCTAAATTGAAGTATAACCCAAATGGTTTCAAAAGAGATGATTTAAATGATTTCAAAAAGAAGTGCTCTCAACTTTAATGGGTTTATGATCCTTTTGCTCTACTTGAAAGCATAATCCAAATGGTTTCGACTGAAATGTTTTCAAATGGAGGAGTAGGCTTTGAATGGTATCGAAAGATTCCACTTATTTTTAGTTAAACCCAAGTGCTTTCGAAAGGTTTATATTTGATGCTTTTGAAAGGTTTTATAGTAAGGTTTCGAAGGGGTGGTTCCTCAATGGTTTCGAAGGAGTTGAAAGATATTGTTTTTCTGGTTGTTTTGAAAGGATTAAAAGGAAAGGTTTTCCAAGGGTTTCGAAAGACAATTTTTAAAGGATTTAAAAGAAAGATGTCTAAGGTTTTAAAGCTTTCAAAAGGAAGGTTTTTTAGAGGTTTCGAAATTTTGAGAATGGTTTCGACGAGAAGGTTTTGGCCTTTCAACCTATATTAAATAAAGGGTTTTGCTTGGTTTAAAAGGAGGTACTTTCTATAGTTTAGAAAGGGGTACTTTCAATAGATTCGAAAGGGGTACTTTCAAAGGTTTAAATATTTTCATCAACTTAGATTTGAGTAGAGCGTCTATATATATAACATGGTAAGGTAACTTTGAGTAAAGCATAGAATGTAAAAAAATTCCTTGTTTAAGTTTGATTAAAGGTTTTAAATCCTTTTGAAAAGGTTTTCAAGGAAAATTATGGGAAGGGATCCCTAAGAAAAATGACTCTGATATTAGAATACAAGATGGGACTGGTATAAATTAGCTATTAGCCTTAGTTAATTTTGTCCACAATTCCAGTGTGTAAGGCTTTGTCACAGGTAAGACTAAAATTGTGAATACACACGGAAAAGAATATATGTTTGTATACAGATAGGTTATTGGTAAGCCCGCAAAACCATTAGGATCAGGTGACCCTAGGAGATGATAAGTTGTGGATAGACCGTCCAAAAGAGAAGTATTTAACAAATAGTTAAGGATAAAACGTCCATAAGAAGAGGAGTGTCTAACAGATGTCAAATAAATTTTGATATGTTATCTGGTAGGCTCGAGTTAGCCAAAAGTTAATAGTTAGCTACAAAAAACTAAAGTGTTTGAATAGATAGTTCATTTATAACCTGATATGTAAGTTTAAATAATAATGATTTACATATGTTAACCAGTTTTAGTTGCAGGAAAGTATTTACAAAAGATACGTTTTAAAAGGATGTTAGTGAGGGAAAACCCGTTTCGCTAAGCGGCATGGTCTCACTTAACATAAAATAACAGAGATGAACAATATTATTCATACCAGGATTTATGTCTGACTCGAAGTTTTTGTTTTTTCCTTAAACTCTCGGATGCTTAAAATTGCTTTGAGTAGGCTAAGGGTTGAGGTTTTAGGTTTTCGTTGTTTTGGCGAATAAAGCTTCCGGAGACGAGCAGGGGACTGACTGATAGCTAATTAAGAGTATAGATTATTCTTTTATTTCCGCTGTGTATCAAGTCAAATATGACTATATTGCTTTGATCAACCAAGGGGGCATCATTATATATCGCTCTTGGCTTATTATTATAAATCATATTTTATCGTTGCCTGGCAAAACGTTTTGGGATTATATAACTATGATATGAATTATTGTTTTGAGATATAATCAGTAAAAAAATGTTTTTGAAATCTGTGATTTTGTTCATATTCAAGTTCTTTTTATATTATGGATACCACTAGCATTTTCGTATTTTGTCACCAGAAGTTACATCTGTAGTGCTTTGCTTTTGGCCTCTAGATACAGGATGTTACAACTTGGTATGAGAGCATAGGATTATGAATAACTTTAAACTAAAAAATGATTTTTGAAAACATAATCCTTAGAAATTAAACTAGGACTGGGTTACGGGATAACGCTATAGTAATGTACTTGTATTTGCTATATATAAATATACGCTTTATCTTTAGTCTCCTATCTTTGTTACGTTATTGTTCTGTATCTCATAAATTTTGAATACAAATACAGATGGTAGAAGAGGAAGAGTTAACCCAGGAGGGGAGGGCACCGAGGGGAATTCCAGACCTAAATTGAGGAGGACCCAAGGTCAGGCACAAGTAGAGAATGCATGTGCTGGAGTTCCGTAGATGGACATGGGAGCCATGTATCAGTTCTTCATCAACATAGTGCAAGCGGGTGTTGCTGCTAAAGTAGTGGTAGGAGGAGTTTCGGGAGCTCCAGTTGTTAATGACTACACCAAGTTGAGTGGAGACTGCACTAAGCTCGGAGGGAAGACATTTATTGGAACAGAGGATGCCATTAAGGTGGAAAACTGGTTGTTGCACCGCAAAAGGATTTTTGCAGATTTAGGGCTCAACAATGAGCAAAAGAGGAGGTCCTAGGAGAGGTTCATGTCGGTAATGGCACAGTTTGTTTTGTTTGCTGATCTAGAACAGGAGAGATGATTTTTCTGGAGTATGCCAGTAGGTTCGAAGAGTTAGATCGATATTGTTATGTTGTTGTTGATACAATGGTTAAAAGGAATGAGAAGTTTATTAGGGGATTGAAGCCTGAGTTGGCCAGGGCTACTTTACCACATTTAAGAAATCCATGTGATGTGGTTGTAGAAATGGCTTTGAGATATGTAGAGATGCTTGCTTGTCAGGAAAAGAATAAGGTGAAAGAAATCTAATTTGGGTAGAATAAGAAGAGTAAGTTCTTTCATAAGAAGAGTGCTCAGAAGGGTGGAGCAGCCAAGAAGGGGAAGTCTGAGGTGGTCTGTTTTAAGTGCGACAAGAAGGGTCATTTCGCCAATGAGTGTCATACTGGGAAGGCTAAAGAAGTGATCGAAAAGAAGAATATTAGGTGCTTCAACTGCAATCACATAGGAAGTGAAGTTTTTTGGTCAAGTAGTCTTAGAGAAGGGGTTGTCAATAGATTCGACCAGGACTGAAGCGGTGAATAGTTGGAAGAGACCCGAGATAGTGATAGAGATAAAGAGTTTTCTTGGATTGGCTGGTTATTATCATAGATTCATTAAGGATTTTTCATGGATAGCGGCACCGATGACCAAGCTAACGAGAAAGGATGTAAAGTTTGTGTGGACCGATAAGTGTAAGGAAGCATTCCAGAGTTTGAAACACCTATTGACCCATGCACCTATATTGGTTGTTCCGAAAGGAAATCAAAATTTGGTGGTTTATATAGATGCTTGTGGAATAGGGTTAGGGGCTGTGCTAATGCAAAAAGGTAAAGTGATTGTCTATGCTTCTAGACAGCTTAGATCACATGAGGTCAGACATTCGACGCATGATTTGGAACTGGCTACAATGATTTTTGCATTGAAGGTGTGGACGTATTACCTTTTGTAAGAGAGGTTTGAGTTATATACAGAACAGAAGTCGTTGAAGTATTTGCTCATGATTTGGAACTGGCTACAATGATTTTTGCATTGAAGGTGTGGACGTATTACCTTTTGTGAGAGAGGTTTGAGTTATATACAGAACAGAAGTCGTTGAAGTATTTGCTCTCTCGGAAGGAGCTGAATATGAGATAGAAAAGGTAGTTTGAGTTTATTGCTGCTTATGATTTTGGGATTGAGCACACACCCGGGGAAAGGCAACAAGGTTGCAGATGCACGTAGCAGGAAGCATCAAAATGCAATATTGGCGATGATTACTTAGTGGAAATATTTGGAAGCATTGGCAGACTGCAGAGTGCAGTGGAGATCTGAGGCTAGGTCTAGCGGAGAAACCGTAGTGTTATCTTTTTTGGAAGTTCAACCAGAGATAATCGAAATATTACATCTAAATAAGAGGAGGTTCCAGTATTAGCTGAACGGATCAGGATGTTAAGAGATGGGACCGAGAGCGATGACTTGAAAGATTTCAGTCTTGACCAGAGTGGGTAGTTGAGAAAGAAAGGAAGATTATGTATTCCAAGTGTAGGAAACAAAAGGAAAGAAGTCTTGGAGGAATGTCATCGTTCGAAATTATCTATTCATCCAAGAGGAACTAAGATGTATCGGGGTATGAAGAAAATTTTCTTCTGGGAATGTACGAAGCGAGATATTGGCTTGTGGGTAAAGCAATACTTGAATTGCCAACAGGTAAAGGCTGAACGCCAGAAGCCTAGTGGATTGCTTCAGCCATTGGATATTCCAGTATGGAAATGGGATTCTATTTCTATGGATATTATTAACGGGTTGCCAAAATCGAACAGAGAAAATGAAAGTATATAGGTCATGGTACACAGATTGACCAAGAGTGCCCATTTCATTCAGGTTAAGTCAACTAGAACGGCACCTGTTTTGGCAAAGTTATTTATAAAGAACATGGTTAGACTGCATGGAATTCGTAGTAGCATAGTTGGTGATAAAGATTCCTTATTCACTAGCAAGTTTTGGAAGAGTCTATATGAAGTTTTGTGAACCAAGCTCAAGATGAGTACCGCTTACCATCCGCAGACAGATGGGCCGACGGAAAGAGTGAACAAAAACTTGAAGGATTTGTTAAGAGCTTGTGTTCTAGATTTCAGAGGATCATGGGAAGACCATCTGCAATTAGTTGAGTTTTCTTATAACAATAGTTATCAGACTAGTATTAGGATGGCACCATTTGAAGCTTTATATGGAAGGCCATGCAAATCTCCCATATATTGGTTAGAGACCTGGGATAGGTTAGTTCTTGGCCAAGATTTGGTTATGGAAGCTGTAAAAAAGATTGAGGTCATTCAGGCTAGAATGAAGGAGGCTCGGTAGAGTTCTTAGTTAGAGATTAGGTTCTTGTCAAAGTATCACCGATGAAGGATGTAAATAGATTTGAAAAATCAGGAAATTTAACACCGAGATTCGTTGGACCTTTTCCTATTGTTGAGAGAATCGGGAAACTCGCGTACAGAGTTATGTTATCGTGCAGTTTGGAAGGAGTCCACGATGTTTTTCATGTTTCTCATCTTAGAAATTGTGTTAGAGACCCGGATACTGCTATTGCATCGACTATACTAGATGACTTAGCGGTAGAACTGAACTTGACCATAGTTAGAAAACTAGTTGGTATAGTTGCAAGAGATGAGAGGAGGCTTAGAACCAAGACGGTCAGATTAGTCAAGGTCCAGTGGAGTGACGATGACAAGGACTGTACTTGGGAGGTTGAGAGCAGGATTAGAAATGCTTATGCTGATTTGTTTAATGGCATGTTTTAACTTCTTGATTGTTGTGTACCTTCTTGATTGTTGTGTACCTTATCGTAATTTCGGGGATGAAATTCTTTAAGGAGGGAAGTCTGTAACACCTCATATTTTTGATAACATTATTTAGGATATTTATTAGGGAAATAAAATAAAATAATATGTTGATTAAGGGATTGAGATTTGATTTAATCAAGGGGTAGCCGTGTCGTTAAACAATGAATCAAAAAAGAGTTTAACATGAAATATAGGAGGGGTAAAATAGGAAAGAGGCCATTCCTATATCTTTAACCTCGGTCATGTATCCTATACACGTTCGTTTCATTTGTTCAAAATTTTAAAAGCTAGGGCTCACCACCATTAACAAGAGCTAGGGAAAGAAAGAGAAAGGGGAAGCTTAATCAACATCAAATTCATTCAAATCTCATATCCTTAATCCCTAAAGCTAAGGTGAATAATGTTTACATCTCTCATTAGTTTAATTTTCGGTTTTAAGGAGAAATCTAAAATGTTTTTCCATGTTTTTGAAAGATGGATTGGTTGTATATATACTTGTTGATGATTTATGCATGTTCATATCGATTTTATGATATGTTTAAGGTGAAAACCCATTTAAATGACATTTAAATGCCTTGCAAATTTCTAGATAGACTGCAAAGAATATTTGGGAGATGGGTTTTAATTTTTAGAATTTTCTGAATTTTTATAAATTTTATATGAATTTTCTAGTAAAAAAATGTTATTTTGGATTATAAATTATTTATGGTTAAATAACAAAAGGTTTGGGTCTGAAATTTTTATATGTTGGAAAAAATATTGAAAGAGATTTTCTAGAAATTTGGTAGATTTTTCCTAAGTGTTTTAATGAATATATAAAATTATTTAAGGTATGAGACTTAAATGTTTTATATATTTATATAAGGAGAATGGGCTCTTTGCGAATAATTCATATTTATTATTTCTGGAAATTGGTAGCACTTGTAAAAAAGTAAAATGCGAACCAATCAGATTTAGACAAACAAGGCAGGTTAGGTATAAAAGAAATTGTTTAAAAGGACAAATAAATAGGTTTTTCACTATTTTAATGCTTTCGGCACCAGGTTCCGCCTCTTTACCTTCGCCTTCGACACAGTCGAAACCGATGCACATGGCTACTGAATTGTATGTAGAGGAAAGGTATTGGTTTGAAACTAGGGGTTGAGGCTTTACTTTGTTTTAAATAAAAATGCGACCGCTTGCTTTCGACTAAGAAGCTTTCGACTTAATTGGCTTTCGACTAGGTCAAATGAGTTTAAAGGAAACAGTTTCGATTGGGCTGCGCCTTTGTTTTTAAACAACTACTTTCGACTAAGTCGAAGTCTTTTACTGCCACCTATTTCACCTTTCGACCCAGACGGTTCTGAAGGGGTACTTTGTTTTCTAAAATTTAGCCACTTCTCCAATGATTTCGAAGGGATGGTTTCGACTCCATTACTTCTTTACTTAGGAATGCTTTCGAAAGGTAGGCTATTGACTTAAATGGTATTAATGACCCGTTTGCAAAATTGAAGTATAACCCAAATGGTTTTGAAAGAGATGATTTAAATAATTTCGAAAAGAAGTGCTTTCGACTTTAATGGGTTTATGATCCTTTTGCTCCACTTGAACGCATAATTCAAATGGTTTCGACCCAAACGTTTTTCAAAGTGAGGAGTTAGCTTTGAATGGTTTCAAAAGGTTCCACTTATTTTTAATTAAACCCAAGTGCTTTCGAAAGGTTTAGATTTAATGCTTTAGATAGGTTTTAAAGTAAGGTTTCGAAGGGGTGGTTCCCTAATGGTTTCGAAGAAGTTAAAAGGTATTGTTTTTCTGGTTGTTTCGAATGGATTAAAAGGAAAGGTTTTCCAAGGGTTTCAAAAGGCAAAGTTAAAAGGATTCAAAAGAAAGAAATCTAAGGTTTTAAATCTTTCTAAAGGAAGGTTTTTCAGAGGTTTCGAATGGGTTATGATAATAGTTTCGAAAGGAAGGTTTTGGCCTTGCGGCTTAGACTAAAAAAAGGGTTTTACTTTGTTTAGAAAGTGGTATTTTCAATTGTTCTGAAAGGGGTACTTTCAATAGTTTCGAAAAGGGGGTTTTCAATGATTTAAATGTTTTCATCAACTAAGATTTGAGTAAAGTGAATATATATATATATATATATAATGTAACATCCTGTATCTGGAGTTCAAAAGCTAAGCATTATAGATGCTGTGGTCATCCATAGTATTAACTTCTGGTGACAAAATACGGTAATGATAATGGAATCCATAGTATCAGAAGCATATGAATATGAATAAAATCAAAGATTTCAAAAATGACATTTCGCTGATTACATTTCAAAACAATAATTCATATCCATGTTACATAATCCTTAACATTTCCTGAGTAATGATTAAATATATTATTACAAAATATGCCCAGTGCGACATATGACGATGTCCTATTGATGGATCAAAGCAATATAGTCATATCTGACATATATACACAGCCTAATCAAAGGAAATTAAAACTGCAAATCCTAATTAGCTATTCGCTAGCCACATGTTCGTCTTCGGATGCTTTATTCGCCAAAAGACTAAATACTGAAAACCTCAACCCTCAACATACTCAAATCAATTTTGAGTACCCGAGAGTTTAAGGGAAAACAAAAACTTCGACTCGGACATAAAGCCTGGTGTGAATAATTCTGTTACATCACGTTTTACTGATATTAAGTGAGACTACGCCACTTAGCGGAATGGGTTTTCCTCACCAATATCCTACTCAAAACATATATATTTTGCATTCCTTTCCTACAACCAAACTGGTTAATCAAACTTATTGTATCAAAATATCAATATCCTTCGTGCTAATAAATGGACTATTTGTCCATAAAACAAGTAATATGTAAATTATCTGCCCACACATAATAGCAAGGTCCGTTATGCAACAAATAGACTATCTGTACATACAACTGGGCTGACTGCCCGCAAACCGGACTAACTGTCCAAACCCTAGGCCGACTGCCTGCAAAATGGACTGACTGCCCACAAACCAGACTAACTGTCCAAAACCTAGGCTGACTGCCTGCAAAATGGACTGACTGTCTGAATCAAAATGGACTAACTGTCCGAATTATTTTCTTAGGATTAACTACCCTTTAAATTTCCTTAAAAACCTTTTCAAAATGATTTAGTCCTTCAAATCATATATATACAAGAAAAATATATCTTTATCTTTACTCTAAGCTATTTTGCCATGTTATGTATACTTTACTCAAAATAATGTTGATGGGATTTAATAAGGATTAATTATCCTTCCAAAACAAGTTAAAATCCTTTTTTAACTTGAAAATACTTATGCTACATTGCCTATTTAATATTTTGAAACCTTTGTTTAAAACTGTTAAACAACCATTCGAAACCATTGAAGACAACCCCTTCGAAACAATCAGAAAACTCTTTCGAAACCGTTAAATATTTCCTTTCAAATATATTGGAAAACCCTTTCCTTTCTTTTATCCGAAAGCTTAAAATATCAAACATCCCCCTTTAGAAACTTCTAAATATTGCCTTTCTAAAACATAGGAAAAACCTTCCTTTCAATCCTTTCAAAACCTTGAGAAACCACCCCTTTAGAATCCATTCATTAAAACCTTTCAAAACAGTAAAACTCAATCCTTTCGAAAGCATTTTGGGTTTAATTTAAAAAATGTGGAAATCTTTTGAAACCTTTCAAAAACATCTTGGTTGAAACCATTTGGATTTTGCCTTCAAGTAAAGCAAAAGGATTAGAAACCCAGTAAAGTCGAAAGCATCAGTTTTGTGATAATCTGGATTTCGAATATCTGTTAATTAGTAATTAATAGAATTAAAATTAATAAATTAATAAATTTGTAAATTGAACAAATAAAATTATGATATATATATCTGGATATGTACATAGATAAACTTGAGCTATAATAAATATCTGGATAATTATTTGCTTAATAATCTCCTGATATAATTATTTAAATTGGCAAAATTCATTTTTGTTCAAAACCAAAAAAAAATATGTATTTGGTTATATATATAAGTAGATTTTAAAGGGAATTTGGATTTGAAATTCAGATGTAAACATCTTAGAAATAAATTGGATTTAAAATAATATGTATATATGATTTTTATTAGTATGTAATTAGTTTTATATCATTATGTTTAAAAGATTTTATAAGTATAAATAAAGGATATATATATTGTTATATTTGTATAAATTTATTTATTTATAATGTATAATTGGATTTTTGTAATATTTTCTTTTAAGTTATCTATGGATAAACAAAATAAAAAGTTTAAATATAAACCATAAAATAATAATAAATACAAAACTAAAGTTAAAAGTATCATATAAATATATATATTAAGGACATATAAATACATAAGACATTTATAAAAATAAAATAAAATTGTGATTATTTTATGAAAATATATTAATAACAAATGTAAGATAAATATAGCATGCAAATGACAAATGTAAAGTAATTTTAACAAGTGTCATAACTTTCATTTTCTTTTCAATTTTTTAAAATTTATAAATCAAAGCTATACGTATGAACTCTACTCTCTATCTCATTTTCTTTTTCCATCCTGCAAAACTTCTCATCTTCAAATTAAAGAAAACCTGAGATGGAATCGAAAGGAAATCAAAACCTGAAATCACCAAAACATTGCAGGCTTTAACCTGTAACCAAAGCTTGATCATCTCTGTTTCAAAGCTAATTCTTCTCAACAACTCTTCAACCTACATCAAGATCAAAAGCCATTTCAAAGTTTCCAGTTTCAAGCATGCAAGTATTTTTCCAGATCAAAACTTCTAGTCTCAAGCTTTTATTCCAGATTTATACAAAAATCCAGTTTTTAGAATTAAAAAAATTCTAGAATTCAGTCCTCTGTTCTTGGATAAGGTGAGCAAACCAAGCACTAATTCATTTAAACTTGGATGCATGAAATAAATCCTTGATTCTGAAGTAATAACTGTTGCATGATATGAATTAATTATATATATGTATATATAAACTGAATGGATGGCATGTCTGTTTACAAGATAATGTTATGTTCTTGCAATTCAGGTTTTTAAATCTGAAAAAAAATCATCATGTTCTTCCTATCTGATCTTCTTAGGACATGATGTATAAATAATGTTTCTTTGTTATAACATGACGTAAGTTTTAAAAATAATTTCAAGCTAAATTTAAAGCTTGTTTTATTGAAAAGGGAAGAGGGACAGTAGAATTTAAATACTCCTCTAAATCTCGACAATTTATTTTTGTGGTTTCAGGATTATAATAGGATTAGTTATCAAATTCTAGGATTATTGAAACAAAAATCTTGATTTTTATGATAATATATTGAGAGATTTTGTGGGTTGGCCAGAATTTGGGTTTTTGGAAATTGTTGATGATTGGATTAATTTGAAGGCCGTAATCAGGACTGGAGGAGAATTATGTGTTGTAGATCATAGGAAAAATGGGGTTTTATTTTTCTGATCATCGTTGGTGATGATACGATGATAATTAGGGTTTTAGATGTGGTTTTGTTTTGTCTGGGTTGACAAAGCAATTCGAAGCTGTCGATGAACTATCGGTGATCAGATCAAGTAGGATAGAGGCGTGGTGATGTGGCGAAGCTCTAGACCAATTCGTGTGGTTTCTGGTGATCTTGGGAGGCAGAATGAGGCGTTTTTGGTTACCAAAGTTTGCTTCAGGTTGGGTTGAGTAATCATTTTCAAAATTAGCCGACGATTCTCGGTGCAGGGTGGTTCGGTGGATAGAAGTGGTTGACGTTGACTCGTCGAAGGTCGAGAAATTGATCAGAGGGCATCGGATCATGGGTGCATGTGCACGCATGCACAAGAATTTCTGGAAGATGGAAAAGGATTCGGGAAGTAGGTCGTTCTCGTGTTTAGCTCGAGTTGCAACCGCATTTGTCTCGAAGGAAGAAGAGTTTTGTGAGTAAGCCAGGATTTGACTTGAGCATTTTCTCTTGTGGCCCGAGTAATTTCATAAAGGGATCGGATTTGCTTCGATTTCTTTTATTTAAGGTTTACAAAGAAATTTGTAACCAGTTTCAAAGCAAAAAAGAAATGAACAAGTTTTCTAAGCCTTTATCAAACAGGTTTCAAAAATATAAGTATATTAAAAACTTTAATAAAAAGGTGTTTTGAATAAAGTAATTCAAACCTTGAATTCAAACAACTTTATTGTTGAAACTGCGTAATTAATTAAAGTATGAGGTTTATCTTAATTATTTAAGATTTTTCAAATTTGAATATACTTAGAAATGTAGATAATGGATAGTTAATTACTTAGTATAAGTGATTAAAGAAATAACTGGATGTAATTAATTAGAGAATAATTAATTACTTAATGTGATTAATTAAAGGTTAATAAATGAGTGTAATTAGTTAAAGATAATTAACTAATAAAAGTGATTAATGGTTAATTAATTTAACTTAAGTAATTATGGATAATCACTTGATGAAAGTAATTAATTAGAGGGAATTAATGGAAGTAATTAAGGATTAATTACTTAGTATAATTAAAGAAGGATTAATTAATTAAGATAATTAAATAAAAGGTTAGTTAATTAAGGAATGAGATTAATTAAAGGTTAAAGAAAGTGATTATGGAATAATTAATGTAATTTATTGAAGGATAAAGAAATTAACTTTAAATAATTAATTAAGATGGAATTTAAAGGTTAATTAATGTGATTGGTATAAGGATAATTAATTGGTGGAGTTAATTAAGGGCTAATTGCTTAATTTATCAAGGATGATTAATTTAGATAATAATTAAAGGATGATTAATTAATTTGTTTGTAATTAATTAATGTTAAGTAAGCAGGATTAAGGGCGATTGAAGTAATTAATTTAATTTGTTTAAATTAATTAGAAATGGCGTGACTTATTTATCTTGCTTATGAATGATTGATTAATATTGTATGCCTTAAATCGATTGATATCTCGGATATGTGATTTGTGATGCTATGTGATATGATATGTTGGGTTTAAACTAAGATAATGCAGTTATCTATCGATGTTGAATTACTGTGTATAGGTGACACCCTGTATTTGAAGTTTGAATTGTGTTTCACTTGAATAACTTGGGATAAGATGTATTGAATTCGAAGAGACCGGTGTCGGGTATTAGCAAATACCCGAACCCACTTCGATTTGTAATATACCATAATTCTTTATAGACTTGATATGTAGGCTGGAACGAAATAGTCTAAATGTATTAGACCATTGAAACTAAGTAAGGGTACTTAGAGATTGATTTGTGAAATAAGTGTTGACTAATAACAAGTTAAGAACTCACAGTGAAGTACGAGTTACCCTAAAAATTTAAGTATGTTATAACTTAGTGTTTCAAGTTATATGGGCATACTCACGCTGGTTTCCAGCCTGACCCAGGTGTTACTTTGATGTGATGCTCGGGTCAGACCGAGTATTACAGATTTTCAGGTAAGGACGTTCTAGAACCCAAGTGGCGAGCTGGATGGCAGGAACGTATAGAGTATTCCGCTGTGAGATATTTGTTTATTTGGGACATGTTGATTTTTAACTGTCCAGTGTTTGTGTAAATGTTGTAACTCTGATGTATTAATGTAGATTAACTGATACAGTTTTCCTTTGTATAACTGTTATTTTATCTGATATTATATTTTGATCCGCTGCGATTGTAAGATTCTGTGTTTCATTTTCGTTTCTTCTTCTATCTCTTTTCTTCTTTTCCTAACTATCTGGAATTTTCGGGATCGAAATTCCGGGTCGTTACATTTGGTATCAGAGCAGAAGGTTAAGCGAGAACCTTGGCTCTAGAGGGTTTACTCATTAAGGATAGGGTAAGTAGTACCCTAGAATGAGTTGTGTGTAGTATATATGAGAGAGCGTACTTGTTATTTTCTTATAATATGATTTTAGAAATGATTTTTAAATAAGTTTATATCTTGAATATATATAAAGAAATTGTTTTTTCCAATATATAAAGAAATTAGTTGTTGATTATTGGAGTAAAATAATGAGAATTAAGTGGTAATAGTAAAACAACCAAATTTAAATTGAATAAAGATAAGTTTGAAATGGATCCAAACTGCAATTAAAATCCTAAATTTGTAGAAGAGATTTCAGAATAAGATAATAGTGAAATGGGTGTCCAGATATGATAATCTTGGTTATTATCATAATTGATTGATTTAATAATGATATGTGTTAATGAGTAAGTAAAGTATTTAGGTGAGTATGACTTATAAACTGGAATTAAAGATGATCTAAATTGTGAAGTTTTAAATCTAGGTCCAGAATTTGAAAATTTGTTTCAAAAGTGATAAGGAAATAATAAATCATATTATAAAGGGTCCTGTTTCAAACAAGAGTTGTTTGAAATTTCAAAGGAATTTGTTTTGAATTTAAAACCAAAGGAGGTTTAAAAATTAAAGCAACTTGGTGTGTAAAGGAAATAAATATGTATATTTGGAATAAACTCTAAGGTTGAGTTTTGAATTTTCCTTGGAAGGTGATGTGAAAATCCAAAAGTAATATAAGTCTTTGAACTTATAAGTAAGAAAGAATATTGCTATAAATTTGAAATTTGAAGTAGGAAGATTATTAATGAGAAGTTTAAAATTTGAATATGGAAGTTCAAATTGAACAATGTTGACTAGAGTAAATTGAATTGAATTTAACTTAGGGAAAGTTAAATAAGTTTAGGACAAGCAACCTGAATTGGAAATTTCAAGATGAAATTGAGATTTAACTTGGGAAGTTAAATGGTTGATTTGAATTGAGAATTTGTGTGATCTCAAAATGGGTTTGAGATCTGGAAATTGGAAATGGATGGATGTTTTAAAAATAAATGGGATGATATCATCCTATTGTTATTAATAATCTTTAAACTGTGAATTGGATTTGTTTAAATGAATGAAGAAATGGATTGTGGTAATATATCCATTATTGAGATAAAAGGGAAATTAAACTTTAGTTTGAAATTAAGGATATGGAATCACTTTGAACTTAAGATTTGAATGTTAAGAATTGAACTTGTAAATTAAAATTGTTTAAGAATCGGTTTAAAAGTTGGAAGATTAAACTAGGTAATAAATTGAATTTTTAAATATAAAATTGTTTTGAACTCTTATTTGAACTTTGAAATAAATTAAGTAAAGATAATTTAAAATGGAATTCTGATATTGGATTTGGAATTAAATTGTTTAAAGATTTAGATTGTTGATTTAAAAATAAAGGTTAATTTGATTTAAGGGATTAAATGAACATTTAAAATTTAACTCGAATTTAAAATGGAAAATTTTGAGTTTGGATTAATTTGAAATGAAATTAAAGTTAAATAGGTTTAAAATTCAAATAGAATTTGATTTGTATTTGGAAAGAATTAAGGATTAATTCAACTTGAATTGGGGATAAATCAAGTTCAATGGAAATTAAAGCTATTTAAATTGGAATTGAGTCAATTTAAATGGAAGTGGAAATTTGAATTCAATTAATGGTGATGGAGATTGAGAATTGAATAGTTTGGCTCTGGACTATTTTCAAAATAAATTATTTTAATATAAATCTATTTTTCCAAGGTATTTACTATATATACAACCTTTCTTATTAAACCCCAAACTATCTTACACTTATTATACAATTATTTTTGGATCTATTTAACTATTTTGCAACTGTTTTATAAACTAATTACTATTTTTCAACTACTTATAACTAATTACTATTTTAAACTATTTTACAATTTTCTAACTATTTTATAACCACTTGACTATTTTATAACTATTCTGCAACTACTTAACTATTTTACAACTATTTTACAACTAATAATTATTTTTCAACTACTTATCTATTTTTAAATTCTTCAAGCTATTTTCTAAATTTAAGCTGGTCAGAGTGCAAACTATTTATGATTAAAAATCCATTTGAGATAATAATTAAGGTGATAATCCAAATTAGGATTGAAGCAATTGAGAGTAAGTGAATGTGAATAGAAAGAGAATTGATTTGGCTAATAATCAATGAGGATAGACACATAGGATGTACGTATATTATTCTATTCGCATAGTGATTTGATCCAGATTAGAGCACAGAATTTCGAGATAGTGTATAGATCCGAGTTGGGATTTTTCACTCGATTTTCGACGGCGAACCTGGATATGGATTTTTGATTAGTTCTGGATATTCTCTATCATAGTTATGGATATGCAAGGAGAATGATGGTTTCTGATCAAGAAACCAGTTCTAAGTCTGCACTAGGAAGTCAGATGGACAATACTGGTTTGGAAATGGAATTGTGTGATCGAGTGAGCAATCAGATTGATATAGCATACGGATGATATGTGTACATCGTACGGGTTTGAATGAAATTAATATTGAAAATGTTAGGATACGAACTGTAAAATGGTTTTTGAAATGAAAAGTATATTTTGTGAAGTATATGATGAAATAAGATGGAAATCAGATATTTTCTATGGTAGAAATTTACTTTATGTAAGTAAATAATATGGTAAGTGACTTTATAGAGTAATCAAATTTGAATATTTGTTTGAAAATTAACAAAGTTATATATTTTTGTTATATATATGATAAAACTCCCCTTGTTGAATCTTTTACCAGAAGAAAAGGGTTTTCGAAAATATTTGAAGTATAAAAAGGGAATTTATACAGGTATGAAGTGATTCAAAGATTTTTCAAGGTTATATATCAATATATATAAAAAGGATTTTACGAGAATGATTTTGTGAAAAGGTTTTTGGAACCTTTGGATTTGGAAAGGCTTTGATTTTTGGAAGAAGAAAAATCAATCTTGGAAATTTGGAAAGACTGATTTGAGAGTTATCGATTTTGGGATAATCGATTTTGAGAAAGGAAATTTATATGAAATTTATACTAGGTGTACGATTTGGAAGACACTATATGTGTATAGTATAAAGTTTTTTGAAAATGGCTCTGGAGGAAAAGGCACTCCTTCGAAATGAACTTCTCAGGAGTGCCATAGGTTTGAGCCTCAAAAGGGGGAGGCTCTAAAGTGGATCATGTGAGGAAGTCCGGACAAACTGAAGTTCCTAAGGATTATTAGGTAGCGAAAATTGAGGGCGCTGATGCCTACAGAGGCATTTGGGTTATGTTGTGACGACAGTGTAACTCGATGTTGCTGCGATCTACAGTGGACCATAGCGAAATCGTGTGGAGGTGAGTGTCAACGGTCTATGTTTGATTTTGTCGGGAAGGCAACGTAACATCGGTAAACTGCGATCTATGGTTGAGTGGAGTGGAGAAGTTTCATTTTTTTGGCAGCGGAATTCGAGGGCGCTGATGCCTACAATAATATGGGTTTTGCTGTGATAGCAACGTAACCCCGGTTGTAGCTGCGATCTGTAGCGGGTTCCATGGTGTAATCGAGGGGAGCGGAGGCCTACGGTTATCTATGAATTTTGCCGAGATGGCAATGTAACCATCGGGTTAACGACGACCATGGATGGGGATGATGATTTTCATAGCATTCTCATCCAAAAGATGTTCCATCTATTTTCAAAATGTTTTTCTATATTTTCAACAAAATATATTTTTCCAAGTATTTTCACTGGGTGTTGAAAACGGGTTTACTTTGTACTTATAGATTTTCAGTCTTACGTTTGATCAATGTATAACCGAATTTCTATAAGAACAAGGATGGACTTATTGAAACATCGAATTATAAAAGTAACTTTATAAAAACTATTTTATAATATTTTAAAGTTTTTTAAACTTTATCAAAGAATAATTTTTCTGATAATAAGCATTTTAATAAATTCTGGCTTCGTTCCTTTTTTAGGACGAAAAGATTCAAGGGGGGAGGAATGTGATAACCCAGATTTAGGATATCTATTAATTAGTAATTAACAGAATTAAAATTATTAAATTAATAAATTTGTATATTGAACAAATAAAATTCTGATATATATATCTGGATATGTACATAGATGAACTTGAGCTATAATAAATATCTGGATAATTATTTGCCTAATAATCTCCTGATATTGGCCAAATTCATTTTTGTTCAAAACCAAACAAAATATGTATTTGATTATATATATATATATAAGTAGATTTTAAAGGAAATTTTGATTTGAAATTCAAATGTAAACATCTTAGAAATAAATTGGATTTAAAATAATATGTATATATAATTTTTATTGGTATGTAATTAGTTTTATATCATTATCTTTCAAAGATTTTATAAGTATAAATAAAGGATATATATATTGTTATATTTGTATAAATTTATTTATTTATAAATGTATAATTGGATTTTTATAATATTTTCTTTTAAGTTATTTATGGATAAACAAAAGAAAATTTTAAAAATAAAATAATAATAAATACAAAACTAAAGTTGAAAATATCATATAAATATATATATTAAGGACATAAAAATACATAAGACTCTTAAAATAAAAATAAATTGTGATTATTTTATAAATACATATTAATAACAAATGTAAGATAAGTATAGCATGCAAATGACAAATGTAAAGTAATTTTAACAAGTGTCATAACTTTCATTTTCTTTTTAATTTTTTAAAATTTATAAAACAAAGCTATATATATGAACTCTACTCTCTATCTCATTTTCTTTTTCAATCTTGCAAAACTTGTCATCTTCAAATTAAAAAAAAACTAAGATGGAATCAAAAGGAAATCAAAACCTGAAATCACCAAAACTTAGCAAGCTTTAACCTGTAACCAAAGCCTTGATCATCTCTGTTTTAAAGTTAATTCTTCTCAACAACTATTCAACCTGCATCAAGATCAAAAGCCATTTCAAAATTTCCAGTTTCAAGCATGCAAGTATTTTTCCAGATCAAAACTTCTAGCCTCAAGCTTTTATTCCAGATTTATACAAAAATCCACTTTTCAGAATTAAAAAAATTTCTAGATTTCAGGCCTCTGTTCCAGGATAAAGTGAGTAAACCAAACACTAATTCATTTAAACTTGGATGCATGAAATAAATCCTTGAGTTTGAAGTAATAATTGTTGCATGATATGAATTAATTGTGTGTATATATGAACTGAATGGATGGCATGTCTGTTTACAAGATAATGTTATGTTCTTGCTATTCAGGTTTTTAAATCTGAAAAAAAATCATGTTCTTCGTCTCTGATCTTCTTAGGATATGATGTATAAACAAAGCTTCCTTGTTATAACATGATGTAAGTTTAAAAAATAATTTCAAGCTAAATTTAAAGCCAGTTTTAATGAAAAGGGAAAAAGAACAGTAGAATTTAAATACTCCTCTAAATCTCGACATTTTATTTTTGCGGTTTAAGGATTATAATTGGATTAGTTATCAAATTCTAAGATTTTTGAAACAAAAATCTTGATTTTTATGATAATATATTGAGAGATTTTTTAGGTTGGCCAGAATTTGGGTTTTTGGGATTTGCTGATGATCGGATTAATGTGGAAGGCCGTAATCTGGACTGGAGGAGAATTATGTGTTGTAGATCATGGAAAAAATGATGTTTTATTCTAATCATCGTTGGTGACGATACGATGATAACTAGGGTTTTAGATGTGGTTTTTTTTGTCTGGGTTGACGAAGTAATTCGAAGCCATCGATAAACTATCAGTGATCGGACCAAGTAGGATAGAGGCGTGGTGATGTGGCGAAGCTCTGGACCATTTCACGTGGTTTCTGGTGATCTTGGGTGGCGGAACGAGGCATTTTGGGTTGATCAAAGTTTGCTTCAGGTTGGGTTGAGTACTCGATTTCAAAATTAACTAACAATTCTTGGTGGAGGGTGGTTCGGTGGATAGAAATGGTTGACGTCGACTCGTCGAAGGTCGAGAAATTGATCTGAGGGCGTCGGATCATGGGTGCATGTGCACGCGTGCACAAGCATTTCTGGAAGATGGAAAGGGATTGGGGAAGAAGGTCGTTCCCATGTTTAGCTCGAGTTGCTACCGCGTTTGTCTCGAAGGAAGAAGAGTTTCGTGAGTAACCCAGGATTTGACTCGAGCATTTTGTCTTGTGGCCCGAGTATTTTCATAAAGGGATCAGATTTGCTTTGATTTCTTTTATTTAAGGGTTTACAAAGAAATTTGTAACTAGTTTCAAAGCAAAAAGAAATGAACAAGTTTTCTAAGCCTTTATCAAACAGGTTTCAAAAAAATAAGTATATTAAAAACTTTAATAAAAAGGTGTTTTGAATAAAGTAATTTCAAACCTTGAATTCAAATAAGTTTATTATTGAAACTGAGTAATTAATTAAAGTATGAGGTTTATCTTAATTATTTAAGATTTTTCAAATTTGAATATACTTTAGAAATGTAGATAATGGATAGTTAATTACTTAGTATAAGTGATTAAAGAAATAACTGAATGTGATTAATTAGAGGATAATTAATTACTTAATGTGATTGATTAAAGGTTAATAAATGAATGTAATTAGTTAAAGATAATTAACCGATAAAAGTGATAAATGGTTAATTAATTTAACTTAAGTGATTATGGATAATCACTTGATGAAAGTAATTAATTAGAGGGAAATTATTTAATGGAAGTAATTAAGGATTAATTACTTTGTATAATTAATTGAAGGATTAATTAATTAAGATAATTAAATAAGATGTTAGTTAATTAAGGAATGAGATTAATTAACGGTTAATTAATCAAAGAAAGTGATTATGGAATAATTAATGTAATTTATTGAAGGTTAAAGAAATTAACTTTAAATAATTAATTAAGATGGTATTTAAAGGTTAATTAATGTGATTGGTTTGAGGCTAATTAATTGGTGGAATTAATTAAGGGCTAATTACTTACTTAATTAAGGATGATTAATTTAGATAATAATTAAAGGCTGATTAATTAATTTGATTGTAATTAATTAATGTTAAGTAAGCACGATTAAGGATGATTGAAGTAATTAATTTTATTTGTTTAAATTAATTAGAAATAGTGTGACTAATTTATCTTGATTGTGAATGATTGAGTAATATTGTATGCCTTAGATCGATTGATATCTTGGATATGTGATTTGTGATGCTGTGTGATATGATATGTTGGGTTTAAACTCAGATAAAGTGGCTATCTATCGATGATGAATTACTGTGTATAGGTGACACCCTGTATTTGAAGTTTGAATTGTGTTTCACTTGAATAACTAGGGATAAAATGGTATTGAATTTGAAGAGACCGGGGTCGGGTATTAGTAAATACCCGAACCCACTTCGATTTTTAATCTACCATAATTCTTTATAGACTTGATATGTAGGCTGGAATGAAATAGTCTAAATGTACAGGACCATTGAAACTAAGTAAGGGTACTTAGAGATTGATTTGTGAAATAAGTGTTGACTAACAAGTTAAGAACTCGTAGTAAAGTACGAGTTACCCCAAAAATTTAAGTATGATATAACTTAGTGTTTCAAGTTATATGGGTTTACTCACGCTAGTTTCCAGCCTGACCGGGTGTTACTTTGATGTAATGCTCGGGTCAGACCGAGTATTACAGATTTTCAAGGAAGGACGTTCTGGAGCCCAGGTGGCGAGCTGGATCGCAAGAACGTATGGAGTATTCCGCTGTGAGATATTTGTTTATCTGGGACATGTTGATTTTTAACTGTCCAGTGTTTGTGTAAATGTTGTAACTCTAATGTATTAATGTAAATTAATTGATACAGTTGTCCTTTGTATAACTGTTATTTTATTTGATATTATATTTTGATCCGCTATGAATGTAAAATTCCGTGTTTCATTTCTATTTCTTCTTCTATCTCTTTTCTTCTTTTCCTAACTAACTGGAATTTTCGGGATCGGAATTTTAGGTTGTTACAAGTTTCAAAACCTTTTAAAACTATCTCTATTGAAACCATTTAGGTTTTTCTTTATTTATAGAAAATAGGTCCTTAAACCATTTAATTTGAAAGCGATTTCTTCGAAACCATTTCCTAAGTAATGAAGTGATGGTGTCAAAACCATCCCTTTGAAAGCATTGGAGAAGTGGCCAGGTTTTAGAAAACAAAACAAACCCTACGAAATCATCTTGGTCGAAAGGTAAAAAGGTAGAAGCAAAAAGGTTTCGACTTAGTCGAAAGCAACAATTTAAAAATAAAGGCGCAACCCAATCAAAACTATTTTCTTTAAATCATTTGACTTGATCGAAATCTATTTTGTCGACAGCCATTTAGTCGAAAGCAAGCAGGTGTATTTCTTTTATTTAAAACAAAAGACTGCCTCAAACCCTTCGAAACCTCTGGTTTCAACTCCCTACCTTCAACCATCATCCAATTCTTTATGTACGAGATGCTTGATACCATATGCATTGGTTTTTACTGTGTCGAAGGCGATAGGATGGAGGCAGAACTGGGTGTCGAAAGAGACGAAACAGTGAAAAACATGTAGCTAATAGTTCTTTTCGCATAACATGTCTTACGTGTCTAATTGTGATTGGTTGCCTCTTTCTTTACTAATAAAAAGTACTGCACTTTGTCAAAAGGGCTGCCGACATTTCAGATTTAATAATTTAAATCATTTTATAAAAGTCCCTTCTCCTCTTTAAATTAAATTATATAAAACATGTAAGTCTCATACCTTAAATAATTTTATATAACCATTAAAATACTTAGAAAAAATCTACCAAAATTCCAGAAAATCTATTTTAATATGTTTTCCAACATATAAAAATTTCAGACCCCGATCTTTTATTATTTAACCGAAAATAATTATTAAGCCAAATTAACATTTTCTTTACTAGACAATTCAGATTAATTCCATGAAAATTCAAAAAAAATCTAAAGATTGAAACCTATCTTCAGAATAATATGTACGACCATAAAAAAAAATCCCTAGGCATTTGGATGTCATTTTATAGGGTTTTCACCTTAAAACATATCATAAAATCAATATAAATAACCATAATTCATCAACAAGTATATATATTCATTCTATCATTCAAAAACATGGCAATAATTGCAAAATATTCGAAATTCACATTAAACCGAAAACACAATAAAAAAATGAGATGTAAGTATTATTCATCTTAGCCTTAGAGATTATGGAGATTGAGATGTGAATAGATTTGATATGAATTTGCTTCTTCCTAGCTTTTTTTCTTCTCTTCCTTGTTAATGGGGGTCGGCCTGTTTTAAATTTTTTGAAAACAAAATAAACATGTAAAATTTTACACGGCCAAGGTTTGCAGGATATAGGAATAGCCACTTTCCTACTTTACTCATCCTATATTTCAATGTAAACCCTTCTTTAGTTCATTGTTAAATGGCACGGCTACCCTTAGTTAAAAATCAAATCTAAATCCCCTAATAACACATTATTTTATTTTATTCAACTAATTAAATATTCTATATAATGTTGTGAAATATGGGGTGTCAAAGACTATCCTCCATAAAGAATTTGGTCCTCGAAATTACGATAAGGTACACAAAATCAAACAAGAAGGCAAAACATACCATCAAAGAAGTCAGGATAAGTATCTCTAATCCGGCTCTCAATCTCCCATGTACATTCCCTGTCATCGTCGCTCCATTGGACTTTGACTAATCTGACCGTCTTGGTTCTAAGCCTCTTCTCATCTCTCGCAACTATGCGAACTAGCTTCCACACTACGGTCAAATCTGGCTCTACCACTAAATCATCTAGCAGAGTCGGTGCAATAGCAGTCTTCGAATCTCTAACACATTTTCTGAGATGAGAAACACGAAAAACATCATGGACTCCTGCCAAACTACTTGGTAACTCAACTCTATATGCGAGTTTCCTGATCCTCTCAGCAATAGGAAAAATTCCAACGAATCTCGGAGCTAACTTCCCCGATTTCCCAAATCTAATCACACCCTTCATTGGTGACACTTTGACGAAAACCTGGTCTCCAACTGAGAACTCTAGATCTTTCCGTCTCTTATCTACATAACTCTTCTGCCTAGACTGAGCCTCCATTGTATCCCGAATGACCTTAATCTTTTCTGCAGCTTCTCTGACTAAATCTGGACCAAGAACCAACCTATCACCAGTCTCTAACCAACAAACGGAAGATTTACGTAGCCTTCCATACAAGGCTTCAAACAGTGTCATCCCAATACCAGTCTGATAACTATTGTTATTCAAAAACTCGACTAAATGCAGATGGTCCTCCCACAATCCCTCGAACTCAACGCAAGCCCTTAACAAATCTTCCAAGATCTTGTTAAGCCTTTATGTTTGCCCATCTGTCTACGGATGGTAAGCGGTACTCATCTTGAGCTTGGTTCCTAAAACTTCATGCAGACTCTTCTAGAATTCGCTAGTGAAAAAAGGATCTCTATCACTAACTATGCTACTAAAAATTCCATGAAGTCTAACTACATTCTTCGTGAACAACCTTGCCAAAGTAGGTGTCATTATGGTTGACCTAACTAGAATGAAATGGGCGCTCATAGTCAATCCGTCCACTATAACCCATATACTATCATTTCCTTTGTTTGACCATGGCAACCAATCAATAAAATCCATGGAGATAGAATCCCACTTCCATAATGGAATATCTAATGAATGAAGCAACCCACTTGGTTTTCGGTGTTCGGCCTTTGCCTACTGGCAAATCATGCACTGTTTCAGACATAACCCATCCTGCTTCACACCTAAGAAACTCCTCTTCACATCCTCATACATCTTAGTACCTCCTGGGTGAATAGAAAACTTCGAACGGTTGCATTCCTATGAGACTTCTTTCCTTATGTTTTCTACACACGGAACACATAATCTTCCTTTCTTTTTCAACCTCCCATTATGGTCAAGACTGAAACCTTTTAAGTCATCGCTCTCAGTTCCATCCCTTAGCTTCCTCATCCATTCGACTAATACTAGATTCTCTTTTTGCATAGAAGCAATCCCCTCGATCATCACTAGTCGAAACTCCAAACAAGATAATACAATTGTATCTCTACAAGACCCAACCTTGGATCTCCACTGCACTCTGCAATCTGCTAATGCTTCTAAGTCCTTTTACTCAGCAATCATCGCCAAAACTGGATTATGATGTTTCTTGCTAAGTGCATTTGCAACCTTGTTGCCTTTCCCTGGTGTGTACTCTATTCCAAAATCATAAGCAGCGGTAAACTCTAACCACCTCTGTTGTCCCGTGTTTAACTCCTTTTTAGAGAAATAATTCTTCAGCGGCTTATGATCTGTATATAGCTCAAACATTTCTCCCAAAAGGTAATGTCTCCACAACTTCAATGCAAAAATCACTGCAGCTAATTCTAAATCATGCGTCGAATATCTGACCTCATGCAGTTTAAGTTGTCTAGAAGTGTAGGCAATAACTTTATCCCTCTGCATCAGCATAGCTCCTAATCATGTTCCACATGTATCGGTGTAAACCACCAAATGTCGATTCCCTTCTGGAACAAATAACAATTGTGCATTGGTTAGAAGTGTTTCAAACTCTAGAATGCTTCCTCACACTTAACATCTACACAAACTTCACATCCTTTCTTGTCAGCTTGGTCATCGGCGCCGCTATCCATGAAAAATCCTTAATGAACCTCTGACAATAACCAGCCAACCCAAGGAAACTCTTTATCTCGGTTACTGTCTCAGGTCTCTTTCAACTATTTACTGCTTCAATCTTAGTCGGATCTACTGACAACCCTTCCTTTGAGACCACATGACCTAGAAAATTCACTTCTTTCTTCCAAAAATGACACTTTGAAAACTTCGCCTTCAGCTGATGCTGCCTCGGCGTCTCAAGCACCACTCTAAGATGAACTTCATGCTCTCTTTTATCCTTATAGTATATCTAGATATCATCTATGAAAACCAATACGAACCTATCTAAGTGCTCTCGGAAAACCCGGTCCATCAAATCCACAAAGAAAGTTGGCGCATTAGTCAGTCCGAATGGCATAACTAACCATTCATACGACCCATATCTAGTCCTAAACACCGTGAATGGTATACTATCCTCTGCTACACTGAGCTGGTGGAAACCAGTCGCTAAATCCAACTACAAGAATACCTTAGCTCCACTCAACTGGTCGAACAAATCGTCAATCCTTGGCAATGGATATCGATTCTTTATCATCCTCTCATTCAACTTACGATAATCGATACATAGCCTTAACGATCCATCCGGCTTCTTAGCAAACACTGCAGCTACTTCCCAAGGCGAACTACTCGGCCTGGTAAAATTCTTGCCTTCTAAATCCATGAATTACACCTTTAACTCCCTTATCTCTAAAGGGTCATCCTTCTTAGCGGTTTACTTACCAGTTCTGCTCAGGAAACCAAATCTATCCAAAACTCAATGGCTTGTTTCGACGATAATCCAACTACAGGATCAAAAAAATCTGCGAATTCTCTAACCATGAAAACTCGACTCAACTCATTATCCAATTCCATAGCAGCCAACAAAGCATACATCTCACCACAAGAACCTTCTATGGCATAAACTATCTGATCACTACATTCTAGGTGTCTAAGAGATATTTTCCTATCTTGGCAAAATATCCTAGCATCGTACTTACTAAATCAATTCATACTAAGAATAATTCTGAACCACACAAAATCAAACACAATCAAACTGGAAACAAAAGTATGACCTAATAGGTCAAACTTTAACTAATCACATCTCATCCCTAGAGTTGCATACCCTCATAATGGATTCGCCACCCATAAGGAAGTAACTAAATAAGTGGGTTATAGGTTAAGCTTATCTATCAAACATCTAGATATAAAAGAATACGACGTACCGATATCAAATAGAACGCTGACAGTCGTACCATGAATCTTTAGCGTACCTCGCAAGAATGCATTTCCTTTTTCCCGAGCTGTTGGCATAGAAGCAGCAGGCTTCAATGCATACACATTATCATTTCCATCCTTAGCGGGCTCCTTACACTGGCTCTTGTAGTGGCCTATTTGGTCACAGTTGTGGCCCTAACACTCTTCCTCACAACCACTCCTTAGCCTTCCCGGCACGACACTCATTAGCATAGTGCCACTTCTTATCACACTTGAAATAGACAATCTCAGACTTCTTCTTCTTAGCCGCTCCACCCTTCTAAGCACCTTTCTTAGGAAAAAACTTCCTCTTCTGATTATGTCCGACTTGAACTTCTTTAGCCTTACTCTTCTCTAGAGAATCAAGTAACTCCTCATACCTTAAGGCCATCTCAACAACAAAGTCAGAAGGATATCTAGTATAAGGTAATGTGGCTCTAGCTAACTCAGACTTCAATCCCCTAATGAACTTCTCATTCCTCTTAATGACTGTGTCCACTGAAGCATACCCATAACAGGCCAACTCCTCGAACTCCCTTGCATACTCCAGAACTAGCATATCCCTCTGCTCTAATTAAGCAAACTTCCTAATCGAAGCTAACTGTGCCATTACTGACATAAACCTCTCTTGGAATCTTCCCTTGAAATCTTCACAGGTCATGGTTTCCTCATCCACTGCCGCAATCACACTATTCTGCCAGAACAGAGCTGCTCCCTAAAGATGCCCAAATGCCGACCTCCTTTTCTGCTCAACATTGAGCCTTAGAACTGTAAAAATCCTTTCGTAGTGCAACAATCAATTCTCTACCTCAATGACATCTTCCGTTCCAACAAACGGCTTCCCTCCAAGCTTGGTGTAGTAACTACCGAAACCTCTAGAACCCCTGCTCCTATAGTATTTCCTCCTAAAACACCAGCTGCAACCCCCGCCCACATCATATTCCTGAAAAACTAATACATAGGTTCCACTCCAATCTTCGGGACCTCAGCACCGACATTTTTCGCCTATGCCCGAGCTTGACCTCTTCTCATATTAGGCATGGTTTCCCTTCGGTGCCCTCCCCTTCTTGGGTAACTCTTCCTCTTCTTCCTTCCATATCCATATTCAAACCTAATGAGACATATAAAATAACCTAACAAGGATAGGAGACTAGAGATAAAGCATATACTTATATATAACAAATACAAGTATGTTATTATAGCGTTATCTCATACCCCAATCTCACTCTAATTCGTTAGGGTTATGTTTTAAAAAAACATTTTTAGTTTAACGTTTTTCATAAATCATGCTCTGATACCAAGTTGTAACATCCCATATCTGGAGGCCAAAAACTAAGCTTTATAGATGTTGCAGTCATCTATAGTATTAACTTATAGCGACAAAATACGGTAATGATAATGGTATCCATAATATCAGAAGCACATGAATATGAATAAAATCATAGATTTCAAAACTGACATTTTGCTGATTACATTTCAAAACAATAATTCATATCCATGTTACACATTCCCTTAACATTTCCCAAGCAACGATTAAATATATCATTACAAAATATGCCAAGAATGAATTTGACGATACCCCTTTGGTTGATCAAAGCAATATAGTCATATCTGACCTATATACACAGTGGAATCAGAACAAAATAAAACTGCAAATCCTAATTAGCGATCCGCCAGCCACATGCTCATCTTCGGATGCTTTATTCGCCAAAAGACTAAAACTTGAAAACCCCAACCCTTAGCCTACTCAAATCAATTTTGAGTAGGCGAGAGATTAAGGGAAAACAAAAACTTTGAGTTAGACATAAAGCCTAGTGTGAATAATTCTGTTACATCTCGGTTTACGGGTATTAAGTGAGACCATGCCGCTTAGCAGAATGGGTTTCCCCTCACTTATATCCTTTTCAAAACATATATATTTTGCAATCCTTTCCTATAGCCAAATAGGTTAATTTAACTGATTATATCAAAATAGCAATATCCTTTTGGTTAATAAATAGACTATATGTCCATAAAACAAGTAATATGTGAACTGTCTACCCATATAAAAGCAAGGTCGGTTATGCTACAAATGGACTATCTGTCCATACAACTAGTCTGACTGCCCAACAAACTGGACTAACTGTCCGAAATCTAGGCTGACTACTTGTAAAATGGACTAACTGTCCAAATCAAAATAGACTAATTGTCTGAATCATTGTCTTAGGGTAACTACCCTTAAAATTTTCCTTTAAACTTTTTCAAATGATTTAGTCCTTCAAATCATATATATACATACACACACACACACATAAGGAAAATATATCTTTAGCTTTACTTTAACCTATTTTTCCATGTTATATATACTTTACTCAAAGTAATGTTAATGGGATTTAATAAGGATTAACTATCCTTCGAAAATAAGTTAAAACCCTTTTTTTAACTTGACAATACTTAGGCTATATTGCCTATTTAATACTTTCGAAACTTTGGTTTAAAAATGTTAAACAACCCTTTCAAAACCATTGAAGGCAACCCCTTTGAAACCAATGGAAAACCCTTTTGAAACCATTAATTATTGCCTTTCGAAAAATAATGGAAAAACCTTTCCCTTCTTTTCTTTGAAAGTTTCAAAATATCAGACATCACCCTTTAAAACCTTTTAAATATTGCCTTTCGAAATTATAGGAAAAAAAAAACTTCCTTTCAATCCTTTCGAAACCCTGAGAAACCACCCCTTCAGAAACCACTTGTTAAAACCTTTCAAAACAGTCAAACTCAATCCTTTCGAAAATACTTTAGGTTTAATTTAAAACATGTGGAAATCTTTCAAAACCGTTCAAAAATGTCTCGGTCGAAACCATTTGGACTCTGCCTTCAAGTAGAGCAAAACGATCAGAAACCCAGTTAAGTCGAAAGCATCAGTTTGAAACCTTTTAAAACTATCACTTTCGAAACCATTTGGGTTTTACTTTATTTATAGAAAAAGGGTCCTTAAGACATTTAAGTCGAAAGCGACAGCTTCGAAACCATTTCCTAAGTAATGAAGTGATGGTGTTGAAACCATCCCTTCGAAAGCATTGGAGAAATAGCTAGGTTTTAGAAAACAGAACAACCCCTTCGAAATCATCTAGGTCGAAAGGTAAAAAGGCGACGGCAGCAAAAAGGTTTCGAATTAGTCGAAAGCAATTATTTAAAAACAGAGGTGCAACCCAATCGAAACCATTTTCCTTAAATCATTTGACTTGGTCGAAAGTTACTTTGTCGAAAGCCATTTAGTTGAAAGCAAGCAGGCATATTTCTTTTATTAAAAACAAAGGACTACCTCAACCCTTTCGAAACCCCTAGTTTTGACTCCCTGCCTTCCACCATCATCCAATTCATTACGTACCAGTTGCCTTATACCATATGCAGTGGTTTCGATTGTGTCAGAGACGATAGTATGGAGGCGGAACCTAGTGTCGAAAGAGACGAAACAATGAAAAACATGTAGCAAATAGTTCTTTTTACCTAACCTTCCTTACGTGTCTAATTGTAATTGGTTGCCTCTTTCTTTACCAACAAAAAGTACTGCACTTTGTCAAAAGAGCTACCTGCTTTCCAGATCTAATAATTTAAATCATTTTATAAAAGCTCATTCTCCTCTTTAAATTATATAAAACATTTAAGTCCTATACCTTCAATAATTTTAGGTAACCATTTAAACACTTAGCAAAAGTCTAAAAAAATTCTAGAAAATCTACGTTAATATGTTTTCCAACATATAAAAATTTCAGACCCTAATCTTTTATTATTTAATCGAAAATAATTATTAACCCAAATAAACATTTTCTTTACTAGAAAGTCCGTAGCAGTTGCAAAAAAATTTGAAAAAAATCAGAAGATTGAAACCTATCTCCAAAATAATATTTATGACCTTTATAAAACTTGGCGAGGCATTTTGATGTCATTTTATAGTGTTTTCACCTTAAAACAAATCATAAAATCAATATGAACAACCATGATTCATCAACAGGTATATATATTCATTCCATCATTCAAAAATAGGGCAATCATTGCAAAATATTCGGAATTCACATTAAAACTAAAAACACAATAAAAAATGAGATGTGACATTATTCACCTTAACCTTAGAGATTATGGAGATTGAGATCTGAATAGATTTGATTTGAATTTGCTTCTTCCTAGATTTTTTTCTTCTCTTCCTTGTTAATTGTGGCTAGCCTCTTTTAAAAAAATTTGAAATGAAACAAACGTGTAATATTTTACACGGTCAAGGTTTGAAGGATATAGGAATGGCATCTTTCTCACTTTACCCCTCCTTTGTTTCAATTTAAACCCTTCACTGGCTCATTGTTAAATGGCACAGCTACCACTAGTTAAAAATCAAATCTCAATCCCCTAACCAACACATTATTTTATTTAATTCAACTAATTAAATATCCTAAATAATGTTACTGAAAATTTAGGGTGTTACATATAACATGTAAAGGTGATTTTAAGTAAAGCATATAATATATAAATTTTCCTTATTAGTGTAACATCCTGGTATTTTGTGCCATCCGCATCCGCACATGTCAGGCTTGAATTGCTCAAAATATCAGATTGTTAATTTATATTTGGCAAAACTCAGCATATACGGTAAATAAATGATCGCAGGATCATAGACACGGAGTAATATAACAATAAGCAGCGGAAACAAAAGAATAGTAGTTCATGAAGTTACTATATATAATAGATTTAAATAAGATACAATAGAAGTCTCAAATACAGTAGTCAAATACAAGATCAGAATGCATAACTGGAATCAACTGAATAACTGCAAGATGAATAGATAGATGGATCTCCAAGCGGAGCTCCAATTCCAAAGGTGATTCTCAAAAGCTGTATCACTCAGTATGACCCGAGCGTAAAGGAAAACACGAAACACTCGAGTAAGGATTAACATTCTTATATCAATAAATCCAACTCAAGTGAAATATCAACTGAAATGCAAGTAACTTAAATGATATTTAGGATAGCCATCCTCTAAGGATCCGTTAAACTATCTATCATGTAGTAATATACGCTATTATAATAATGTCTATAGTAAAGTAAACTATTAAAATAGCATTAAGGCGTTACCCATTTCTCCCTTAACACATTTTTATATATTCTCATAGTCTATACAGTACTGTAACTTCCCGTAAACTGGGTTTATCAAAAGGCACTCCATAGGTACGGTACAAAACAAACTCGTAGTGGTCTCGCTAAAGTAGGTGACATGGCACAACTAGGCAATGCTAGGGTAGATATACCAATTACACTTTCGGGATGGTGGTAAAACATAGCAGCAACTACCGCCCACCTCGAGCCACACTCCCAAATCAAAGGTGTGCACCAAATCAATCACAAAGTAATAGAATGGTAATCGAAGAAGTATGTCCGATCGGAGGAGCTACCTCACTTGGCCCATCAATTGCTCCATTTTTAGCCACCTTATGCCAACTCACGGGAGTCGGGTCCACGTATATACCTCATATAGGATCGTCGCCACCATCCTACTTCATTTTGGAATCTCCACCGCGTACACAGCAGTTAAAATGGTTTTTGGTATTGGCAGAGAGTATGACAATATCTTTAACAACCAATCGTTATTATAACACTGTGGTCATTTCAAAATAGTTTATACATCAAAACCAAAATATCATTTCCATTTCAAAAACCATATCAATACGATATCATTTCCATTTCAAAACCAAATCAATTTTCTATCATTTCCATTTCAAAACCAAATCAATTTTATATCATTTCCATTTCAAATATATTCACTTCCAAAATCATAGTACTTTCTAAGTTATAACACTTTCAAAGCCAAAACACTTGAAATTATAACACTTTGGAAATCATAACCATTTGAAATCATAGCACTTTGGAAATCATAACATTTTGAAATCATACATTTCCTTTAAACCGTTTAGATATTAATATTAGGATATATATAATAAAATAGTTTATAAAATAAAATAGTTTATATAAAAATAGTTATAAGTTAAAATAGTTTAAAATAAAATAGTTCGTATATTAAAAATAGCTTATATTAAAATGGTTTATATTAAAATAACTTATATCAAAATAATTTATTAAAATATATAAATAGTTTAAATATAATTTTAAAAATACTTTATATAATAAAATAGTTTTCTCAAATATCACAAATTGATTCAAATCAACTCGAATTAAAAAATTCAACTTTAATTCAATCTTAGTTCATCAATTTCAAGTCAATTAAGTTCCTCAATAAAGCATATCAAATTTTATCGATTTCAAATACAGATTTGAACCAAAAATAAACCATTTCAATTTCAATATATTTCAAAGCTTTAAGTATTCCACATTTTCAAAATTAAGTTTGATAATTTCATAATTATTATTTAGTTTTGAAATATTCACTTAATCATTCAAATAACATTTAAATAAAACTTTAAATTTCAAATTTAAATAAAACTAAATATACCATTTCCACTTATGTAAATTTGAAATATTCATTTAAATCACTTTTAATCAAAATCAAGTTATAAAATCATATCTTTAAAATCCCAAATCTAATAAATTTCAAATCAAACTTATTTGAATATAATTCTTAAATAAATTCAATTTCGAACCAATTTCTATTTCTCTTTCCAGCCTGAACTTTATTAAAATCATTATAAACTCTATATTTGAAAATAGAAATTTTAAATAAATACTTAAACATATTTTATATATTAATTAAATCAACTTTAATAAATCAAATCTTATTATTAAACTTAATTTATATATATTTTAAAATAGTAAAATTGTAAGTAAAATCTTAAATTTTATAATTCTAAAACTAAATTATAACTTTAAAATTTTCAAAACGTATAATTTTAAAAATCAAAATTTAAAACCTTTATAAAAATAACATATATATATATATATACACACACTAAAATCAATATTTATTAAAACCAAAATATTCACTTCAAAACCTTGGAAATCATTTCAAAATATATATATTGACCAATGGTGTCTGTATATAATTTTCTATCCTATGGTCAAGTGATACGGATATTTATCATTTCAATCCGCAATTTAAATATATACGGGTATGTGTCATTTCAACCCGCAATCTATAATTCAATTCAATGAAAATCGTTTGGTTTATCGTTTCAACACATAACGATTTTCTCCTATTCTACAGATCGTTCGGGTATGTATCATTTCAACCCATAGGGAATTCTAAACTAACAGAAACTTGCAGAGTGATAACAGATATAATAATAATATAATAGGCATATCATCAATATAAATAACAGATAATGGTGTCAGATGTCACAGGTGAACAGATACAGATAATAACATACATATAGCAATGTAAATAACTAACAACAGCATATTTCAATTGTCGTTTCAATTGACATCACATTTAATAGATATCAGAACGTTAATCGTGAGTGATTGCTCACCTTTCGAGGCTAGAGAATACAGAAGATGACACAGATACGCACACGGATATTGAATTACGAATCCAAGCAAAATTGGCATGAATTCAACGATCAAAGCTGATAATAGGAATTGATGGAACAAATCAGAACGGGATCGATGAAGATAATTGGTATAAGTGAATTCATATATGCAGCTATATATAACTATTTTTATAAAAAAAATCATATTCTAAATTCCCAAACACATATAATATATATATGTCAAAATCCATTGTTTTAAACTAAAAGTCAACTATTAATGTCACACATATATAAATAATAATAAATTTTGAATCAATACCTTTAAAACTTAATAGTTTAACATATATAATTATGTAACTCATGTATTCAACCAACAAATCAAAATTTAAGACTGATAAAATATAAACACTATATGTTATTTTAAAACAATATTTATTATAAAATTTGTATTTATATAAACAAATATATGTAAGTTATTTATACATGCAAACAACTACATGCATATCCAACTTATATGCAATACAGACCTGTATATAACATAAATAAACAACTTATACAACTTTTATACACCAAACATATGCATATCTATTCTCTACCTTTCAGATATATACACTGGAAACATATATCTACATATACGTGAACCAGCTAAAACTAAACCAACATACAATATAAGCTCTGCAAGCTATTACTTTTAAAACTATACACACACACACAGTACTCCCAAATCAACATGCAGACACAATAAATATACCCAAACTAAACTCAAGTGTGTATATATAAAAACTAATATACTAATATATTGTACTAACAGAAAGTATACATACATATATATATATATATATATATATATATATATATATCTTATATAGCATATACAATAAAACTCAACAGAACAAACATAGATATATAACTAATATATGAAGAAGAAGAAAATATCTTATACCCACATATATATAGAATAGGATGCAAAGATGAGAAGAATAACGATGACAGAACGGCTTGGTATATAAGTAATCCTACATATATATGTGTGTGTGTGTGTGTGTGTGTGTGTGTATGTACCGTTGTTAGAACACAAGGCTTGGCAAACGAAACGAACAGAGGCTGCTCACTTGGAGCAATGGAGGGTGGAGGGCAGAGCGGGCTCAGGTGCTTGCGTGGAGGGGATGGATGGAGCAAGTGTTCGTATCGGTGGTGGAAAGGGGAGGAAGGTAATGGGTTCAGGTATTGGAGAGGCATGGCCTGGGAAAGCCCGGCAAAGGAAGATTGGAGGAGCGGGCTGTAGGGATGGGTCACGAAAGAGGGTGGAGGAGAAGAGCGGTTTTTGGTCTAGCTGTGAGCGGCCATGCTATCACCATTTTTTTCGAAACTGGTTTAATCGTATTTTTTTAGGTCAACAGAGATGTGAAAGTGAACCCGAAATGAAAATGAACCAAAAATTATAATCAAAGCTAGGGGAAGAACAACAGTCATCAACTGAATTCAGTAACAATTTATGGCTAGTGGCTATCCAATTTCTCAAACGGCGGATAATTGAAAGGTCACAAAACTCAAAAGACCAAAATACAGAACCGATACGGATATCGTTCCGTAGATTTCGCTGTTTCTCGGACTCCAAAACATACAAACAAATATAATGCGGAGATCAACACGACGAGACGATCAAAATGGCATATAGATATCAATGGTATGACCTCCTATCAAAAGTCGATAATCGGTACCGAAAATGCTACTAAAACGCCAGAATTAAGATAAACGGAGCAATAACAATTCAAATTTGACGAAACGAAAAATGACATCTCACTCGGAATATGATTTACAAATTTATTATATAAAATATTCAGGTTTGGAAAACATTTTATTATCATCAAATATTAACTGATTTGAATTGAAATAGAATTTACAGAAGAAAATAAACTTCCATATTATCAAATGAAAATTTACCATTTGCTATGTTTAAATAGACGTATTTCAAATATCTAATTTTTATTTCCAAATTCAATTATATAAAATTTCAAAATAATTCAGTTAAATATATGTAACAGCCCGCAAATCCGTACCCCTTGAATCAACACTATTCTACCTAAATCAACTCAAGTTGTACAGAAATATGAACCATTTGGGTTAAGAAGAAGAGGTAGAAGAAGAGAATAGAAAACAACAACATAATCTAACCATCGCAGCGGAGTAAAATATAATAGATAATAAATAATCTTTACTCAAAATCAAATATATCTGTTTACATATATTACATCATCAGAGTACATCAATCACAGCGTACATCAATAACATACAACTGAATACACAGCTACACAACACAGCGGAATATATATATATATACAAGTACGAGAGTACGTATCGTCACCCAGCTCGTCTCCTGAGCTCCACAGCATCATATCCTGTATCCTATAATACTCGGTCTGACCCGAGCATTACAGTTAAATAATACCCGAGTCAGTCTTGAATACAAGCGTGAGAAAATCACACCCAACTGATTATTAAAGTTTCAAAAATCCTTTTAAAACAAAAGCATCTCGTAAGACCACGTCACAAATAAACATGTCGGGTTTTGGCCTTACGATAGCTAAAACAATTTTTATAGAAATCCTCTGATATTATAATAGGGTCTATATACAAATACTTATAAAATAGTCGAAATTGTTACATGATTAAATTCCAGCTACCAGCCACAAAGTGGGTAATACAAACAAAACTCGTACAAGGCTCGTAGGGAGAATGGATTTCCAACTAATGACTAGGCACTGGGGTACCACCTGTCACAGTACGGGGCCTAGATCACCGTACCGAGGAGTACGCCCGCTCCCCTGCAACACAAGGCCGGGACTACCCCTTACTGGATAATCCCGAGTGAGATCACCCCGCGGTTGGGATCAGCAACCGCCCACTAAGCCGAAATAAAAAGGGACATCTAGACTGGAATGACCTCACCCTGCTTGGGTGCTACCCACCTAGCCTTGCTGCATAACCCCTGATTTTCAGTCATTCCCGGCTGATGTGGCTTGAGGCTAAGCGTTATCTTTATAGAACATATCCCTTAGAATGCCCATCGTCCACCTGACGATATTTCGCAAGCATTCATCCATACAAGTCTGTCCCGGGTTCGAACGGAACCGAAGGCACTATTCCTACTACATCCATTTAGGAAATATCCTCAGGATTAGTAGCGACTAGCCCTTGCACTTCACTGCTCCGTCTTCGACTCCGAACACGTTTCACGAAACGTACAAACCGAATCGAAGTGGTTTTCGAGAAATAAATCTCGATCCCGGTCTCTTCGAAACGATCAACGCGGTTGGACAATATTGATAGTCGGTTATTTAACTATCAACCAATATTCACAAACATCCATCAAACAATAAATAATTTCCCAAATCATTTATTAACCTCAAAATATCTTCACAAGATATATTTCTATTTTCAATTCTTTGAAAAGGTTTCAAAACCCTCTTTCTTTTCAAAATCCTCTGAAATTGCCAAGCCCAAACTAGATTTTTAAAATAATTTAAAACTTTTACTTTGACATATACTTTAAAACATTTAAGTTAAAACTACATCAATAATTTATTAAAAATACCATACTATATGAATATTTGAAAATAAGGTTACTTAATAAATATTAAACTAGATTTATACTTTTAAAAACATAATATTAAGTCATTCTTTAAATAATTACTACTATAATAGATTAAGAGAAAATACTTACTTTAGAATTTAAATATTAGAAATAAGAAATTTACCAAAAACTTGCTTTTTAAAACAACTTTTAATCTTTTAACTTGTATTTAAAAATTTACTTTGAAAACGTACTTGGTTATCCAGCGAGAATTCCAACTTCAATCACTTAAATCAATTTTCCAAATTGATTCCCAGTTTATACTACTTGAATTAAATCTCTTTACTTACTCAATTCCTTCAAAATTCATTAATTATGTGTTTTATTATTAATGTTATTAATTTTCGTTCGATTTTAAATCTTTTAACTGAAATATACAAATTCCAGATCTTATCCCAATGTATTCTTTGTTCTTTCCAATATTTTGAATCTTAAATTTCAAATAAATATTTTTGTTCTTTTTAAATAACAACATTGAATATATATTTTTTTAAATTCATTGATTCCCTGTTTATTCAAAATTTCCTTTCTTTACTCAAGATTTATTTACTAGAATTTTAAAGGGCACATTATTTCTTTCCCAATTCATTCCTAAATTTTATTCAAATTTCTATAATTATTTTACTTACAAATTTACTTCTTTTATTTTCTTTCCAGAATCCAATATATATATATATATATTTGGTAATTCACTATACCCAGTTATATCCAATCGAACCATAGCATACAATATTCTAATATAATTCATCATAGAATATCAAATAATCACAATGGAGGATATTAAATAATAAATGTTGAGGGATCCAGTTGGATCCCTCCAACCTGTTTTCCCTGCATCCACAGACGTTAGCACAATATAAGATATCTTCATTATAAAATAAGGGAAATCAATCATTTCAAGGTGTAATGTATACTACTATATAACACAACAATCAATTCAACCATTCAGACAATTATTTAAATTTAATCATTTAAATTTAAATTTAACTGAGTGAGATTAACTCACCTTATTCCGTTTGCAACCCATTTCCAAACCAACTCGATTCTCCATGATTTAAGACCTTGTATAGATATTTATATCATTTATTAATATTCTAAATAGATCGAACCATTTATCTCACTTTATAAAAATAATTTTCCTATTTTCTAAAAATAGATATATATATATATATAATAAATAAATAAATTAGGATTAACCATATTTTAACTTACTGTTTTAAATTTAAAACAGGTATGAGAATACATAAATTCATTATATTAAATTTAAACTGAAAGCAATATCTCTACTCTGTAGAATGTATACATGTAAAAATAATGTATAGATCACAGAGAAGAATCTAATTTTACATAACTTTCAAACCTTGTAAAAATTCCCATTTCCAAAATCTTACATTTATATTCTTACTGTTAGAAGTAAAAATATGTGAGTTAATATGTATATTTATTAAATTAAATATTGAAAAAGAAGGATAAAATTACTACAGATTAAAACTTATCTAACCTATATACCCTCTCTTTTTTTCTCTGACTGTTCTTATTATCATTTTTCCAATCTTTAAATATATTAAATTAAAGATATAATTCGTACCTTATTGCTCTAAACCCCCTCCTAAAGCTTGCTCGAATCCACAAAAAAACGACTGCGAACCGCCGCAGCAACCCTAGAATCCCACCCGAGCTCCTCGGCAATCTCAACATCTCGCGACTTCATGCTTCCCAGATGAGCGCAAATCTCCTTCCACTATTGATTCCAGAGGTCGACGACTTTCCCCTTCACCTAGGCCTTCAGCGCCACCACCCAAACCTCGTGAGATTCCAGATCTACCGCTCGAAACCTTAGTCGAGCCCAACTCCTATACGTCGCACCACACCGGCCTACTCACGTCTCGCCTATTCGCGAACCCCCCCCCCCCCCATCCCGAAGAATCGAATTCGATTGATTTGAGAGGGATGGCATATATTTGTTTCGAATGAGGACTTCAACTGATTTAGAAAGAAGAGAAGGAGACGGGTTCGAACGAGAAGTAGTATTATATTTTCTCTTCGGCCATTGATTTAATGTTTTCGTGTTTTTTTTCCCTCTGAGTATTCCATTATGAAGGGCTTTGGTGAATTTATTCAAGGGAGATGAAGCTTGCGCGATAAGGGAAAGGAAGGCACGATGATGTTGGCACGTACGAGAGGAGACAAGGATTTGAAAGAAGGCAGCTGATAGGGATAGTATGTGAATATAAATAGAATTTAAATAGAATTTTCGATGCAAATTTTCAATGCGTTTATATATCGAACACTCACACACTAACTCCGATCAATATGAAATTTGAAATCCAATAATAATTCAATATTACGGACCCAATGGAACTTGTTTCGTCGAATTCCAAGACTGCGCCTCGGAAGGCTATTTTTGAATTCAATTTAAACGATAAATTTTTAAAACCTGAACAAAACACCTTTAAATTCAATTTTTAAAAGTTTTATCGCCTTCCATATTATCAAAGCAGATTTTCCAAGCCTTCAAATTATTTTTAACAAGCTTCAAATTCCAGATTCAATATTTTACTCAGTTTTCAAATTGTTTAATTCAATAATTTAATTATCAAATAAAGATATTTGAAATTCAAGTTAAAATTATTATATTGAATATTTAAAATCAATTAAATATTCCGATTTTAAATGTTCGAAAATTCTGGGTCGTCACATTCCTCCCCCCTTAAAAGAATTTCGTCCCCGAAATTACTAGTTAGGAAGAATGGTCCAATACCCATTATTATTTCTCCAAAACCAACAATTTAACATTCCACCAACTATCTTTTATACAAGACTCATTATCAATCCTAGTAACTTCTCAAATTCCCCCATAGTTTTCAATCCATATTATTTTCTTGAGTATTCAAATTTCAATTCTAAATCAAATTTAAAATTATCAGAATTTTCTCAAAATTTTTCTAACTTCCTAAATTCCCGAAATTTTTTGCCAGCGTCTCCTTTGCGCGGCTAGCTCGGCACAACTACAAAATGGCTCTACGGCCTCCCAAATCCAAAAAGAAAACAAAACGCCAAGTGGCTCAATCCAAAAACCCAATCAATTTTCATATCAAAACCTAAATACATACCATTTGTCGGGCAATTCAATTTATCATCTTGAATCAAAAACCAATTCTCTTTTCCCTTTTTATAATACCTGCATATCCTGCTTAGCACTAATATCCAATCACAACATTCCAAAAATATTTTATCGACTTTCTTACAAAATATCAATTATTTACTCATTCAAATATCAACTTGAAATATATTTGTAATATCCATCTGCAATTAAGAATTTACCCTTCCTTACTTAAATTTAGTATAAGCATTCTATATGCTTCTTTGTTTGTTTTCACTTCCCCACTTTAGTTAATATCTATTTCTATTCACATTGATTCTTTCATTTTCATACGAATTTAATTTATCTTTAACTTTAAATATTGAATTTTATCTTTCATTTATAACCAATTCATGTCATCATTTAAGTTAGTTTCATTTACTAATTATATTACAATTTCCAGTTTGAAATCGTTTGGTCGTTAACAAAAATTCTCCAAAAAATTTCAAAAATTTTCTAACTCCCAAAATTTTCGAAATTTTTTGGCAGAGTCCCCTTTGTACGGAGGAGCTTTTGCAATTTGAGAAAAGAGATAAATACATATACATCGACCCACACGGTCGGAAAAATCAAAAACAGTTCATATTTCCTATTTTTATTGTGTAGGCGTACCTTATTTAGCATTTTAAGCAAGCGGCTTATTATTTTTAGCAAATAGCACAACCAAATCCAGCCACACGGCTCCCAAATACCTGTACTTTTTCAATTTAAACATGTAAGTGCCGAATATATGCAGTTTAACTATATTTCACTTAGTTGCAATGGTTAAAACATATGGATTCTAAAGAAATGCACATTCAACATTTTCCGTAAGCAATTTTTATAGTTTCCATGCTAATTCAACTGTTTCAATTAATTCATAAACCATTTCCATTCCATTCGAAGGGTTTTCAACCCATTCATATACAACCTCATCAATTTGAATGGTTTAAAACTCAATCACTTACATTGAATTTATTTTTAGGCAAACTGAACTCATATTTAATTCAATTGATCTCAAAATCAATTTATTTTACTTCTATCAATTCATAGAATTTTAGTTACTTCCATTTATATCTAATAACAATTTATTCTATGCAATTTGACGAGGTCTATGTGAATAAACTAGTATTTATGTTTTATATAAATGGATTTTAACTCAATTTATTCTTAATTCTATTCCATTTGAAAATTTATTCACAATCCATATATTCTCAGTTTCATTGCATTTCAATTTTATTAACCAAATTAGTTCATTCAAAACCATTAACAACTTAGGTTCCATCTCCATTACCAATTAAATTTCCTTTTTATTTTAATCCATTCACAATCATTTATTTAGCTCGACACATTCCAAGCTTGCATATTATTACCCATTCCCGAATTAATTCAAATCAAGCTTTAATTCAATGGCCTTCCAATTTTACTCGTAGTCGAGCTTCTAATTATTCTTAACTTTACTAAATTTATTTCACTTCAAACTTAAGTTCACTTCCATTAGATTCTTATTTATTCTATCCATGTATTTATTCAACATAATTAGTTTATCCACACAATCCATTAGGAATTTCATTTCTTTAAATATTATTTATGGCCCACCCAATTTTATTTCGATTTCAATTTATTTTTACTTGATTTAAATTCAATCCAGTATCATTAAACTTAATTTCAATTTAACTTCAATTTCAACTCCTTTCCATCTTTTAGCTTAAGTTTATTCACTCCAACTTATACTTAAGCTCATTCTCATTTTGCAAACAAAGTTCTCTTTTCAATTTAACTTGATTCTATTTCAATCCAATCTCCTTCCAACTACAAATTTACTTGATTAGTTATTATAAATTCCAAATTTCCAAGTGCGATTCATTCTCAGTTCACTTAAATAAATTACAAGGTCATTTCAATTTATTTCTACATATTTGGATTTTATTCACAATACAAACCATTATTATTTTAATCCAATTTCATTTTTTTTTGTTCGATACCTTTCCAATTATAGCTAATTTGTTAACACCTCAAGTTGAATTTAAATTTATAACTCAAGTTCTGAATCCTCTATCCATTCTCAATTTACCACCCAAATTTTATGAACTCACAGTTCAATTATATTTACTCCATCGACAATTTAAGTCGAATTTAATTTATAACCTGAGTTTTATTTCCAAACCCAAGTTAATTTCATTTTCAACTTTTCTCTTTAAATTTAAACTCCAACCCTCAAAGCTTATATTCCATTCCTGATTTAAAAATCATCTCAATTTATAAGCTTACAACCCATCTTATCAGAATTTTTAAACTCCCGGCTTTGGTTTCAAATCATTTTGAAATCTCCAACATCTCAAATCACATTTCTCAAAAGCCAAACCAATCTTGGTTTTAGTCCTAACAAATTCCCTTTGAGATTTTCAAAAACAAGCTGGTTTTCCTGTACAAATCAATTTGGTAGCAATTCATCACTTAGAAACTCGAAAATGAACATCGATGATGCTGCAGTCATCACCGAAGTTATTTTCCAGTGACTGAAGTGAATACAATGCTAAATCTCTTTCCAAAATTTATTTAAAACAATTTTCCTTTCAGAAATACCCCAAAACAACAATGCTCCTATTTATCTTCAAAATACTTCCAAAATCTCTGGGGTCTAAAGTTTCAAATTCTATTTTAATTCAAATTTTAACTATAATGCATTTGTATAATTTATGCTTAATAAATTTCCATTTGATTGTATTTCAATTCATAAATTACATTTATAATTCATATTTATAAATTTCATTTTATAATGAATTTATCCCTTCAAACTTTGGTTATATTTTCAATTTCTAGTTAAATTTTCACTTAACAATGATAATACTTTAATATTATCATTTCTAACATCCAAGCAACCATATATTAGCTAAATAATTTTCAAAAACTATTCTTTATATCAAAATATGCTTTTGGGTAAAATTATTTCATTTACCCATATTTAAAACAATACTGTGTCGACTGTTCTATACAAGTGTTTAGAAACCCCTTCGATACAGTTGCGCAGACTGTATCGACGAAGGTTCATATGCCACTCAATAAATCAATCAACACAATATTAAAACAGTTTATATTCACTAACAAATACGCGCTCATATCTATTATTACGCTCAAACTCATTCTAGAATACTATAGACTCTATTTTAAATGAGTAATTTCCCACCAGTGCCAAAGTTATCACCAACCTATGCTCTGATACCAACTGTAACAGCCCGCAAATGCGTACCCCTTGAATCAACACTATTCTACCTAAATCAACTCAAGTTGTACAGAAATACAAACCATTTGGGTTAAGAAGAAGAGGTAGAAGAAGAGAATAGAAAACAACAACAGAATCTAACCATCGCAGCGGAGTAAAATATAATAGATAATAAATAATCTTTACTCAAAATTAAATATATCTGTTTAGATATATTACATCATCAGAGTACATCAATCACAGCTCACATCAATAACATACAACTGAATACACAGTTACACAACACAGCGGAATATATATATACAAGTACAAGAGTACGTATCGTCACCCAGCTCGTCTCCTGAGCTCCACAGCATCATATCCTGTATCCTATAATACTCGGTCTGACCGGAGCATTACAGTTAAATAATACCCGAGTCAGTCTGGAATACCAGCGTGAGAAAATCACACCCAATTGATTATTAAAGTTTCAAAAATCCTTTGAAAACAAAAGCATCTCGTAAGACCACGCCACAAATAAACATGTCGGGTTTTTACCTTACGATAGTTAAAACAATTTTTATAGAAATCCTCTGATATTATAATAGGGTCTATATACAAATACTTATAAAATAGCCGAAATTGTTACATGATTAAATTCCAGCTACCAGCCACAAAGTGGGTAATACAAACAAAACTCGTACAAGGCTCGTAGGGAGAATGGATTTCCAACTAATGACTAGGCATTGGGGTACCACCTGTCACAGTACGGGGCCTAGATCACCGTACCGAGGAGTACGCCCGCTCCCCTGCAACACAAGGCCGGGACTACCCCTTACTGGATAATCCCGAGTGAGATCACCCCGCGGTTGGGATCAGCAACCGCCCACTAAGCCGAAATAAAAAGGGACATCTAGACTGGAATGACCTCACCCTGCTTGGGTGCTACCCACCTAGCCTTGCTGTATAACCCCTGATTTTCAGTCATTCTCGGCTGATGAGGCTTGAGGCTAAGCGTTACCTTTATAGATTATATCCCTTAGAATGCCCATCGTCCACCTGACGATGTTTCGCAAGCATTCATCCATACAAGTCCGTCCCGGGTTCGAACGGAACCGAAGGCACTATTCCTACTACATCCATTTTGGAAATATCCTCAGGATTAGTAGCGACTAACCCTTGCACTTCACTGCTCCGTCTTCGACTCCGAACACGTTTCACGAAATGTACAAACCGGATCGAAGTGGTTTTCGAGAAATAAATCTCGATCCCGGTCTCTTCGAAACGATCAACGCAGTTGGCCAATATTGATAGTCGGTTATTTAACTATCAATCAATATTCACAAACATCCATCAAACAATAAATAATTTCCCAAATTATTTATTAACCTCAAAATATCTTCAAAAGATATATTTCTATTTTCAATCCTTTGAAAAGGTTTCAAAACCCTCTTTCTTTTCAGAATCCTCTGAAATTGCCATGCACAAACTAGATTTTTAAAATAATTTAAAATTTTTACTTTGACATATACTTTAAAACATTTAAGTTAAAACTACATCAATAATTTATTAAAAATACCATACTATATGAATATTTGAAAATAAGGTTACTTAATAAATATAAAACTAGATTTATACTTTTTAAAACATAATATTAAGTCATTCTTTAAATAATTACTACTATAATAGATTAAGAGAAATACTTACTTTAGAATTTAAATATTAGAAATAAGAAATTTACCAAAATCTTGCTTTTTAAAACAACTTTTAATCTTTTAACTTATATTTAAAAATTTACTTTGAAAACGTACTTGGTTATCCAGGGAGAATTCCAACTTCAATCACTTAAATCAATTTTCCAAATTGATTCCCAATTTATACTACTTGAATTAAATCTCTTTACTTACTCAATTCCTTCAAAATTCATTAATTATGTGTTTTATTATTAATGTTATTAATTTCCGTTCGATTTTAAATCTTTTAACTGAAATATACAAATTCCAGATCTTATCCCAATGTATTCTTTATTCTTTCCAATATTTTAAATCTTAAATTTCAAATAAATATTTTGTTCTTTTTAGATAATAACATTGAATTTTTTTTAAAAATTCATTGATTCCCTGTTTATTCAAAATTTCCTTTCTTTACTCAAGATTTATTTACTAGAATTTTAAAGGGCACAATATTTCTTTCCCAATTCATTCCTAAATTTTATTCAAATTTCTATAATTATTTTACTTACAAATTTACTTCTTTTATTTTCTTTCCAGAATCTAATATATATATATATATATATATATTTGGTGATTCACTATACCCAGTTATATCCAATCGAACCATAGCATACAATATTCTAATATAATTCATCATAGAATATCAAATAATCACAATGGAGGATATTAAATAATAAATGTTGAGGGATCCAGTTGGATCCCTCCAACCTGTTTTCCTTGCATCCACAGACGTTAGCACAATATAAGATATCTTCACTATAAAATAAGGAAAATCAATCATTTCAAGGTGTAATGTATACTACTATATAACACAACAATCAATTCAACCATTCAGACAATTATTTAAATTTAATCATTTAAATTTAAATTTAACTGAGTGAGGTTAACTCACCTTATTCCGTTTGCATCCCATTTTCAAATCAGCTCGATTCTCCATGATTTAAGACCTTGTATAGATATTTATATCATTTATTAATATTCTAAATAGATCGAACCATTTATCTCACTTTATAAAAATAATTTTCCTATTTTCTGAAAATAGATATTTATATATATATAATAAATAAATTAGGATTAACCATATTTTAACTTACTGTTTTAAATTTAAAACAGGTATGAGAATACATAAATTCATTATATTAAATTTAAACTGAAAGCAATATCTCTACTCTGTAGAATGTATACATGTAAAAATAATTTATAGATCATAGAGAAGAATCTAATTTTACATAACTTCAAACCTTGTAAAAATTCCCATTTCCAAAATCTTACATTTATATTCTTACTGTTAGAAGTAAAAATATATGAGTTAATATGTATATTTATTAAATTAAATGTTGAGAAAGAAGGATAAAATTACTACAGATTAAAACTTATCTAACCTATATACCCTCTCTTTTTTTCTTTGACTGTTCTTATTATCATTTTTCCAATCTTTAAATATATTAAATTAAAGATATAATTCATACCTTATTGCTCTAAACCCCCGTCCTAAAGCTTGCTTGAATCCACAAAAAACGACTGCGAACCGCCGCAGCAACCCTAGAATCCCACCCGAGCTCCTCGGCAATCTCAACATTGCGCGACTTCGTGCTTCCCAGATGAGCGCAAATCTCCTTCCACTATTGATTCCAGAGGTCGACGACTTTCCCCTTCACCTAGGCCTTCAGCGCCACCACCCAAACCTCGCGAGATTCCAGATCTGCCGCTCGAAACCTTAGTCGAGCCCAACTACTATACGTCGCACCACACCGGCCTACTCACGTATCGCCTATTCGCGAACCCCCCCATCCCGAAGAATCAAATTCGATTGATTTGAGAGGGACGGCATATATTTGTTTCGAATAAGGACTTCAACTGATTTAGAAAGAAGAGAAGGAGACGGGTTCGAACGAGAAGTAGTATTATATTTTCTTTTCGGCCATTGATTTAATGTTTTCGTTTTTTTTTCCTCTGAGTATTCCATTATGAAGGGGCTTCGGTGAATTTATTCAAGGTAGATGAAGCTTGCGTGATAAGGGAAAGGAAGACACGATGATGATGGCACGTACGAAAGGAGACAAGGATTTGAAAGAAGGCAGCTGATAGGGATAGTATGTGAATATAAATAGAATTTAAATACAATTTTCGATGCAAATTTTCAACGCGTTTATATATCGAACACTCACACACTAACTCCGATCAATACGAAATTTGATATCCATAATAATTCAATATTACGGACCCAACGGAACTTGTTTCGTCGAATTTCGAGACTGCGCCTTGGAAGGCTATTTTTAAATTCAATTTAAAAATTAAATTTTTAAAACCTGAACAAAACACCTTTAAATTCAATTTTTAAAAGTTTTATCGCCTTCCATATTATCAAAGCAGATTTTCCAAGCCTTCAAATTATTTTTAACAAGCTTCAAATTCCAGATTCAATATTTTACTCACTTTTCAAATTGTTTAATTCAATAATTTAATTATCAAATAAATAGCGATATTTGAAATTCAAGTTAAAATTATTATATTGAATATTTAAAATCAATTAAATATTCCAATTTTAAATGTTCGAAAATTCTGGGTTGTCACAATATATTATTAAAACAAATAAAAAAAATTGCGGGTCGTTACAGTTAAAGTTTGATTTAAAGTTTTTAAATCATTTTGAAAATATTTTCAAGGAAAATTATGGGATGGGAACCCTAAGTAAAATGACTCGGATATTAGATTACCAGATGAGACTAGTATAGGATCATGCCATATACATTAGCTATTAGCCACAGCTAATATTGCCTAAAATTCCAATGTATAAGGCTTTGTCATAGGTAAGACTAAAATTATGAATACATACGAAAAGGAATATATGTTTGTATACAGGTTATTGGTGAGCCCGCAAAACCACTAGAATCAGGTGACCCTAGAAGATGGTAAGTTAAGGCCAGACCGTCCAAAAGAGAGGTATTTAACTCATAGTTAAGGGAAGAACGTTCATAAGAAGAGGAGTGCCTAACAGATGTAAGATAAATTTTGATATGTTGTCTGGTAGGCCTGAGTCAGCCAAAGGTTAATAGTTAGTCAAACAAAACTAAAGTGTTTGAATAGATAGCTCATTTTTTACATGGTATGTAAGTTTACATAATAATGCTTTACAGATTTTAACTAGTTTTCGTTGCAAGAAAGGATTTGCAAAATATATGTTTTAAAAGGATGTTAGTGAGGGGGAAACCTGTTCCGCTAAGCGGCATTGTCTCACTTAACATAAAATAATAGAGATTAATTAAATTATTCACACCAAGCTTTATGTCTGCCTTAAAGTTTTTGTTTTCCCTTTAAACTCTTGGGTGCTCAAAATTGATTTGAGTAGCTGAGCGTTGAGGTTTTCAGGTTTTTGTTGTTTTGGCGAATAAAGATTTCGGAGACGGTTAGGCGGCTGATGGAGAGCTAATTAGGTGTGCAAATTATTTTGTTTATTTTCGTCGTGTATTGAGTCAGATATGACTATATTGCTTTGATCAACCAAGGGGGCATTGTCATATATCGCTCTTGGCATATTATTGTAAATCATATTTCATTATTGCTTGGAAAACGTTTTGGGATTATGTAACTTGGATATGAATTATTATTTTGAGATATAATCAATAAAAATTTGTTTTTGAAATCTATGATTTTGTTCATATTCAAGTGCTTCTTATATTATGGATACCATTAGCATTTTTGTATTTTGTAAACAAAAGTTAATACTATGGATGACTGCAGCATCTATAGCGCTTAGATTATAGCCTCTAGATACGGGATGTCACAACAAATTAGAAGGAGCAAGCTTCCAAATTGTTGACCACCAATCAATCAAATTGAAGTGCAATTGATATGATTTGAAGTTACAAATCTTTAAAGCTTGGATGGGGTAGTTCGGTCTCTATTATGGTTATAGCAAGAGTGATTCTCTAGAAAAAATAAAATAAGGTACTAGTGGAGTAAATAAATGAAGCATTGAAGGAATAAAAATGGATCGAATCCACTTTTCTCTCTTTAGCAATTCTTTCCTTTTTCAAAATCAAACTACTTAGCCATGTACTATATGTGGCCGACCTTACCCTTGCATACTCTTGGGTGAAATTTGAACCCATATGGGCCTCGAAACCATCTAAGCTCAAACAATAATTGCAGCATTTAGATCTAATTTAAACATGTATCGATATCATATACTGATCGATATATTTATAACTATTATAAATACACTTTTTAAAACTGTTCAACGTATTAAATAAAATTCTATGATTAATACGTCAAAGGACTATTCAATGTTTCGGTTGTGTGACTATTAGGTGTAGATTTTGATGGTGAGTAATATCGATCAATTCGAATATTAACTTTCATACGTCACTTAGTAGGTGGTGTGACATTATGGCCAAATTTACCGCTTAATTGGTTTTGGTAAAATCCAATTTTATTTTGTTAAGCATTATCCAATAGTGACTATTATTTACAATAATTCTCTTCATCAAAACTATATCACTTTGGACATGTAACCCCTTGGCGGCCCAAGCAGTCATGAGTAACACGTTTCCTAACATTTGAAGAGCATTATGTACTCCAATCTCAACGGATGCATCAATATCCATTGTCGATGCAACTTAACTAGGAATATTTAAAATGATGTGTTTATTATATTATGATATAATGCTCATGATTACAACTATTTGTAACTACTATCACAAACACACCAGTTATGGATTTTTTGTTAAATATATTTTAATAAAATATTTAATTATTCATACACATTATGACAAATACATAATAGAAAAAACACCTTTACTATGAACGAGAGTTGATTAGAGAGTTAATTAATTTACAATAAATTATAGAATTGCCCCTGGAGTATAAACCTAACTCTATTATCATCATCCAGATCATCATAGCATTTGATACAATGATGCTCATAATGGCGATTCATGTAGTCATCCGCATGCTGTGGTAGTAGAATTAAAGCGATGGTTAGACAGATGCTGGCAATGGCAAATTTAGGTTAGGATTTGTATTTGGGGATATTGGGTGTAAAATGAATGAATCAACATGAATAAAGGAACAATAAAGTATGAATGTATGATATCCTGGAATTTTAGACAATATCAATTTAATAATCTTTATATAAAATTAAATTGATATTGACAATATTGATTAATAAAATATGTTTTGGTTTAATAATCAGATTTAAATAATATTTAATTTGTGATTTTATTTTTTTAAAAGCTAAAATAAATATTTAAAATTATAATGTATATATATATTTGTATATATATTATAGTTTATTTTTGTTTTGGAATTTAATAAATAAATGAAGTTTGTTTTTTTTAAACTCTAATAAAATAATTTAGAAATTAGTAAATTATGTTTTAAATTAATATTTGGCTTTTAAAAATCTATTTAAATTAATAACTATATGGTTTGTAATATTAATAATAAATGTTATATTGTTTAAAATTTGACTTAGCTTAATTTTTTTTATTTTTAAATAAAAGTTGAGTTTTTTTTTTAATATTATTTGATTATGAATTGGGTATATTTTATATAAGTTTAAAATATAAGATAGCAGGTGATTTAAATTCATTTAAATATAAAAGTGATTTATAATTTCTTTATAAATCATATAAAATTGTAAATTGATATTTGAAATCCTATTAATAAATATTCTATTTTTCTTAAATATAAAGAAGGATTAAAATAAGGAAAATGGAATCTTCATTTTAATAAATTGATTTTTTATTTTGATTTCAAAGGTTTAATTGATTTGAAGTTTTATTTTGAAACTCAAATTAATTGATTCTTTAAAACATTTGTGTAAATTTTTAATTTATTAATTGTTTTATTTACATTTACTTTTAATAAGAAATTCATTTATATTTACATAAACATAAAACAAATTAAGAAAACCCTTTATACACATTTAAATATATAACTTAATTTAATTAAAACAAGTGTAATCAAATTAGCAATCTAAGCAACATGTGTTAGTTGTAAATCAAGAAATGTGACAAGTATCATTTGATCTTCTCTTTATTTTAATTAAAACATTTTCAGCCTTAACCATTTTTACTATTCTTTCATTCATCCTCTTTTCTAAATCTAAGAAAACACTTCATTCAAAAATCTGAAACCCCTCAAAAACATATTTGCAAATTCATTTCAAAAGAAATTCTAACATCTGAAACTCCTCATTCAAAAATAAGATCAATCTTCTCAAATCAAAACCTGCACTTGCAATTCTGGAAATTTCTGTAAGTCAAAAGCTTTAAGGTGTCTGCATTTTACAACCTGAAGATTTCTTTGTAATTCATCTCTGGAATTTCACCTGCATGCATCTAATTTTGGGATAAGTTACAAATGAAAACTGCATTTCTTTTCTACCTGGAAATCAGTTCCTGCAAAATCAATCTGCAAATTCATATTGGAGTCTGCAGTTGTACCAAAAGATCACTGCAAACTTGAGCAAATCAAAATGAATTTCTGCATAGTGAAGTCTGCATTTTCAAAGAGCCTGCATTCCTTTTAAAGCCTGGAAGTTTGCATGCATATAATCATTGGACAGGGAGCTAATGCATTGCAGTTTGAATCTGGGAATTATGCTCTGCTCATAATTTTTTTTAGGTGAGTAACTCCTAAATTTTTCTTTACCAAAATATGGTTGCTTGTTTTTATCTCTGGAATGAATTAATATGCATGATAAAAGTTTGCAGAAAATTGCTTGTATATGAATATTTGGGAATTACTTATTATTGATATAGGTGTGTATGCTTTGGTTTAATCAGTAAATGCTGATGTATCTGACTTAGGCATTTAAATTCAAATCTGTTTGTTAGGATAAAATAGAGTTTAAAATTTATACAAGTTGAATATTACATGTATTGCCTGAAACATTAATAACAGAGAAATAAAATTATATAGGTGGAAAATGTAAACATTATAAATAAATGTTTCAGATTTGGATATCAAAACATCATGCAAATTCATGAATATTAAATCTAGAATCATAGTTTATAAAGTAAAATCTAGGAGCAGTTCAAACTTCTCTGTATTTTTGAATTTTAGGTGAGTTCAGTTGATTTTTGTGTTTGAATGGGTTGAGATTGTTTCTGTAGTAGAAGGAGATATCAGAGAAGTTGGGAAAATTTTTGATTTGGGTTGCCATTCATTTTTGAAGTTAAAATTTGAATTTAAGGTTATGAACCCTAGTTTTTACTGGGTTCCAAATTTTGCTTGAATTCGATCTCCTTGGTTGATCGAGTGTTTAGGGTTTTTGAAGGATGGTTGCTAGACCCCAGGGGAGTAAGTCGCCGGAATTGTAGCTTCATCGATGGTCGGAGAAGGGAGAAATCATTGTTGACATGTTTTGAGATGGGGTTGGCACAGTGGTTTCCAGGTTTTAGCAGTGGTGAAGTATAATCGAGTATGTCTCGGGTAATTCCAGTTTCTGCTTGGAGTTAAGGCAAGGGTGACTCGAAGTAGAATAGCTTTTGTCTCGGGTAGTTGTTGTTGCAGTGTGTTTCCTGTAGCCTGAAACAGTTTTCAGGTTTTTGAATGTTAAAACCAAATTTAAAAAAAATAGTAAAGCAAGTTTAAATATAAACTTAAAGTAAGATTTAAACTATGAATTCAAATAAATTTGAATTCTAGATTTTAATAAATTTGCAGAATAAAATAAAGTATTTAAATAAAATAAAAAAACCTACACAGTTTTTGATATTGAGTGATTTTTAAATCTGAAAGTAAGTTTTAGAACAAGATTTAAATTCTGAATTAAATCTGAATTTGAAATCCTGGATTCAAATTTGAATTTGAATCTGAAAATTTCAAAAAGAAATAGGTTGATAAATTCAAATGTTATAGTTTAGTTTGAATATTTTAAGTATGTTTAACATGTGTTCTATAAAATCCGAAATGAAACTTTAAACACGGTTTAATTTTAATCTTTGAATTTAAACTTGAAACATGATTTGAATCTTGGTTGTAATATAAATAAAATTTGAAATTATATGTTCAATATCATTTGAATTATTTAAAGTATTTTAAACTTGTTAAAATTTGAATATGGGATAAGTTAAACTATTCTTTTAAAAATACTATAAAAGATAAGTGATCCTTTAAAATGAAATTTTAAGAGTTTTAAATATTTAAATCTTGTTTAAGTTTGATTTCATTTTAAATTTTTATTTAAAATGGATTTTAGAAAATTTAAAAGTAATTTGTTTAAAATGATGTTAATAATGATAATTTAATCATTAATGAGATTAATGATTTTTATTGTTTGAAACTTAATTATCTGATCAAGGTAATTAAGATTTTAATTAATTAATTTAATCAATTAATAATTGGGTTAATTAATTAAATAATTAAGGGTTTATTTAATTAATTAAAAGTTTAAGTAAGTTAATTAAATTTGATTAAAGTATGATTTAGAAATTAATTTAAATAAGATTGGATTAATTTAATTTAATTAATGAATTGAATCATTAATCAAGAAAGTAATTAAGAATTATTTAAGTTTTTAATTATCACTTGATTAATTTAACAATTAGAAATTAATTAATAAGTTTCTTTTGATTAATTCAGTTAATTAATTTGGAAAAGTAATTTAAAGTTTTGTTATTGGTTAATGAAGGTCATTAACATAGCATTATTTTATAATTAATTAACGTAATTAATTTTAATAATAAATTGGATTAATTAATTTAAGATAATCCTATGAATTGTTTAAGTAAATTACTTAGTGAAAGTAATTAAGGAAATTAATTACTAATTGTAATTAATTAAGTTTATTTTGATTAATTAAGTTAATTAATTAAGTTTAATTAATTTAAATTAATCATTGATTGATTTGAGAAGTAATTACAAATGTAATTAAAAATGGAAAATTACTTAGTGAAGTAATTAAGAAAATAAATTACTAGATGTAATTTAATTGAAGGTGTTTTGGAAATTAATTACTTAGTGTAATTAATATGTAATTCGTATGTTGAATAACTACTTAAGTAAGTGATTATTAATTAATTACTTAGTGTAATTAATTTAGGTTTAGATAATTGAGTTATTTGGAAATGGTTAAAAGATGTAATTAATTTAATGTAATTAATTACTTAATCAAGAATAATTAATCAATAGAGATAAATGATAATTAATTTAATGAAGTTATTTAAAATAAAATAATTTGAGATCATTAATTTATATAATTAATGATATAATTAAGGATTGGTTAATAAGAACAATTAATCAATGAAGGGATTAATTAATGTAATTAATTAAGGACTAATGTAATTAATTATAATTAATTAATTAATGAAGTAATTACAAGCTAATTACTGATTTGGTTTGGGATAATTAATTTGTAAATTAATTAGAGGTTAATTACTTGGATGTAATTAAAGGGTAGTTAATCAAGATGATTAATTAAGGTAACTTGTTAAGAGTAATTAATTAATTGATTTATAATTAATTGATGTGTAAGCAAGATTTATATAAATGAGTAATTAATTTAATTTATTTTAAATTAATTAAGGAAGAAGTAATTAATTTAATTCATTTTAAATTAATTATAGGATGATGATTTAATAAGTCTTTGCTTATGAATGGTGATTGATATTTATTACCCTGAATGGTTGACATCTCAGTTATGAGATAAATGTTGTTGTGTGATTTGGATGTTATGGTTGCATTGAGTTGATAATATGATTTATTTGTTTGAGTTGATAATATAGATTATCAGATGTGATGATAATATTGATTATCTATTATGATGTTGTGAATTATCTATCTGTGTGTATATAGATAATATTGAATTGAATTATTTTAAACTTTAAAACAACTTGGACCTAAAAGACACGCTTTGGATTTCGATGAGACCGGGATCGGGTTTCCATATTTGGATATCCAAAAACCACATTGATTCCAAATAACGTTAGGTCGTGAATCCAAATGGAGCTTTGTGAAGACTCGAGGTGTAAGGGTTATACGTCAGTATAACTCTGTGGGTGATTCTGTAATGAGTTAACGGAATAGTGCTTATAGATTCGAGATGGTGATTCAGAGTGCAAGGGTTATTGTCATTAACTCTGAGGGTGATTCCAAAATGAGTGTAACGAGATAATGCCTTCGGTTTCGTTCGAACCCAGAACGAACTTGTATGGATTGAATGCTTTCAGAACATCGTCAGGTGGACGATGAGCATTCTAAGATAGATGTGTTCTCTAAAGGTAATCGTAACCTCAAGCCTCATCAACCGGGAATGGCTAAAACAGGGGAGGTGCAGCAAGGCTTCGTGGGTAGCTCCCACTGGAGAGCAAGATTTACCCCTGTCTAGAAGTCCCTTTATATTCGGCTGTGTGGGGCAGTTGATTGCAACAACTGTCGGGGTTGTCTTGTTCGGGACTGTTCAGTAAGGAATGGTCCCGGTCTTGTGTTGCAGGGGAGTTAGGGTGGCTCCTCGGTACGGTGATCTAGGCCACGTACTGTGATGGGCGGTACCCCAGTAGCCCTGCCATTGTATGGAATCCAAAATCCAATAAGTGTCATACGTATTAGTTGTGCCCAACTATGTTGGAACGTGAGATGTAAGCATTCCAGCTATTTCTATATTTTACTTGAAAACCCAAGACACTATTATAATATCATCGGATTTCCCATCAAATGTTTTGGTTAGCGTAAGGTAAAAACTTTTCCATGTTTATGTGTGGAAAGTCTTACGTGATACCTTTTCTTTTCAAAGGTTTTAAAAGTTAAGCAACCTTAACCTGTTACTCACACCAGACCCATGTCTGACCCGAAGTTTATCTTTGTTTTCTTAAACTCTTGGGTACTCAAATTTTTACGAGTAGTCAAGAGATTCAGGTTAGCTTTGACGAATATTGGAGGAGAAATGGAGCAGGAGGCTTCTGCGTTATAGATATATAGTTCCGTTGTGTTTTCTCTGTGTTGTGATTATATTGAGTTGTAAATACTAGACATGTGTTTATAACTGTCTAGTATATATGATGTATATGCTGTGTATCTCTGATTGGTATTGTATATTATGTAAATACTTATGTTATTAATATAATTTATTCGTTCCGCTGTTGAGATTCTAGTGTTGTTTCTTCTTTCTCTTCTTTCTTTTCTTCTTCTATCCCTTTCTTTCTTAATTGATGATGCGATTTTCTGGGAGTGGAAAGTCGGGTCGTCACAGAATGAGGGAATAAGATTATATTTGAAGAAATCTAGATGAAGAACGAATGCAGTAGATTTTGGTAAAGAAGATAATTATAACTTTTTGGGCATGAAGCATGAGAGTGAGAAGGAAAGGTGGCTTAAAAGAATTTTTATTACCAGCGTTAAAATTTAGCTCTAACCCTAAAATGTCAATGGCTATTGATAAATTTTATTCTTTTAAAATACTATTAACTACATTTGTTGTTGAAAAGCTGATAAAAATTATTATCGAAAGTGAATTTGCTGTAGTTCATGGTTTAGATTCCACATCCAACTTGCATCGGCGATGAGGTTTGAGCCAAGGATAACAAAAACATCCAAATACTCCAAATTTATCATAGTCTGGTTTTATTTTGAGAGGATCTTTATAAGGTGATTGGTAAGAAAGAATTTTAGTGGGTAAACGGTTGATTAAGTATATAGCAGTCTGAAATGCAAAGGACCAAAAGGAGATAGGAGGAAAAGCATCATGTAACATAGTCAAACCTGTTTTCGTTATATGTCGATGATGTCTTTCAGAAATACCATTATGTTATTGTTTATGCGGTGGAGTTTGCAAATATATAATACGCACAGATGAGAAATAATTTTTGAATTTTGTATACTCACCCTTGCCATTTCAATAAATAGATGTTATTTTTGCATCAAAATGGTTTTCAACTAATGATCGAAATTTCAAAAATATAGTTGATACATCATATATATATATATATATTTCATAGGATAAAATCAATATTTGTATAATGATCGACAAAAATAACATCATATGCATAACCATTAATGGATTATACAGAGTTAGACCACATACAACAATATATATATGAGTTCAAGTAGGTGATTAAAAGATCTACTCAATGAATCAAAAGGAAATAGATGGATTTTATTACACTGATAAGTACTGCAAAGAAAATTAGGTGAAGTTTTAAATGACAAAGATAATGATCTAAGAGCAATTTGCTGAATCTAAGAAGAAGGATGGCCAAGGCATTTGTGCAAATTTGAATAGGATTTATAAGTGGTTGCACGAGCTTGAGGTTGAGTGCAAGCTTTGCCTATAGTATATGGTATTTCAAATATATTATTTTATTTAGCCCTTTCACGAGAACTACCCTCGTGCGTAGATCCTTCATCAAATATAATCATCAAAATATTCAACATAAGAATTATTATTTTTGCAAAATTTGGAAACTGGAATTGTTTTTTTATGAATAGAAGGAACATATAGAATGTTTGATAAATTGAATAGTGAATTAATGTAAGAAAATATTTTAGAACCAACATGAGAAATTTTCAAACCCGATCCATTACCCATAACCATTTCATCAGATCCATCAAAATCTAAATAAAGAGAAAGTTTTTTAATATCAGAGGTGATATAGTGAGAAGCAACAGAGTCCATCAGCCAAGCTTAACCAAAAACGGAGTCTAATGTGTTAGCACTTGGTGTATAGCCAATAAAATGCTTCGCTTTATAACATATCCTAGTTGAAAGTCCTTGTTTCTCACAAATTAAACACTTTTTTTATTACATTAGAATGTCCTTCATATATTTCCACCTCCGTTAGGATGGTCTTGAGAGGTATTTAGTTGATGATTATCATATTTCTTTGGCTGTGCAATATTAATAAAGAAATTTCTTTTGTAATATAAGTAGTTGGTATTGCATTGAGTGTGTTTGACCCATCTCTTTTGAGAGAATGTTCGAACTCTACAAATTTGTCATGATGCTCTCCAAGTGTCATAGGAGACTCACAAACTTAAATTGCTATTGAAATTTCTTTGAATTCGGGCCCTCGAACTTCCAAAATATATGGTACCAAGTCGTCGTCATTGATGAAATAACTAACAATTGCAAGTTCATAAGAAATAATTTTCATCAATTGAAGATATTTCTCAATTGAGTGTTTATCATGTTTGATAAGAGTATAACACTCTTTAAGACTCATATTTGAGATTGGGTTTTATTTGCGTACAATCGACAAATTTTATCCCAAACTCCCTTGGAATTTTCTACAGAAGCAATTGTTTTAGAGGTTGAAGAAATAGTGGCATGTAAAACCAGTTGGCCTTGGCGTTGCCAGTGACTATATGATTGATCAGCTTATAACGGTAGTTTTGTGGTGCCATCAATATAGTCGATCTGATCATAACCAATAAGAAGAGAATTTAATTGAGATCTCCATAAAAGAAAATTAAAGGAAGTAAGCTTAAGAGGGATTCAAGACGCAGCATTGATTGATGTAACATTATTACTTGATAAATTTGAGGTGTATAGAATGTTAGAAGAATGTGTTATTTGTTCATCCATGAATGTGGATAATGAAGAAGAAAAAATAAGAAAATTCTCGATTAAGGAGGAAACACTGATACTTTGAAGAAATAGAGAAGAAATAAAGAAACAGAAATATATTTAAGACACAGAACTAGTTCTTCATTTACATATTTATAATGATGATTACTATTTGAGAAGAGAAGATTAAATAGTTGGAATACATGAAGGAATATCAAATCAAATTAAGAGACACTATATGCGAACATTAATTTCAAATAACGGAAAGTATTATTCCGTTATCTACATATTGTCAATTGCCCAATGTTTTGAAAGTATCATTCCATTATCCGCACTTATTGTTGATTGCCCAATGTATTGGTAATACATACATACATACATACATTCATAAGTACAATCATACATACATAAACACACACACACACACATATGCATATCAAAATTGTTTTTGGATTTTATAAAATAAAAAAATTTGTTTTCCTTTTTCGATTTATTAAATTAAAAAAATGTTCGTTACTCATATTCTTGGTTTAATAAATAAAAAATTAAAATTTGTTTCATGTTTTTAAATATAATTTTTTGTGTATATTATACGGCTTGTAATATATACATATAAATACATATATGTATGTGTGTATTATAATTTTATATGATTTACTAATGGATCAAAAATAAAATTCATATGTGTGTACACGTATAAATTACCTATCGTTATGAGATCATTCATATATGATATTGACATTATACTCCACCTTTTATAACTACAAATCACAATGATTACTTACACATATATGTACTACATGTTGATAATTACAATAATGTCCTCGGTTAGTTTATAATATTACAATGTTCGCATTATGAATGTGAATACTTAACAAATTGAATAAGATAAATCAAAATTAAAGTTGAGCTATAGTACTATATATAACACACACGCCCACACATACACACACATATACGTAGATATACACACACCCACGCACACATATATGCATGCACATGCATACACACACATATATACACATACATACATATACACACACATCTATATGTATACACACACATCTATACGTATACACACACATCTATACGTATACACGCACACTCACATACACACATACACATGTGTGTGTATTGTAGTTTAAGTTAAAATTAATTCAATTAAATTGAAAAACAAACTCTTTTTTTAGTGATAACTAAATATGATTTAGTGTAAATAAGATCATTCATATATATCATTGAAATTATACTTCCCGTTTTATAACCATTAATCACAATGGTTATTTACACATATATGTACCACATGTTGACATTTAATTTTATGTCCTGGATTAGTATATAATATTACAATGTTCGCATTATGAATGTGAACACTTAACAAATTAAATATGATGAATAAAAATTAAAGTTGAGTTACAGCACTATATAACACACACACTAGACATACAAACATACATATAAACACACATATATACACATATATATATAAACACACACCCACACACATGCGCACGCGCACTCACACACACACACACACACACACACACACACATATATATATATATATATATATATATATATATATATATATATATATATTGAAGGTTAAGTTAAAACTAATTAAATTAAATTGAAAAACAAACTCTTTTATTAATGATAACTAAATAAGATTTAATGTAAATAAATTATTCATATAAACACTAAACAAGATCTAGTGCAAAATTAATATTTATTTTTTGGAATTTCCCTTTTTCCCCCATTATCAATACACCTGATACAACATTTTTTATTTGTATCCAACTATGACTGTAATATGACCTAATTGTCATATGACTAATTATAATCAAAGTACTATTTTATACATATAAGATCCATTGTATTCTTAAGTCAAAAGATTATCGCAAATCGCACGTGAGGTATTTTATTTGGGTTAGACATATTTAACATATAGAAGATTCTCAATGATTTGCCATTTAGTCATTCCAAACATTAAGTACGTAAACCCTTGGTGCTCCAACAATCATGACTAAATCACCATCCATTGAATGTAAAGCATACACATACTAGCCTCAACTTATGTCAATACATTATGATTATGAATATTTAATAATAGGTGTTTATAGTACGATCCAAAATTCAGGTTACAAATACATTCATAATTACGTCCGGCTAAAATTTTGTCCAAGGGAATTCATATCTGTATATGTTTAATATATTATAAACGTTATTTCCATAATATATGTATAACAACTATTGTGAACCAATGCTATGTAAGGGGGAGGGGTGATCAATCCCTCTCAGCAGAAAAATAGGATCTTGCAATTTGGCGTGATAGAACAAACAGATAGTTATAGATCACAGAAAAAAAAATATAGAGACAAGAGAGAACACACAGATTTATAGTGGTTCCACTATCGCGAGATAGTGTACGTCCACTTTAATGGGGAAGAGATTTATTACTATTTGAAGAGGTTACAGAGTAAAGAAATGAAGAAAAATAAACAAGAGATTGTTCTCTCACATCTGATATCTTAACATTCTCTATGCCTCTCTTTATATATAGAGAAAAGTTACTTAGGGATGAAGCAATTGATTTATGTAAATAAATCAATTCATGGAATAATAATATTCCCATTAATTGCCTTGCCATGTAATTGATTGATAATATTTCATTTTCTCCATCAATCAATTATTTCCCTATTTGATTCCTTTTGTTTCTCCTTTTATAAAATATGGCAATCAAATATATATGGCAAATATCTCCACATCCCTATCTCTTTAATTTCTCTTTCCATTTCCTTCATGCACAGAACGGGTAACTAAATACCGAGAATATCTTCAAAATCTATTAATTTTGGAAATATTGTATCACCAAAAAAATCCTAATAATCTCCACCTTGATACAATATCTCTTCCAAACCAAGATACTCCAAAATGAATGCTTCCCAATGAGTTCCTACAAAAGCCACCTCTTATTGCACTTTGTTAATGAACTCCGGCAAGGCCACCGTCCACCAACAAAGTGTTGGAAACACTCAAAAAAAATAAAGCAGACGTTGTGCAACCAAAAAATAAACTCATATCTCTTCATACAAGAAGAATGCCACATCTTCTCTTAACTTCAACCAAGTTACTCTCTTCCCCATAGTGCCACCATGTGGCACCTAGCACTTCATCAAGTGAATCAAGTTCGAGCAATGCTCGAACTTAGTAGCAGGTAAGGCCTTCGTAAACATATCTGCTGCATTGTCATTTGTATGAACCTTCTGAAGACGAACTAACTTCTCTTCATTCATAGCGCAATTCCACTTCGAATTATCATTCGACTTCATGGCTTCTTCAAGGCTTAATGGTTCATCATGAACAACATGTAAAGCATACTCAAACTGATCATCAAGGCTCAAATTTGCATAATCCCAATCTCCATATCTAATTGGAGCTCTCTTTGGTCTCTGACTAGCCCGAATGACTATATCGCCTGACTCTCCTTCATCTCCACCTTGAGCTCCATCTTGAGCTGAATCCTCTCTAGCTTCATGACCATCTCCATCACTACTAGAGGAAATCTGTGGACTATCATGTGATGTATCATCAACTGTTCTATCACTATTGCCAATAGTAATAGCTGTACTTCGGGTTTGAAAGTTGGGAATCTCGGTCTTTTCGGCCTTCTCATCAACTGAATCTGAACCGTCTGATAAACCTTCCAAAGGTTTAAACATCGCTGACTCGTCAAAAGTCACATGTCTGGAGTGTATAACTTTCTTCGTAACTGGATTCCAAATTCTGTATCCTTTTATTCCATCTGTATAACCAAGAAAAACACACTTGGAGGCCCTAGGCTCCAACTTATCTTGTCCTGTATTGTGAACATAAACTGGACATCCAAATATACGAAAATAACTTAATAAAGTGCTTTTACCTCTCCATAAATCCTCTGGAATCTTCCCACCAATGGCTGAGCACGGAATCCGATTAATAATATGTGCTGCAGTCGAAACAGCTTCAGCCCAAAAACCCTTAGACATACCCGCAGTCAATATCAAGCAACGGGCCTTCTCAAGTAGAGTCCTATTCATCCTCTCAGCAACCCCATTGGATTGCGGATCACCAGGTGTAGTAAAATGTCTTCTAATACCGCGTTGTCTGTAGTAATCGAGGAACTCTTTGGAGACATATTCGCCACCATTATCGGATCTAAGAATCTTCAATTTCTTTCCTGTTTGGTTTTCAACAAGAGCTAACCAAACCTTAAAATTCTGAAATACTTCCGACTTAGCTTTCATTACATACATCCAAACATTGCGCGAGTAGTCATCAATGAATGAAACAAAATAATAAGCTCCACCAATGGAAGCAGTAGGGTATGGCCCCCAAACATCTAAATGTACATAATCAAGTACACTCTTAGAAGTATGCATACCGTCACCAAAAGAAATTCTGGTTTGCTTTGCCAATACACACTCCTTGCAAAAGTTCAACTTGTTGAAGATTTCTCCCTTGATCTTTTTCTTCTTACGAAGCAACTCTAATTTCTTCTCCGAAGTATGACCTAGTCTCATATGCCAAAGCTTGGTAGCATCCAAACTTTTAGAACTATCAACTCCAACACATAATTCTCCACGAACAGTGGTACCCATCAGCAAATACAGATTTCTTACCATAACACCCTTCATCAATACAAGTGCCTCTCTAGAAACTCTCAAACCATCTTTGACAATGGTTATCTTGCATCCCAATGATGCCAATTGGCCTAATGATATCAATGACTTCCGAAGACCAGGAACATAGCGAACATCTGAAAGTGTGCGAACAATCCCATCATACATGCGAATGCGAACTGAACCAACTCCCATAGACTTACATGTAGCATCGTTTCCCATAAGGATGGAACTTCCTTCTTTAGCATCAAAGGAAGAAAAATAATCCTTATTAGGAGTCATGTGAAATGATGCTCCAGAATCTAATACCCAGTGGTCTGCAACATCTGATACAACCGCTGTCAATAAATCGCTATCATCTTTCTCCATCGTAATAGATGAAGAACCTTCAGTCTTCTTCTCCAGATCTGGGCAGTCTCTTCTCCAATGGCCTGGTTTCTTACAATGATGACACCTTCCATCTTTTGACTTACTCCGCCAATGAGGCTTCCTAGAATTGGAACGCCCCCTGTAATTCTTCACTTTCTTCTCTGCTCTACCTCTCTCAACAAATAAACCTGAACTACTATTACTTCCTCCATTACTATCACCAACACCAAACTCTTTCATCTGATCTCTCAACTCTTCACTGAGCAAACCTGTCTTCACATCATCTAATGTCAATGTATCTCTACCATAGATAAGGCTGTTAGCGAAACCAGTGTATCGTTCTGGAAGCGAACACAACAGAATCATTGCTTTCTGTTCTTCATCAACTTTCAACTCAACAGACTTCATCTTCATCAACAGGTCATCAAACACACTTAGGTGTGTTTTAATTGAAGAACCTTCCTTCATTTTATAAGTGAAAAAAGTCTTCAATAGGATCATACGGTTAGTTAGGGATTTCTTCATGTAGAGGTCCTCCAACTTCTTCCAAATGCCTTTGGCTGTGGTTTCCTGACTGATTTCAGAAATTACATTTTTTTCCCATAGCAAGCTGGAGAGTAGTAAAGGCCCATTCTTCCATCTCTTCTAATTCCACTGATGAAATCAGCAGGCAGTGTCTCTGTATCAAATACTACTCGATGAACACGATTTCTCCTCAAAACTGCTTTCATCATCCATTGCCATTTTTCAAAATCTCCTTCACCATTCCACTTCTCTATCGTCAACTGTGATCCTGAAGCCACATAGGAGCCTCTAACGTATGGAGCAACTACTGGCGCTAAAGTACTATTTGTACTATTTTCATCTCCTCCTGCCATTCTACCAAAACACCTTCTTTGCGAATCTAGCTCTGATACCAGTTGTAAGGGGAGGGGTGATCAATCCCTCTCAGCAGAAAAATAGGATCTTGCAATTTGGCGTGATAGAACAAACAGATAGTTATAGATCACAGAAAAAAAATATAGAGACAAGAGAGAACACACAGATTTATAGTGGTTCCACTATCGCGAGATAGTGTACGTCCACTTTAATGGGGAAGAGATTTATTACTATTTGAAGAGGTTACAGAGTAAAGAAATGAAGAAAAATAAACAAGAGATTGTTCTCTCACATCTGATATCTTAACATTCTCTATGCCTCTCTTTATATATAGAGAAAAGTTACTTAGGGATGAAGCAATTGATTTATGTAAATAAATCAATTCATGGAATAATAATATTCCCATTAATTGCCTTGCCATGTAATTGATTGATAATATTCCATTTTTCTCCATCAATCAATTATTTCCCTATTTGATTCCTTTTGTTTCTCCTTTTATAAAATATGGCAATCAAATATATATGGCAAATATCTCCACATCCCTATCTCTTTAATTTCTCTTTCCATTTCCTTCATGCACAGAACGGGTAACTAAATACCGAGAATATCTCCAAAATCTATTAATTTTGGAAATATTGTATCACCAAAAAAAATCCTAATATGCTACACGCTCGATGTTCACATAATTTTTTAAATGGACATTTTTATAGCATTGTTTTTATATAAAGGTGAATATTCGCTATTGGATTGTAACTTTTTGGAACTTGTTTTTCTCCAAACACTACTAACAAACCTTAATTACCAATATGCTTTAATAAGTTCAAACTACACAAAATATAACTAATATTTTTAGAGACAGCGGCGTTAAATAATAGAAATTATCATCAATTATTAGTTATTTCTAATTTGGAAGCATAACGTTACTAAGAGTGTTAGTTTCCAAAATGGAAGTGTTAAAGTGTTAACAATTAATTTTTTGTCAACTGCATGATGATATCATTTAATATTACTCTAAATCAAATTGGAAATGAATTAGAAATTTTAAAATCCAATCAAGTGGAATTAATTATATTTATTCTAAATAAAAATTAAAAAGGTGAATATGTTTAACATAATTTAAAATGTATAATAAGTGACATTAAATTTATCCTGGTTTGCAGATGATTATTGGTATGTATTAAAAGTTCAATAATAATCAACATAAATTTTGGCACTCATTATGGGCATTTTCGTACGCGGCACAGCAAATATGAGAAGACGTCAAGGAACATAGAAATGGCCGGCACAAGGGTAAGGCTAAGTGTTAGAGGCAAATTTAGCACGGTCTAAAAATACGCTCAAAGCACTTGTAAGATGTTCCTAAGGTCAGAAAATGCGCATAGGTCAAAATCCCATCTTAGTTTGAGCTACGAATTAGAAGATATGACCATCTTAAAATTTGCTTGCTACCTAACTGACTCAGGATCCACCTTAGAGAGCTACTACCTATTTCATTCAAATGGAATATTCAATGGAATTAGAATACTCTACTCGATGATATAAAACTATTGGTCCAAGTTTTGTTTGATTCTGACTTGAGTTGAAGGAATTATAGCACAAAAATGTGTGTAGCCCATGTGATTGAGTATCAATTTTCCAGTGGAGTGGTTAGGAGTTCGATTCTTAGATAGCACATTGTTTTCATGGAACATGAGAAAAGGCCTGGTGAGGAATCTAACTATTGAGTGCCTTACGATTTTCAACCTAGTATTAAGGAGTTGAATAAAACAAAGGGGTTGGGAAGAGCACTCCCCTCTGTTCAGTAATCTAAATACTGAGTAGATTTCCTCTACGGTAGGCTTGGCAGGGAACATGAAACCATGTTTGATAGATTTAACATCGAGCAAGAAATCCTGCTTGGCAGTCCTAACACCGAACGGATTTTTTTTGTTCGATAGGTTCGGTACCGAACATGAGATGTTGTTCAGTAGAGAGTGGAGACCAGACCAGGTTAAATTCAAGCGAAGCCAAACCAAGGAGGTAGAGAAAGGAGCCTAGCTAGCATGGTGTCCATATGCATCCACTGACCCAACAGATCCCACAGAGCTTCTCTAGCTAAACCCTAACAAGCTATTTATGGTATGAAATACGAGTACATGTAGAACTTCTAATTATGTTGTGTATATATGGAAATATTCGAACCGAGCGAGTTATAGATGGAAGTTGCTTGATTTGCTATAGTGACCATCATACCTCTCTACTCCTATAAATACCTGTAATATATTTTATTCAAGCTACAATATATTTTATCAAACAATTAAAGATTCTTTGGTGCGTACAAGTATATTAACAAATCTAACAACCTTCTTCAAATTAAACGAAGGAAAACAATGTCAAATCACATTAACTAAAAGAATAAGAAGAAAATAGAATTATAGATATTACATAATGTTGCAAATTATCCTTTAATACAATACTAATTATGATAAGAATTTATTGCTCTAACGCTGATATTATAATAGAGTTAGCTTCAAATAAGTAGTCAATATGAACACATCATCAGGCCTATAGAATATCAAAAAATAAATGACTCGATAAACTATAATATAAATATTTATATATGAGATTGAATTTTTTTAATACCTAGGGAACTAAAAGGTTTTTTAATATAGCTTAACACCATCCAAGTAAGCAAATGAATTTAAAATTCATAAATGTTTGTAAATTAACGTCATTTCATGTAAGAGATTCAAGAATGTCTATCATGTAAATTCTATACCAAATAAAGTTACTTAATGAATCATGTACGTTATATATGAGAAGCATAAAAACATACGTTCGGAATGTAAATTCAAATTGGAAATAATATAAAAAATCAATACATTTACATTACTCAAATAAGAATAAAATTAAATATGTGAAAATAGTTTAAGTTAATTTAGTACGAAATGAAAATTAAGAAATGACTAATGTCGATTCAGGTTCTTTTGTAAAACAAAAAGGCTTTTGAGCCTTTTCTGTTATAGATAAGTGATGCATATAATATAAATTGATAGATTAATGTTGGTATTTTTTACGTAAGAATAAAATTTTACAAGAGGCTAAAAATAATGTTAATCATTGATTTAAGAAGAATGAAGATTCAAACCGAGTAACCCATGGAAATGGCTTAACATTTGATAGGATTTGAGCTTTTAATAGCGCTAATCCAACCCAAAACCTACAAAAATTTATGTGCCAATGAAAAAACCAATTTTGAATAAAAATTTAAAAAAATGTAATGAGTTAAAAATCATTCGATGTTTATTATATTTGGAAAGGAAAACTCAACACGTTTCTATTATTTTGAATGTAATCTCATGTCATAATTAGAACTAAAGATGATAGTAAAAAAATGCTAAATAATCAAATTTACTTTTAATTTTGTAAACAATAAATCTTAACATTGAGAGAGCCAGAGAAAAGTTACTATAGCATCAAAAAATCAGTTTAAATTTAATCTTCCAATTCTTTGAATCATCTCTTTTATTATTTCAACCTTAACTCGAATCAATTTAGATAAAAATAAAAAAGGCAGTAATAAATAAAATAAATACATATAAAGAAATGGGTCATATCCCATTATTATCAATTTTAGAATGGAAATCTAAGAAAAATTACATTTTTTAGAATGCAAAACACAAATAAGAATTAAAATGAGATAAATGGAAGGAGGTTAAGTAATTTTAGTAAGAGATGGAAACATAAAGAAATGATTAATGTTGATAAAGTTTCTTTTTTTACATATGCACAAATGTTTTTTAGTTCTTTTTGCTAAATGTGAGAGATGAATGAAATGTTAATTGCTAAATTAATTTTTTATTCTTCATTAAAGAATGAAAATAGATTAATACTTATGGAGATTGAACCAATTATCTATTAAACTATACTATTTTAGTAATGGAGAAATTTGAGTTCAATTTGAGTGGATTACCATATATTTGAAGGGATAAGTAAGTAGATATCTATACAAGAAGAGATAAAAGTTTTACAATACACACAAAGACAGATAATAATATTACAAAAATATAACTGGGTGAAGTGGGTGGTATCCAATATTAATAAAGAAAAATTGAGAATGATGGAACCATAAACATTGAGTCACAACTAACATTTCATTATCCATATAAATGTGTTTATATTCCTAACACATTTATTGAGACCTTTCGTTTACCAATTATGATATGTATCGCGTTCCTTTATATTTTTTTATATTCTTATTATAGATATTGAGATATTCATATAGATGCTATATACAACGAAATACGTATCATGAAAAGTGATATAACCAATCCATTTAATCGGTTAAATTCCAATAAATTTTAAAGGTTATAAATTTAGTGCCATAATATCATGTCTAGTGGATCAACTCAATAAATTTTGCACATTCTTAGTTAGTTAAATTAATTAATCAATTTAGCGCAATTAAGTTAATCATGTAAATTATTTAGTAAATATTTTTAATATACGACATTATGGAATACTAAACATTATATTTCTACAAATGCTATAAATTTAGCATACTTAATTTAGACAAAACAATTTATACAGAAATTAATTTGCAAATTAATTGAATTTTCAACTAAGGATAAATAAATTTATGGATGTATATTAGTATCAAATAAGAAACCTATAAATAAACTTAATATAAATCGAGTTAGCAAACGTACAGCTGAGAAAGCACATGTGCCACTACCTCCTTTGTAACGCCATCATGCCTAGAACATGGTAAAATCTAACTTCAAATAATCTTGTTGTGCTTCCTTTTGCACGAAACTTTGGAAGAAGACCACTGGTTGGGCTCTTGGTGGAATAAATTTGAGGATATAGAGATCAAATTTGAAAGACATTACGTGGGAGGTTGGTATTGGAATTAAGTTTTAAGTATACGACATAAATAGTAAGGATTGAAGCCAAGTTATTATTTTGTGATGTATGTGTGTGTGTGTGTGTGTGTGTGTGTGTGTGGATTTGCTTGTTCAATTAAGAGCAGAAAGAAAACGGATTTGGCAGAAACTAAAGACAATGATCATGGTTAGCCAAATAATAAAGAGAAAACAAAGTAGAATTAATAAAGTCACGTGAAGGAAAAAAGAATTAAAAAATGACTAAACAAAAATAAATGTTTCTTTGTAATATGTAACAAACAATACATGAATATAAGAAGAATAAATGAAACATTTTGATGTTCCTAGAATTAAATGACCAACATAATTGACATATGTCACTATGCATTTTCCATATAAAGGAAGAATTAAGATTTGAAAATGAGAAGCCTTAATTTCTTTCGTAATATACTGTTGAATTTTTCATAATAGTGGAAATGATAGGTCATAAGTTGCCACATATCAAGTAGAGAAACAATGAATGCAAGAAATAAAAAAAACAAAGAATGACTAACCCATTTTTGATAGTTTAGTTAAGAGTGGAATTTTTAGTTTGGAGAAAATAGATTTGATAGAAACTAAAGACAATGATTATGGACAACGAAAGAACCAAAGGAAGACAGTTTAAATAATAAAGTCACATGAAGAGAAAAGGAAGTAAAAAAAAGGAGTGAATAAATAAAAATAATTTTTTTTTTGCAATATGACAGAAAAGACAAGTATGAAAAGCCTCAACTCATTTTCGTAACATGCTGTTGAATTTTTTCCTAAAACTGGAAATAAGAGGACATAAGCCGCCATATGTCAGGTACAGAAACAAAAAATTGTGAGAAGCAATAAGAACAAAGAATGACAAACTCATATTTAATATTATAGTATAGGTAGATACACTATAACGACCTGGCATTTTGAACCATTCAAATCGACAATCATCCACTGATGTCAGACTCGAATTGCTTAAAACAATAGAATGTTAATTTATATTTGGCAAAACTTAGCATATACAGTAAATAAATCAATCACAGAATCATAGACACAGAGTAGTATAATAATAAGTAGCGGAATAGATAAATAGTAGTTCATGAAGCTACTAGAACATCAGAGTCTAAAATAAAATACAACAGAAATCTCAAATACAAAGTAGTCTCGAATACATAAACAGATGACAAGTCTGAACATAAATAACTGACATAAAATGAAATAACTGAAAGATGCATAGATGAAGATGGATCTCCAAGAAAAGCTCCAAGCTCCAAAGGTGAGTCTCAAATGCTACGACACTCAGTCTGACCCGAGCATAAAGCAAAACACAAAACACTCGAGTCAGGATTAACATTCTTATATAAGTAAATCAACACAAGTGAAATATCCAAGTGAAATGCAATATAACTTAAAGGATGATTGGGATTCCCATCCTTTAAGGATCAGTTAAACTATCTACCTACATAGTACAATACGCTACATAGATAATGTCTATAGTAAAGTAAACTATTAAAATAGCATTAAGGCATTACCCAAATCCACCTTAACACATTTTATATATTCTCGTAGTCTATACAGAGCAAGCACCACCAAACCGGTGGGATACTCAAAGAGCACTCCATAGGGATGGTACAAACTAAACTCGTAGAAGGCGCGATAAGGTATGTGACAAGACACGTGAGACAATGCCTAGGGTAGGATACTACCGTTTTGCGGATTCGAACTGGTGGTAATGGATAGTAGATACTACCACCCACCTTGAGACACACTCCCATAATCAAAGGTGTATCCAATCAAATCACAAGGTAATAGAATGGTATCGAAGAAGCATGCTCGATTGGAGGTGCGACCTCACTTGGCCCGGCGTGGCTCCTGTTTTAGTCACATCAAACTAACTAGCGGGAGTCAGGGCTGTGTTCATACCTCATATAGACCTCGCCAAACCATCATACTTCGTTTTGGAATCTCCACCACGTGCACAGTTATTAAAGTGGTTTTCGATATTGGCAGAGAGTATGACAATATCTGATCCCGGTCTCTTTAACAACCGAATGCTTATTTCACACCATGGCCTTTTACATTTCAAATAGTTATACTTCATATCAAACATCATATTCATTTCAAAAAATCATATCACTTTCGAAATCTTATTCACTTTCAAAATCATTATTCACTTCCAAAATCATATTCAAAAAATAGGTTAAACCATCATATCAAAGTACTCGTATTTAAATCCATTAAATCCAAATCATAACAGTTCCAACTTAAGCAGTTTGAATATTGAAAATAGTTTATATATTGGAAAAATTATATTATAAAATAATTTATATTTAAAAGAGGTTATAGATTAACATAGTATATATATTAAAATAGTTTATATATTCAATATTATTTAATAAATTTAAAATAATATATATATTAAAATAGTTTATTTTTTTTAAAAGAGTTTATTTCGAAAATAGTTCAAATTAGAATTATTCCTTCCAATTTCACAAATCAATTCAAATCATAGATACAAAAATTCAATTTAAATCAATCTCGATTCAACGGTTTCAATTACAAGGTGAAAGATTTAATTCATATTCTCATTAAAATCATTTTTAATTTCTATCGATTTCAAATCCAGGTTTGAACCACAAATTTAAACCACTTCCAACTCAATAAGTTTCAAAGTTTAAATATTCAAATAATTTATAATAACTCAATGCATAAATTTTCATTTATATTTCAAAATTCAACCTAAAGTTTATTTAAATTTGAAAACTTTCACTTGATCATTTTTAATACCATTCTAAATAAAATTACAAATTTAAATCAAAATTAAATATCTAACTTCAGTTATATTTAATTTGAAATTATTCACTTAATCACGTTTATAAATATTTAAATCAAAATTCAATATTCAATTACAATTTTATTCAAATTTTAAATATTCATTAAATCACCTTAAAAATTCAAGTTATTAACTAATAAAATCGTATCTTTAAAAAATCTTAAAATCGATAAGTTTCAAATTAACTCTTATTTAAATTAAATTACAAATCAGTTCTTATTTAAATTCAGTTACTAACCAATTTAATTGTCAGGTCAACTTTAATTTATTTTTCCAACTTTTATTTACTAAATTACTACAAAATCTATTTTAAAATACTAATATAAATTTAAATAAATATTTTAACATATTATATATGTATATATTATTAGTTAAATTAAATGCTTAATAAATTTTATTATATTAATGTTCATTAAATTAAATCTTAGTATTATTAAATCTATTTTAAATCTTATTTTATATATTTTAAAAATAATGAAGTTACAAGTAAAATTTCATAATTTACATTTTAAAGCTTAACTTATAATTTTAAAAATTCCAAAACATATAAATTAAAAATCTAAATTTTTATACATGTTAAAATTAAAATAAAATCTTTATATTATATTTTAAACCAAAACAAATATATTTTCTTTCCTCAAAATCTGGAAATCATTTAAAAATAGACCAACGGTGTCCGTATATAGTTTTCTATCCTATGGTCAAGTGATATGGATATTTATCATTTCAATCTGCAATTATTTAATATTATAGGTATACATCATTTCAACCCACAATCTCAGAATTTCAAAAAAAAAAATTAAAATCGCTTGGGTTTATCATTTCAGCCCATAGCGATTTTCCCCTTAATCTATAAGATCGTTCGGGTATGTATCATTTCAACCTATAGGGAATTCCTAACTCTCAGGGAACCTGCATAGTGAGAATGATATAATAATAGCATACATACCAATGACAAGCATATATCGAAATTAACAAATTTAAATATAATATATGAAAAACATGTTATGGTGTTATATATCAATCATAGGTGAACAGTTTAAATAACATATCATATTCAACAATTAAATAACTAACAAATTAAATTTAACAACATATTTCAATCGTCATTTCATGTGAATTAAATTTACTAAATATAAGAATGTTAATTGTGAGTGATCGCTCATCTTTCGAGGCTAGAGAAATTAGACACACAATAAGCTACGAATCCAAGCACAAATTCCAAAGCACAGTACGATGAACACGAATTCGATGAACAAAGCAAACCACGACGGACTTGAATCGATGAAACAGAATATATAATTTTTTAAAAGTCTAAAATTTACTCACATGTTAAAAAGAAAATCTTTATGTCATATTTTTAAAATCAATATTCAATTTAAAACACAAATTAAAAATAAAAATCTGCATATTGTATTTTAGAAATCAATATTTATTACAACACGTATGTTAAGATCAAAATATATATATTTATAATTTAGAAGTCAATATTTAAAATCAATATCCTTTTTTTATTTATACATATAAGAAAGAGGGCTCTAGGGCTTGCGTTTTCGGTTGATGGTGGAAGGCTACTCGATGGAAGGGGAAAGCTTTGTTGTGGTAGTCATGGTCAGAAACTGGATGTGCAAGGTGTGAGGTCTGGTCTTGAGAAGTGTGATGGGTTTGGCGGGGGGTGATGCAAGGTAGGGAAAGGCGGGTTGTGGCTATTGAGGAGGCTATCGACTGTCAGGTGGAAGGATATTGGGCGAGGTCTCGGAGATGGCGGTCAGAGAAAGTGACAGAGAGGAGGGAAGTGGCTTGCATAAATGTCTGTGTGAAGGAAAGGAGGAGGTCACGAGCAAGGGGAGTATGATGGTGGGCCGAGGGAGAGGGGCGGTCGGCTATGTGGTTAAGGCTACAGGGAGGATGTGTTGGATCAAGAGTGCATGGGTAGGAAGATTGTAACGGTCCGGATTTTCAACGCTCAAAAATCGAAATTAATACGTCTACTGTAAAGAATGGCGAGCAATGGAATGCCGGAAATACCAGATCGTTAGGGAAAAGAAGAAAGAGGTAGAAGAAGAAAATAGAAACAACAACACAGAATCTCACAATCGCAGTGGAACAATATATAAGAGATAACAACTTATCTTTATACAAAAAGAACTATAACTTTTTTTAGACATTACATCATCAGAGTATAATACAAATCAATAGCACAATACTGGACGGTTATATACAGCATACCATACACAGCGGAATAAAATCAAATACGTATAATACGTCTTCGTCATCTAGCTCGCCTCTTAAGTTTCATAGCATCCTATCATGTATCTGTAATACTCGGTCTGTCCCGACCATTATAATAAAATAACACCCGAGTCAGGCTGGAAAACTAGCGTGAGAAAACACACTCAATTTGAATTATTAAAGTTCAAAATCCTTTGAAAATCAAAGGTATCTCGTAAGACCACGCCACACATAAACACGAAGGGTTTTTACTTTACGATAACCAAATATTTCATATAAAAATCCTCTGATATTATAATAGTGTCTAAGTACAAATACTTATTCAAATAGCTGAAATGCTCTCATCTCACGTTCCAGCATGGTTGGGCACAATCAAAACCGTACGACACTTATTGGAGAATGGATTCCAACTGAATGACTAGGCATTGGGGTACCACCTGTCACAGTACACGTCTAGAACAGCGTACCAAGGACGATGCCGGGATCCCCTGCTAAGACTGGACTACCCCTGACTTAGATAGACCAAATATGCTATCACCCCGGGTGTTCCCACCCTTTTCCGAGCTCCTTCCATAACCGTAGTAATAATATCTGAGGGTATCTAGAAAGGTGATAAACATACCCTAATTGGGTGCTACCCATGTAGCCTTGCTGCATCTCCTCTACTTTTCAGTCATTCACAGTTGATGAGCGTGGAGGCTACGTCTAACTTTTAAGGAATTTTCACTTAGAATACTCATTGTCCTCCAATGACAATGTACTGATAGCATTCATACATACAAGTCCGTTCCGAGTTCGAATTGAATTGAAGGCACTATTCCTACTACATCTATTTGGAATCACCCTCAGGATTAGTAGTGATTAGTCCTTGCACTTCACTGCTCCATCTTCGACTTCATGCTCTTGTCTTCATTTCGAAAACGTACTCATTGGATCGAAGTGGTTTTTAGATAACAAATCTGATCCCGATCTCTCCGAAACAACGTACGCTATTTTCGGTAAACTCAACCCCGATTCTTTAGGAAATAAACAGGCGAAAATAAGATCGAAGATCACATCCTAACCGTTAGTGGATGGATTTCCTCATCAATGTCCTAGAAGAACGGAATGAGTTTATACATACAGTATAGCACCTTGAACGGTAACTGTACCGCATAATTCCCATGCTCCTTCTAGATATTTCCAAAGTTACAATCAATACAACCAAAATCTTCATTTTCACTGAAAACCCCAAGTCTTATTTAATTCAAATTTTAAATAAATTAAATCTCTTTATCCAAAAGTATGTGCGTATCTTATCAAATTCAGTATATTCATAAAGTATCATTTCCAAAAAATATTTGAAAACCCTTTTAAAATAATATGGAAAGTACCACTGCGGTATCAAACTATGGATCACAGCTCAATGGTTATGTCTCTATCCCAGAGAAATCCAAAACTTAACTACAGGTACTCACCGCCTCCTATTTACCCCATGCGAGTATACCATTACTTCCCGAAAACTTTATTTTAAAATTTTCTCAAAATAATGCTTGTAAATTCTAGAATAAATTTCAAGTTAACTTTAGACAAAACTACTTTTTAAATACAAGTTATTAAGAATAATATTAATATTAAATAATTTATTCCTTCGAAATGATAATATTGATTACTTCTTAAATAATAATAAATTTAGTATAAACTAACTTACTTCATAATTTAAAATATACCTTAACCCATTTTAAATAACTAAATAATTAATTTCTGAAATATTTTTAAACACTTTAAATTTCTAGTTAATACTTCAAAATTCTCTTTTTAAATAACTTAACTTCTCAGAAAAATATATTTTCAACTTCCCTATAGCCAGTCCAATATTAATAAATCCTCCTCGATTTATTCCCAATTAATTTACGTCCCAATTCCGTAAATTCTTTTTTTTCACATTTTTAAAAATAAATATATCATTTATTTTTAAACCGATTTACCCATTTCCTTATAAATGCTCGTCGTGAATTTATAATTCCCATTTATCCACTGATAATTTCCTTTACTTTATTTATAAACTCCGTTTACAAATCTCATAGCCTCATTTTCCTTTTTTATAATCGTTTCACAATACTTCAATCGATTTTAAATCGATTTGTGAAGCCCCACCTCTATACCCACGCTAGCCAAGAACACTACGGTGTAGTGTTGTCAACTAGCATGGAGAATAAGGCTGTTGAGGAGCGTCCATCAATAGTTAGGCCTTACACTAGTATTGGTTATCTCGATAGGAGTGGTACATATTCTTTCATTTTTCATCTCTGATTTATTTTCTCCCATCGAAATACCCCAATTCCAGTATAAAACGAACTACGATGGTTCATAATAGTTTAGAACAGTAAACATAAAATATTACACAGATAATGTAATGCGGAACACAAATGAAAGAGAAAGTCTCGTATATACAATAACTGATATCAGTTACAATACATTTGACACGGTACATGTGATACAACTACAACAGTCGACTCAGGAAGTTACATATACAAGTACATTAACGTATATAATATACATGAATACATATCTTCCTATACAATTATAAAGACTACTACAAATAACGACGACTACTCCAAAAGATATGAAAGAACTTCATAGCTCTAGCAGCAACCCAAAGCAGAATATCTACAACCTGAAATACTCGGTCTGACCCGAGTATTAGATTCAAAAGAAAATAATACTCGGGTCAGTCTAATTCAAACTCAGTTATTAGTGCACAGAAGCAATAATAATTAAATAATGAATAGACGACAGTAATTAAACCAAATCAGAATGCAATTCAGAATATTGAATTGAAATAAACAAAACAGTTCAAACCATTGAAATATCAATCAAAATATTAATTCCAGTAGGGCTGCAGTACACGCACGCGTGCACTGCCTTGCCACTACGGAATATGGAATACGCAAAAAGATCCATAAGTCAAAACAAATAGAATATCATACACGCCATACCGTGTGGCTGCAATTCACGCTTGCGTGCACTGCCTTGCCACTATAGTGATGTCGTACCTAAAAACTCAATACCGTGTGGCTGCAGTTCACGCTTGCGTGCACTGCCTTGCCACATCAGTCACGATGTACACAACCGGGCACAAGGTCAAACCCAAAATAAAAAGACGGGTTCAACTCAGGTGAAATATATTTAAAATCACGACACGAGCACAAGGTCAAACCCGAGTTACCCGATCCAAGTGGAGATGAAACATATATACAAAAGGCAGAGAGATGGGTCAACAGTCCCATGTCAAGATGGAGCTACAGGAATGTACCAAGCGACCAGGTTACAAACAGACAAGTATATGAATGCAAACTATACAAAGTGCATGCAACAAAAGGATCCAGACTGCCAATGCAAGCCGGCATCAAAGACACAGCCGAAATCAAGTGCTACAGGTTACTGCATATCAAGTATGCAAACCCAATGTTGCAGTAAAGCAACAAAAATACTCAAGTGTAACTACAAAACTGGTTTTAAGCAAGTGCAACATCAAGGGAAGCACAAATGAAACAGTAAGAAAATCGAGCCAGGTCGATAGTCAAACAAATTTAACATTGCAAAATCAAGTGCGCAACACTTATCAAATGAAGACTCAATTTTCAATGTCACTGTCTCAACATCAGTGTATCATCGACAAAGTGAAACAACAAATATACAGCAATCTCAATCCAAGGCCGAAGCCATAAGAATTCATCGACTACCAAAATCATACAATGGTATGGTACAGTTCCAGAATCAAATGAAAATACTACTGCAATGAACTTGATCAGTTCAAAATGAAACAGTAAGAATAATTTCCAGAAAAGAAACAAAGCACATAGAGGCACCAGGCCACCATAAAATGCAACTGAGATGAACAGAAGTGCCACAGTGGTTAGAGAATATGAGATGCAGACAACACCAAGTTCGAGCCAGCAAGGACTCGGCAATGTCAAAGAAAACAAGAACTACAAATTAAGTTCAAGTGATCAAAGACATGAAATCACAATGCAACTGTCAACTTCAGTTTGAAAATGAAACAGGTTAAGGAATGAAGTATAACAAGTGCAACAGGCTATATTGCAGAGTGAAAACTGCAATACCAAAAGGTAAGTGTACAACAAAAGGGAACAAGTATCAGACTATCAAATGTACAAGAATATCTGGAGTGAATACAAACAAGCACAGAGCTACCAAATGCAGCATGGAACTACAGAAATGCGACCAAACCAGACCAACTCAAATACAATGCAGACAACTCAACTCAAGTACAACAACTACAAGAGATGCCAACATATACAACATTAGTAAATACCGATTCACAGTGCAACAGCCCCAAACATGGAATGCAACTCAAAGATATAGTGCAGACTGGAAAACAACAATTGAATGCAACAGATCAAACAAAGGACTACAAGACAGTTTGCAAGCAATTCCAAGTGGAATGCCGGTGAAATGATTCATCGAGAAATTGAATTCAATCACCAAATACCAACTAACAGTGCAAAATCAAGCATATGCGATTATGAACTAGTCAGAGGAAATCATCAACCTCTAAATAAAACAGTGCCGATGTAGCCAAGAGAACAGGAAATCGAATCAGTAAAAAAAAACAAGTCAGAAATCATCAGCGACGAAATCAATTCAGATGCAAAGCAAAGTACCTAGTTGAACTAGATGTGAGTGAAATAGAAATCACTCAACTTTGTTTTTGAAGAGCACGAATTCGATGCCCACGAATTTGCGAAAACCCTAGTTGGGGAAGACGAGCAAACAACAGATGAAGCCGCCATTTTATTTTTTATTTTTTTTCTTTTCGTCTGGGGTTTCGAATAAAAATGAAAAATGAGAAAGGGGGTCGGGTCGAACGAAAATGAAGATGGAGGAAAGGGGGTTTATTGGGCCGGTGTGAATAATTATCACGGCACCAAAGAAAAGTGGGTCAAATAATTTTTGAAGCCCTTTAATTTTACTAAAAAATTGTAAAAGAATTTTAAATTCAAATTTAAAAACTTCAAATGGCAATTTGCAACAATATTAATCGTCTAGATATCGATTATTAATTGATGCGAAAAAAACCGGGTTGTTACACGATTTTTCTAAACTAAATTCCATTTTTAAATTAATTCCCTTCCTTAACCCAAGTATATTCCAAAACCCAACTAATTTTAGATCTCACTTCCTTTTTATGATTTAAAATCTTATCAAATTTGGAACATCAATTTCATATTTTATTTTCAAATCCCCTTTTTATTTTTTCCCAAACTATTTTTAAATTTTGATTATAAACTCTTTTACACTTAACAAATCACTTAAGTTTTATTATTAAAAATCCTTTTGTTTATATTATTCCCAAAATCCCTATTTCCCATATCCCAGTATCTCCATTTACAATATTCCAAAATTGCTAAATACAAAATTTAAATCAAACTATTTATTTTTCCCAATCCATTTCTTTTAATTTATCCAAATTTCCCTATAATTATTTTACCTTAAATTTTCCCCTTTTATTTCCTTTAAAATTTCAATATTCATATTTATGGTATTTTAAAATACCAAATTCTATCTAGTAATCCCATAGCATCCAATAAATTCAAATTCCCATACCATCTATCACAGAACATTCAAATAATCATATCATTAAATATGAAAATAATTTCAACATTTTTTAGGAATCCAATTGGATACCTCTAACCTGTTTTCCTACATCCACATATGTTACACAATATGAAAATACCAATCCCACTTCGAGGGGGATATCGCGGTACATAGGGTCATCCGCTATTATGCGAGACACATAGGGTCTCATCCACTATATATATATATATATATATATATGGGAATATCAATCACTCTAATATATATATAAATATATTCTGCTATATTAAATATCACATCCAACCGATAATAAATTATCAATTCAACCAATCAATCAATAATTAATTTTAACTACTAAAATTAATTTCAGTAAATCCAAAATTGAGTGAAATAAACCTACCTTGATTTTGTTTTTATTTCCCGTCGAACATCCAGATTTAGTTCTTTTTTTCTTTCTCTAAAATACCAACTATTTCCAAACGACTCCAAATTAGTTCCATCATGATCTACGTCATTACAGTTTTTATATATATATAAGTTTACCATTATAATTACGGAAGAAGTTTATAAGTTGACTTATCATATATACAAGCTAACACGTTTGCCTTTTATATGATAACCTTACTTCTAAAATTCATATAATAACTAAGTATACCATCTTATTTTGAAATCGTATACAAAATGAGTAACCGATTGCATAAATATCAAAAATCTAGATTTAAATAACTCCTTCAGTTCAAAATACTTTTTATATATATTTACTTAATCAAATGAACCCAAATCAACAAGTAACCCACATATAATTCCTTTTACCAATCTGCCGTATGAATGAACACTAAATCCATATGATTTTAAATCAGCAAAGTAATCCAATCTATATGTATTTCTAGTTTTAAACTGGTAGAATAAGAAAGGCAGTAGTTAACTCGCTGTAATTAGAAATTAATGATTATACTTACGAAAGCATTGAGGCTCGTTGTCGTCAAAATTCACCTTCGTCGGCCATTGCTCAGATCGACGTCGTGCATCATCCCAAACCGCTAATTATTCCTCTGTTCTGCCTACTTTCGCGTCTAGAACCTGAGCCCACCCTTTCCTGCCCCGTCGAGTTACCACAGCCACCAAAGACCCCTCGCCTCGACCATGAAATTGACCTCTCCCCTAAATGTCGCGCCGCTCGCCTGAGTAGCCGAACTCCATTGCCTCGCGAGACCACTGTCTTCTTTTGCACTAATTCGATTCATGAATCACTGAAAGGGGAGGGAGATGAATTTTTTTATTATTTAGAGCGAAAGTAGACATTGTAGTTATTTTTGCAACTTGAATTTCTTTTCCCCTATTTTTTTTGTACCGAGAACTTATTTTTAAATTTAAAAAAGGTGCTCGGATGTTTTTAAAAAGATGAGGAGGAGGGAATGCGTGACATTTAAAAAGAAGGAAAAGATGTCTTGCATATTGAAGGGGAGAATGTTACAGTGAAAGATGAAGCTACAGCTGAAAAGAGGTTTGACTAATAAATAAAATAATTTAAATTTTCAAAATGTCTCGATAAATGCAACTTAAAATCTCGAACTCCTATCAAGGCATGCCGCTAGGTGTTCATTATGTTATACCCCTATTTCAAATGCAATGGAAATGTTCTGAGTCCCAATTCGATCGTATGGAGAAGACATCTTTTTGGACCCAATTATTATATTGAATTTTCGATATAGATTCCAGCGCGTTTATATTCCGTACGATCACACGATAACTCCAAACACTATGAAATTCGAAATCCGATAATAATACACTATTATGGACCAATGAAGCCAGTAACGTCGAATTCCGAGACTGTGCCCCGGAAGACTCTTTTCAAATGTCAATTTAAACGATATATTTTTAAAACTGAACAAATCACTTTTAAAATCAATTTTAAAAGTTTTATTATCTTCAGTATTATAATTATAAATTTTATAAGCCTTTAAATTATTTTATACAAGCTTAAAACTCCAGATTCAATATTTTAACCAATTTTCAATTATTAAATTTAACAATTAAATTATCCGATAAATAGTTATATTTGAAATTAAAGTTAAAAATTATCCTTTAAATATTTAAAATCAATTAAATATTCTAATTTCAAATGTCCAAAATTCCGGGTCATTACAAAGATGGTCGCTGCTAGGCCATAAAGTGCAGTAGATGTGGAGATGGAGGGGGTCGTCTTGATGTGTGAGCTATGGCTAAGGAGGTTGGAAGATTTCAAGCGGCTTCGGGGCTGTGGCGAAGTGGAGTTTGCAGGTGAGGCTGCTGTATGGAATGAAGGGTGCTGGATCGGATTATTAGCTGGTAGTTAGTTGTGCACAGTGGAAAGGAGAATGGTCGGGTTCGATGATGGGCGCTAGGTCATTGGTGGAGGGGCATTTGGCCACGGCAAGAGAACGTGGTGAGTGAAGAGGAGCGGCAGATGGTTTTGTGGTGGCAGCAATCCGCTGTGTTGCGTATGTGGAGAGCAAGGGAGAGGCGAGGCGTAATTTGGTAGGGTCACGGCTATGCTTCAGGAGGCGGTGGGGTAGGCGCTGACGGAAGAGGTTGGAGATACTTTGGGTGTGTGCGGTAAAGGAAGGGATGACAAGTTTATCAAGGGCAAATAGAGCGAGAGAGGGTGGTTCGGTCATGAAAGGGAAGATGCATAGTTTCTCAATGCAAAGTAATATATATTTGCGAAATATATTTATATTATATTATTATTTTCAAAGAAGAGGAAAGAACAAAATAGAAAGGCAGAGGAAATGAAAGTGAAAGGACGTACACGCTTATATATTAAAACTAGGGAATAGTAAAATTCCAACACATGAAATCAAAAATCATTAATAGCTAGTGACTATTTACTTTACACGATGGATAATTAAAGGACATAGGAAACAAAAGGTTCAAAAAAAGGGTACTGATACGGCTAACCATTTCACTGATTTCGTCGCGTACCGGATGTTGACTTACAGAAATGAATATACTGTGGAGATCAACAAGACAAGACGAATAGAACGATATACATATATGAGTGTTGCGACCCATCTGTCAAAACTCGATTTTTCACTGCCAATATGCTGCTAAAACGCTGAAAATAAGATAAATAAGGCTAGAGTAGTCCAAATTTAGCAAAATCGAAATATGATGTCTCATTCAGAAAATGATTTACATTTTTATTATATAAAAATATTTATATTTCAAAAGTATTTTATTTTCATCAAATTAACTGATTTTAAATTGTAATTGAAAATTACACAACAGAACTAACTTACATATTTACCAATGAAAATCTGACATTTGCTATGTTTAAATAGATGCATACCAAAAATCAAATTTTCATTGCTAAATTTTAATTATTTGTTTTCATGAAAATTTAGTTAATTACGTTATAAAAATCATTAAAATTCTCGAGCCATTACATTCTCCCCACTCAAAAATTTTCGTCCCCGAAAAGGAACAAGATAGGAAAATAGGAGCAACCAAAAGGAAAGATAGATTCGAAATACAGATCACCAAATACAACAATTAATTTTGAAACCATATAAATTTCATTTATTATTATCATTCTAATTAACTCACTTTCAATTTATTTACATTCATATACAATTTTATTTGCATTCATCCTATTTTTTAAATAGCATTCTCTTTTTATTATTCGATTATATAGATTAGGTGTATAAACATTTATTATAACCATTCAAATTTTTATTTATAAATTCCCTTAACCAAATTTCATTTTTGGACATCTTATCACTTACATTTTATATTATATACAATTCAATTACATATTCACGTTAACATTCAAACCTTTCCAAGTAAGTTTTATTAATGCTTCTGAGTGTAATTGAGCACTATACAAATTTACCTTTTGTCTACAACATTTCTATTAAGCAAAACTCAGTTTGAATATTTTATTACTTAAGTTTTCCCTTGTATAACCTTTAATTCCAAATTCACATTAACATTTTAACTTTTTGAATATTTCAGGTAAGTTATATATGTGTTTTAGAATTCAAATAAGTGTTATACAAATAAATTTTATCCTAGTTCAACTGTCTTAGGTTGTTTTAATTCCATTTCTTACTTTAGACGATCCAAATATTCAAAAATCTTGCTTCATTTCAATAATTGAATCCCATCATTTAACATAAAATTTAAGGTTTAAATTTTCGGTTTTATTTCAAATCATGTTGATATATATATATATATATATATATATATATATATATATATATATATATATATATATATATATATTACATCAACTCATACTCAAGAAATTCAAATCACTTCTAAAACAAAAGTATAGAAAAGCTACTAAGTGGTTTTTCCACTTTGAAACTCAAAAATGAATGTCGATGATGCTGCGGTCATCACCGAAATTATTTTCCAGCCACAAAAGAGGAGAGCATTGACTTACTTCATTTAAAATTCATTGTAAACTATTTCCATTCAAAAATACTTTCAAATAATATATATTTTTCAAAATCTTGAAAAAACAAATTTTTTAAAAGCACTGGAAATTGCATTCTCAAATCCTTAATTTAAATTTATTTCATTTGAAAATCGGATTTATAAACCATGTTTTAAATTTTCATCTCCTTATAACATACAACAATAGCTAATGGTTAGGAATGTTGACCAAACAATAAATGATAATATAGTATTATCATTTCTAACAACCAATTCATTTAACTATATAATTTCAATAAATTATACATACATATATATATATATATATATATATTAAATATAATATACACAGAATTATATCATTCGTCAATTTCAAAACAATATTGTATTAGTTTGCCCTGTTCAAGTGTTTGAGAATTCCTATTGATAGCGTTGGCCAGACGATCGATCAAAACCCAAAATTCAAACTTAATAACTCAAACAATACAACATAAAACATTTTTATATCAATTACAAATACGCTCCCTCAAGGATGATTCAAGAATGGATTTTAGAATAAGGATAGAGATTCAAATTTAAAGGGACCCTAATCAATGAGAATTCTAACCAAGGAGATAGGCTCGAAAGGAAGATAAATAATTAAATTATAAAATAGAAAAGATGGATAGACTTATATTAATCGCGGCAACCTTAATTGAGTCAACCAGGACAACTTGTAGAGAACAACGCGGAAAACGTGATTCATGAGATCGACGAAGAAGGTAGGAGCATTGGTTAATCCAAAGGGCATGACTAACCATTCATAGAAACCATTCATCTAGGAGGAAGGACAACAGGTCGAGCTGTAGGAATAAGATCGATGCAGAATTCAATTTCCCTCTTAGGAGGAAAAGAAGCGACTTCACCAAAACATCAGGATAATCCCTGACTATCGGAGCGGAGTCAAAATCACTAGGCCGAGTATCAAGCGGAAAGATAGAACTACCTGCTTAATCCCAAGGCAATTGACATTTGATCACAAGAGAATTACCTTGGTCGTCTACTAGAGAAACAGTTTGGGATTTGCAAGAGATAACAGCATCAAAATCGAGGACATAGAAATCTCCGGTGAATTGACGCCGGTTGTAAAGGAGTTTCACACCTTTACAAATCGAACTAAGGTTGGAGGAAACGCCGATGGAATTAGTCACACACAAGGATGAAATTGCCAACTGAGGTTGTAAGATATGCTCAAATTTATTACAAAGATCAATAGAAATAAAGCCATGGGATGCTCCGGTATCAAGAACACGAACAGGAAAAGACAAGAATGGATTTTAGAACAAAGGCAAAGTTCCAAAATTCAAAAGAAATCCAAATCAAAGACGATCCTAACAAATAATTCCAAGCTCGAACGAAGATGTTTCCATAATTAATTTTACTCATTCTAGGGTATCACTACCCCATCTCTAATGAGTTTTTACTCCATATGCTAAGTTTTTCCTAAACCAGAGCTCTAATACAAACTGTAATGACCTGACATTTAGAACCATTCAAATCGACAATCATCCACTCATGTCAGACTTCAATTGCTCAAAACAACGGATTGTTAATTTATATTTTGCAAAACTTAGCATATACACTAAATAAATCAATCACGAAATCACAGACACAAAGTAATATAACAATAAGTAGCGAAATAGATAAATAATAGTTCATGAAGCTACTATAGAACATCAGAGTTTAAAATAAAATACAACTGAAATCTCAAATACAAAGTAGTCCCGAATACATAAACAGATGATAAGTATGAACATAAATAACTGAAAGCTGAATAGATAAAGATGGATCTCCAAGCAAAGCTCCAAGCTGCAAAGGTGAGCCTCAAATATTGTGACACTCGGTCTGATCCAAGCATAAAGCAAAATACAAAACACTCGAATCGGGATTAACATTCTTATACAAGTAAATCAACTCAAGTGAAATGTCCAAGTGAAATGCAACATAACTTAAAGGATGTTTGAGATTCTCATCCTTTAAGGATCCGTTAAACTATCTACAGACATAGTACACTACGTTATATAGATAATTTCTGTAGTAATTAAACTATTAAAATAGCGTTAAGGCATTACCCACATCTCCCTTAATGCATTTTATATATTCCCATGGTCTATGCAGATATTATAAGCTCCACCAAACCGGTGGGATACCTAGGAAGCACTCCATAGGTACGGTACAAACCAAACTCGTAGAGGGCGCGATAAAGCATGTGAGGCAATGCAGGGTAGGATACTACCATTTTGCAGTTTTGGACTAGTGGTAACGCATAGCAGCTACTACCGCCCACTTCGAGACACACTCTACTAATCAAAGGCGCATCCAATCAAATCATAAGGTAATAGAATGGTATCGGAGAAGCATGCTCGATCGGAGGTGCGACCTCACTTGGGCCGGTGTGGCTTCTATTTTAGTCACACCAAGCTGACTTGCGGGAGTCAGGGATGCGTTCATACCTCATATAGACGTCGCCAAACCATCCTACTTCATTCTGGAATCTAAACCGCGTGCACATTTGTTAAAGTGGTTTTCGGTGTTGGTAGAGAGTATGACAATATCTGATCCCGATCTCTTTAACAACTGAATGCTTATTTCACACCATGGTCATTTTACATTTCAAACATTTGTACTTCATATCAAAGACTATATTCATTTCAAAAAATCATATCACTTTTGAAATCATATTCACTTTCGAAATCATTATTCACTTCCAAAATCATATTCACAAAATAGATTAAACCATCATATCAAAGTATTCGTATTTAAATCCATTAAATTTGAATCATAACAGTTCCAACTAAAACAGTTTGAATATTGAAAATGGTTTATATGTTGGAAAAATTATATAATAAAATAGTTTATATTTAAAATAGGTTGTAGATTAAAATAGTATATATATATTAAAATAGCATACATACGAATGACAAGCATATATCGAAATTAACAAATTTAAATATAATATATATACAACATGTTATGGTGTCATATATCAATCATAGGTGAACAATTTACATAACATATCATATCCAACAATTTAGTAATTAACAATTTAAATTTAACAACATATTTCAATCGTCATTTCATGTGAATTAAACTTACTAAATATAAGAATGTTAATCTTAAGTGATCGCTTACCTTTCGAGGCTAGAGAAATTAGGCACACAACAAGCTACGAATCCAAGCACAAATTACAAAGCACGGCATGATGAACACGAATTCGACGAACAAAGCAAAACACGACGGACTTGAATCGATGAAACAAAATATATAATTTTTTAAAAGTCTAAAATTTACTCACATATTTAAAATAAAATCTTTATGTTATATTTTTAAAATCAATATTCAATTTAAAACACAAATTTAAAATAAAAATCTTCAGATTATATTTTAGAAATCAATATTTATTACAACACATATATTAAAATCAAAATATCTATATTTATAATTTAAAAGTCAATATTTAAAATCAATATCCTTTTTTATATATAAATATAAGAAAGAGGGTTGTAGGGCTTATGTTCTCGGTTGATGGTGGAAGGTTACTCGATGGAAGGGGAAAGCTTAGTTGTGGTAGTCATGGTCGACAGCTGGCTGTGCGGGGAGCGAGGTCTGGTCGTGAGAAGTATGGGCTGGGTTTGGCAAGGGGGTAATGCAAGGTAGGGAAAGGCAGGTTGTGCTATTGGGAAGGCTATCGGCTGTCAGGTGGAAGGATATTGGGTGAGGTCTCAGAGATGATGGTCAGAGAAGGCGACAGAGAGGAGAGAAGTGGCTTGCATGGCTGTCTGTGTGTAGGAAAGGAGGAGGCCACGAGCAAGGTGAGAATGATCGCGGGCCGAAGGAGAGGGGCAATCGGCTATATGGTTTAGGCTACAGGGAGGATGTGGCAGATCAAGGTATGGGTAAGAAGATGGTCGCTGCCAGTCCTTAAAGTGCAGCAGACATGGAGATGGAGGGGGTCGTGCTGATGTGTGAGCTGCGGCTATGGAGGTGGGATGATTTCAGGTGGCTTCAGGGCTGTGGAAAAGTGGAGTTTGCAGGCAAGGCTGCTGTGTGGCATGAAGGGTGTTGGATCAGGTTGTTATCTAGTAGTTGCGCACTGGAAGTGTGACGATCCGTAATTTTCGAGCACTTAAAATCGGAATATTTAATTGATTTTAAGTATTCAATAGAGTGATTTTAACCTGAATTATGAATATCACAATTTATTTGATAATTTTTAAATTAACTGAGTGAGATTAACTCACTCAGTTAATTTAAATTTAAATTTAAATTTAAATGCCATAAATTTAATAGGTTTATTAAACAAATCCGTTTCCAAAAATAAAATTGTGATTTTTGAATGAAAATGAAAGAAGTGAAATTGCAAGTAAAATAATTATAGAATAAATTTAAGAATGACTTGGAAAAGAAATAAAGTAACTTTAAAATTCTAATAAGTGAATCCTGAGGATGAAAGGGAAAATTTGAATAAACAGGAAGTTGATGAATTTTAAAATTCAGTGTTATTATTTAAAAGAACAAAACATTTATTTAAAAGCTAAGATTTGAATTATTGGAAGAATAAAGGAAAAAGTTGGGAAAAATCTGGAATTTGTATATTTCGGTTAAAAGTTTTAAAATCAAATGGAAAATAATAATAATAATAACAACAATAATTAAGTATATACTTAATGAATTTTGAAGTGAATTAGGTAATTAAAGGAATTTATTTCAAATAAAATAAATTGGAAATCAATTTGGGGAAATTGATTTAGGTGATTGGAGTTGGGATTTTCTCTGGATAGCCAAGTACATGTTTTAAAAAGTAAATCTTTAAAAATTAATTTTATGGATTAAAGTTGTTTTTATAGAAAGCAAGTTTTGTAAAATTTATTATTTCCAATATTTAATTTCTAAAGTAAGTATTTCCTTTTAATCTATTATAGCAATAATTTATTTAAAGAGTGATTTAGTATTTGTTTTAAAAGCGTAAATCTAGTTGTATATTTTATTAAGTAATCTTATTTTCAAATATTCATATGGTATGTATTTTTATTGAAGTACTTTTTAAAATAAATGTTTTAAAGTATAAATTTCAAAGGAAAGTGTTTAAATTATTTTAAAAATCTACTTTTGTGCTTGGTGATTTCAGAGAAGATAGAAAATATTTGGAAGTTGATTCTGAAAAGAAAGATGGTTTTGAAACTGTTTTCAAAGGTTTGAAAATAGAAATATATCTTGTGAAGATATTTTGAGGTTAATAAATAATTTGGAAAATTATTTATTGGTTGATGGTTGTTTGTGAATATGAATTGATAGTTAAATAACCGACTATCAATATTGGCCAAATGCGTTGATCGTTTCGAAGAGACCGGGATCGAGATTTATTTCTCGAAAACCACTTCGATCTGGTTTGTACGTTTTCGTGAAAAACGATTTTGGATTCGAAGAGGGAGCATTGAAGTGCAAGGGCTAGTCGCTACTAATCCTGAGGATATTTCCAAAATGGATGTAGTAGGAATAGTGCCTTCGGTTCCATTCGAACCCGGGACGGACTTGTATGGATGAATGCTCGCGAAAACATCGTCAGGTGGACGATGGGCATTCTAAGGGACATGTTCTTTAAAGGTAACATTTAGCCTCAAGCCTCATCAAATGGGAATGACTGAAAATTAGGGGTTATGCAGCAAGGCTAGGTGGGTAGCACCCAAGCAGGGTGAGGTCATTCCAGTATAGATGTCCCTTTTTATTTCGGCTTAGTGGGCGGTTGCTGATCCCAACCGCGGGGTGATCTCACTCGAGATTATCCAGTAAGGGGTAGTCCCGGCCTTGTGTTGTAGGGGAGCGGGCGTACTCCTCGGTATGGTGATCTAGGCCCCGTACTGTGACAGGTGGTATCCCAATGCCTAGTCATTAGTTGGAAATCCATACTCCCTACAAGCCTTGCACGAGTTTTGTTTGTATTACCCACTCTGTGGCTAGTAGCTGGAATTTAATAATGTAACAATTTCGGCTATTTTATAAGTATTTGTATATAGACCCTATTATAATATCAGAGGATTTTTATAAAAAGTGTTTTAGCTATCGTAAGGTAAAAACCCGACATGTTTATTTGTGGCGTGGTCTTACGAGATGCTTTTGTTTTCAAAGGGTTTTGAAAATTTAATAATCAATTGGGTGTGATTTTCTCACGCTGGTATTCCAGACTGACTCGGGTATTATTTAACTGTAATGCTCGGGTCAGACCGAGTATTATAGAATACAGGATATAATGCTGTGGAGCTCAAGAGGCGAGCTAGATGACGATACGTACATTCGTACTTGTTATATATATTCCGCTGTGTTGTGTAGCTGTGTATCCAGTTGTATGTTATTGATGTGAGCTGTGATTGATGTACTCTGATGATGTAATATATGTATACAGATACATTTGAGTTTGAGTAAAGATTATTTATTATCTATTATATTTTACTCCGCTACGATGGTTAGATTCTGTTGTTGTTTTCTATTTTCTTCTTCTACCTCTTCTTCTTTAACCCAAATGGTTCGTATTTCTGTACAACTTGAGTTGATTGTTGTAGAATAGTGTTGACTCAAGGGGTACGGATTTGCGGGCTGTTACAGGAAGGGAGAACGGTTGGGTTCGGTGATGGGCGCTAGGTCATTCGGTGGAAGGGCATTTGGCCATGGCAAGAGAAGTTGGTGAGTGAAGAGGAGCGGCAGACGGTTTTGTGGTGGCGGCAATCTGTTGTGTTGCGTATGTGGAGAGTAAGGGAGAGGCTAGGGTAATCTGGTGGGATCACGGCTATACTTCAAGAGGCGGTTGGGTAGCCGTTGATGGAAGAGATTGGAGATGCTTCGAGTGTGTGCGGCAAAGGAAGGGGCGACAAGTTTATAATGGGCAAATAGAGAGAGAGAGAGGGTGGTTCGGTCATGAAAGGAAAGATGCACAATTTCTCAATGCGAAGTAATATATATATTTGAAAAATATGTTTATATTATATTATTATTGTAACGACCCGCAAATCCTTACCCCTTGAGTCGACACTATTCTACATCAATCAACTCAAGTTGAACAGAAATACGAACCATTTGGGTTAAAGAAGAAGAGGTAGAAGAAGAGAAAACAGAAAACAACAACAGGATCTTACCATCGCAGCGGAAGCAAAATATAATAGATAATCACAGATCTTTACACCAAAACAAATACTATATATGTTTATACATACATCATCAGAGTACATCATCAGAGTTCGACAACATCAATAACATACAACTGGATACACAGGGGAATAATAATCAAGTACGGAAGTACGTATCGCCATCCAGCTCGTCTCCTAAGCTCCTCAGCATCATATTATGTATTCTATAATACTCGGTCTGACCCGAGCATTACAGATAAATAACAACCGAGTCAGTCTGGATTACCAGCATGAGAAATCACACTCAAATTGATTATTAAAGTTTCAAAAATCCTTTGAAAACAAAATCATCTCGTAAGACCACGCCACAAATAAACATGTCGGGTTTTTACCTTACGATAGCTAAAACACATTTTATTAAAATCCTATGATATTATAATAGGGTCTATATACAAATACTTAATAAAATAGCCGAAATTGTTACATTATTAAATTCAGCTACTAGCCACAAAGTGGGTAATACAAACAAAACTCGTACAATGCGCGTAGGGAGAATGGATTTCCAACTAATGACTAGGCACTGGGGTACCACCTATCACGGTACGTGGCATAGATCACTGTACCGAGGATCACTCCCGACCCCCTGCAACACAAGACCTGGACTACCCCTTACAGGATAATCCCGAGTAAGATCACCCCACGGTTGTGATCAGGAACCGCACCACTGAGCCGAAATAAAAAGGGACATCTAGACAGGGATGACCTCACCCAGAAATGGGTGCTACCCACCAAGCCTTGCTGCATAACCCCTGATTTATAGTCATTCCCAGTTGATGAGGTTTGAGGCAAAGCGTTACCTTTTTAGAACATATACCTTAGAATGCTCATCCCCACCTGGCGATGTTCTGAAAGCATTCATCCATACAAGTCGGTCCCGGGTTCGAATGGAACCCAAGGCATTATTCCTACTACATCCATTTTGGAAATATCCTCAGGATTAGTAGCGACTAGCCCTTGCACTTCACTGCTCCATCTTCGACTCTGAACTCGTTTTTCCCACGAAAACATACAAACCGGATCGAAGTGGTTTTCGAGAAATTAATCCTGATCCCGGTCTCTTCGAAACGATCAGCGCATTGGCCAATATTGATAGTCGGTTATTTAACTATCAATTACATTCACAAACATCCATCACAAAAATAAATAATTTCCCAAATTATTTATTTATCTCAAAATATCTATGCAAGATATATTTCCATTCTTCAAACCCTTTTGGAAACAGTTTCAAACTACCTCCCTTTTACAGAGTAAATTTCCCAAATATTTTATATTTCCACGGAAATCACCAAGCACAAAACTTTAGATTTTTAAAATAATTTAAAAACACTTTATTGTAAATTATGATTTAACATTTAAATTTAGAAAAACTACTTTAATGCTTAATTAAAAATAATACTTTAGGAATATTTAAAATAAGGTTACTTTATAAAATATAAAACTAGATTTTCTACTTTAAAACAAGATATTAAGTCACCTTTAAATAATTACTACGATAATAGATTTGAAAAATACTTACTTTAGAATTCAAACATTTAGCAAAAATAATTTTTCTAAAACATGCTTTTTAAAACAACATTAAAACTTTTATCTTATATTTAAAAATTTACCTTGTAACGTACTTGGGTATCCTGGGAAATATACTTCCCTTCGCATCCTTTAAAAATAAATCACTATTTATTTTTAAACAAATTTTCTCATTTCCTTTAATAAATTCCCATCTTGAATTTATTCTTCCCAAATATCCACTGATATATTTTATAAACCCAGTTTATAAATTCCCAAAGTCTCATTTCTTTTTTTTTTATTTTATAATCTCGGTTTTACACAATTGAGTCAATCTCCAAATTGATTTCCAATTTACTTCATTTGGAAATAAATTCCTTCTTTATCTGTTTCAATAAATTTAAACTTGGATTTTAAAATAAATTCTTTATTTCCTTAAATAATGTCACTGAAGGTTTAAAATTCATTATTTCTCTGTTTATTCAAAATCCCCTTTCCATACTTGAAATTTATTTATTAGAATTTTAAAATCACTTTTATCTTTTTTAATTCATTCATAAATTCATTTAAATTTTCTATAATTATTTCGCTTACAAATTCACTTCTTTTATTCTCTTTCCAAAATCCAATTTATATATTTTTGGTAACTCATTATACCCAAATATATTCAATCAAACCATAACATTCAATATTCCAATAGAATTCATCATAGAATATCAAATAATCACAACAGAGAATATTAAATAATTTAAATAAACGTTGAGGAATCCAGTTGGATCCCTCCAACCTGTTTTCCCTGCATCCACAAATGTTAGCACAACATAAAATACAAATTCCACTTCGAGGTGGAAAATCGCAGTATATGAAACTAAATATAATATCATCCGCTATTATGCGGCGCATAGGGTCTCATCCGCCATATAATGCGGGAAATCAAACATTCCAAGATATACTATATACTGCTATATATAATATAACACACCAAATCAAATCAATCGACCAATTATTTAAATTTAACCATTTAAATGTAAATTTAAATTTAAATTCAGCTGGGTGAGATTAACTCACTTTTGCATTCGTTTGTAGTCCACTTCAATTCTGTCTTGGTTTCCCGGTTTATAACCTTGTATAAACATTACATATTATTTTTTATCAACATTCGAGTCAATTTGAACGATTAAATTTCCATTTATAATTTAATTAACTACACATTTTATTACCATTAACAGAATTTAATTTACTAATAATTTAATTTAATCTAAACTAATAACTCCCCTTTAAAAATCATTAGTAACTAAAATAAGTTGATAAAATAAGTTAGTTCACCTTAATATACCCTTTTTAAAAATTAAGCAGCAGGTTTACGGTATATATATATATATATATATATATCTTTTGTTCTTTTCTAATCTATAGATTTTCATTAATTTAAATTAAACAAACTGATATACCTTACTGTATCTATACTTTCTTATCTGTATATAATAAAGACAGTAATTTCTTAACTGTAAAACTTTTCATTTTTATATTTATATAAACTGTTTTTAAACTATACGTATTTTCTTCCCAAATCTGAATATACATATTCAGTAAATTTGAAATAAACTAATAAAACAGGCTATACCTAATCCTCCAGACCAACGCGGCATCCATGATACCCAACCCTAATCGCGCCGGCTTGAACCCCGCTGACCCGGCCTCGAGCTTCTCCCCCACCGCCTTGTAGCGCTGCATTGACCATTAAAGGTCCTCGTGCCTTCACCCAGTATCACAACTCCAAATCACGCGTCTCTAAAGGCGAGGTCGAACTCCTCTCATACGAACGAGATTTGTTGCTGTTCGACTCTCTACGGTGCCTTCGCGACTCGAACACGAGTCGATTTGGCTGAATAGGCGATTCAATTTGATCGCCATTTTTATATACACATATTTATTTTATATTTTATTTAGAAATGCTTTCGGTTGAAACGAAAAGGGGAGGCGACGTGATAAGTGAAGGAGATAGCGTGTTTGAGTGATGAACAGTCATTTCTTAAAAGTACAGATGTGAAAGAAAAAGGTTGAAAGTTTGACTAGTATAAATATTCAATTTAAATTCAAAATTTAAACCGTTCCGATAAATGTAACTTAAAAACATGACCTCCTATCGAGGCATGCCGCTAGGCGTTTATAATGTTATACGCCTATTTCGAACGCAATGGAAAAAGTTTCGAGTCCTAATTCGATCGTATGGAGAAGATAGCTTTTTGAATCGAATTAAAGTATTAAATTTTCGATATTAATTCTAGCGCGTTTATATCTCGTACGCTCACACAACAACCCCGATCAATACAAAATTTGAAATCCGATAATAAAACACTATTACGGACCCAATGGAACTGGTTTCGTCAAATTCCGAGACTGTGCCTCGGAAGGCTATTTTTAAATTCAGTTTAAAACTGAACAAATCAGTGTTAAATTCAATTTCAAAACTTTTATTATCCTCAGCACTATCAATATAAATTTTACAAGCCTTCAATTTATTTTTAAGAGGCTTAAAACTCCAGATTCAACATTTAACCCAACTTCAAATCATTTAATTCAATAATTTAATTATTAAATAAATAGTGATATTTGAATTCAAGTTAAAATTAACCTTTCAAATATTTAAAATAAATTAAATATCCCCATTTCAAATGCTCAAAAATTCCGGGTCGTCACATTCCTTCCCCCTTAAAAGAATTTTGTCCCCGAAATTACTAGTAAGGAAGAATGGTCCAATGCCCGTTTACTTTTTCCCAAACCAACAATTCAACATCCTACCAACTATCTTTTTACAGAAGACCCATTACCATTCTTACTAACTTCCCAAACTCTTCCATAGTTTTCATACAATATTATTTGCTCAATCATTCAAATTTCAATTTTAAATCAAATTTAAAATTATCAGAATTTTCTCAAAAATTTTCTAACTCCCCAAATTTCCGAAATTTTTTGTCAGCGTCTCCTTTGCACGGCTAGCTCGGTACAACTACAAAATGCCTCTACGGGCCCCCAGATTTCAAAATAAAACAAAAGCCAAGTGGCTAGATCAAAAACCCAATCAAATTTCATACAGAAATTTAAACACATACCTTTTTATCGAGCAATTCAAATTTATCTTCTGAAATCAAAACCAATTTTCCTTTTTCTTCACAATATCTGTATATTCTGCTTAGCAATAATATCCAATCACAACATTCGAAAACATTTTATCGACTTCCTTACAAAATGTCAATATTTATTCATTTAAATATTAACTTAGAATATTTTTGTAGCATCAATTTCCAATTAAGAATTCACCATTCCTTTCTTAAGTTTAGTACAAGCATTTAATATGCTTCTTTATTTATTTTCACTTCACCACCTTAGTTTATATCTACTTCTATTCAAATTGGTTCTCCCATTTCTATCCAAATTCAATTTATTTTCAATTCAGAATATTGAATTTTATCTTCCATTTATACTGATTCATGTCATTATTTCAAATTAGTTTCATCCACTAATGTATTTCAATTTCCAATTTAAAATCGTTTGTCGCCAACAAAAAAAATTTCAAAAATTTCTAACTCCCAAAATTTTCGAAATTTTTTGGCAGAGTCTCCTTTGTACGGAGGAGCTTTTGCAATTTGACAAGAGATATAAATATATGTACATCGACCCACCCGGTCGGAAAAATAAAAACAGTTCATATTTCCTATTTTTATTGCGTAGGCGTACCTTTATTTAGCATTTTAAGCAAGCGGCTTATTATTTTAGCAATTAGCATGACCAAAATCCTGCCAAACGGCCTTCAGATACCTGTACTTACTCAATTCAAATATATAAGTACTAAATATATGCAATTTATTAATATTTCACTTACCTTCAATAGCTAACACATAAATTACACATATAATGCACGGTATATAATTTCCATAAGCACATATAATGTAACGACCCGAAAATTTCGTTAACTAAATTTGTCATATTTTCCATAATTTTTAATAAAATGAATGTTAGGAATTTGGTGTTGCCATTTGTTCTTATTAAAAGTTAACAATTTAAAATGAGATTTCCAATTCAATAAAATAATGTAAATATTGTGGTTTAAATTTTGAATGGAATATGTGAAAACAAGAGTAATTATGGAATAATATGTTATTTATTTAGAGTATTAAATAAAAAAAATTAAGCCAATTTTAATTAATGGTAATAATGCGATATAAGCTAATAAATTTGATCTCAATGCAATAACCATTTAATGAAGGTAATGAAACAGGATTTAGAAAAATGTATACTAGGTAAATCAAATAGAAGGAAACAAACGTATATATCGAATTGATTTATGAATAAATACTTTGGATAGTAATTGAATGTACAGTAATGGTAATTTAAAACCTATTTATAGTAAGACTGCATAAGATTCAATAAATTAAGTGGTGGAAAGATTTTTTCCTAGATATACTTTGAAGATGTGAAATTAAAGGTGAATATTAAAATTGGTTAATGTAAAATAACATTGATTAACCGTAAATGGGAATAAATTTGAAAATAAAAATTTATGTTACAAGTGGGTGAAAGTAAAGATAAGGGTTAAGAGTGTTGGAATAGGTATATTAGAATAACTATAAAGTGTAAATGTACGTATTTATAGCAACATGAATTATTGAAGGAAAATAATTGGTAAACGGGGTTTGGGCTAAGGAAATGTTATTGATTGTTTTGAAATCTTATTTATTATGGGAAAATAATTTAGCATAAGCAAAACCAATGCAAATATCTAATTTATCAGTAAAGCAATAATAATAAATAGTAATCAATGCAAATTATGTAACAATAGAATGTGAAATTTGGGGAATAGACGCAAAGTATATATGAGTTGCTAAAAGTATGCATAATAAGTGCAAATTTAATAAATCAATGTCCTGTAGAGGTTGGAGTATGGTTAGTAATAAAAGATTTTAAAGGAAAAACCTTTAATTTATAAATGAAAATCAATGCATTAAATTAGGTGTAACTGAATGCATGTAAATAATTTTGTAAGAATAAGTTAATAAACAATTTATTTGTGCATACCCGATTTAATTGAAATAACAGAAAAGACAAGAACTTGATTTGCCTAGGTATATATATTGATAAACTATAACTAAATAGAAAGTTTGGTAGTAAATAGGATATAAGAAGACAAAGGCAACTAGTAAATTAATAAATGAATTCATAATAATAAGTAGTAATTAATGCATATATATTTGGCATTAGTGATAATTACAAAACTTCACCCATTTATCTAATTTATTTAATTAAATCTAAATCTATGGCAACATTGTTGTAATGATGATTGTAAGTGAATTTGAATGTAAAAGGGTAACAATTATTTAGGTTAACCATTTTGAGTATGTTAAGTTAAGAATGGCAATCGATTGAAATAAATCTAAATTAATTATTTTGTTTTGGTTAATGTGTTCTAGTTAATAAAGGGGAGTTTATAAGAAATGAAGCATGCACTAATGACATGTGTTATAATTCAAATGTTATTTATACCCATAAAATGTCTATTTACTGAATAGAAAGATTTTAAATCAATAAGCGAATTTATTGAGGTTCCAATTTATAATTTATAACATTTAATGTAGACTCAATTACAATTAACTGACTTAAATCGGGCAGTTAGCATAGATTTGTTTTGTAATTGGAGTAGTTAATCCTATAAGATGAAGTTAATGCTAATTCTATTTATAATTGGACCATTTGTTGATATAGGTTATAGAAAGCAAGATGTATAAATTTAATTAAAGTATCAACATTTCAACAATTGTAATTATTGAAATTTAAAATGGAAGTTGAGGATAATAAGGTGAAACCATGAACAAATGTTAATGCATCCTTATTACTGGTAAAAGATGAGTATATAAAAGTTTGAAAATCAAAAATAGGTTTTTGAAAACTTAATTTATAATTTCTAAATATAAGGAAGTGGAGAAATTAACACTGCAATGGGTAGACTTATCAGCTTTTAATTTACATCTAAATTTGTTTAGATCAATTTGGAAATTAATAAAATTGTGGATATATTTTGAAACGCAAACGAAATGTCTAGATTTACATTTGTAAATACGTTTAAAATAAAATGTAAATGATAAGGAATTTATTTATTTCCTAAATCCGTAACATGCGTAATTAATATCATTTATCTTTTGGGACCACTTCCATTTGCACGTTAAAATTCGTGCACATCTATTCTTTTGCGATCTATCTATAAATAGACGATCATAAACCCTAGCCTCCATCTTCTATCATTTGTCTGTACATTCATTTCTTCAACTCTGTCTCTTCCTCAATGGATGCAATTCTTGATCCAAATTCAAAATTCAAATCAGATAAAAATTCAAAGTTCCCAGAAAATTCCAAAAATTTTTGTGTTGTAGTTTTCATCAATACGAATCTACGCGCAGTTTCTGTTTGTGCATTTGAGGCTCGAGTCAACCTAAAATTTCGGTCAAAGGCATGAATTTCGAAACCCTAAGCATGAAATTGGGCGTTATCGATTGAGGCGACAATCGAGCAATTGCTTTCTGGGTTTTGTGGAGGAAGGCTTGTGGAGTCGTTTGACGTGGCTCTATTTAGGTTTTGTTTTATTTTTATTTTATTTTGTTTTCAAATCGTTTATATTGAATATCTTTTTCATACGATCTCCGATTCACGCAAAATTTCTTTCGTTAGGATCGTAATTAAATTTCAGATCTGTTGACGCTGGTTTGGACTGATTTGGAGACCGTCGAATTTTGGGTTTAAATCGGATTTAAATTCGATTTAAATTCAAAAAGGTGAGTGTTTTAACCCACTCACAACTTCTAAAAAGTTTTATGTTTGTTAAATTTATTTTGGATATGAGTAGAGATTTATTTATGACTGTTTGGCATGTTTTATTCATCATATCTGTTAAATCGCATTTATTTAATATAACTGTTCATTAAATTTTATTACTGCATATAGATTGACAGTTATAGTTATTTATTTGCAGATAAACTGTTAGTTTAATAGTTGTTAAATTTATTTTTGAATATAACTGCCAGTTATTACCTGTTATATATTATCGGATATATATTGATATTGTTTTGTTATTGGATGATGATTGTGATTTGGATGATGATGGATGAATGGATGTTTTATTTTATATCAATTAAACTATAAGTTATCATGCATTTTTCGTTCCATTCGGGATTGTGGTTTGAAATGATATACAACCGCAAATTTTTATTTTTAATTTGCGGATTGAAATGATAAACATCCGTATCACTTGACCATAGGATAGAAAATTATATACAGGCACCGTGGTCTATATATAAAATATTTTAAAGTGATTTCTATGGTTTGGATGGGATACGGTTTATAAAAAAATTTAAGTTTTGATATTTTATAAATATTATTCTTCTACATATATATACATATGAAGTTAAAATTTTTGAATTTAGGCTGTGTATAAATCTGTTAAATAAAAATGGAAAAATTGAGAAAATGAAATTTGATAATTTATATTATATGTTTAAGTTTGGAAATTTTAAGGTATGATATTTATAACTGGAGTTTTTCCAAGATAAGTTTAAATGAATATTCTAATATAATTAAATTTAAGGAAATATTAAATTTCTAGAAATTGGAGTTGTATTTATGGATTTTTATGTGAATATTCAAAACTAAATAATAGAACAATTGATTTGTTGAAAGAATAAAATTCCAACTTTAGTTTTGAAATATTAATACTCCAAAGGGATATATATATATATATATATATATATATATATATATATATATATAGAAATTGAAATGGTTTTGGAACTTGAAAGTGATATTTAAATTATGGTTTAGACTTTAAATAAGGAAATATATTTGTAAAGCCATGGAAATTATTTTTCTTAAAAAAAAGTAACCTTAAAGTTAAACCATTTATTTTATATACCGTTGAATATCCAAACCATTCAAGTTTTAGAAGTTATGGTTTTAAAATATATGAATTTCGAAATATTATGCTTTGAAAGTATAAGTCAAATATTTGGTTTCCAGATATTTTAAATTTTAAAGCAGTATGATTTTGGAAAAGAAATATATTTGGATAAAATGATATCATATTGTTTTGGGTTTTAAGATGATATCGTATTCATAGTTTTGAAATGGAATTTTTATTCTGGTTTTAAAGTATAAACTATTTTAAATGACCGCGGTGTTATAATAACGATTGGTTGGCAAAGAGACCGGGATCAGATATGGACATACTCTCTGTCGATACCGAAAACCACTTTGACTAACCGTGTACGCGGTGGAGATTCCAGAACGAAGTAGGTTGGTGGCGGCGTTTCCTGTAAGGTAAATACGTGGACCCGACTCCCGTGAGTTGGCATAAGGTGGCTAAAACAGGAGCGATTCTCAGGCCAATGAGGTCATTCCTCTGATCGGACGCTCCTCTTCGATATTATACTTTGACTTTGGATTGATTCAGTGACCACTTTTATTTTTGATTTTGGGGGAGTTTGTTCGAGGTGGGCGGCAGCTGCGCGCTGCGCGTTTCCACCAGCCCGGATAGCAATTGGTATATCTACCCTGGCATTGCCTAGTTGTGCCGTGTCACCTACCATACCGAGCCTTTACTACGAGTTTTGTTTTGTACCATACCTATGGAGTGCCCTCTGACGACGCCCATTACGGGGGAGATTAAGGTACTGTATAGACTATGGGAATATATTCCGTGTTAAGGGCTATATGGGTAACCCCTTAACGCTATTAAAAAGTAAGCTTATTTTATAAATAGACATTATTATAATAGCGCAATATACTACATAGTAAATAGTTTAACGGACCCTTAGGAGATGTAAATCCCGAGCATCTCTTGAGTTACTGTACTCATATTTATTTCTGTTAATTTTACTCACATAAGATCTTTTAGTTCTGACTCGAGTGTTTTTGTCTTTTCAAATTCACTCGGGTCAGTCCGAGCATTTCAGGATTTGAGGATTCAGCTCTGGAGGACGAAGACAAAGATTTATATTACTAGTATCTACTATATTATTTCACTACACCATTTAATTCCGCTGCATTGATAGTATAGGTATGGGTAACTCTGATATTCATTGTACAAGTAAAATAAAATATTTTGTAAAACAGTTTCATGAACTATATATTTGATTATTATATTTTATCCTTCCGCTGTGAGATTCTGTTTTGTTTTATTTCTTCTCTGTTTTTCTTATTTACCCCATAACAATCCGCCCTTCCGTATGGTTTGAATCGTCATGTGTGTCGGTTTAAAGTGTGCGAAAAGGCGGGATGTTACATATAAGGTTCCGACACTTATTACAATTACTTACAACCAATTCTCAAACCATTCCATTCGGTTTAAGCGGTTTACAACTTACTCGCTTATATTTAATCCATTCTAAGCAAAACAACCCATATTCTTTCTAATTGATTTCAAAATCATCCTATTTCACTTCTACTAACTCATAGGATTTTATCTAATCCCGTTTACATCAAACGACCCATTTTCTTATGCAATTCGACAATATTAATGTGAATAAATAATTACGTAAGCTTTATAACCATTTAAATTGATTCCAACTCAATTTACACTTGATTCCATCCCATTTTAATTTATTCACAATCTTTTCATTGCATTTTCTTTCATATCCAAAAAGTTTGATTCTAAACCATTTTATTAAACTCGACAACCAATATATTAAACAACCATCTCATAATTTACTTAAGTTATTTATTTTCCTCAAACTATTCCTCCCAATAACTTAAGTTTATTTTATTCAGCCAACTTCCATTTAAATCTTTGATTTGATTTTCCTTTAATCAAATCCCAACCATTTTACTAATTTATTCAATTAGTTTATTCTTTTATTCATTTTTAAATTTTAATTTACATGAACAATTCATTATTGAATTTATTAATAATAAGGTCATTCAATTTATGCTTGAATTGGATTTATTTTCATCTCAAATCATTTTTTATTTTAATCCAATTCCATACAACTTCAATTCATATTTAATTCACTTACAATTCTAAATTGAATTTCTATTTATAACTCAAGCTTCATTTCCAAACTCTATTATTTATTCACAATTCAATTCTAAGTTAATAATTTCGAGTTCCATTTCCATATTTTATTAACTAATTTATCCCAAATTTAGTTTATTTCTCACTTTTAATTCAATATTTGGTTTTTATCTTCAAAAATCACTTTATTACTTAACTTGAATTCAATTCTATTTTATAATTCAAGATTGGATTTTCATTTTGTCCACCCAAAATGTCAAACAATTCTATTTTGGCCTTTATTTCTCCCTTTCTCTCTCTTATAAGTTATACACTTATATTCCCATACTTCCTTTCATTTTAGCTCAAATATATTCACTTTTCAATCTTTATAATACATACTTATATTCTTTTCATAAACTCTAACTTTTATAAGCCATCGGAATTTATTTATTCCAGTTCAAATTTTTATTCAACTCGTTTCCAGTTAATCTATCTTCTTATCATTCTTTCAATTTCATTTGAATAAGAATTCAATTCTATTTAATATTCTCTATAACTTACTGAATTTTAATTCAATTCAATTTTATTTAACTTAACTCCGGTTAAATCTAGCTACAGACCATTCTTTTGAATTTTGCTAAGCAAGGACTTAATTCCATTTAATATCATTCCAATATCCAATTTCATTTCATTTACTTACACTTATAAATTCATTTGTTCATTCTCAAATTCATTTTCAACCAATAAATTTTATTTTCAAACATTAATTATTTTTAGTCCACTTGAACTAATTCTGCTCTTTATTTTACACAATTTTAAATCAAACATTATCCAATATTCAATTTCATTTGCATACCATATTAATTAATCAGTTACTTATTAATTTTAATCTTAAAACTTTGTTTATTTAGTCCAACTTGACTAATTTTTTTTCTTTTTTTCTTCTTTCATTCAAACTTAAGTACAACATTCAGTTTAATTTTTTTCTTACACGTTTGAACTCATTACTAAAATGCTCAACATTAAATTTTGAAAACATATATATCTAACCAAACTATTCCTTCGCATTTCAAAATCAAACCAAATTTCTCCAACAAACGTTAATCCGAAACATCCAGGTAGCAATCCCCCTCTTGGAAACTCGAAAATAAACACCGATGATGTCGCGATCATCATCGAAATTATTTTCCAGCGACCATAAAGAGTTAAATGCTTTTATCTCTTTTAAAACCCTTCAAATATTTTTAAATTCCAAATCTCTCTAGATTTCAAATCCGATTCAAAAATATTTCTCACATATATATTATTTTTCCCAACTTTTGGGAATCATTTCCAAATTCAAGGGAATTTAAATTTCCAAAATTTTCAAATTCCAAAATCCTTTAAATTTATATTCAAACATTACTTTGAAATTTTATCTTATTTTAATTATTAATCACACTATAATTCACATTTGTAGTTACATTTACAAATTTCATTTGTATATGAATTTGTTTCTTGGCTTTTAATTATGTTTTCAATTCTTTATTCAATTATGAATCACATTCACAAATTCCATTTATTTTATTAATTTATTCCTTAATTGTTGATTATTATTTCAATTTCTTATCAATTCTCATACAACAATGATAATAATTTAATATTATCACTTTCTAACAACCAAGCATCCATATATAACTATAACAACTTACGAAAAATCATTTCTTTTATATACAAAAATAATTTTGGGTAAAATTATCTCATTTACCCTATTTAAAACAATATTGTGTCGGTTTACCTTGTTTAAGAGTTTAGAAATCCCTATCGATAACATGGCATCTCACACATCGACTAGAATCCATAAACACTCAACCGATAAGTCAACACAATATAAAACAATTTTATATTCACTAACAAATACGCGCTCATATCTATTAATACGCTCAAACTCATTCTAGAGTACTTTGGACTCTATTCTATGAGTAATCCCCACCAGAGCCAAGGTTATCACCAACCTATGCTCTTGTACCAACTGTAACGACCCGCAAATCCGTACCCCATGAGTCGACACTATTCTACATCAATCAACTCAAGCTGAATAGAAATACGAATCATTTGGGTTAAGGAAGAAGAGGTAGAAGAAGAGAAAACAGAAAACAACAACAGAATCTTACCATCGCAGCGGAAATAAAATATAATAGATAATCACGGATCTTTACACCAAAACAAATACTATATCTGTTTATACATACATCATCAGAGTTCAACAACATCAATAACATACAACTGCATACACAACGGAATAATAATCAAGTATCGAAGTACGTATCGCCATCCAGCTCGTCTCCTGAGCTCCTCAGCACATATCTTGTATTCTATAATACTCGGTCTGACCTGAGCATTACAGTTAAATAACACCCGAGTCAGTCTGGATTACCAGCGTGAGAAATCACACTCAAATTGATTATTAAAGTTTCAAAAATCCTTTGAAAACAAAAACATCTCGTAAGACCACGCCATAAATAAACATGTCGGGTTTTTACCTTACGATAGCTAAAACACATTTTATTAAAATCCTCTGATATTATAATGGGGTCTATATACAAATACTTAATAAAATAGTCGAAATTGTTACATTATTAAATTCCAGCTACTAGCCACAAAGTGGGTAATACAAACAAATCTCGTACAAGGCGCGTAGGGAGAATGGATTTCCAACTAATGACTAGGCACTGGGGTACCTCCTGTCACGGTATGTGGCCTAGATCACTATGCCGAGGATCACTCCCGACTCCCTGCAACACAAGACCGGGACTACCCCTTACTGGATAATCCCGAGTAAGATCACCCTACGGTTGTGATCAACAACCGCACCACTAAGCCGAAATAAAAAGGGACATCTAGACAGGGATGACCTCACCCTGAAATGGGTGCTACCTACCTAGCCTTGCTGCATAACCCCTGATTTTCAGTCATTCCCGGTTGATGAGGCTCGAGGCTAAGCGTTACCTTTTTAGAACATATCCCTTAGAATGCTTATCGCCCACCTGGCGATGTTCTGAAAGCATTCATCCATAAGTCTGTCCCGGGTTCGAACGGAACCGAAGGCACTATTCCTACTACATCCATTTTGACAATATCCTCAGGATTAGTAGTGACTAGCCCTTGCACTTCACTGCTCCATCTTCGACTCCGAACTCGTTTTTCCCACGAAAACGTACAAACCGGATCGAAGTGGTTTTCGAGAAATTAATCCCGATCTCGGTCTCTTCGAAACGATCAGCACATTGGCCAATATTGATAGTCGTTTATTTAACTATTAATTACATTCACAAACATCCATCACAAAAATAAATAATTTATCTCAAAATATCTACGCAAGATATATTTCCATTCTTCAAACCCTTTTGGAAATAGTTTCAAACTACCTCCCTTTTACAGAGTAAATTTCCCAAATATTTTCTATTTCCACTGAAATCACCAAGCACAAAACTTTAGATTTTTAAAATAATTTAAAAACACTTTATTGTAAATTATGCTTTAACATTTAAATTTATAAAAACTACTTTAATACTTAATTAAAAATAATACTTTAGGAATATTTAAAATAAGGTTACTTTATAAAATATAAAACTAGATTTTCTACTTTAAAACAAGATATTAAGTCACCTTTAAATAATTACTACGATAATAGATTTGAAAAATACTTACTTTAGAATTCAAACATTTAGCAATAATAGTTTTTCTAAAACATGCTTTTTAAAACAACATTAAAACTTTTATCTTATGTTTAAAAATTTACCTTGTAACGTACTTGGCTGTCCAGGGAAATATACTTCTCTTTGCATCCTTTAAAAATAAATCACTGTTTATTTTTAAACAAATTTTCTCATTTCCTTTAATAAATTCCCATCTTGAATTTATTCTTCCTAAATATCCACTAATATATTTTATAAACCCAGTTTATAAATTCCCAAAGTCTCGTTTTTTTTTTATTATTTTACAATCTCGGTTTTACACAATCAAGTCAATCTCCAAATTGATTTCCAATTTACTTCATTTGGAAATAAATTCCTTCTTTATCTATTTCAATAAATTTAAACTTGGATTTTAAAATAAATTCTTTATTTCCTTAAATAATGTCACTTAAGGTATAAAATTCATTATTTCTCTGTTTATTCAAAATCCCCTTTCCATACTCGAAATTTATTTATTAGAATATTAAAATCACTTTTATCTTTTTTAATTCATTCATAAATTCATTTAAATTTTCTATAATTATTTCGCTTACAAATTCACTTCTTTTATTCTCTTTCCAAAATCCAATTTATATATTTTTGGTAACTCATTATACCCAAATATATTCAATCAAACCATAGCATTCAATATTCCAATATAATTCATCATAGAATATCAAATAATCACAATGGAGAATATTAAATAATTTAAATAAATGTTGAGGAATCCAGTTGGATCCCTCCAACCTATTTTCCCTGCATCCACAAATGTTAGCACAACATAAAATACCAATTCCACTTCGAGGTGGAATATCGCGGTATATGGGATTAAATATAATATCATCCGCTATTATGCGGCGCATAGGGTCTCATCTGCTATATAATGCGGGAAATCAAACATTCCAAGATATACTATATATACTACTATATATAATATAACACACCAAATCAAATCAAATCAAATCAATCAATTATTTAAATCTAACCATTTAAATTAAAATTAAAATTCAGCTGAGTGAGATTAACTCATCTTTGCATTCGTTTGCAGTCCACTTCAATTCTGTCTTGGTTTCCCGGTTTATAACCTTGTATAAACATTACATATTATTTTTTTATCAACATTCGAGTCAATTTGAATGATTAAATTTCCATTTATAATTTAATTAACTACATATTTTATTACCATTAATAGAATTTAATTTACTAATAATTTAATTTAATCTAAACTAATAATTCCCCTTCAAAAATCTTTAGTAACTAAAATAAGTTGATAAAACAAGTTAGTTCACCTTAATATACCATTTTTTAAAATTAAGCAGCAGGTTTACGGTGTGTGTGTGTGTGTGTGTGTCTTTTGTTCCTTTCTAATCTATAGATATTCATTAATTTAAATTAAACAAACTGATATACCTTACTGTATCTATACTTTCTTGTCTGTATATAATAAAGACAGTAATTTCTTAACTGTAAAACTTTTCATTTTTATATTTATATAAACTGTTTTTAAACTATACGTATTTTCTTCCCAAATCTGAATATACATATTCAGTAAATTTGAAATAAATAAACTAATAAAACAGGCTATACCTAATCCTCCAGACCAACGCGGCATCCACGATACCCAACCCTAATCGCGCCGGCTTGAACCCCACTGACCCGGCCCCGAGCTGCTCCCCCACCGCCTTATAGCGCTGCACTGACCATTAAAGGTCCTCGCGCCTTCACCCAGTATCACAACTTCAAATCGCGCGTCTCAAAAGGCGAGGTCGAGCTCCCCCTCTCATGCCAACGAGATTTGTCGCTGTTCGACTCTCCACGGTGCCTTCATGACTCGAACACGAGTCGATTTGGGTAAATAGGCGATTCAATTCGATCGCCATTTTTATATACACATATTTATTTTATATTTTATTTAGAAATGCTTTCGGCTGAAAAGAAAAGGGGAGGCGACGTGATAAGTGAAGGAGATAGCGTGTTTGAGTGGTGAACAGTCGTTTCTGAAAAGTATAGATGTGAAAGAAAAACGGCTGAAAGTTTGACTAGTATAAATATTCAATTTAAATTCAAAATTTAAACCGTTCCGATAAATGTAAATTAAAAACTTGACCTCCTATCGAGGCGTGCCGCTAGGCGTTTATAATGTTATACGCCTATTCCGAACGCAATGGAAAAAGTTTCGAGTCCTAATTCGATCGTATGGAGAAGATAGCTTTTTCAATTGAATTAAAGTATTAAATTTTCGATATTAATTCTAGCGCGTTTATATCTCGTACGCTCACAAAACAACTCCAATCAATACGAAATTTGAAATCCGATAATAAAACACTATTACGGACCTAATGGAACTGGTTCGTCAAATTCCGAGACTGTGTCTCGGAAGGCTATTTTTAAATTCAATTTAAACGATATATTTTTAAAACTGAACAAATCAGTGTTAAATTCAATTTCAAAACTTTTATTATCCTCGGCACTATCAATATAAATTTTACAAGCCTTCAATTTATTTTTAAGAGGCTTAAAACTCCAGATTCAATATTTTACCCAACTTCAAATCATTTAATTTAATAATTTAATTATCAAATAAATAGTGATGTTTGAATTCAAGTTAAAATTAACCTTTCAAATATTTAAAATAAATTAAATATCTCCATTTCAAATGCTCAAAAATTCTGGGTTGTCACAATTATTTTCAAAGAAGAGGAAAGAACAAAATAGAAAGGCGGAGGAAATGAAAGTGAGAGGATTACAAGCTTGTATATTAAAACTTGGGAATAGTAAAAGTCCAAAACATGAATTCAGAAATTATCAATAGCTAGTGGCTATTTACTTTATACGGTGGGAAGTGAAAGGACATAGGAAATAAAAGGTTCAAAAAAGGGTCCCGATACAGTTAATCGTTTCGTCGATTTCATTGTGTACTGGACGTTGAATTATATGAATGAATATACTATGGAGATTAGCACGACGAGACGAATAGAACGGTACACTGATATGGGTGATATGACCCATCTATCAAAACTAGATTTTTTACTGCCAAAATGCTACTAAAACACCGAAAATAAGATAAACGGGGCTAGAGTAGTCCAAATTTGGCGAAATGGAATATGACGTCTCACTTAGAAAATGATTTATGTTTTTATTATATAAAAATATTCAGATTTCAAACATATTTTATTTTCATCAAATTATCTGATTTTAAATTGTAACTGAAAATTACACAACAGAACTAACTTATATATTCACCAATGAAAATCTCTCATTTGCTATGTTTAAATAGGCGCATACTAAATATCAAATTTTCATTGCTAAATTTTAATTATTTATCTTCATGAAAATTTAATTAATACGTTATAAATATTGTTAAAATTTTTGGATCGTTACATACACACAACAGAAAATATTCTAAATCTTCCTTTATTCTGATCAAGATTCAATGTAAGAGTTAAGTTATATAATAAAATTACACAATTACAGTTAGGACATATCCTTAACTAGGTCATCATCGTATAGCTATTGATCTATAACGTTAATCATAATGGTAAATTTAGACCCTCTTATAAGTAAGGCTTAATTTGATTTTGCAATATAAATTAGGTTTCTAACATTAGGAGTAGATTGATGGAATTTTTCTTTATGGATTCTTTTTCTACCTATGTTAACTGACAAGAATCTGACCATTGTCATACTCAAAGAAAAAGATAGAGAGGTCCCATCAATGAAGAAATGAAGTCTTAGACCAAAAACTGCAAAATCTAAAAATTGTGCACTTTCGTTCAGGATCGATGTAACAACCCAGTTGTTAGTTAGCTGATTAATTAAATCTAGTTAGGGATAATTAATTTTTAAATAGTGCTTTTGTGAAATTTAACTGTGAAATTAAATCTGGATTCTAAGAATAATCGAGTTAATTTAAATAAGAAATGAGTTTCATTTCTTAAAGAGAATTTAATATTTAAAATTCGAGATATTATTAAATCAACTAATGAATTTGATTTTTTTTATGCAGTGTTAATGTTGTGAATTATTGTTTGAAATGAGGTTTTATAAATTACAGTTTATGTTTATAAAAAATATAACGAGGATAGCTTTTGTTTTCAAAAGTATGTTTAAAGTGGTATAATAACTCAATATTATTAGAAACGATACATAAAAAAAATCGGTTTCGTTAGAGATATCAATAAATGGTGAATCAGTAATATGAAATTTATGTTTTATTGGAGGTGAGATTTAGATTTGAGCTTTTTTTTGGTTTAGATAATAATTTTGGTTAGAATTTTGTTTAAATATTTTGTTAAGAATAACTAGGCTAAAACAAATAATTTGATTATATTACTTAGTAAACATTGGGCCTTGGATTCAAGTCAATTAGCCATTACTTGACTTAATATCCTAAATCCTATAGCCTAACCCAAATCAAAACCTCCTGGACATCAAAAATTCATGATCTTTCTTCATAAACTAAGCAAATGGTGACAAGGGGAAACTAATTCAGCCCTAAATAAAATCGTAGCAATTTGAAGAAAAAACAATAAATCAAAAGGAAAGAAGGTATGAGGTCCTAATCTTCTTCTCTATTTGATGCTATCATCAATTTAAGGTCTTATTTGATGTTTGATTTGTGAAATTATTGGGTTTAGGGTTGTTTAGAGGTGAAATCAAATTGAAGAAGATTTTGTAGTGGTTAAGAAGAGAAGTAGAGATCACCTTCAAACTTCTCTTCATATTGTGCAATAAGAGGTGAGCTAATCACTCACACTACTATCTATAATACATGAGAATGATTATTAGTTGTTGTTTGAATTGAATTGGATTTTTTTGTTGATTTAATTGCTTTCAAATTGATTGTGAATTGGTTGCTTGAATTTGATGATTTTAGATTGTTTTTCTGAAAATAGATTGTGAAAATCTCTGCTATAAAACAGCGATAACTTAGTGTAAAATGATCTGAATTGGCTCAACATTTTTGTGTAGAAAGATATTTCAATAGGCTACAAGTTTTCTGTTGATCATTTTTTGAAACACTGAGCTCACATGGGTCTAAATTAAGTGTGAAATATAGGTTATAGCACAGCCATATCAAATTTTCTGTGTTGATGGCTGATAGTAAAATGGACATAACTTTTGATATGTTAATCCAATTCTGTTGAATCTTTTTTCAGTAGAAAGATAATTTCCTAAGGAAAAACTTATCATAATTAGTTTCTTATATTTTGAATATTTCTTGGTCAAAATCGGATTTTTAACAAAGTAATAGTCTCTGCCCTGTCAAATTTCTGTGTTAAATATTGTTAGTAATTTATGCATAAATTTCTCATTTCTTATCGTATTTTGATAATATTTAAAGTCATGGAAAGCTTACACTTTGTACTATAACTTTCATGTTGTAAGTTTCTGCAAATTATATGATTTAAAGGGTCGAAATTGAGTTTGAAACTGAAATACATGCTCCGCTCTGTCGATTTTCAAAATTGAAACCTAAAATTAAAATCGCCATAACTTTGTAACCGTAATTCCAAATTGTACCAAACCTTTCTGGTGGAAATATGAGACTTTAAGGAACAAATTTCATGTTGTGAATTTTTGAAAATTCTTAGAGAAAATGGGTCGAAATGGTGCTTCAAAACTGAAAATCTATCGTGATCTATGATTTGTTGCTTTGTTTATGATGCTGTTAAATGTACTTTGAATGTTCGGTCATGATCGTTTTGATATATATATATATATATATATATATATATATGTGGTTTGTTAAATTATAAATTGTGTTTAGAGATGATATGAAAATCAAACCTTATGAAACCGTGGTCATTACAATCTTATGATATGTTATAGTGAAATTCTTGTGCTTTATGGACTTTGAATCATTTTTGATTCAAAGATTTGGAAATTTATAAATTTAAATCTACTTACTTTGCAAATGTATATAGGTGCTTTGTTTTGCATACAAATAATTTCGTAAAGAGAGTTTACTAAACTTCTAAATATCGAACATGTTTTCTTAAGTAGTCTAATTACTTTTATAAATGATTTGTGGGTTTGAAATTAAATTTTTTGAAAATGTAAGTGTACAAGGTTTAACTAATTATTAGAATACTAAATTGGTTTTGAAAATGGATTAATGGGTTTACAAATAAATGAATTCTTTTATAAGTGGCTTTTGAAATTGATGTGTAAAAATTATACCCTTGTGGAATTTAAAGGATTAATGTGATTTTGGAATATGAAGAAAAAAATCTTGTTTTATAAAACAAATACTCTGAAACAATTTGGATTAAAGCAATATTTTGATAAGTGACAAATTAAATAAATGTTTTGAGAACCTTAATTCTATAATTTGGGGAGTACTAATAATTGACTTAGTGTCATCGATTGGTTTAAATGCTTTCGAATAACGCTTTTCAAATATGATATAGCTCGTTGAATAGAATATTTGAGTGGAATTTACTAGTCTATTAACGAATACTTGAATTTCATCGGGTAGTATGAGATGCCTTGGTTAAATTCTTGTGATCGTATTTGGGAAAGTACTTAACACTTTAGAGTTGTATTCTCTTCTGGTATGCAACAAGTGGTTGCTAGATCCTTAAGAGAATATGGTTCAGGTTTTCCAGTGGTATCCGTAATAAGTGATATTTACTAGCTTTTAGTAAATACTTGAATTTCACCATACGGTATGAGACGTATTAGTTAAATTCTAGTGATTACTGAAGGTGATAGTATCTGACACTTTAGAGTTTACTCTCTTTTGGTGTGCGGCAAGTGGCTGCTAGATCCTTAAGAAGTTTATTCCTGGATTTCTTTTCAAAAATAATAATTTAATAATATTAAACAAATGTGGACTTATCGAGTCATGGTTTTCTTTACGATCACCTTCATCGGTATGGACTATCCTTGAGATCATTCTATGGTTCTGTGATTCTGTGTTCCCGGTCTGAGTACGATCCTTGGTATCAGATCGGTTCGAGTGATACCAATTTGTTTGTTTGTTTGACATGGATTTTGAGTACAAGCAATGCGATTGTTTTGGACGATCATTACGATCGGTTTGGATTAAGATCTCTTGGATTCTGGATATTTGGATTCTGTGACTGTTCTGTACTCGTGAAATAAGTATATATTCTTGTGTCTTGTGATGGATGTTGAGTTAATTCTGTGATTTTGTGTTTAGTGACTAGTTCGTGTTTGTGACACCCTGTACTGAGTTAATTATTGATATTTGTGTGCCTAGAGATATTGTGTTTTGTTCTGTGAATTCAATCCTGAACATCTGCATTTACTTTTATGTTATTTGTTCATGTGTTTTATCTTGTTCTCACCCTTTTGGATATTTAGAGATAGTCTGACCGGGACGTTATTTTACTCGGGTCAGGCCGAGACTTTTCAGGTTACAGGATAGATTGATCTTTGAATGGTTGTGCTCGCAAGGAGATAAAAGTCTGGACTTTTAGTTTATCCCATTTAGGAATTTGGACCTTATATATAAAATGTACAATTGAGATTAGATAATTATTAAATTTGTATAACAATCGAGTTTAGTATTTCATTTTGTAAACTAAATAATTTGTATATGTATAAGTCGAGATTTATTCCGCTATGATCTGTGACTGCTATTTATATGATATATTGTTCTGATTTTGAGAAATCGGTATGTCTATTACTTTGTATTAATACTGTATGCGTCAAGTTCAGTTCAGATATTAAGTTAAAAAGGTAAATGACGTGTCAGTGTTAGTAGAAAGATATATTCACATTTGATCGTCCCTAACAAGCCGTATTTTCCAGATTAGCAGACGACATTACTTGTAATGTTCTTTACTAAATTGGGCATCGCGGTGGGGTCGTTACAATCGATCATCGCTATGCATTTGCATTACATTATGATAGATCCCAACGATGCCCGATCCTTGCATCTAGGAGAAGTAATGATGTAGGTTGAACACTAAAACATCCATATCTTATATGCACTTTCGTTTTTCTAAAGTTTCAACCTTTGTATCTACTAAGATGCATGTGCACACGTGTGTGTATACACAGACATACATGCGCATGTCCCCACACACATATATACGCATAGGGATGACAATGGAAGGGTTGAGGCTGGTTTTTCATGCCCTAGACCCGCCCCGGGTTTTTCAAATCTTGACCCAGACTCATCCCGCAGATCCGATGTGGGTCTAGATTTTTGCCTCGAAACTGGAACTCGTTCGGGTCAGGGTAGACCCCCTCGCCCTAAGGTAAGACTAGATATTCATTTAGAATTGTGTATTAATGCCCATTTATTTATTTATTTTATTTGTAAGAGACATTATCACCCAATGACATTGAATATAAATTACAACATGTTTACAATAATAATGAAAAATAATAAAAATAAAGTGTAGAATGATAGTTCAAAACGTGCATATATGTTAATATATAATTATCAATGACACAATTTAACATTATAAAAATCTCATAACTTGTTGAATAAATATTATAACATCCATGATATAACCAGTTATGTGTAAAAGAATTAACAAACCATCATTATAGAAGTAAAGTGATTTTATGATATATCAGTAGTGCAGATCGGGTTGGGGCGGGTCATTCAAGCTCCAACCCGACCCTAGATCCGGAGCTTTCAAGAGCGGGTCTTGGATCTACCCGTCTTGACGAGCCGATGGGGCGAGTTTTAGCTGGTCAAAACAGGAGTGAGTCTACCGGGTTTAGACCTTAAACCCATCACATTGTCATCCCTACATAAGCAGCACAAAATACAATAATAAATGATAGATCAATGACAATATATTGTGAACTTTTACAATTTTTTTCTCCAACATGGCCACTAATGCTCTCAATTTGTAAACCTTTAGACAAACTTCCAATGACATATCACTAGTTCATACGGAAATAAGACAAAACAAAATTTTTACTGCCCGCATTTCCTAAATCCAACTTCTACTTATAATCTTCATATTTAAATAGGTTTTCGAATTTACATAAGTGGTATAAAATAGGTAAACCTAAATGGTTTGATAATTTTCGTTTATTTTTGCATCATCGTTACGACTGGGGAAAAAAATTCATGTTTTTTTTTGTCCATTGAAGTAGCCGTTGATACTACTGCTCCCAAACATACAAATAACATGCGAAACACAAGAATAGGAGAATTAGTCTGCTCCTAGAAATTCACGGTTCAGTTCTTCACTCGGGTCCTTCGAAACTATCATCCGCTCAGAATTCATAAGGATGTTTCCGTAATTTTCGTCAAAAGCTGCTGCAAACGTTCAAAAAGAAAAAGTTTAAATCCGTACAGATCTTTTAAAAAAAAGGTAAACGGCAAAAAGCGTAAGTATACGAGAATAGCAAGCGATAGGGTCACTTTTAATTAATTTCATCAAAATTAGAAAAATATTATTTTTCTTAACGATCTTTACATAAAACACACTCGTAAACTTATAATTGCAGTCTATTTCTGATACCGTAATTCAAATTGATTGAGATATACAGCATTTTAATTCTAGAAACCAAATCTATTTTTTATTCCAAATACAAAATATATAAAAGCTACAGATTCATTGTATAGTATAAAGCTTCCGAATTTGAGCGACGAGCTTGTAAAAAGTTTATCGACAAAAGGGTAATTTGAAAAAGTAATTATTATATTTCCCACCTTGCCCATTAAACTATCCTTTCACACCAACTAGTAGCCCGGTTACTTAAAGGGCTCTTTAGTAAATTCTAGAAACGACACGGCCCACTATAAAATAAAGTTATAATTCAGTCTTATATATAAATCCTCTCTCTTCTTGTCACGCACCGCCATCACTCGAAAAAAGTACATATTCATCCCTATAATACCCTCATTATTATTTACTTCCCACTATTAAGGCGCGATTTTCTATCTCTTCCCGCTCTTTTCTCTCCTGCCTTTTTTATTATTCCGAGGCGGTGCTCGTATCCAGTCGGTAACTACACCGATCCATCTTTTTCTCAACCCACCTCAAAAATCCCCAAAAGTTGGGTTTCTATTTTCGCGCTGGAAACCCTAGATCTATCCATGGTGGTGAGCGATCGTCCATTGAAACGGGCAAAAAGACGGATCACAGCCGGTTTGCTCGATTTTCTTGCCTTCCCGTCGTCGTCGCTGGACGGTGACCGGATTCACGATGGGCCGTTCAGATCTAACGTGAAGCGGTTTCTTTCGGAGTATGCAAGGGTTCCTCCGTCGCCGACTGCGTTAATATTTTCTCCGTCGGCACTGACGACTTGGAGGGTGTCGTTTCGGATTGGGGACGGTGATGACGTGGATGAAATTGTAGAGATGGATGTGATTGAAGAGGAAGTTTCGAGGTCAAGGATCGTTTATTGCGATCAATGCCGTGTCGTTGGTGAGTCCTGGTTTTTTTAATGAATATTTCCTGAACTGTGTGTTTTATTTTTGGCAGGTTATTCAAATTTAATTGACAGCTGCTCGTTTAACCTTATTAATATTTTGATAGGAAATGTTATTATTTCCATCCCGTTTTAAAATTTGTGGTTGTTTCTTTCTATAAATTGAATATGGGTGAAATGAATTGAAAATCGAACGTTCTTTAAATAGAGTATTTTTTAGTTGACAGCTGGCAATTAATGTTGTGGCTATTTATAAATTAACTATCCTTTTTATTTTGGATATGTAGTAGCGCCATTCATTTTCATGACTAATTTCAGGTCCGGAGCAATTAATGTCCAGATGATTTTTTTTTACACAAATTACTTACTGTCTCAACATCAGTAACTGCGTATTGTACAGCGCAGTGAAATCTTAATAAGTTTTAATTGCAATAAGAGCTTGAAATAATTAGTGTTCATGTGTCTGCCACAGTTTATATTGTAGTCAACATGTGTTATGTTGCATCCTTATGATCTCTGATTAATGTGTTCCTAATTACTAGGTTGGAGTGGACATCCTGTGTGTAAGAAGCGGTATCATTTTATTATAAGAAATAGCAATAATCTTCTCTCTGGATATAATCAGATGTGCAGACGCTGTGGGTCTTTGCTTCATATGCTGAATTCACGGTTAGATGCAACTTTTATACATGTGCTAGTTACTTCCCAGTTATGATCGAGCTTAGAAACATAGAATCAGTTTTACCTTGTATTTGTTGATTAAATTGTCAACATTAGTGTAGTGCATGAAATTCGTTGAACGATGGTACATTTTGTTTGTTCTAGTTCAGATATATTGATATGATTATAATAATAAAATAGAAAGCTTCCTGTTTACTATTCTGTCTTGGATTTAGTTATGCAAATAGTATGTGATAAAACATATAGGTTCATTTTGCCAATTTTTGTTTCATTAACCAGCTTATAGACACTTGATGACAAACATTGGGCCACTCAAAGCCTTTTGTACACCGCTGTCTTAATATATTATCTGTCACAGCTTATAAGCTAACCACCAGCTTACGTACTTGCTTCTTGTAGAAAAACTGCTGCTCTGCATCCTCATTTACAATCATTTTCAGATATCGGATATTCATATTCATGGATAAGGACGGATATCGAATAATTATCCTATCCGTTGACAATCAATAAATCAAGAAACATAAATAAATATTTTGATGTAACGTAATTTTCTTCAATCTCATTGATTATAGAATGATGAAAAATAAACAAATACGATAATAATAAATAGTTTTGAGCAATTAGCATGCATGAAATGTGTAACATAAACTATTAAGTTAATTAAATAAAAAATATATAATTTTCACTGTACTAGAATGCACATAATAAATATTATAATTTCAACAAAAAATGAATGGATAATTTTCGGATGCGGATGTCTTCGTATCTACATCCATATTTGCCTTTTCAGATATTTGATGTTCATTCGCTTTTTGGGTATGGATTCTGGTTTTTTCCGTTATCCATTCACAGTCTTAATACAGAGGATGAATAAGGAGTGTGTGTGCACACTCGTGCGCGTGCGTATATGAATTTATGAAAATGGAAAGAGGATGAGAAAAAGTAAAATGCAGATAAAGAAAAGAGAGAAAAAATGAATAAGAAACGGCTCATTAAGCTCAAGAGGAAACAAAAGAGCGAAAATTCATAGGAATTGTACTTCACATTATGTATCAACTGTTTTTTATTGCTGTACTGGGCATATTTGTTTTAGCCTTAAGATGTCAAGGTTTTGTTTGATTAACCAGTTCGTCGAATGTAATGTAGCAAAATTTTGATGAGGTTGAGCAAAACTAGTGCAATATTTATCTTACGTTTGAAGGCCACAGTGCCAGTTAATGGGTGATATCGTGTGTTTAAGGGTTTCCTACTGGTTGATTTGTTCTCCTTATGTGCAAGAGTTGTTTTAACAAATTTCAGTTTCATATTCTTGTTGATAGTTTCGATTGGAGTTGGAGTATTCACTGAGCTTCAAAACCTTTGCGAGTTCCATTAAAATTAGTGCAAGGTTATCATTTATGACTGGAACTGAACATAGACTTCAGCTGTTCAGAGTATATTAATTTCCTAATTTCCTATAGCTTATGATAATTTCTGCTTCAGTAGCAGTGAAGATCCTAACATAAGCTATAAAATGAGCGTAGTATTACACGTGCTGCTTTATAATCCAGGTGTCCATCGTGCAACTATGAAATTACAGTTGAAGATTTTGAAGATTGGGCATATAGACAGTTGGAGGATTCAACACATTTGCTTCATGGTGTAATTCATGCAAATGGTTATGGCCACCTTCTTCGAGTTAATGGTCGGGAGGGGGGCTCTAAGTACTTATCTGGAACTGACATTATGGGATTTTGGGATCGCTTGTGTAAAATGCTCCAAGTCAGGTATGGACTTCTGTTTAAAAAAAATATTAAGCATATAAGTCTTGCATAACTGATTATGGCATCCCCTTTGTGTTCTTTTTATACTTATGTTTGCTCTCAGCACTCATAAGCTTTTCAGTTCATATTGTTTAATTGTGTCCATGGATGCCAAAGCGTGTTCTTTTTTGGTTACAGAAAGGTGACAGTGATGGATATGTCAAAAAAACATGGAATGGATTATCGTCTTCTACATGCTGTTTGCACTGGACATCCGTGGTATGGAGAATGGGGTTATGAATTTGGTGCTGGAAGCTTTTCCATAACGTCTGATGCATACAAGAAAGCAGTGGACATGCTATCTAACATACCTTTGTCGATTATCTTCTCACACTCTCGATCACCTCATACATCCTTACATGATACAATATCGTTTTATTGGTCACTCTCTGACTGCAAGATTGAAACCATTAGAGATCTTTTCGTCTACCTCACTACTCTTCTTCATGAATCTCATCGAGTACAGCCGCCTTGTGTTAAAACTGGAATAGGTAATAACAACGATTGTGCTGGTGTGTTGTGCACATGGGGGAAATGTGATATAGAAAAGGCAGAGGAGTCGATGGTGAAAGTGCTCAAAGCTGTTGGTGTAAATAGGTGGGTAACTTGGAAAGCGCTTAAAGGAGCAACTTGTAAAGCGGTTGCATCACATGAGTTGCTTGATTATTGTCTCAGAGGATTGGGTGGTAAAATCTGTGATGATGGCTTGGTCGTGGTGGTTAGATGCAATCCTGACAGCAGTGCTATAGAATACAGGTACGCCTGTATTCTGAGTTCTGTTTTTTTTTCCATTCAAAAGAATTTTTTATAGGTATTTAAAATAAGATGTAAGATGATAACCAGGCATTGACAGCATATTTAATTTGTGAAGGGTTTTGAAAGTCAATGACCAGATAGGTTAATGTATTGAGAAAATATTGAATAGGTTTTCATCCAAGTTTACTCCAACAATAACTTGGAAAGGTTATTGATTGTCATATTGAAATAAGTCTGTAAAGAAATATGTAATACATTATACACTCTGATGGACCGATTTATAGCAGGTCGGTATTAGTGGTTAAAAAAAACTGTAATAAAAACAGTGGTTGTCTCAGCACCACAGAAGCTGAACTAATAAAAAAAACAGAAAAGAAACTTTTGAATGTTGTTGGGAATGACCAGAAAACGAAGCCTTATACGTGGCTACAAACATTTTTTTCATTGCTGATATTGGAGGGCAAAGGATGAAATATAAGACTTGACAATATAGCTCATCTATTTATAACCCAATTCAAACGGTTTATTTTGTTGCGTGCATCACCATGTCGTAAGCAGGCCTTTTTAAACATGTTGCTCAACACATCTGTAACAACAAAACACTTGCCTTGCCCATGTCTACTTGCAGGCTCGAAGCTGTCTACAATCAGCAATCTGAGCAGCTCAGAAATCCAATAAAACCACCAGTAGGGATTTTGTTAAGAGACTTGAAACTTCTATACGACAATCTGCTTAACCCAAGCACAATGCATAGATACAATCCTGAGGGACTTCAAAAGTCGGCACTAAGCTCAGCAGCAAAGCTGCTTGACTGCAAGCAATTCGTTAAGAACTTTGTAGACCATCAAGATTCAGCTCTGAAAATCCCTAACTCGATCTCAATTTGGTGTGACATAGAGCTTGTGAATCAGCCAAAAAACTTCATAGCACCACCGGAGCTCTTAATATTACCAACTCATGCTAACGTTGCAGATCTCAAATTACAAGCAACCAAAGCATTCCAAGAAACGTACTTAATATTCCAAAAATTCCAAGCGGAACAGATAGTTGGCTTGGGAAACGTAAGCGACCTAACTAATCTGAGACTTCTACTTGGAGAAAGTGTAAGTGTAAAGATAAGAGGAAGATGTTTTGGTGATGAATACAGGCTAGGGCGGTTCAGAATGGAAAGAGGGTTGGAAACCTGGACTGTTGATTGTGCCTGTGGTGCCAAGGACGATGATGGTGAAAGAATGATGGCTTGTGATACATGTGGAGTTTGGCAGCATACTAGATGTTCCGGAATCAGCGATAGAGATGCAGCACCTATAAAGTTTATCTGTACGAAGTGTATCCCTAAATACTGTTTAAAATTGAACAAGAGTAAAGGTCGTGGTAGCAAAGATGACAGCTGCAGTAGTAATGTTGAGAATGGAAGATGCAAGGATGAAGCATCTCAGTCTACTTCTCAAATTGCAGACGCTTCTGGGAATTATGGGTTGATGACCAGTGTGGGTTGATGATGCCTATAAAGTGGGTCCTCTCTTTTCTGCTCTTGTAAATTTTTGTTGTGGGGATGAATTAGGAAAACACGAGGTTGGTTGAATCAGCCCACAACCCGGTTTGCTTTGGGTTAAGATTTTGCTGAATGTTCTCTTTCCAAATGCAAATTCAAACTTGCTTTTTAAGCTTTTCTTTGTTCAAGCTTGTTACTTTTTATTATGCCACTTATTGCTTGAAGTATAACCATAATGCGCGTCCACTATTGCAACTAATGTAGGACGGTTAGCTTTACTTTAACTACGTTTTATTCTGCGGCAAAATGCTTTAAGTTTAACAATAACGCACGTCAGCTGATCTATGACGGTTAGTTTTGTTACTCTGAACATGAAACTGGAAACATACCCAAGACAACTGCTTTATCTACTTCTGCAACTGGAGCTATACCTCTAAGGAATGCCAAAACTGCAAATAGTACAAGTGTAGTATGACGTTCATTAGTGACAGCGAAATGTAGTCATATATTTGACAAACATAATGATAATCCTAAAGGGTACGCAATCCATTTTTCTAAACTTTTGATTGCATATGAATAACATAATATGGAGAAATTTTTCGATGACTTTTTTAACATCTGATTAGCAAATATGAATTTGTTAAAAATATTTGCTTGCAAGCACTATGACACACGTTACTGTTAAGAGATATATACTTGCAGATTCTACAAACTTAACAATAATTTTGGTATTTTTCCACTGTCAAGGCAAAAACACATCACTGTAGCTTTAAGAAAAGGAACACACCAAAGGGTACATGGTCTATGTCAAAATTTTAAATTAACAAGCATCATCAAACTAAACTAAGCTTGTGTACGTAATAATTGATGTCAGGAATATAAACTAGTACAAAATAGCAAAGCAGAAAGCATGTGAACTAGTATTCCAGTACTACACCGATGAGAAATATCAATGATGTTCCCTGTCACTTCTCTATTTAATTTTTTATTTTTATTTTTTATTTTTTTTGACAAATTGATTTTCCAAAATAATTGGTCATATAAGTTTGAGGAACCAAAAAGCAAACCTATTTGATTTTTCTTTTCTACATTCCAACTTTACTTCTTGTAAAACCATAAGATGCACGATATTTATTTCAATTTATTTGCAGAAAACATACTGATGTAATTGGTTTTAGTGAAGAGAACTTTTGACAATCATTTTCAAAAACCATAAAACGTCTCTTCCAATTGATTACTGAATCTTTTTCGCACGCTCTTCGTTTTTTCCTACTGTTTATTCTACCTCCAAAGATTCACAAATAAAATTTGGATTAAAAAAAATCGAATCGAAGAGAACGCGTGGGGGGGGGGGGGGGGGAGGGGGTTATGTCAAAATCAAAAGGAGATAAAAAAACAACCTTAGAAAAACAAAATCACTGCATTTATTGTATGAAAAATTTGCACATATAAATATTCTCAATCAAACATGCACGTTTCTGGAATATTTGCAACACGAACGAATAGATTTTCTGAAAAAACAATGATGTTTTCACAAAAAATTACTAAATAAATGCATAACTTAGCAAATATTTGCAAAATGAGCGGATATAAACATTTGCAAATATTTGTAAAATAATGTTTGCAAATATTTGCTAAGTTAACATAAGGTGTTTTTACCGATATTTGCAAAATGACTGTATGATTCCGCAACAATTTGCAAAATGAATAGATAATCCGCATTCTTTTGCAAAATGAATGCAATTGATTGTAAAATGAACAGCTAATTTTGCAAATATTGCAAAATGAATGACAAATTCACATTAGCAAAATGAATGGATGTAAAGACGTTTAGATAAATATTCAAATATATATGCAAAACATATACATATTTTACCAAGAATTTGCAAAATCACCTCAAAAGGTTTAAAATACACACACGATGCTGAGGGGGGAAAAAACACATTCGTGAGACAATAAGGACATTGGAAGAACTAAAAAATTGAAGAAAAAAAAACAAATAGAATTTAATGATTCGATAGATCTAAAATTTAGGGCTCATGTATGAGAAATTGGCATTCATTATGGAGAAGGGAAAAAATTGAAAGCTAAACTGAAAACTAATTATGATGGATGTCTTTGCGAAGTTTGATCAGTAAGGTTTTCAACACCAATAAATTCGAAAATAAGGGTGCAATGCAAATATCCACTTTGAAGATTACATAATAATTTTTTTGAGATATTTGATGAAATACGCAATGAATCAGAACAATTCATTCTAGGAGAAATTCGAAGCAATTCAGCTTCGAACCCACAATTTTTTTTCCCTTCCCTACAATAATCGAAGTATAAACCCTCTGCATCAGTTGGTTTTTATTTAGGACATCTATGACCTTTGAGGGTTTTCAATGGTTCGGATGAGAAATAATCGAACGAACTTTCTCGCACCGTTATCGCATGAAATTTTAAATTAACAATTCGTGTGTGCGCTAAATGAAAAGGAGAAATATTCTATCGTGATGAGAGCACGATGAAATGCACCAGAAGATAAATGTAGCAGTTAAATGAACTGCTAGATGACCATGATTGATTAGAATGAATAGAACGAATAGAATTGATAGATAAACACTACAAACGGCCATAAAATGAAAGGGTCCTAGAATTCAAACACATGTACCTCTTTGGCCTTCTCCGCCTCTTTGTTTAGTTAAACAATGTCATAAGAGAATCTTGCAGCCATAATTCACCTTCAAATCATATCACACCTAAAATCTGATTAAAAAATATTTAAGAAATTGACATATAAATATATATATGTAAGCTCAATGAGCAATACAAGGAGAAAACAATATCATGTAAGACATAAAATGAAGTGAACAAAACACATATGTGGTGTAGTGTAGAACCTGTACCGAGACCAGAATTCAGAAAGACATAATATCAGAGTAAAAAATTATTAAGTGTAAATGTAACGCGAGAAACAGGACTACTAGCAAAATGTTGTGATTAAATCAAAATAAGAAAGTAGCCTGGAACATGATAAGCCTTTGTGTCCTTAAATGATTAGCTAATACTCCACACAAATATTGACATAGTAATGGAGCAAATGTGCTTTAAAAATATATTTAAAGATACACGGCACGATAAGATAAGATGTATGAGGTATCAATTTGGTAGCAAATGTCAATAATTCTTTTTTATGCTGTGCAACAAGGCCAGATGAAGAAATATAGGACAACTCGTGTAAAACTGACAGCCATAAGGTTGCACAAACAAGTATCATCTCAACAGTAACATTTAGGTCTCTGCTGATGCAACCGTAATACCAAATACCTTAATTAGCTTCAGATTTCATCACCAATCTTGAAGCCAAGGTTTACTCTGCAAATTAATCACACTTGAAATAACCTGAATTACTGGAGAAGCACAGCTATATCTAAGCTGAATAACCAACTAGGAGAGAATAATATTATGAAGAAACTAACTGTTTGAGATAACAGAAGATCAATGTTGCATAGTAGGAAGCATGGAGACAACATCTGAAATACATGGCATCAAAAAAATATATTTATAAAGTACTAATTAAAGAGTGTAATTGAAGGTACACCAACAAATACTAAGGAAGGGTAATAATTTAATTAAATTGATTTTTATGAAGAGGAGCAAATAAATGATGCCCCTTGGTAAGTACTTTTTTTTTCTAAATTACTCCCATCAGTTCTTGTTCGGCAATATTCATCTAAAATTGATTTATCTCTATGAAACCCATTCGACCTTAATTACTCCAAAATCACCATACAACCTAAACCCCAAATCAGACCTATAATCCAAAATTTGTCTGACATTTCAAAAGCTTCAGCATGAAAAAACCAAATTCGAACTTACATTAAGTACAATTGCTATAACTCTTCCAAATTTAGATCCAAAAAAAAAAAAATTCTCCTCAAATATTTCTCCTTTTTTGGAACTTGCGTAAGCTGTATGCTTAGTGTTCTTGATTCTAACAATCTTACAAGTGTGCTTATTTACTCCTGATTTACGTTTTAGTTTTGTGAATTTGCGTTACTCTATAAAAGAGAGAAAATAAATTATAAACTGGGAAGCGCAATAAATATAAAAGGGTACATCCGTACGTTTATAAAAACACATAAACTTTTTAATTGAATTAGGGTTTCCCTTAACAATCCTAGTATATTCCACTAGGTTCCTCTTATATTCTGTCCTCCATTATTATTTGCCGATATCCCTTCAATACACCCAACAAAAATGCTAGTCATTGGTTTATAATGAGAAATAAGCCCAAGCAACCAGGATCGGCTTTTATGCCAAGTTCCAAATGATAGTTATACCACACACAAGAATGGGACATGTGTATTTTGGCAAGTGGTAAAATTATTGTCACGTAAAAGGAAACACCTTTGCAAGATCAAATATGTTACCTAGAGGATTAATATGTATGCAGTGTTTCCCACACACAAGAATGGGACGTGTATTTTGGCAAGTGGTAAAATTATTGTCACGTAAAAGAAAATACCTTTGCAAGATCAAATATGTTACCTAGAGGATTAATATGTATGCAGTGTTTCCCACATATAAATATGACTATTGTGTGAGTACCAACAATGCATTCCAAATCCATGGACCATGGATTCAATTAGGAATTAAGAATACTTTTGAACTTCCCATGTTGAGAATATCTTCAGTTAAGGAATATTGAAGAATTGCAAAAATAAAGGAAAAATGCATGTAAGCCGAAATGTGTGTACAGTTTATATAAATTCTGACTTACCTTGTAACCTTTTGAAGTCAAACTTGTCTGAAACTAATTTACTCACACATATGCTATACGCACTCTATACAGATTCCCTTAAAATGAATCATAGAAAAGAGAGAGGCCCAAGTGAATCACTAGGAAATATCAAATGGCAAAGAAAAGCTAGTTATGATAGAACTGTCTTAAACATCAAGGCATGAAATATACATAGATATTCCATAGGAGCAAAATTATAAACCAAGATATTTCTATCAGCATTCACCTGCAAGCAAGCTAATTCATCCATCTACAAACAAAACAAACCACAGCTCAAATTTGACTGTACTAAGAGAGCATTAACTTGAGATTGAAAGGAAATTTTAACGCAGATCACATGTACAGATGTAGCACTGTGATAAGGTTACATCATTGGATGATAGATAAAGAAAATTCTTTTTAAAGAAGTAATCTCTCACAAATTACACTGTAATAAATTAAATATCCCATTTCCCAAATATATTTTAAGTACCAATGTTAAAATATTGTTGTAGACAAGAAATGGAAACATTTTACAGAAGAGATTTCATGTATAGCCATGAATAACTCGAATATACAAGCTGAGCACATCATCTTCTCCCAATTAATCAATAGAACCCTACAAAGTGTAAGAAACACAATTTGGAAATAAACTACCGATTAATTAACAGAATCCTGTAAAGTGTAAGAAACACAATTTGAAAATAGACTAAGGAGGATGTATTTAAATTGACAATCAAAAGCAATTCAAATTCAGTACCAAGCATCAATATCATTCTTTAATGACCCCAACAGTCTTCGTTATCTTTCAAAGTGATAATATATCACAAAAACACATCTAAAGATATTAGAGTCATACGAAAATTTCAGAGTTTTCGGAATTGTCACTACTGAAAAAAATAGTAATATCTACATAAAAGACTACAGAAAAATAACACACAAAGGGATGTATGTCTAATTAAAAGCTACTAACAGATGCATTAACCAATTAAAATTATATTTAATTAAAAAAAGGTATTAGTTAGTAAAGAAATCTAAACAAAATAAATAAAAATCAAAGATCTAAATCAAATTATATTGAAACGACCCAAAACAAATTTACCAGCCACCAATTATCAACAAGCAAACCCCCACAATATCGAGATTTACACATAAAATCTCCCAATTCTGATAATAAACACTATGATGCCTAGCATAAACCATCGAATATTCATAAATTGTTTCATCGTCAATAAATCAGTATAAACAGAAAAATCAATCATGCAAGTAAAATACCCTAACACCAGAACAAAAGTAGTTCAATAGAAATTATATTCTAAACACTCGATCAACGACTAGAACAATCCGGTTAACAACAATTACCCGAAAGTTTTGCCGCGGAAAATGAACCGAAATAGAACCTTTATGCAGGATTGTGCATTCGATTGGGATTTGGGATAGACCATAACTAAATTGAGATTGAGATTTTTTTAGGTTTGATCGCATTATTGGAGAAATAAGTTTAGGGTTTGATTTAGAAGAATGACGCGAATAAAAGAACGTGAGATACAGAGGGAGGTTAGGTAGCTCCTTCATCTATTTTTATTTCATTTTTTCACGTTCGCGCGTGGCCGATTGTCAATAAAATTATATTGGGAAAGTTTGCAGTTGAACTTGTTCAGTATAATTGCAATATTATTAACTTAAGTATACACCAAGATATTTAATTTGACGTGTCATGATTCAAATACCACCAATTTACACTCCATCTACATACTAATTGCATTTTCACCAGACTAAATCCATGTTAAAATGGGGACGATCTTCGTTTTCATTCTTCCCCAGCAGTGTAAATTCGAACCTAAATGATTTTTTTAAAACTGTTTAAGCCTAAATGATTTTCAAAAAACCGTTTAAGGCTTAAAAGATTTTCAAAAAACTGTTCAATATTTTTTTTTCTCATGCCCTAAACGGTTTTCTGAAAACCGTTAGGCGTTAAACGACATTTCTTTTAATAAAAAAGAAAAAGAAAAATGAATCCCTACTCGCTGCTGGTTAAGTGAGGATTTCCACCGTTTTAATTAAAGCAATCACCGTAGAACTTCCACCTTCTGTTTGGAATGCTCTTGTACGTAAACACGATTACAGATATTTTCAAATGTAGAGACTAGAGAGTGAAAAACAATAATAAATTCATAATTTGTATTTGTTCAACTAGTGTGCTTTTGAGACTAAATGGCAAGTAAATATAATTGGAAGAAAAATGATTTGTAAAACTCATTGAGCTAACACATATGAGACGTTTTCAAACGTCATTCAAAGTCTCAAAATTCACTCCTATTCTATCAAAAAATTAGATTTTATGGAAACTTATATCAATCTTTTCAACGAAAATGTGCATTTTAAATTGTACATCTTCGCAGTTAATGTGAGAACCTCAATTATTGGATTTTAATGACAACAACTATACAATTATGCCAAAGAATTTCTAAGCTAATTTGCAGGTACATGAGCATCAAAAAGAGACAATCAAATACATTCAAAATAAAGATACACAATACAAAAAAGGATGAAAGTATATATATGAAGATACAAGAAGAGATATACACGATAGAGACAAGACGAAGGTGGCAAACAAAGTATTATCAGTCATATAATGTCGTGTCTAGAGTTTACGAATGTTCAAATATTCTCTAAATGGTATACACACATATACATTCATATTTTAAATGAAAAATCAAGTTTTCAAAAATTGCGTGGAGCATGACTCAAACCCAGGTCACTAGTTAAGAAGGTAAGTGCTCTAACCATTTGAGCTATGCTATTTTTTAGTTACATTTAGACGTCTGAATGTATCAAATCAGACGTCTGAATCTGGAAAAATGAATATTGTTAGTACAATATTCAGATGTCCGACTTGTTCATTTCAGACGTTTGAAAATGATCATTTTTAGCCTATTTCTTTTCTGCTTTGAGCTCGCGCAAATTCAGAAGTCTGAATTATTCAGTTCAGAAATTTGAATATCTATAACGGCTATATTTTCAAATAGACACTTCCAATCGTGAAGAGATGAGTCGTTCATTTCAATATATATGACCATATCTCCTCATGATAACTCTTTACGAACAAATGTACCTATTTATAATCTATATAAACACATTAGAATCATAGTTTTAATTATCAATTCAATGCATTCTAACTCTACTCTCATATTCTTTGATTCTAATACTCTTGTCCATTCAATTTCAAACAAATTCATTCTATTACTTCCTTATGCTTCACGTATTCATATATACATCATAAAGGAGAAGATTATAGGAAGGGTATACTATAATTGACAAATTCGTGTTATTAAAGAACACATAGTGTCAAGAAAACTTTATTTGTATAAGTCTTGTTCTGCTGCTTAGGCGTGTAAAGTCCTTTTTGGTTGTTGAGGCGAAATCCTATTCTGCTGCTCAGGTCTCCTGTTCGGCTGCTCAAGGGTTGTATAGACCTGTTCCACCGGGTTAAGTGAGGGTTGTTATTTTAGTGAAATTCCAGAAGGAGTCTGGGACTGGACGTAGAACGGAAAGTTTGAACCAGTTTAAAAATTCCTGGTGTGTTCGTTTTATTTTACTTATTTTACATTTTATTTTACTTATTTTACATTGTTATAGTATCTTAGTTTATTTTCGTGCTAGTTTAGTATATTTCCATATAGCACGATCCGCATTGTCTTTTCATTTGGTATCAGAGCATAGCTTCTTTTCATTTCGTATCAAAGCATAGCTTATTTTCATTTGGTATCAGAGCCTGGGATTTTAGAGATTGTAACAACATCCTAGAATAAATGGCTACAAAGAAACTAGTCAAGGCAATAAAAAGTGGAAGAGCAATAAAGAAAAATCAAAGGAGCAAACAAACAAATGCTTCATGGCAAAAGATAATGAGGTTAGTGATCTAACTTTTGATGATATGATAGAAATAAATTCAGAACTTCTAGACACTTTAAAAAGTCTCAAAAGAAAATATAAGGAAGCTCTGGAAAATCAGAAGAAAGCAGAATTCAAAAGAGATATGCTTAAAGACGAGAAGAGAATATAAGAAGAAGAACTTGAGAAAATTCAAGATTCAGACAATTCTCAATTCCCTATATTAAGTCAAGAAATAGAAGCTCAAAAAGAAAAGAATAATGCTCTAACTTCTAAGAATCATGAGTTAAAAACAAAAATTAAAATTGTTGAGTTAGATAACACTAGTCTCAAAACTAAGCTTGATAACATTACTAAAAATGTAAAGGGAGAGAAAATTTATCCAGGATTATTGAAAATTCTCAACCTACTTCAAACAAGAAGGGATTAGGTTATGTTAAGAATTCAAAAGCTCACAAAGATAAAAGTGGTTTAGGATATAATAAAACTGATCGTAGAAATAACACTAGATATGCTTTCATGTATAGTAAAAATGATAGTGCTGAATTTCGAGTAAAGTCTAAATCCAATTTTTATAGAAATTCAAATACTACTATGACCAATAATGTTTATAATTTCTCTAGAAGTACAAAATCATTAAATGGAAACACGAATAAAAATTATCTAAGTATTTGGGTTCATGTTAATTGGAAAAATAGAGAAAAATACATTAATGATTATTTTGATATGGTGGTTAATAATGAAAATTATATTTATAAAGGTTCAACCACACCCAAATGGGTATGGTTTCCTAAGACCTAATCCCTCCGGACCCTAACATGGTAAGTGGGTACCAAAAATAAATATTATTTATTGTAGGTACTCGGAGAAACAAAAGGAAAATGATAGATTTTGGAATTTTAAAGAATGTTCCATACGTTTAACAGAATTACATGCTTACAATGAAATATGGACTTCAGCAAATATGGTAAAATCTATTTTATTTTTCCTTCATAATCAATAATGAGTCTACAAGATATTTTATATAATTTATTATATTCCCTCATGCTTTTTTATAATGACAAAGGGGGAGAAATTCATATGCATATTAATTGAGTGAGGTATTATACTTAGGGGGAGATGTTATACTTAGGGGGAGCTTTATACATATTTATATTATTTTTTACATAGAATGAATATTTTTTAAAATTGTATAGTTATCATCATCAAAAAGGAGGAGAATGTTAGAACCTCAATTATTAGATTTTAATGACAAAAACTATACAATTATGCCAAAGAATCTCTAAGCTAATTTGCACGTACATGAGCATGAAAAAAAGATAATCAAATACATTCAAAATGAAGATACACAATGCAAAAAAGGATGAAAGTATATATATGGAGATACAAGAAGAGATATACACGATAGAGACAAGACGAAGGTGACAAACAAAGTATTATTAGTCATATAATGTCATGTCTAGAGTTTACAAATGTTAAAATCTTCTCCAAATGGTACACACACATATACATTCATATTTTAAACGAAAAATCAAGTTTTCAAAAATTACATAGAGCAAGACTCGAACCTGGGTCACTAGTTTAGAAGACAAGTGCTCCAACCATTTGAGCTATACTGTATTTTAGTTACATCTAGATGTTTGAATGTATCAAATCATACGTCTGAATATGGAAAAATGAATATTGTTTGTACAATATTCAGACGTCTGACTTGTTCATTTCCGACGTATGAAAATGGTCATTTTTAGCCTATTTCCTTTCTGGTTTGAGCTCGTGCAAATTCAGAAGTCTGAATTATTCAATTCAGAAGTCTGAATATTATTTAGTGTAATTCAGAAGTCTGAATATCTATAACGGCTGTATTTTCAAATAGACACTTCCAATCGTGAAGAGATGCGTCCTTCATTTTAATAGATATGATCATATCTCTTCATGACAACTCTTCACGAACAAATGCACCTATTTATAATCTATATAAACACATTAGAATCGTAGTTTTAATTATCAATTCAATCCATTCTAACTCTACTCTCATATTCTTTGATTCTAATACTCTTGTGCATTCAATTTCATACAAATTCATTCTATTACTTCCTTATTCTTCACGTATTCATATATACATCATAAAGGAGAAGATTATAGGAAGGGTGTACTATAATTGACAAATTTGTGTTATTAAAGAACACATAGTATCAAGAAAAATTTATTTGTATAAGTCCTGTTCTGCTGCTCAGGCGTGTGCAGTCATTTTCGGCTGTTGAGGCGAAATCATGTTCTGCTGCTTAGGTCCCCTGTTCGGCTGCTGAAGGGCTGTATAGACATGTTCCTCCGGGTTAAGTGAGGGTTGTTGTTTTAGTGAAATTCCAGAAGGAGTCTGGGACTGGACGTAGAACAGAAAGTTCGAACCAGTTTAAAAATTCCTGGCGTGTTTGTTTTATTTTACTTATTTTACATTGTTATAGTATCTAAGTTTATTTCCGCACTAGTTTAGTATATTTCCATATAACACGATCCGCGCTGTCTTTTCACTTGGTATCAGAGCATAGCTTCTTTTCATTTCGTATCAAAGCACAACTTATTTTCATTTGGTATCAGAGCTTGAGATTCTAGCAATCGTAACAACATACTAGAATAAATGGCTACAAATAAATCTAGTAAAGGCAATAAGAAGTGGAATAGCAATAAAGAAAAATCAAAGGAACAAACAAACAAATGCTTCATGGCAAAAGATAATGAGGTTAGTGATCTAACTTTTGATGATATGATAGAAATAAATTCAGAACTTCTAGACACTTTAAAAAATCTCAAAAGAAAATATAAGGAAGCTCTGGAAAATCAGAAGAAAGTAGAATTCAAAAGAGATATGCTTAAAGACGAGAAGAGAATATTAGAAGAAAAACTTGAGAAAATTCAAGATTCAAACAATTCTCAACTCCCTCTATTAAGTCAAGAAATAGAAGCTCAAAAAGAAAAGAATAATGCTATAGCTTCTAAGAATCATGAGTTAAAAACAAAAATTAAAATTGTTGAGTTAGATAACACTAGTCTCAAAACTAAGCTTGATGACATTACTAAAAATGTTTCCAATTTTAATAAAGGGAGAGAAAATTTATCCAGGATTATTGAAAATTCTCAACCTACTTCAAACAAGAAAGGATTAGGTTATGTTAAGAATTCAAAAGCTCACAAAGATAAAAGTGGTTTAGGATATAATAAAACTGATCGTAGAAATAGCACTAGATATGCTTTTATGTATAGTAAAAACGATAGTGCTAAATTTCGAGTAAAGTCTAAATCCAATTTTTATAGGAATTGAAATACTACTATGACCAATAATGTTTATAATTTCTCTAGAAGTACAAAATCATTGAATGGAAATATGAATAAAAATTATCTAAATATTTGGGTTCTGTTAATTGAAAAAATAGAGAAAAATACATCAACGATTTTTTGATATGGTAGTTAATAATGAAAATTATATTTATAAAGGTTCAACCACACCCAAATGGGTATGGTTTCCTAAGACCTAACCCCTTCGGACCCTAACATAGTAAGTGGGTACCAAAAATTATTATTATTTATTGTAGGTAAAATAATTATTATTTATTGTAGGTACTTGGAGAAACGAAAGGAAAATGATAGATTTTGGAATTTTAAAGAATGTTCCATACGTATAATAGAATTACGTGCTTACAATGAAATATGGACTTCATCAAATATGTTAAAATCTATTTTATTTTTCCTTCATAATCAATAATGAGTTTATCTCATTATTTACAAGATATTTTATATAATTTATTATATTCCCTCATGCTTTTTTATAATGACAAAGGGGAAGAAATTCATATGCATATTAATTGAGGGAGATATTATACTTAGGGGGAGATGTTATACTTAAGGGGAGCTTTAAACATATTTATATTATTTTTTATATAGAATGGATATTTTTTAGAATTGTATAGTTATCATCATCAAAAAGGAGGAGAATGTTAGAACCTCAGTTATTGGATTTTAATGACAACAACTATACAATTATGCCAAAGAATCTCTAAGCTAATTTGCAGGTATATGAGCATCAAAAATAGATAATCAAGTACATTCAAAATGAAGATACACAATGCAAAAAAGGATGAAAGTATATATATGGAGATACAAGAAGAGATATACACGACATAGACAAGACGAAGGTGATAAACAAAGTATTATTAGTCATATATGTCGTTTCTAGAGTTTACAAATGTTAAAATCTTCTCCAAATGGTATACACACATATACATTCATATTTTAAATGAAAAATTAAGTTTTCAAAAATTACATGGAGTGGGACTCGAACCCGGGTCACTAGTTCAAAAGACAAGTGCTCTAACCATTTGAGCTATGCTATTTTTTATTTACATTTAGATGTCTGAATGTATCAAATCAGACATCTGAATCTGGAAAAATGAATATTGTTATTACAATATTCAGACATCTGACTTGTTCATTTCAGACGTCTGAAAATGGTCATTTTTAGCCTATTTCCTTTCTGGTTTGAGCTCGTGCAAATTCAGAAGTCTAAATTATTCAATTCAGAAGTGTGAATATTGTTTAGAGCAATTTCAGAAGTCTGAATTATTCAATTCAGAGGTCTGAATATCTATAACGGCTATATTTTCCAATAGACACTTCCAATCGTGAGAAATGCGTCCTTCATTTTAATAGATATGTCCATATCTCTTCATGATAACTCTTTACGAACAAATGCACTTATTTATAATCTATATAAACACATTAGAATCGTAGATTTAATTATCAATTCAATCCATTCTAACTCTACTCTCATATTCTTTGATTCTAATACTCTTGTCCATTCAATTTCATACAAATTCATTCTATTACTTCTTTATTCTTCACGTATTCATATGTACATCATAAAGGAGAATTTTATAGGACTATAATTGACAAATTCGTGTTATTAAAGAGCACATAGTGTCAAGAAAACTTTATTTGTATAAGTCTTATTCTGCTGCTCAGGCGTGTGAAGTCCTTTTCGGCTGTTGAGGCGAAATCATGTTCTGCTGCTTAGGTCTTCTGTTCGGCTGCTCAAGGGTTGTATAGACCCGTTCCTTCGGGTCAAGTGAGGGTTGTTGTTTTAGTGAAATTCCAGAAGGAGTATGGAACTGGACGTAGAACGGAAAGTTCGAACCAGTTTAAAAATTCCTGGTGTGTTTGTTTTATTTTACTTATTTTACATTTTATTTTACTTATTTTACATTGTTATAGTATCTTAGTTTATTTTTGCACTAGTTTAGTATATTTCCATATAGCACGATCCGCACTGTCTTTTCATTTGGTATCAGAGTATAGCTTCTTTTCATTTCGTATCAAAGCATAGCTTATTTTCATTTGGTAACAGAGCCTGGGATTTTAGAGATCGTAACAACATCCTAGAATAAATGGCTACAAAGAAATCTAGTCAAGGCAATAAGAAGTGGAAGAGCAATAAAGAAAAATCAAAGGAGCAAACAAACAAATGCTTCATGGCAAAAGATAATGAGGTTAGTGATCTAACTTTTGATGATATGACAGAAATAAATTCAGAACTTCTAGACACTTTAAAAAGTCTCAAAAGAAAATATAAGGAAGCTCTGGAAAATCAGAAGAAAGCAGAATTCAAAAGAGATATGCTTAAAGATGAGAAGAGAATATTAGAAGAAGAACTTGAGAAAATTCAAGATTCAGACAATTCTCAATTCCCTCTATTAAGTCAAGAAATAGAAGCTCAAAAAGAAAAGAATAATGCTCTACCTTCTAAGAATCATGAGTTAAAAACAAAATTTAAAATTGTTGAGTTAGATAACACTAGTCTCAAAACTAAGCTTGATGACATTACCAAAAAAGGTTTCCAATTTTAATAAAGGGAGAGAAAAATTATCCAGGATTATTGAAAATTCTCAACCTACTTCAAACAAGAAGGGATTAGGTTATGTTAAGAATTCAAAAGCTCACAAAGATAAAAGTGGTTTATGATATAATAAAACTGATTGTAGAAATAGCACTAGATATGCTTTCATATATAGTAAAAATGATAGTGCTAAATTTCGAGTAAAGTCTAAATCCAATTTTTATAGAAATTCAAATACTACTATGACCAATAATGTTTATAATTAATCTAGAAGTACAAAATCATTAAATGGAAATATGAATAAAAATTATCTAAGTATTTGAGTTCATGTTAATTGAAAAAATAGAGAAAAATACATTAATGATTATTTTCATATGGTAGTTAATAATGAAAATTATATTTATAAAGGTTCAACCACACCCAAATGGGTATGGTTTCCTAAGACCTAATCCCTCCGGACCCTAACATAGTAAGTGGGTACCAAAAATAATTATTATTTATTATAGGTACTCGGAGAAACAAAAGGAAAATGATAGATTTTGGAATTTTTAAGAATGTTCCATACGTTTAATAGAATTACATGCTTATAATGAAATATGGACTTCAGCAAATATGGTAAAATCTATTTTATTTTTCCTTCATAATCAATAATGAGTTTATCTCATTATTTACAAGATATTTTATATAATTTATTATATTCGATCATGCTTTTTTATAATGACAAAGGGGAAGAAATTCATATGCATATTAATTGAGGGAGATATTATGATTAGGGGGAGATGTTATACTTAGGGGGAGCTTTAAATATATTTATATTATTTTTTATACCGAATGAATATTTTTTAAAATTGTATAGTTATCATCATCAAAAAGGGGGAGAATGTTAGAACCTCAATTATTGGATTTTATGACAATAACTATACAATTATGCCAAAGAATCTCTAAGCTAATTTGCAAGTGCATGAGCATCAAAAAAAGATAATCGAATACATTCAAAATGAAGATACACAATGCAAAAAAGGATGAAAGTATATATATGGAGATACAAGAATAGATATACACGATAGAGACAAGACGAAGGTGACAAATAAAGTATTATTAGTCATATAATGTCATGTCTAGAGTTTACGAATGTTAAAATCTTCTCCAAATGGTATACACACATATACATTCATATTTTAAATGAAAAATCAAGTTTTCAAAAATTACATGGAGAGGGACTCAAACCCAAGTCACTAGTTCAGAAGACAAGTGCTCTAACCATTTGAGTTATGCTATTTCTTATCACATTCAAATGTCCGTAGACGTCTGAATATGGAAAAATGAATATTGTTAGTACAATATTCAGACGTCTGACTTGTTCATTTCAGACGTCTGAAAATGGTCATTTTTAGGCTATTTCCTTCCTGGTTTGAGATCGTGCAAATTCAAAAGTATGAATTATTCAATTCAGAAGTCTGAATATTATTTAGTGTAATTTCAGCAGTCTGAATATCCATAACGGCTATATTTTCAAATAGACACTTCCAATCGTGAAGAGATGCATCCTTCATTTTAATAGATATGATCATATCTCTTCATGACAACTCTTCACGAACAAATGCACCTATTTATAACCTATATAAACACATTAGAATCATATTTTTAATTATCAATTCAATCCATTCTAACTCTACTCTCATATTCTTTGATTCTAATACTCTTGTGCATTCAATTTCATACAAATTCATTCTATTACTTCCTTATTCTTCATGTATTCATATATACATCATAAAGGAGAAGATTATAGGAAGGGTGTACTATAATTGACAAATTCGTGTTATTAAAGAACACATGGTATCAAGAAAACTTTATTTGTATAAGTCCTTTTCTGCTGCTCAGGCGTGTGAAGTCATTTTCGGTTGTTGAGGCGAAATCCCATTCTGCTGCTCAGGTCCGCTGTTCGGCTGCTCAAGGGTTGTATGGACATGTTCCTCAGGGTTAAATGAGGGTTGTTGTTTTAGTGAAATTCCAGAAGGAGTCTGGGACTGGACGTAGAACAGAAAGTTCGAACCAGTTTAAAAATTCCTAGCGTGTTTGTTTTATTTTACTTATTTTACATTGTTATAGTATCTTAGTTTATTTCCGCACTAGTTTAGTATATTTCCATATAACACGATCCGCACTGTCTTTTCATTTGGTATCAGAGCATAGCTTATTTTCATTTGGTATCAGAGCCTGAGATTCTAGAGATCGTAACAACATCCTAGAATAAATGGCTACAAAGAAATCTATTCAAGGCAATAAGAAGTGGAAGAGCAATAAAGAAAAATCAAAGGAGCAAACAAACAAATGCTTCATGGCAAAAGATAATGAGGTTAGTGATCTAACTTTTGATGATATGATAGAAATAAATTCAGTCTAGACACTTTAAAAAATCTCAAAATAAAATATAAGAAAGCTCTGGAAAATCAGAAGAAAGTAGAATTCAAAAGAGATATGCTTAAAGACGAGAAGAGAATATTAGAAGAAAAACTTGAGAAAATCCAAGATTCAGACAATTCTCAACTCCCTCTGTTAAGTCAAGAAATAGAAGCTCAAAAAGGAAAGAATAATGCTCTAGCTTCTAAGAATCATGAGTTAAAAACAAAAATTAAAATTGTCGAGTTAGATAACACTAGTCTCAAAACTAAGCTTGATGACATTACTAAAAATGTTTCCAATTTTAATAAAGGGAGAGAAAATTTATCCAAGATTATTGAAAATTCTCAACCTACTTCAAACAAGAAGGGATTAGGTTATGTTAAGAATTCAAAAGCTCACAAAGATAAAAGTGGTTTAGGATATAATAAAACTGATCGTAAAAATAGCACTAGATAAGCTTTCATGTATAGTAAAAATGATAGTGCTAAATTTCGAGTAAAGTCTAAATCCAATTTTTATAGAAATTCAGATACTACTATGACCAATAATGTTTATGATTAATCTAGAAGTACAAAATCATTGAATGGAAATATGAATAAAAATTATCTAAGTATTTGGGTTCATGTTAATTGGAAAAATAGAGAAAAATACATTAATGATTATTTTGATATGGTAGTTAATAATGAAAATTATATTTATAAAGGTTCAACCACACCCAAATGGGTATGGTTTCCTAAGACCTTAGCCCTCCTGACCCTAACATAATAAGTGGGTACCAAAAATAATTATCATTTATTGTAGGTACTCAGAGAAACAAAAGGAAAATGATAGATTTTGTAATTTTAAAGAATGTTCCATACGTTTACTAGAATTACATGCTTACAATGAAATATGGACTTCAGCAAATATGGTAAAATCTATTTTATTTTTCCTTCATAATCAATAATGAGTTTATCTCATTATTTACATGATATTTTATATAATTTATTATATTCCCTCATGCTTTTTTGTAATGACAAAGGGGGAGAAATTCATATGCATATTAATTGAGGGAGATATTATACTTAGGGAGAGATGTTATACTTAGGGGGAGCTTTAAACATATTTATATTATTTTTTATATAGAATGAATATTTTTTAAAATTGTATAGTTATCATCATAAAAAAAGGGGAGAATGTTAGAACCTCAATTATTGGATTTTAATGATAACAACTATACAATTATGCCAAAGAATCTCTACGCTAATTTGCAGGTACATGAGCATAAAAAAACGATAATCAAATACATTCAAAATGAAGATACACAATGCAAAAAAGGATGAAAGTATATATATGGAGATACAAGAAGAGATATACACGATAGAGACAAGACGAAGGTGACAAACAAAGTATTATTAGTCACACAACATGTCTAGAGTTTACAAATGTTAAAATCTTCTCCAAATGGTATACACATATATACATTCATATTTTAAATGAAAAATCAAGTTTTCAAAAATTACATGGAGCATGACTCGAACCCGAGTCACTAGTTCAGAAGACAAGTGCTCCAACCATTTGAGCTATACTGTTTTTTAGTTGCATTTAGATGTTTGAATGTATCAAATCAGACGTCTGAATATGGAAAAATGAATATTGTTTGTACCATATTCAGACGTCTGACTTGTTTATTTCAGACGTCTGAAAATGGTCATTTTTAGCCTATTTCCTTTCTGGTTTGAGCTCGTGGAAATTCAGAAGTCTGAATTATTCAATTCAGAAGTGTGACTATTGTTTAGTGTAATTTCAGAAGTCTGAATTATTCAATTCAGAGGTCTGAATATCTATAACGACTATATTTTCAAATAGACACTTCCAATCGTGAAGAGATGCGTCTTCATTTTAATAGATATGACCATATCTCTTCATGATAACTCTTCACGAACAAATGCACCTATTTATAACCTATATAAACACATTAGAATCATAATTTTAATTATCAATTCAATCCGTTCTAACTCTACTCTCATATTCTTTGATTCTAATACTCTTGTGCATTCAATTTCATGCAAATTCATTCTATTACTTCCTTTTCTTCACGTATTCATATATACATCATAAAGGAGAAGATTATAGAAAGGGTGTACTATAATTGACAAATTCGTGTTATTAAAGAACACATAGTATCAAGAAAACTTTATTTGTATAAGTCCTGTTCTACTTCTCAGGCGTGTGAAATCCTCTTCGGCTGTTGAGGTGAAATCATGTTCTACTGCTCAGGTCCCTTGTTCGGCTGCTCAAAGGTTGTATAGACCTGTTTCTCTGGGTTAAGTGAGGGTTGTTGTTTTAGTGAAATTCCAGAAGGAGTTTGGGACTGGACGTAGAACGGGAAGTTCGAACCAGTATAAAAATTCCTGGTGTGCTTGTTTTATTTTACCTATTTTACATTGCTATAGTATCTTAGTTTATTTCTGCACTAGTTTAGTATATTTCCATATAGCACGATCCGCACTGTCTTTTCATTTGGTATCAGAGCATAACTTCTTTTCATTTGGTATCAAAGCGTAGCTTATTTTCAGTTAAAACTATTAATATTTGCGGTATTAACTGCATATTTTTGTAAAATAAAAATTTACAGTCTACATCACAATGCGCATTCTACACTTTAAATATTTGCAGTCCACGCAGCAACTACTTATTTTGCAATTATTTGCATTCTATACCGCAAGAATGCACGTTCCAAACTTTATATATTTGTAGTCTGCACATAAGATATTTATTTACAAATATGTGCATTTTATATTACAAAAATTTGTATTTTGAACTATAAATATTTACAGTTTAAAATGCACATTTTCGCAGAAACGTTGATATGTGTGTTTTGTGAAACTTGTTTTTAAGAATGGTTTTTCAGTTATTGAGTTTGAAAATAATGAGCGTATCCTAATTTTCACACTACGTATGCTATATGTCGTTTTTGTTTTAAGTAAATTTACTTACATTATTTTATAAATATAACAAATTTATTAAGATGCGGAATATATATATATATATATATATATATATATATATATATATATATATATATAAAGTAATGAGTGGTCCGGTGATACTTGCACGAACCAGCATGAAGTTCATAACTGTGGATGTTGTTTGTTAAGTTTCATGATTAAATTATTTAGTTCTTGCTTCCTTGTGTAGTAAAAGCCCCGCTAGAGCCCCCCAAAATCCTCACCATAGTGCATAGCGCTCTTCGACCGTTACGTTATTTCAATTTAGAGCTATTAAATGGTAGATCCACTTTAAGTCCTGCTATTTTCCGCTGCAATCACTAAATCAAGGCTTTTTAGCATCCGCTTTAGCAATAGTAATATACAAAGGTTAATTTGACAAGTTCTCTTTTAAACCAAATCAAAGTAGTTAGGGTAAAGACCTAATTTCAAGGCATAAATTCTCGGTATAAGTTAGGAACTCATTGTAGTTGCCAAATTTGGTCTGCATAAATCATTATATCTACGGGTTTATTATATAAGATTAAATAATATTTCGTTTTCCTATACAAATGATATGAGAATGAGAATAAATTAAATTTGAATATTTGGTTTTATATTTAAAGAAGCATTTTTTACCTCTGCTATTTTCTGCTGTATCCCTATTTTATCCCCGCTATAACTTTTGCACATTCACCGCTGTAGAACCGTCAAACGCTTTAACTGCACAGGTGCTTCTTTATGTTTATTGTTGTCATCACCCTTTTCAGATGATGGTAATAAGGATTTTTTGAGTGATCCAGATGACTCGATCAAATGAAATAAAATCTAGGATCAAAGGTGTGACAATCCTCCTTTCTATATAATCAAGACTAATGTCAAATGTTTTCTACTAGTATTTACAGTGCCCTTTAATATTGTAAAATATAATATTTACATTTTTAGTGTTAAAATTAAAACGTTGTTATGCAATGTTTGACAAATATAGTGAAATAAATAAACTATAAATAAAACCATAATTATTTTTCAAGGACCGCTAACTCAATTGGTTAGTGGTATAGCGCTTTAGACAAAGATTCTAAAGGCATGGGTTTGAACCCCTAAGATATCAAAATGAGTGATCTGCTTAAATGAAGTATCACTCTTATCGTAAATAAAACTATTATTATTGTTTATTTGTGATTTATTTTATGTAGCTCATATATCTTTATATGCAAGTAAAAATAATTATTTTTTCATTTTTGTCAGTACAAATATGATATGTTGAAATTGACATATTTTAATGATTTATTAGATTTAGCAAATATTATTTAACTTATATTTTCTAAATATGTTAAATTTAAAATTATGTAATTAGTTTAAATATTTTGACTTAAATGTAAATAGTATAAAAGAATTGCAAAGGATTTTGTAAAAATTACGAAAATATTAATGTGGGTGTTACATTTAATTTTTCTCCCATAACATATATTATGCAGATTAAGATGTATAAAGCCAATGGATTGCGTGAATCGATGAGAAGATAAAAGTGGGTACGCCTCCATAAAAGAATAAAGGCACACATATCGAGGTACAACATAAGAAACCCAGCAAAACATATCCCACACAAATGAACTGTCTACAATTCATGTGAAACTATTAGCGCAACGCCACCCTCAAATTGAAGGAATTATGTGGGTCAATATGAACCAATAGAGCAAACTGCACAGACCTAATGCAACCATGCTAATCGTGTCGCATTTATTATAGGGCATTACAATCCTAAACCTACACAAAACGCACACCTATCCAAGACCAAACCACACTAATTCCATAAAAGAAGATGACAAGGCACAAGCCAAGCAGGTGTGTCTTCACTAAGCAACAAATTCAACAACTGCGCACGCAAATAAATAAATATGAAATATACAGCTAGACCGGCATGTTGAAAGCAAACCCCACTGAAATAGAACGACAGATACAAACGGCCCATAACCGCACTAACTATAAAAGGAATACTTTGGCAACATGGAACTGCTCCTCTATAATAGAACAAAGAACTAGGTCGCCATAATCATACTAAACTGCATCATCATAACAACACCAAAATTGTTTCATTATAACTCAAATTAGATTAAGTCAACTCAGCATAACTAAACTACATCGTCTTTACTTAACCATATTTCATGATGTAGTCGATCATTCAAAAATAAAGCGTAGCATCGGATCTCATCATCATGCAGTATGCAGGATGCCAAAGTTGATGCAAAGCAACCTACTGCATGAATCTCAAACACAGCATTTCGATTCAAATTATCCCGCCTAAATCCTAAGTTATCTCGCTTAAATCCAAACTAGTTCCCGCCAAAAGAAAACTCTCCCACATATAACTACATCAACAATCCATGCACACTCAAACAACCAAATAGATGGGGAACACATGGTAACATCTAGTGGTGGAGAAAGAATGAAAGAAAATGACGTTAGCAATCCACATAAGAACACCTCTGCTATAAAAAGAAGACATTGTAGCAGCATAGCGCGATTGCTCTTTTTATTCTCTAATTGATATATTGTAAAATGTGTTTCTTTGGTATGGGGTCATAAAAGATGTACTATAAAAGAATGATAAGCAGAAAGAATCAACCCATGAATGTAGGATTCCTTAATATTCATACGACGTAAATCTTCGTGTCTCTCTACTTTATTGCATTTGTTACCTTGCAATATGTTTGATTTTGTCTGCTTTACATCAAATTGATAGTCAAATTGAAGTTGATATTTTAACAAACAATCATAGTTTACCTACATAATAGTGTAAGCTTTAGCAGTACAATTACTTCTTTTTAAGACGATTTTAATACCACTTAAATTGCTAATTCCTAATTACCAAAGCATTCTAGGTTATAATTATTTCAAAATAATAAAAAGAAACTAAGCTGGTGTTATTAAAACAAAAAATCTCATCAATATTTAGGGATAGAAGGAGGGCCGAGCTCCTAGCAATTTACTTTCCTATTAGACTTCCATATACTTTGAGAACACCAAACCTCTACCTCAAAAATGGAAATTTGCACTCCTTTATCCATTTGAAATGGACCGTTTTACTACCAAACATAGGCATCGTATTCCCTCTTCTAAGCCAATAGGTCCACCGTAGAAAATCACTAATGATCAAAAACTTGGAACCTTAAACATATGCCAAACCCATGTAAATAAGAGAATGGACGGGCTGAAGAGACGTGAATTCAATATCCATCAATGCAAACGTCGCCATTATCTCCATGATTTACCGTCAATGTTTATCAGCCAAACAAACCACGCAAGTAATGAATAAATATGGCAATCTCAACATTGAAAATGATGATATTAAACATAAATATGCAGGGGTCTAATTCAGAAACAAAACCCCTGACAATGCCTACAATAAGTGGAATATGGTTCTAATCCCAACCATATCATAATAATAAAGTAATACAAATTGCTCCGAAAGAGGGGCATGTATATTAAAGGAAATCTTTAAGCACTTTTAAACACCTCAATATTCCTTTATTTTAATAACTATTATTGCGTATGGAGCTGCATAAACGAAGCCTGGCTTATCATCCAAAATACAGCTGATGTATTAGTCAGATGGTCCGCACCAGTAGTAACGAAAAAAAATTCAAAATCATAGAGTTATAATGTACATAACTCCACTTCACGGCTAAACTACACTGGACATAGGGATTAGACTGCCTAAGCCAGTATTAAAAATCATGGGCATAAAAAAGAGAGTTGTAGATACATGACCCAACTTCTCAGTCAAAAACAAATAATCTTCAACATAAACAGAGTAGATCATGCCAAGCACATGTCGAAATACGTGTGCCAAAAAGAAAAGTTCAGAAAGCATGAACTGAGAACAACATATATTGCACTGGAAGCAAAAGTATGGAAAAAGATAAAAGAAAACAATGCACGCAATACAAAATACAAATAAAGACACAAGTCAAGAGTCTACACAAAGCTCACTAAAAGAAAACAATGCACGCAATACAAAATACAAATAAAGACACAAGTCAAGAGTCTACACAAAGCTCACTAGGTAAAAGAAAAACTTTATTTTACATACTTTATTTACATACTTTGGATACTCATAAAGACATCACAAGTATACACTTATGCAAAATTAATGATACCTACTATACAAACCACGATTACAGATTTGATTTAGACTCAGAAGGAATATTAGTTATAAATTTGCTCTTGCTACGAGAAGGTTGAGTCAAAAACAAAAAAAAGAGGGCAGGGAACCCCCAAGTGGTAAACCAGCTGGTGTATCAACCATCTCTTGAATTACAATGGGCAAACGACTAGAAGCGTTGCCAACAATTACCTTGGGATCATAGTTAGCACCGACCTAATAATTGCCAACATTCTACGCCGTGGAAACAAAGTCATCACAATTGTATAAAAATGCCAACTCAAGGTCAGGCCAAAAATGATTAAAAACATCAACCGCGCACTTCGCAACGATATTTGTCATAATCCGCCTTACCTCTTATCACAAAGTTCCTCTATTAAGGAAGCCTTATCTAAACCCAAAAGGGATGACACATCTGATCTTGATGGCGCAACAGTTGAAGCCATTTATGTGGATGGAGCAATATGATGAGATTCTAAGGGGGAAATTTTAGCCTCAAGGGCATTAGCGCACCACATTGCCACTCGTCGCATATGTTCAGTATCTTCTCGAAATTAAGATATGGTATTTTTAGCAGACCTAGAAAAAGAACCAACAGTTCGTTTGCGGTGGAACCACCCTATGCACAACTATCCTCTAAACTCACTAATTTCTTCGTATAATAATCCTCTAACTCATAAAACTTGGGTTTGTAATAATTTTTTAAATCTTCCTTCGATTGAGAAACAACGTCATGATCTGCTCCAGGGAGAGGCATAAAAGTAGTACCTACCCCAGATGATGAGCGAGAAACCAATGCTGTATATGGGTCCTCTTCCTTGCTATGCCACTTTGCAATTTTTAGAGATAATTCCTCAACCATACTATTCGATCTCTTATTCTATCTTCAGAAGAAGCAATGTACAACCCATCAACGTCTTTCAACAACTTATCTAAGTCAACAACGTGCTCATGTGTAGTTTTCAATTCCTTTTCCAATTCTTTTATTTTATTTTATGCAGACACTAGATCAGCTCTTTGTTTAGTGATGCAATCATACTTTCGAACGTTAGTCTGCTTAGATTCTTCCAACTCTCATGCTTGCTCTTTATATTTTAGACGCATCTCTTCTCGTATGTCATCGGTAATTAGTTCATTCTCTGTAATAAGATTTGCATTGGCATCCTTAGTTTTTTTAATCCGAGTTTCATAAGTTCCAAAAACGTTAGTTGAAGCTTTCTCTCTAAAACAAGGACTGTAGAGAACGTGAGAAGAACCAATGCATTCATGTAGGAAAGCAAGGGCTTTCCAACCAGAGAAGTAAGAGTAACCTAAAGTATAAAATAACCAATTTATAAATCAATGAGCATTCAAATGAAACAAGCAGAGAACATATATGTGTATCTTTATACAATGAATAAAAACTATAAAGATACTAAAATCATGGAATTTTTTTATTCAATCAAAGGTCAAAAGTACATGAAAAGACACTGTTCTCATATACGGCTAAGTCCATTTTTAAACCATAGAAAATGGAAATGCCCTATAGAAAGCAGTTCATCCTCTAAAAAAGGACCACACTTATGCGGTACGATGTTATAAAGCACATCTCTTTATGGATAACTTGTGTAATTTTGAATAAAAGCCCTTGAGACTTCTTTAGCTGCACAGTAGACTTTTCGAGTTCACTTTCCCTTCTACATATGAAGTTAGTTTTTGCCGATAAACTTCTCTATATCATGCTTTTCTAAACTCTCAATACACCCCTTAAGTGTTGAAATAACTGGTCTTCTTCATACGATTTTAATAAAAGAGGGTTATTAGCGCCTATGGTACTTACATTGTAAGAAAATAATATGAGTTTAAAAAAATATACGATTGCGGCCAGTAAAAATATCGAAGAAAATACAATGGAAAAGCCGAAAACAAATACTTAAAAGAAAAGGGGGTGGCAATTTCATTCATATGTCCCTTATTTGCACATGTATTCCCTAGAAATGTGTAATGCACTTTGAAACATACAACATAGCCAAAAATTTAATGTAATAAAAAAAAACTCCTAAAAAATAGGTTAAAACTGAAGGGTTTAAGCATTTACATCCGCGTTAGCGGGGGATCCTAGAAAGGCCCGTTCAGACTGCACATGTACATTGCTCGGATCCTCTCCTGCATCAGATTCATCAAGCACATCTTCTATCTACATGGATTATGAAGGAGAGTTTGTTATCCTGCTGCGCTCTTTAACCTACTTCGCTCTACAATAGCTTAGTATTTCTTTGATTAGCTCAGCCTCAAAGAAATCCAACCAAGCCTACGCCCCTTCCTCGTCAAGTCGATTTACATAGAACTGCATTTTCTTTTAGTCATAGATTTGATAAAGAACATTACGGGTCATAGAGTCTAAGTCCTTTTTCGCCTTAAACAGCTTCCACTCCAACCTTTTCACCATCCTCCCTAACTTTCTAATGTCTTATGACGATCCATCTTCTTGACCCTCAGAAATCAACATTAGTACATCCATGGTATTTATGTGCCATAAATCCAAGTGTCGGGCGGCAGATTACCAGGGGTGTAAAAGAAAATAAAGATAGAAGATAACACAATAACAAAACCTTACATCGCATTCAACATTTTAATTATACATAAATGATCAGATTCAAATACAAATCCAGCGGGATAGTTATAACTGTCTATCCCAACATATGTTGGAAAATACATACTACATAACACTGCTGAATATAGGTAGAAATCTACATAAGGTACTTCAGCTTCATAGCTCCAAAAGGCTTCTCCAAAATGCTCCTAAGGTATCCTGACTACTTGGCTGTCCGAAAAATAGGGCATCCAGAGTTTAAAGGGGAAAACAAACTTCTGGTCAGTCATGCAATTGGTGTGAGAATTCAAAGTACGGTGTTTGAAAACAAAAAGGTATCTCATAAAACCACGCCGCACATAAAACACGGAGTGGTTTTTTACCTTATGATAACCAAAACTCTTTAACATAACATAATTTGGTTTGAAGTGGTTTTTGGATAGGAATCGTCCAAATCCGACCCCGGTTTGTTCGAAATCCAATCATCGATAAAAATGATGTAATTATGTGATTTTTTTTCGATTTATTCATTTACTTTTACCAAAATATCTTCGAGAGATATATATTTTCAAAATAATATTTTAGTGAATACGAATCATTTAAACCTTTTATTGAATATTTCTCAATTTTTTTTAAAGAGTACCTTTTAAGAAAATAGGATTATAGAAATCATTATACTCTTACAAAATCATCTTTCGTATTCAACGAATGCTATGAGCAGAATAACGGTGAGATCACCTTTTAAATTCCACGAATATGACAAGTCCCCTCTTCGAATTTTAATAATGAGTATAAGAAGATTATTTCTATAAAATCCAAGTTGAGCATCCGGGCTTTCATTTCGATATGTTTCACCCCTCGCCCGAAGGAGAAATCTGAGGCCAGTTAAGTTTAGGGCACTGATTGCTCCATCCCTAACCTTAGTTACACACCTTGTTTTTACTTTTAGATCCACAGGCGAGACAATGTACTAGTCGTTTCCGCATACTCATTTTTCCTTTTTAAATCACTTAACTATTTGTTTAACCATCTTTGAAATAATGTTAAATTTTTCAAATTTCTTTTAAAATGCTTTATTATTTACTAACAAACATTTACATGAGACTTGGGAAAGAATTGTTTAGTTCCAACCTTTATTTCAAAAGTTGTTGAAAAGCGTTGCGAAAAGTGTTGCAAATAGTGTTACAAAAAGTGCTTTCAAAGCTATATTCTTCAAAACGACATTTATATCATTTATAAAACTATATTTTAAAATTAAATCACTTTTAAGACATTTTAAAAGATTTTTATTTCTTATTTTCAAAATGATTATTTTATCAATTTTCAACTTTGGTATTTTAGTGCGAAAACTGGATTTTTCTTGAAAATTGATTTTGTCATATTTCAAAATATACAAGATGAAATCTTGATCTTGATTTTATTTTTTATATAAAAGATATGGATATAAGAATTCAGAAAATTCTTACTTCGAAGAATTCCGAACTATATTCCACTTCGTATGTTCATTTGAACTGTTGACGCGAAAACACGAACTACCGTTACGCGACGCATCAAATTTTAGACGTATTTTGATATATACAAACTTTGTTGAGACAAGTTTAAACACTAAGCATATTCAAATAATTTTCTAATGTATAAATGATTCCATATCACATTTCATTTCTTTTGGAAAGCGATTTCCATGTGATTATACGTCGTGTAAATCCGTGACTTGTTTTGACATGTATATTCAATATACAACCAATAAGCTTCCAAAACAATATTTATAATCATTTTAACATATCCTAACATGTCATATGAACTTGCAAATCAATTTAACAAATTTTTTATTATAATGTCACATGATTTTCATTTATGTATATATTTGCTTACTAACTTTTGCAAATGACTTAAAGGTGGTTGCTTTTTTTTCAAACACTTATTAAACATCATTATTAACATCCTAACAACATTTATAACTTACAAAACATCATATAAATATTTTCTACTTGATAATTTAGAACTCTCACCTTTTATCGCTTTCAATTTAGTGTTAAACTTTTCTAACTTTGCTACACTTTGCCTTAAGCTTCTAGAACTTGCTAAACTTCCTCGAACTTGCCTAAGAAGGCCACAACCAAGCTAGAAGGGGAAGATGTGCTCGACCAAGTGGAGGAAGTGAGGAGGCGTGAGCAATAGGAGAGGGGGAGGAGTTTTGAAGTGGTTTGGATGGAGTATTGTTGATATTTTTCTTTGTTTTATTTTTGGGAATATTTTGGCATAACTTTGTTAAGGTGAATAGCCATTAATGGATGTAAGAAGAAACTTAAAATTTTGATAAGAAGAAGTGTGGAAGGAAGTGAGAAAGTGGGTGTGTATTTATGGAAAATATTTGAGAATAAAATACAGATTTGTGCTTTTACTTAAATAATCTTCCTTAAGAATTAAGTAAACTTATTTAATTCAAAACTTACCATCCACTTCACATCACACTTTTAAAATTCAAACACTTAAGAGTTAAGTAAAGAATAAGAATGATTACTTTATTTTATGTCACATTACTTTACTTTATGTCACATGTGATATGACATGTGTTTTGTCTTTTTTAGTTTACTTTTACTAATTACTTTCTAGAGTTTTCTAGGTGTGATTATTAAAAGTAACAATATTTAGTTAACTATTAACTATCTTTATAGTTAACATGTTTATTAAATTGTGTACATAAAGGTGCAACAACGTTGCAACAACTTTAAATCGACAAAATGTTAATTTTTGACAAAATGTTCTATGGTCATATATTAACGTTTTAGTTGAACTATTTATTTATGTAAATCAAATTTAAAAATAGATTTGTATAATGTTATTTAAAAATATAAACACTCATAAATAAATTAAAATAATTAATTAAACCTTTTAAACTTACTTTTTTGAAATCAGAATGTTGTCACTTTTGTCGATATAAGCAAATGTTACTATTTTTATATATATTTCTATTTTCAGGTCATATCTAATATTGTTTGAATCATAAAACATTTTATGTGTTATATTTAAAATCACTTTAAATGTTATATTTTTAAGTGGTCAAATTCTGGATCGTTACATTCTCCCCTACTTAAAAGAATTTCTTCCTCGAAATTAGGTAAGAAAATAGCTCAAAAGGAAATATATATTCAATAAGATGGAATACATTCAATAAGTGATTACACCACAGGCGGCGAGTACCGTTAAGGGATAGATAAAGTCTATACATCAATCCTAAACTCCGGATATGCTTTTCTCATTCTGTCTTCTGTTTTCCATGTGCGATCATCAGCATCCCCGCTTCATTGAACTTTAACCAATCGTATTACCTTTTTTCTTAATCGTTTTTCATCTTGATCCACGATTCGAACGGGCCTTCTAACAACCTCTAAGTTTGGTTCTACCTCCAAGTCATCCCGGACAGTAGTTTCTATGATTTGTTCTGGGTCATATACATGCTTCCGTAAATGTGATACGTGAAAAACTTTGTGCACACCAAACAATCTTTCAAGCAATCGTACTCGATAAGCTAGTGCGGCGATTCGTTCGAGAATGGGAAAAGGTCTAATATATCGAGGTGCTAACTTTCCAGCTCTTTTAAATTTTACTACTCCTCTCATTGGAGAGACTTTTAAAAAGACTGAATCTCAAACTGAGAATTTCAGATTTCTACACCTTCCGTCTGCATAACTCTTCTGTCTACATTGAGCTTGTTTTAGCTTGTTTCTAATCATATCAACTTTCTCTGAAGCTTCTCGAATCATATCTGGGCCAAGCACTAACCAATCTCTAGTTTCTATCCAACATGTTGGCCATTTACATGGACGGCCATACAAAGCTTCATACGGTGCCATGCCGATACTAGCTTGATAGTTATTATTGTAGGAGAACTCAACTAAATGTAAATGATTCTCCCACGAGCCTCCAAAGTCTAGAATACATGTGCTTAAAAGATCTTCCAAAACATGGTTGACTCTTTCCGTCTGTCCATTAGTTTGAGGGTGATATGCAATGCTTATACTCAGCTTCGTTCCCAAAGCTGTCTGTAGTGCTTTCCAAAAGTGACTAGTGAAGATTAGATCACGATTGTTTACTATACAGCTCGGAACTCCATACAATGGGACAATCTCCTTCATATATATCTACAGGGCTTGCTGCAGTTCTTGTTGTCTTAACTGCAATAAAGTGTGCACTTTTGGTTAATCAGTCTATGATAACCCAAATGCCTTTATTTTCTTTTCTTGTTCGCGGTAAGCCATCAATGAAATCCCTGGATATTTGATCCCACTTCCAAGCTGGAATCTCCAAAGGTTGAAGTAATCCTGCCGTCTTCTGTTGGTCACTTTTGATTCTTTGGCAATTTTCACAACGACCAACATAATTAGATATGTCCCTCTTCATGCTTCTCCACCAAAATGACGCTTCATGTCCTTGTACATCTTATGAATCCTCGGATGAATGCTAAGTTTGGTTGTGTGGCATTCAGTTAATACTTCTCGCCTATGATTTCCAATATCCGGATCACAAATTCTTCCATTTAAACACAATACCCCATGCTTATCTATTTTAAAGATTGAATTTCTTCCTTCTTCAGCTACTTTAATGTATTTCTCAAACCGTTTATCTTCTCCCTGTTTACTGGCAATTCTTTCCAGAAGAGTTGGAGTTACTACCAAATAAGAAATAATAGCCAACTTTCTACTCAATGCGTCAGGTACTACATTGGCTTTCCCGGGTGTATATAGAATATCTAGATCATAAGATGCGAGAAATTCTAGCCAGCGCTGCTATCTCATGTTCAAGTCCTTCTGGGTGAGAAGATACTTCAAAGATGTGTGGTTCATGAAGATTTCGAATTTTTCACCTAAAAGATGGAATATTATTTACTAAGGTCAATTCAAAGTTGTATCGGAATAAACTATGAAAGATTCTTATCCAGCAAATAATGTCTTCATATCTTTAGAACGAACACAACGGATAATAATTCTAAGTCGTGTGTTGTATAATTCTTCTCATATGTCTTTAGCTGTCTACTTGTGTAAACAATCACCTTTCCTTCTTGCATTAAAACTGCACAACTCCTTCTCTACAAGCATTTGTATAAATGGTCAATCCATTATTTCCATTTATAAGTACTAAAACTGAAGCAGTTGTTAATCTCTTCTTTAGTTCTTGGAATTCTTCTTCACACTTAGGAGTCCATATAAATTTAACATCCTTCATTGTCAATTTCATTAGGTGATAGGAAATCTTAGAGAAGTCTTGAATGAATCTTTTGTAATATCCTGCCAAACCTAAGAAGCTACGAATATCTTTAGGAGTTTGTGGCTGCTTTCAATCTTGAATGGCTGCAACTTTCCCTAGATCTACTGAAATTCCATCCTTTGATATTATATGTCCAAGGAATCTTACGTCCTTCCCCCAAAAATGGCACTTTGAGAATTTGGCTTTACGCACATTATTTTTCAATATCTCCAACACAGCTTCTACATGCTTTGCATGTTCTTCTTTTGTCTTTGAGTAGATAAGGACATCATCGACAAAGGCTAACACCAATCTGTTTAGCACATCTCTAAAAACTTTATTCGTAAGATCAACAAAATAAGCGGGTGCATTAGTTAGCCCAAAAGGCATAACTAACCACTCATAGAAAGTGTTTGGACCTTTGAATGCAGTTAGATGGATGCAATCTTCTGCGATCCTTAACCGATGGAATCCTGTAGCTAGGATGCATTTAGAATAAAATCGAGCTCCATGTAATTGGTCAAACAAGTCATTTATTTGAGGTAAAGGATGCTTGTTCTTAATGGTTTGCTTAGTTAGATCTCGATAGTCTACACACAATCTCGAAGATCCATCTGACTTAGCAACAAAAACTACTGCTGATCCCCAACTTGAACGGCTAGGTCTTATCAATCCTTTCTTTAATAGCTATTAGGTTTGGTTATTCAACTCGTCCCTTTCTTTCAAAGCCATCCTTCCATCTTGTTGTTTAATTGGCATCGCACCAGGAGCTAAATCCATACGAAATTCAATTCCTCTATGTGGGGGAAATTTTTTTACTTCCTCAAAGACATCTGCAAATTATTTTACAACGAGTATTGTTTCTAATCCTATCTGGGATGTATCTAAAGCATAAAGAAAATTATCCCTTCTTAGACCCGGACCTTCATAAGATATTTCTATGATTTTCCCAAAGACGGTCCATAAAGGTATCATTCTACTCTCGCAATTGAGCCCAGCTCTGTACTTAGCCAACCAATCCATATCGAGTAAAATTTCAAATCCAAAAAAATCTAAGACGAAAAGATCAAAATAAAAGTGATGGGGAGGATAGGAAATTGGGACTTTTTCACAGTGCACACAAAGATTAGTGGAATCTCCTATAGGATTCATCACGCAGATAGGGTCGTCAACAAATTTAGGTTTAAGTTCCATTCCTCTATAGTTGTTTTAGAAATAAAACTACGAGAAGCTCCTGTATCAAATAATACTCTAACTAAAACATCTTTGATAAAAATTTACCTTCCAACACTCATTTTCCCTTTACATCTTAGAAGGTTGAAGGCTTATCCTTGATAGCATACACTTTGGCTTGTTCTCATTTCTTCATTAAGGGACAATCCTTTATCATATGTCCTGATTGATGACAATTAAAGCAGCTTCTCGGTGCTGATCCTTGAGTTCCTTGAGTTCTGGGTTTTCTACAATGAGTTGATAGGTAGCCCTTTTGTTGGCAATTGTAGCAAGTGACATTTTTAAAGTGGTTATCCTGAGGTCCTCCTTTGGGTTTTCCCTACTAGGGCCTCTTGCAATTGAACTTCCTCTTCTTTCAGTTATTATTGTTGCATTCCTGTACTACGAATGGATATATCTTATCCAAAGCTTCATATCTGTATCCCATGTCTATTAAGTCTACAAATGGTTCCTTCACATGCCCAGTCATTCTGATATGATATTGCTTCTTCATTCTAGAAATAAACTTTTCATTTCTTTTTTAGGAGTGCATCTATCAATCCAGACCCAAAATGAGATAATTCGTTAAACTTGTTAGCATAATCCTTAAATGACATCTCCTCCTCTTGTTCAAAATCCATAAAATTTCGGTAAAGACGGAATTTTCCTGCTTTTGGCATATACTGCACCTCTAGAACTTCTTTGAATCATTCCCAAGAGAAATCATCTTTTGACTCATTTCGAATAATAGATTTCCACCAAACTAGAGCTCCATCTTGCAGTTGACAAGAACCTAAGAATCTCTTCTACCCATCTCCAATATTCGATCCTTTGAAAATTCTTTCACAAGAGCGGATCCAAGCTTATACTTCAGTGATGGTTTCTGTTCCTTTGAAAGGTTTACCACTAAGGCTGGTATAGTTCTTGATAAAGTTGCAAAGTTGATTTGGGGTTGTACCAGAACTACAACTTCCTTTACTACTGTAGCCGTGGGAGTTTGACCATTTGTGGTATTACTTCCTCCTCTACCTCGTACTCTTCTTCCACTCATTTTCTACTATCTGTATATAGTAAGAAGAGGATCTTTAGGATATATAGACGAGATATCTTAGGAATGCTATACAGTATGAATATACTTATTCAAGTTAAAAGTTTCAATTATGCGCTCTCTTAAACTAAACTCATTCAAGGGCATTACTAACCATATCTCTAATGAGTCATACCCAAATAAAGCCAAGGTTCTCGCTTAACCTTCAGCTCTGATACCAAATGCGACGACCCATCTCCTCGACCCTCAGAAATCAACACTAATACATCCACGGTATTCACGTGCCGTAAATCCAAGTGTCGGGGAGGCAGATTATTAGGGGTGTAAAAGAAAATAAAGATAGAAGATAACACAATAATAATATCTCACATCGCATTCAACATTTGAATTAAACATAAATGAGAAGAGTCAAATAAAAATCCAGAGGGATAGTTATAACTGTCTATCCGTACATATGCTGGAAAATACATACTACATAACACAGTGGAATATAGGTAGATATTTACATAACATACTTCAGCTTTATAGCTCCAAAAGACTTCTCCAAAATGCTCCCCAACATGCTCCACAGTGCTCCTTAGGTATCCTGACTACTGTGCTGCCCGAAAAATAGGGAATCCAGAGTTTAAAGGGGAAAACAAACTCCAGGTCAGTCAAGTGACTGGTGTGAGAATTCAAAGTACGATGTTTTGAAAATAAAAGGTATCTCATAAGACCACGCCGCACATAAACACGGAACGGGTTTTTGACTTATGATAACCAAAACTCTTTATTACGTAAAATTTAGGGTTATTATTTTTGATGACTTTCTTTGAAAACATTTGCAAATAAACTTATTAAACTTAGCCGTAATTGTTACCATTATTAAATTCCAACATACTAGGTTCTACAAACAAAACCGTAAGTTCTTATTGGAGAATGGATTTCCATACAAATGACCAGGTGAAGGGACCATCTTCCAATGGGTATATCTCTAGATGGATGTCTCGAGGAACCATCACAAAGCTTCTCTACCAACAGAAGACCGACCTATCTCTATAACTAGATAGTACCGAATGTCATCCTTCGGTCATTACCGACCTTTATCCGAGCGGCTCTAGCATACAAAGCAAATTAATTTACATCCCGAACGTCATAGCGGGAAGAAATATATCTAGAAGGGGATGATTATACCCTAATTGGAAATGACCCACTTAGCCTTGCCGCATCTAACCCTGTTTCGGTCATTTCCGGTCGATGAGGCTCGAGGCAAAGATTACTTTTCATATAGCATATCTTCTTTCACTTTGAATGCCACATTGCCATTCCACATTCACATGATCGATTTCTATAAATGTATAACTTCCTGAACAGAAAAGGGTGTTAAGCTAAGAGAAGGTATCTTCTCCGCCACCGACTGATATACATCAATAGAGACCACTCATTGTGATTTAGAATGCAAAGTCGGACACTCATCCATACAAGTTCATTCTGGGACTGAACGAAACCGAAGGTACTTCCCTCGGCCATTACTAGGTGAGAAGCCCTTATGGTTTTAAGATTTTTCATAACAAAGAGACCACTGCTACAATGTAGTGAATCGAGAGTTTATCCCCAATTAATTAACAAGTAGTCCCTCATTATTATTCGTCTCAATATCTCCGTCTTCGAACATCTTCAATCTTCAAACATGTAAATTGGTCCGAAGTGGTTTTCGGATAGGAATCACCCAAATCCGACCTCGATTTCTTTGAAATCCAATCATCGATAAAAGTTATGTAATTAAGTGATTGTATTTTGATTCATTCATTTTCTTTTACCAAAATATCTTCGAGGGATATATATTTTCAAAATGTTATTTTAGTGAATACGGAATCATTTAAACTTTTTTTGAATATTTCTCAAATCATTTTTAAAGAGTATCTTTTGAGAAAATAGGATTACAGAAATCATTCTACTTTTATTCAAAATCGACTTCCATATTCAACGAGTGCTATGGGCGGAATAACAGTGAGATCACCTTTTAAATTCCACGAATAGGACAAGTTCCTTCTTCGTATTTTAATAATGAGTATAAGAAGATTATTTCTATAAAATCCAAGTTGAGCATCCAGACTTTCCTTTCGATATGTTCCACCCCTCGCCTGAAGAAGAAAACTGAGGCCAGGTAAGTTCAGGGAACTGGTTGCTCCATCCCTTACCTTAGTTGCACACTTTTTTTTTTCACTTTTAGATCTCACAAGCGGGACGAATGTACTAGTTGTTTCCGCATACTCATTTTCCTTTTTAAATTACTTAACTATTTGTTTAACCATCTTTGAAATAATGTTAAATTGTTCAAATTTATTTTAAAATGCTTTATTATTTACTTAAAAAAATTTACATGAGACTTGGGAAAGAATTGTTAGTTCCAACCTTTATTTCAAAAGTTGTTGAAAAGCGTTGCGAAAAGTGTTGCAAATAGTGTTACAAAAAGTGCTTTAAAAGCTATATTCTTCAAAACGACATTTATATCATTTAGAAAACCGTCTTTTCAAACTAAATCACTTTCGAGATATTTTAAAAAAAATTTAGAATTTATTTCATATTTTTAAAACGATTATTTTATCAATTTTCAACTTTGGTCATTTAGTGCAAAAACTAGATTTTTCTTGAGAATTGATTTTGCCATATTTCAAAACATACAAGATGAAATCTTGATCTTGATTTTATTTTTTTATATGGAAGATACATATATATGGATTCGGAAAATTCTTACTTCGAAGAATTCCGAACTATATTCCACTTCATACGTTCATTTGAACTTTTGATGCGAAAACACGAACTACCGTTATGCGACGCGTCAAATTTTAGACGTATTTTGATATTCATTTCATATCCAAACTTTATCAAGACAGGTTTAAACACTTAGGAATCATTTCTAAAGCATATTCAAATATTTTTCAAAGGTATAAATTATTCCATATCACATTTCATTTCTTTTGAAAAGTGATCTCCATGTGATTATACGTCGTGTAAATTCATGACTTGTTTCAACATATATATTCAATATACAACTAATAAACATCCAAGATAATGTTTGTAATCATTTTAACATATCCTAACATGTCATATGAACTTGCAAATCAATTTAACAACTTTTTTGTTACAATGTCTTATGATTTTCATTTATGTACATATTTGCTTACTAACTTTTGCAAATGACTTAAAAGTGGTTGCTTTCTTTTTCAAACATTTATCAAACATCATTATTAGCATCCTAACAACATTTATAACTTGAAAAACATTATATAAACATTTCTTACTTAATAATTTAGAGTTCTCACCTTTTGTTACTTTCAATCTAGTTTTAAACTTTTCTAACTTTGCTACACTTTGCCTTAAGCTCCTAGAACTTGCTAAACTTCCTTGAACTTGCCTTAGGAGGCCATCGACCAAGCTAGAAAGGGAATATGTGCTCGACCAAGTATAGGAAGAGGGGAGGCGTGAGCAATAGGAATGGGGGGAGGAGGAGTTTTAAAGTGGTTCGAATGGAGTTTTGTTGATATTTTTCTTTGTATTATTTTTGGGAATATTTTGGCATAACTTTGTTAAGGTGAATAGCCATTAATGTGTTGAAGGAAGTGAGAAAATAAGTGTGTATTTATAGAAAATATTTGAGAATAAAATATAGATTTGTGTTTTTATTTAAATAACCTTTCTTAATAATTTAGTAAACTTATTTAATTCAAAACTTACCATCCACATCACATCACATCACACTTTTAAAATTCAAACACTTAAGAGTTAAGTAAGGAATAAGAATGATTACTTTATGTTACATTACTTTACTTTATGTCACATGTGATGTGACATGTGTTTTGTCTTTTTTAATTTACGTTTGCTAATTACTTTCTAGAATTTTCTAAGTGTAATTATTAAAAGTAACATTGTTTAGTTAATTGTTAACTATCTTTATATATTAACATATTTATTAAATTTTATACATAAATGTGCAACAACGTTGCGACAACTTTAAATTGACAAAACATTGATTTTTGAAAAAAATATTTCTACGGTCATATTTTGACTTTTTAGTTAAACTATTTATTTATGTAAACCAAATTTAAAAATAAATTTGTATAATATTATTAAAAATATTAACACTCATAAATAAATTGAAATAATTAATTAAACCATTTAAACTTACTTTTCTGAAATAAGGATTTTGTCACTTTTGCCGATATAAGCAAATGTTACTATTTTTATGTATATTTCTATTTCCAAATCATATCTAATATTATTTGAATCATAAACCTTTTATATGTTATATTTAAAATCACTTTAAATGTTATATTTTTGAGTGGTCAAATTCTGAGTCGTTACATGTCTTCTCTACCTTTGTAGCTTAGACTCCATCTCCTCGGACTTTTTAGAGATCTCTTCCAGTATTGCTTTATAATCTGTTTTCAGTCTATCCCTTACCTCAATATCAAGGGAAGCAACATTAAATCTTGTTTTAACTTCAAATTATCTAGCCAAGCACTAGCCAGTGTCAACTCTAAAACTTTAAGCTAGTTGTGTAGTTCCATTGCCAAGGCAATACTGTGAAAACATAAATGTTACAACGTGTAAAGATGCATTCAAATTAAGGCCAAAGTAAGTCAAATATTACACAAATAAAAATGAAGCAAGAAAGTACTAACTTAGAAAAATGGCGGCGTAAGTTAGCAAAAATCTATCTAATAGACCAGGCAGAAGTAGGAAATGAGGTGGAAGGCGGTGTAAGAATATCATTAGTAAGTAAGGATCTCATCCGCTCCGCTAGGTCAGAAACTGTACCCTCGCCAAGAATAGGCAAAAAGCTGGAAGAAGCTGGAAGCGTGGTAATGGGCAGTGCAAGAATAGCAGCATCAATAGAAAAACGTGCTAGAGGAGGAAGAGGACCTATCATGTAGTAACCCGGTGTTAAGCAATAATTAATTAAAGTTAATAATAATGAGTTGATTGATTAAAATGAATTTTAAAGATTAAATAAGAATAATTTTGGATTTATTTGGGACTAATGAAATTTCATAATAAAGTACCTAGTGATGTAACCAAAATTATTGTGAATAATTATTTGTTTAAAGGATTATGGAATATGGAATAAATTATAATAGAATTAAATACACCGGATTTGTCAATTACTAATAAACGATGAATTTAACAATTTTGAAAAATATTGATTTTTAGATTGAAAATTATATTAATTTGTGTTAAAAGTGATTTAAATATTTTTTTTGTAGTTTAATACTTGAAACAAACAAGATTAGAAGTTTATTTTAAAGGGAAAGGAATTTTTATAAGTAGTTTTATAATTTATTTAATAAATGTATGCAAAATGTAACTAAGAAATAATTTAAATAAAATGATTTAAAATATGAAAATAATATTTTATAAAATTATATGATAAATGAGAAAAGAAAATTTTCATTAGTAAAAATTTGAAAGTGGAAACTTGAATTAATATTGGGTTAATAAAAGAACTAAAATGGAAGTGGGCTAAGTAAGATAACTTCAATATAATTAGTTAAAATAAAGGAATTTATGGAAAATAAATTCTATAAAATTTCATAATGTTGAGTAAATACGTTAGTGACGTAAATATGATTTACAATTGAAATTTCATAGTGTTTTAAGTTGACTAGAAAATAGTATGTAAGAGAAAAGAGAAGAATAAAGAAATAGAATATGTTAGGACTTATGTAAGGTGCCAGGCCAACTTTTGCTTCATGAACCCGTATCTGAACAATTCTTTATCTAGACTTATCTCCATTCTTCACTTAAGCATTTTAGGTTCAAGTCCCTTCTTCATTTTTCATTCTCTTCTTTATGAAGCAAATTTATTTCATAACCTTATCCTCTTCTGAAAATCAAAATAAATAGAAGTAAAATCCCTAAAATTCCAAAATTAAAATATGTTGCTCTGAACACAAAACAACACCACCAGATATAAAAAAATTGCATTTTGATCAAGTTTTATTCATAGAGGGATTGCAATACAAAGATAAAGAGGAGAAGATAGAAATCAGAAGAAGAAGTAGACATGCTAAGGTGAGTGTTTCTTCACTCACTACCATGTCTAAATATAAGTATCTTGATATGTATGAATTGCTTGTGTGTATGAACATCTCTTGAATCTTCCATATGCTTGTGTTTTGGATTGAATTTGTATTAGAATTATCATCAAATTTAGCTTTAGAAACTAGCGACAGTAAAGCAATCGGTCGACCACTAGCGGTCAACGGTGATTCCTCTAGTTGCACAAACCATGCATACAATTAAAAAATATATAAATATATATAAATAAAAAATATTTTTATAGTGAATAAAATTAAGAATTGAGTATATGATTTTATAGAAAAATGTTTTCATTAAAATTTAGTATTTATATATTTAAAAGTTATCTAGTTTATTGGAAAGGAAATTCATTTTGCATTATAAATAATGATTAAAAGCTTATATAAATTCTATAAAAATAAGAAGTACTTTCTAATCAGTATTCTAAGTCTTTTTAAAATATACTTTATAAATTAATAAGTTTAAATAAAAGTATGAATTAAATATTTGATTAATGAATTTTTATTACACTTTCTTGATTTCTTATCTCTTTTATATTAATTTTGGATGTTTTACATAATTCACCATCAGATATTATTTTGATTGGTTGCTTTTGATGTGATTTATACAATGATGACATTCTTCTATATGATTTCATGATATTTAATTCTTTATAATGAGGAATTAGAATAAATGGAGTAATATTACCATCTAGGATGAGGCATTCAGTAATTTTTCTTCGGATATTCTTTGGAATTATCATATAGAATAATATTGTGTGTGGCGTGTGGTAGTTTATGAACATTAAGTAAACTTTTGAGTAACATTTGGTGTTATGGATACCTGTGTTGATACTTGTTTGATTACTTTCTGTAAGTATATGTCATTTGTAAGGGTCAAGTCTATGGGATATTATATTTATGATGATGCGAACTAAGAGAAAGCAAGCTGAAAGCCATAAATGTATCTATTTATAGTGAGTATACTCCTATTGTACATCATGGAGGAAACTAGATTGGCTAGTATCCATCCTATAATTTTGATTACAGGGTCGCTCCTTGAATCCGTGACATACCTTTTGATGTGTATATGACTAAGAGCCACTGCTTCGTGTCACTGAGACCGACAGTCTGTTACCATTGGGGTATTTGCAGGGTCATGACCATGGTATAGCGTAGTCTTGCACTGAATGGATATTGAATCACGATAGCGATCAAGGTAACTGAAGATTGTAGGAGTAGCACTAGAGCGTGTGAGAAAGGTTCCTAGAGCAGGCTTACAGCTTTTAGTCTCCCTTCTAGTTATTGTCGATATAGACACTACTTATTTACATATATGAGATTATTGTGTTTACGGTTAAGAACCTTTCAGTTCATTTGTTGAGACGGATGCCAAAATGGTAATTTATGATGCTAAGAGCATAGATGATCGAGAGTCCAGATGACTATTTACGATATTAAGAGCTGAGTAAATTATTTCATTGGTTTAGAGCAAAGACGACTACTATGAGGCTGTAAGCGTAGATGATCATTACGTGGTTATATATTTCTTGGACTATTCGTTGGATCGTATGTCCATGAAGTTGTGTAACCCGTACATATTGATTATATCACTATCGAGGATAACTAGAGATGCTGAGAGCATAGAGTTAGACCCTGTACTTTTCTTTTATATGGTTATCTAAGAGCTGACCTTGGCTACCAAGGGTATTCCATATTTGTATTTTCATGTATGCTTGATTTGGGTTGTTGCGTAATTTCGTTTATGTTGTGTATGATGGACCAGGGTATGTCTATTACACTATAATCTGAGAGATAATACTAAGCATTGTTGAGAGCGTGTCTTATGTGGCTAATGATCTATTTTGTTTAATGATAGTTGGATACATAGATTATTTCACCCACTTGATATTTTATGATTAGTATGTAGTTGGCTTGAATTTTATATGGGTGATATTACTTATGCATAGTTTTGATATGTGATGCTATTCTTGTGATATATATTGGCACCTATATTTTGGATATAGTCTGACCCGTGTGGTATTTATATAATACTCGGGTTAGTCTGAGACATTTAGGTTCAGGGATGAAGAGATCGGGTAGTGTTTTGTGGGCATAGAGGAGATTGATATTTTTTTTGTATATTTATAGGATACGGATTCCTTGAAAGTATGTCATTATGTTGTATATATTTAATATACATTGTATATTATTTTAATTAGTGACATTTGAGATGTTTTGTAATCACTTTGTCTTATATATTTCATATTATGTATATTATCACGGCATTTACTAAGTGTTCTTTATCCTTTATTGTATATTATGTATCACTAGTGTAAATCCGTGCTATGCATATGGATAGTTGATAATCCTTTTTTTTCACATTTTGCAAATATTTTTTTAGTTGCATGAAAACCCAATTTAATACCAATAGTTTAAGTGTATATTATTATTTTATCTTTGAATAAACAAAATATGATTATCCACTTTTCAGAAGAAAATGATTTTTTAAGATAATATAATATTTTGTAGCACAACGATTATCAATGTTCAAGCTGTAATCATACATCCTATTGAAATTCAAAATATATGCATGTACTTTTTGTTAACTTGTTTGGACATGCCATAAAGTAGAGTTTTTTATGCAAATTGAATATATTAGGTGGGTAACAGTTTTTCAAAAGAAGGATGCCTCCAATTTTGTTTATCAAAAAAGAAGAATAACATAAAGAACATGACCAATAAGTATCACAGGGCAGCAAGCATGATGCTAAGTGAATAAAGCAAAAAGTACCTTTTGTCACATCGGTATAACAAATTGGAACACAGTGACGCAAAAAAGGAAAGAATATCAAAATGCAATGTTCATTAACATTTGAATATTTAGTAAATGGTAGATTTGTAGGGAAAAAACTATAGCATGAAAATTAAGGCACTAGGAATCCTAATGCTAATACGCAAAACGGAGGGTCATCAGTCCATGCACGCTAGCAAATTGTAGATGAGGAAGACTTGTATATAATGTTGTAGGGTACTCTGAAGACATATCAAACCCTAAGAAATGCTGCTAATAAATCATTGAAATTATGTACTACGTTGGCTTTGATTGTACAATTGCAACACAAAGTTAGAGTATGAAATGTAACACTCTAAAGTAATAAGCCTTTTTAAACATCCAACATACAAAACAAATTATGTATATGTCATTAAATTAAGATTATGTCTAAATGATTGCAGTAAACTGCTTACCAGTGCATCCTATAATCATTGCAGAAAAGGATAAATCTTAACAAATGTAAAGGACAAGAATTCAAAGTAGTTAATAAAAATATAAATCAATCTTGATTGTCACCCGTGCCATGTTTTTTCAAAAAATGATATAATTTTTTTTGAAGTAATGCTCAATCACCATATTGATTTTTTTTCTTTATCTAAGAGTCAATACATTTCACATCAAGTAACCGAAGTAAAAGTTTTAATGTGAATCCTAAGCTACCAACTGTGTTTATATGAAACATAGTTTAGGCTGTTTGTATACTGACACAGTCAAGTGCCACCAAACAAATGATAGAACTGATAATGCATTGGAAAGAAGTTTGCAAATTAGAATAATTAAGGCATACATAGTATTTTATGATAGCAGCGAATTAAAGTTAGTGTAGAGTAATATTCAATGTATTAGCATGAAATATAAAGCAGTTCAATATACGGTCGAAACAATAATATAATATTGAGAAAGTTGATGGTTTATACGACATACACTACGTCTGATAGAAATGTAATCCGTAGCATTTAGAAGAAAACTGTAATTAATTTTCCATGTAGTAAAAGGTTAAAATGGAAAGCTTATAATTATAAAAAATAACAGAACTAACGTTCATGCAAATATATAACCATAAGATGTAAAGTAAAAAAAACATTTTACAATTCATTTAAATGATAACATACAAATATATTTACAATAAGTATAAATCACGGCCTTGCTAATTTATGCGCAGAAAAGAACTTGCAAATTCCCTCATGAAAGATTCACCATAGTGAAATCCATATTCGATAGTAAAAGTAGGGAAGTAACACATTTGCATTGTATGCAAAAGGTAGTACATAGCTACTTCAATATTTGAGAGGAAAATGTGAAGATTCTTAAAAGAATGGATAGACCAAATCCAATGTAGTGATCGCAAACTAAATCAAATATTTCAAATAGGGAACAACCTCCATTTCAAAAGTCGCAATCATTTCAGAATAGTAAGCACTTCAAAATAATTTAGCCATGAGCAGACTTTATTTAAATTCATGTCATTTAAATGCCAATAACCGATGACTTGGATGGTTGTTTTTTCTGTGCCCTTTTAGGTGTTTAATTTAAACTTGTATGTAAGGAGTGTCTCAAAATAATGGGTGTAATGTTCGGTGTATGATCGGTGATAATTAAGAGGTGTAGTATTTTGTTATATGGTATGAAGTAAGTAGCAGAAATCAGTGGGTCGGTACATGGTGGCCTCTCAGCCATGTAATTTGACTCGATATACCAAGCAGTCTATATACCGTTGCGTATTGATATTTCAGTATAAATAACTGCCATTAGCATGGTAGAAAGCAATGGTTTAAAGACTACGGTTAGAAAATGACTGACTACGGTTAGAAAATGAGATTTTGCTATAAATACAGTGCATATTATTCAACATTGCTAGAACGACAATATTCATCAAACTTCATTTTGTTTGTTTGCAAACTCAGCATATGGATGGGTGAAAATCATATAGGCTAAGTTATGATTTTTATGAGGTTGGTGTTTTCTTGCGATAACCAAACCTTTTTCATGTGTTAGTTGAGAACAAATTTCGTAGAGATTGAACGTACATGTGTAATATTTTAGTATTCATCTTTATCTTTGCAGCACAAAAAAATAAACAAATGGATTATTGTGTAGTGTAAGGCAAAAACTGATGCATTGTTGAAAATCAAGTAGTTTGGTGCATAGTCTGATAGCATTCAGCCATTTCAGAAATTTGTATAAAGCTTCCGACTAAGTTAAATTATTATATGTCGCGGTCACCAAATAGTTATAATTTTCTTTTTCCATTTTTTATATAAATATCATTAGTAAACTACTTAAAAGGTTATACTTGGTTGTCATTGCATTTCAATTAATGACATACTTCACAGACATTGTAAAGGACTCACATTGGGTCAGGTAACACGATACTTTAGACTTTCCAAACACAACAATGACCTATGCATGGAAGGGAAGATTTACCCTTCGGTTCTATCTCCTCTATAGAATTTACTGGTTAGGATGAAAGGTTTGATACGTATCTGTCGGCCAACATATCTTGAAATATTTTTGCATGGTTGAATTTGAGTAATGCAACACCCAATACTGATTGAGAGAAAAAGGTAATTCGCAAGTGTAATAAAGGACTTTATTGGTAATTAGTAGTATACATGTGGTTAGAAAAGCACCGATAGTAGATAGAAGGCAGTGCTCATTTAGAAGTTAATAGAGCGAGAACAAACAATGAAAAAAAAGAAAATCACCGCACAATATAGCATGATTACGAAAGTAGTGTATAATGGATTTAAAATACCAGTAGATGTCTTGTTGATGAGATATGGTGAAAGACATAGCACTACATAAAATAAGATGAATGCTAATGAGCAAAACATGAAGTAGGACAAAAATGTAATGCTTTATTCGACACTACACATGGACGAAGTTTAAAAGATGCATTACAAAGTAGAAAGTAGTGGTAGATAACCAAGTAAAGTCATTTAAATCACATAACGTCATGCGCTAGTTTTTCATTTTAGTGGTCACTCCCATTTGGAATATAGTGTTGTGGTTCATGTTGTTGGTGGTGAGTAGTATATCTGATAGTTTCATGGTCAGTGTAACAACTTTCTTTTTATATATTAATTATGTTAGGGTGTTTGCTCTCTTTATTAATGTATGTAAATTGGCTTTATCTTGTCAGCACCATGTTTTCCATGCAGCTGCACACTATCCTCTGTTGCAGTGGTGACCTTGCTTGATACCCTTATGTGACACATCACCATGATTTCCGTTAGCCTTTGAAAATTCCTTTCACTTTTTCGATGCCATTAACCTATAAACAAAAGAATCTTCAGTTCAATTTTGTTTCCCCTTTCTTTGTAATCCATTCAAAAATTTACAGGTAGGAAACATTTAGATAAGTAATCAACAATGAAGACAAAACCTTTCAAAATCAAATGCAGCCAAATGAAGTTATGCACAACAAACAAAATGAAGGTATAAGAGATAATTTGAAGTACAGGTATCCAGCAGCCAGTGCTTATTTATGTGAGCATCTTCTAGAAAGTCGACAGGTAATTTGTGAAATATTTATGAATGATTTAACATAACTTTATCTTGTTTTGTATATATAGCTGCTGTGATTAAGTATAACTTCACCTCCAATGCAATGAAGGAAGAACACTAAATAAATAAAGACTATAAAAACTGGTCAAAGAAAGCCTATAATTGCTATGATTAAAGCATAAACGTTCAAACCCGTCACACGTTCACCATCATTCATAATTTCAACAGATGCTAAATTTATTCTAAGACCTAAAAACAATTGCATAAATGAAAGTTAGATATAAGCAACAATAGGAAAGAAAGACCGATACCTAATACTGAAGAAGACTACTATTTCACGTCAATGGGATGAGGAAGGTCGAGCATGCCACCGTAGTAGCCATAGCTATCAAATTCGTCAATTTGAATAGAAGTCGAAGAGACCATCTAGTCGAAAATAATCAAATTTTGAAGATTGCAATCGTTTATCGCCTATTGCGGTAGATGAATTTGCCAATTGATTCGCCGCGTGGAGGTATTTCATCAGGGTACAGTGGCGGATGATTAGTGATATGGAAATCAGGTTTTAGGTCGGGAAGTAATCGAAATTTATTTAGGGTTTTTTTTTCAAATGAGAGGGGAATGAATACAAAGTGAATTGTGATGGAAGAAGGAAAAACTGATATCGACGATAATAGGTAAAAAAGAAGGAAAGCACGTCGCAACCGTTGAGTTCAAAATTTCAGCAGAATGCTTGTGTGCTCTTGGAATGGAACCGAGTAATAATATATAGTATAGATTCTACCTTGCATACGCATGAGTTTAATGCTTTGTGCTCATACTATGTACGTATACGTGAGTTTTATATACAATGTTTAAATACATACCATTGTTAACCCAAGGGAATATTCACATGTGTAAAACCAATATCGCCTCATTCTCTGTATTACCAAATAGTATTACCTAGTGATACTCTTTGGTAGTATGGGTCTAAAGACGAGGTCTTATAAATGATATTAAAGTAGGTTCAAAACAATATATTGTTTATATGAGACACAAGTTAAGACCTTAGAGTTCTTTTCCCCTTGGGTGTGTTGGATTATTATCCATAGTAAGGAATAATAGGAATATATATATATATATATATATATATATATATATATATTACATATTATACGATGATTACTAGGGTAATCATCTATCGTCGTATTTGTATTTTACTTATTATAAAATACTTGTCTGTTGTATCTTCCAAGAGCCAGATTTTGTATGAGATACATTGCATCCGATAAGGGTAATGAAGATTTAAGTAATTACCTAACCAGTAGGGTTGGGCTTTGTTGATGAGTAGTGGACTAAGGTGGCTTAGTATTGATCTGTTGTATCTTGATCCGTTAGTGATCATAATGTGCAGTGCAAACCGATGAATTGCTTTTAGTTGAGCACATTGATTGGTCTGGTTCTTTTGATGTTTGTTTAGTTGCGATGAATTTGGAAAATTTATTTAAGAAAGTATTTAATAGTAATGAATAAGGCGTTACAGTGTCTTCAGTGTTGAAGTTACCACCAGGGATTTTGGAGATTGTATTTTATGTAAAAATAACATGCTATTATATATATAGACACCATTAATTAAATTATGACATGAATTTAAATTTGATGTTTACTTATTGTCATGGATGAATGAGTATGATATTTGTTTATAGATGTATGATGTTTGAATTATTAAAAGTAATTTATCATTTTAATGTATATTCGGAGAGCACTAGTAAATATTTCAGTGTAAGCAAGCATATGTTTTTGATAAAGTATTGGGGAATCTTTTGATTCATATATATATAAAGGATTAGGGAATGTTTTATAAAGACAAGAAAATGTTTCAAGTTGGAAAATCCTTTGATAAAAGTATATATACATAGACGTGATATTTGGTTATGTTCTGGAATGAAAGTAAAATAACTAAAAGGTGTGTATATATATAGAGTATATAAAAGAATTTTAAAATAAAATTGTGTTAATTTGTCGATTTAGTGTTTGAGAATTATAATTGATGCGTTTGACCAACGCTATCGACATGAATTCCTAAATGCTAGGATGAGACATTTGGACATGCTACTTTGAAAAGTTAAAATATTTTGTTAAGATTTCAATATTTTGAAAAGTTTACAATATTCTGAAAAGTTTAAATGTTATGTTTTGAAAAGGATTTGAATTGTTTAAAGGATTTAATAATATTTTGTAAAGACTTAAGTGATTTGAAAAGGTCGAATTATTTTGGAAAGAAATAAATCATTTAAGCAATGTAAAAGCAATTTTTGAGTGATAAAATAATGGTTTTGGAAAGTGTTTTATCTATTTCAAAAGGAAATGCATGTTGTAAAGAAAGGCAATAATATATTTTTAAAGATATTGTGGAGATGAAGTGAAATTTTAAAATAAATATTATCAGCTGTATTTTGAAAATTTCATAGTTTTGAATATTTTGATTTTGTGGCTATGGGTGTTTTGATAGATTATACGGAGTAGATTTATACAAAGAGGTATATTATTTGGAAAATTATTTTAAGATGAGAAAACAGATACTATTTTTATGTAAGTAATGATTTGTTTTGAAACGGTAAATATATTTTATAATTGTAAATATTTTAAGCAACTATTGCCGCTATTGAACACAAGTTGACTGTTGAGGTTGCTAGCAAGGCAGTATTAATCACACAATCAATATTGTAGCCAACTGACATATGTATTCACTAAAATAAACGGTGATGTAATGTCATTATATTTTGTAGCATTTGTTAGTTGTACATGTGCGTGCGTGCATTCGTGCGTGTGTGTTATATGTTGAGATAAATTGTATGAGATTTATGAATGTTTGTATAAAACTTGAATTGGTTTTAATAGATGTAAAATATGCACTAATAATGTGTAATAAGGAATAAAATTATAATTTGTAGAGTTTTGAATAATATTTTTATAACTAAAGGAAATTATAATTTATTTATATTTGGAATAAATTTGTAGGGTTTTGAATACTTTAATTTACGTGGATATGAAGTAATTTATATAGCTTGAATATTTTGATTGTGAGAATATAAATGTTGTAGAGAATTTTAATTTTCCAAACGTAGTATTTGTGGATAAGAAAATTATATTAAGAAAGTATATGTTATTATTATGCTGAAAGGTATTAGTGAAGATTTTATTAAGATAACTTATAAAAGTTATTTTGAGAAATCAGTTTTAGAAACTGGATATGATGATTTATACATACATATATATTAAATTTAATATGAGGTTTACAACGAATTATTGATTTCAGATATTTTTGAATTTTTGTAAACAAGAAATGTTTTAGAAAAGTATAATTTTATGAGGAAAGTGTATATCATTATATTAATGGGTATTGGTAAAGTTTAAATATTTGGATATTTTGAAATTTTAATATTTTAATTAAAAGGGCATTTTTTTAATAAGTATATAATAAGAATTTGTTTAGACAAGTTTGCAAAATTTTAAACATGTACTATTTGAGGGAAGATATATTTTATGAATTAGTATTGTTAAATTTGAAATAATGTTTTTAATGAAAATATATGAAAAAGTTTTAAGTAAATTCTTGGAAAGTAATATTTTTGAAAGTGTTATATCATATTGTGAAGTGAAAATTTTAGTGAAAGCTATTCGAGAATGGGTTTGATTTTAGTTGAAATATTTTGAAGTTAGTTAATGAAATTCGAATTTCGAAAAGTATTTATATTATTTTTTAAAAAAATGATAATTTTGGGGAAAATATTTAGAAAGGAATTTATTAATATAAAGCATTCTATAATTTTGGTAAGTAATTTCCAATTTTGGTGACTATATTTTGAAATAGAAAGTAATCAATGGACTATTATTTATTAGCATCTTTGAATAGTGATTTATGAGTTAAGTATTTCAATATTGTAAAGATAATTAGGATGTTTTATATTTATAAATATAAAAGAATTTACTAGAATGAATGAGAGAAGATTTATATTGTTTTGAGTGTTGTGAATTTCGGAACATCTTCGTGCCATAAAGATTACTGCAAAACATCTTGGAAATTCTAACATTTGAGAAATAACTTAATGATTGTTTTTGCAAATATTGATATCTTGAGAATGAGTTCAACTAAACTCAAAGCCCGTAGTTTCAGTGATGGACGAGGATGATAAATTGGAGTCTTTTAATAAGCCACCGATGAAAGGTCTAACCATTGATTCTTGTGCTACTCTATTTGGTACTTATCGGATCGATGCAGATCTATTATACATGCCGACTTGAGGTAGTACAAATAGAGTATCGTAGAATTTGTTTTGATGGTTGTTTGTTTCATATTTAAACATAAATTGTTGATTTTGTAGTTAAGCGAGGAGTTATCAGCTTAGTTATAGTTTTCCCTAAGGAGAAATTGCGATGATGTAATTTTCTTGAAAGGGAAGTCTGTAACAACCCGGTGTTGAGCAATAATTAGTTAAAGTTAATAATAATGATTTAATTGATTAAAATGGATTTTAAAGATTAAATAAGAATACTTTTGGATTTATTAGGGAATAATGAAATTTAATAATAAAGTATCTAGTGATGTGATCAAAATTGTTTTATGAATAATTATTTCTTTAAAGGATTATGTAATATACTATATTAGAAATAAATACTTTAGAATTTTAAATTATTCACAAGTGATGAATTTAACAATTTTGAGGGATATTGATATATCAAATTTGAAATTGTATTAATCGATATTAAAAGCGATTGAAATATTTTTATAAAGTTTAATATTTAAAATAAATAAGATTAGGATTTCATTTTAAAGGGAAGATAATTTTTATAAGGAATTTTGTAATTTATTTAATAAATGTATGAAAAAATGTAACTAAGAAATAATTTAAATGAAATGAGTTAAAATATGGGAATAATATTTTAAAAAATTACACGATGAATGAGAAATGAAGATTTTATTTCGTAAAAATTTGAAAGTGGAATTTTGAAGTAACATTGGGTTGATAAAAGAATTAAAATAGAAGTAGGCTAATTAAGGAATTTTGATATAATTAATTCAAATAAAGGAATTTATTGAAAATAAATTATATAAAATTTCATAATGTTGAGTAAATGCATTAGTGATGTATATATGATCTTCATTTGAAATTTCATAGTGTTTTGAGTTGAGTAAAAAATTGTTTGTAAGGGAAAAGAAGAGAAGAAAGAAATTGAATGGGTTAGGATTTGTGTATGGCCCAGCCAAACTTTTTCTTCATGAACCCATACCCAGACAATCCTTTGTCTAAATTTATCTCCATTCTTTACTTAAGCATTTTAGGTTTAAGTCCCTTCTTTATTTTTCATTCTCTTCTTCATGAAGCAAATTTATTTCATAACCCTTCCGCTCTTCTGAAAATCAAAAAATAGAAATAAAGTCCTTAAAATTCCAAAATTAAAATATGTTCTTTCAACACCACACAACACCACTAGATATGAAGAAGATTGCATTTTGATCAAGTTTTTTTCATGGAGGGATTTGTAACAAAGAGACAAGAGGAGAAGTTAGAAACAGAAGAAGAAGTAGTAAACAGGCTAAGTTGATTGTTTCTCACTCACTACTATATCTAAGTACATGTATCTTGAAATGTTTGAATTTCTTGTGTGTGCATATTCCTTGAATCTTGCATAGGCTTATGTTTGTATCGAATTTGGATCGGAATTGTCATCGAATATTGCTTTATAATCCTACGACCGGTAGGACTACCGGTCAACCACTGGCGGTCGACTAGTGGCCTTTTTGGTTGCACAAACCTTGCCTGCACTTAAAAAATATATATAATATAAATAAATAAAATATATTTGTATACTGAATAAAATAAAAATTGAATATATGATTTTATAGATAAATGTTATTGTTTAAATTTAGTATTTATATGTATTTAAAAGTTATTTAATTTATTGGAAAGGAAATCCAATTTGGATTACAATAATGATTTAAAAGCTTTATAATTCTACAAAATAAGAAGTATTTTATAATCAGCATTCTAAATCTTTTAAAATATATTTTATAAATCAACTAGTTTAAATAAGAGTATGACTTATATATTTGATGAATGAAGTTTTATTATGCTTTCCTAATTTCTAAGCTCTTCTATGTTGATTTTAGATGTTATGGATGATTCACCATCAGATATTGTTTTGATTGGTTGCTTTTGATGTGATTTATACGGTGATGACAATTTCTATATTATTTCATGATATTTAATTTTGTGTAACAAGGAATTAGAATAAACAGAGTCATAGCACCATCTGGGATGGGGCATTCAGTAATGTTTCATTGATTTTTCTTTGAACTTGTTATATAGAATAATATTATGTATAGCAAGTGTAGTTTACGAGCATTAAGTAATAATTCGAGTTACACCAGAGGGTATAGGATGCCTATGTTAATACTTGTTCGATTACTTTCTTTAAGTAGATGTCACCCGTCAGGGTCGAGTTTGTGGGTTATTATATTTATGGTGATGCGAACTTAGAGTGAGTAGCTTAAGATCCATAAGTATGTCTATTTATTATGAGTATACGCCTATTATATATCATGGAGTAAACCAGATTGGCTAGTATCTATCATAGCGGCCTAATTGCGAGGCGCTCCTTGAATCCATGACACACCTTTTGATGTGTATATGGCTAAGAGTTATGGCTGAGAGCCACTGCCCCCTGTCACTTAGGCCAACAATCTCTTATCATTGGGGCATTTACAAGGTCATGACCATAGCATAGCCTAGTCTTGCACTATATGGATATTAGGCCATGATGACCATTGAGGTAACCGAAGACTATATGACTACCGTTGAGAGTATGTAGGAAGGATCCTATAACAAGCTGAGAGCTGTCAGTATCCCATATGGGTATCGTTGATACAGACACTACTTATTCAGATATAGGAGATTATTGTGTTTATGGCTGAGAGCTGTTCGGATCGTTTGTTGAGACAGATGCCAAAATAGTTACAATAATGCTGAGCGCACATAGGATTGAGAGTCCAGATGACTATCTATGATACTAGTTGAGCAGATTATTTCATTGGATGAGAGCCATGTCGATTACTATGAGTCTGAAAGTGTTGACGGTCATTACGTGGTTATAGATCTCTTAAATTATTCACTGGAATTCATTTCAATGAAGTTTTGTAACCCCGTATACATTGATTATACCATCACCAAGGATAGCTAGAGATGCTAAGAGCACAGAGTTAGACCCTACACCTATCTTTTATGCAATTATCTGAGAGACGACCTTGGCTACCGAGGGTGTGCCATATTTGTATTTTCAAGTATGTTTGATTTGGATTGTTGTGTATTTTCATTTATGTTGAGTATGAAAGATATATGTATGTCTATTACACGATTATCTGAGAGATAATACTAGGCATTGCTCAAAGCATGTATTATGTAGTTAATGATCCGTTTTACTTGATGTTAGTTGGATATATATATATATATATATATATAGATTGTTTCACCCACTTGATATTGTATGCATAGTATGTAGTTAACCTGACTTTTATATGGGTGTTATTACTTGTGCATAGTTTTGAGATGTGATGTTATTATTCTGATATATATTGACACCTATATATTATACACATTCTGACCCATGTGCTATTTATATAATACTCGGGTCAGTCCGAGACATTTCAGGTTTAGGGACAAAGAGATCAGTTTGTGTTTTATGGCAAAGAGAAGATTTGATATTTAGAATTTGTTGTATATTTGTAGGATATGGATTCCTTGAAAGTATGTCATTATACTATATATATTTAATATACATTGTATATCATTTTGGTCAGTGACATTTTAGATGCTTTTTAATCACTCGGTCTTATATATTTCATATTATATATATTATCATTGCATTTAATGACTCCGTGTTCTCTATCCTATTGTATATTATGTATTGTTCTATATTAGGGACACATGTGTTTATTGCTTTATGCAGATATTATGTATGTATAGGTGGGTTTTATATACGATATTTAAATATGTACCAGTGTTAGCCTAAGGGAATATTCACATGTGTAAGCCCAACATCACCTAATTTTTCGTATTACCAGACAATATTACCTAGTGATACACTTTGGTAGTATGGGTATAGAGATGGAGTGTTACATATCCTCCCATGCTTACTTACATTTTCCAGAGCAGTAAGATCCATCCCTACCCTTTTCTTCTCGGCTTTTTTCTTTAAGCTAAAAAACATGACTAGTATAGACGTAGTGCCTGCATAGTTCAAATAACAACGCTGTTTATACATATAAACTCGTTCATAAGCAGGTTTAGATAAAAAATGCATGCATGCACACACATGTCAAAAAATGTACCATGCGGTGTAAAAATACCAAAAACATAAATAAAAGTATATCTATAAAAGTTACGATGTTGGCATAGAATATCATATTTGCACAGTAGAGTTTCAGTAAAAGCCTTGAACCCTTGTGGATCTAGCAAGTTTAAATGCTATCTTTGTATGTGCTACAAATAAATCCCTCTCCGTGCTAGTAAAATTAGTACGACTAGCTAAAAAGAGAAATGCAAACCAGTGCAGAGAAGAAAATTAAAGGAACCGAATTAAGAGGGAAATGAGTGGTACCAGGTTCTTAAAATAAAGAAACGAAACCGTATTGGTTGGAAATAAAGAAAATTTGGTCTACCTACCTATATGTCTTACTGGGAGAAGCGGGAAAGGCGGATTTCATAGCTTGAACAAAGGAAAATCCACTATGGTCTAAAAAAGACTCTTGCATACAGAATATATAAAAGAGCAGTTCTTAGCAAGGGCAGGGATCAGATGTTCAACATATAAAATATAAGTGCATGTCAAAAGAAAGTAGGATATAGGATCTAGCTGGACTGGGGACAAAACAATAATAGTTAGCCACTCTTTGATAAGCAAGTGAAAGGGAAGGTAAAGGCTGCATCAGATATTCTTCGACGTCAAATAAATATACCCCTCTAAGGGGAGATGAGTGCGCCCTGATGGGAAGGAACCCTAAATTCATAGTCATTAACCCTAAAATGAGTTAAGATACTCCCAGTCTGGCTTTCTTCATGTATGGCTGAAGTTAGCTCGATAAAAGAAGAAACAACCTGATATACTAGGAAGATCGTCAAAAACTATAAAAAGCTAAAAGAAGGGACAATTCAACATCAAATTTCACAAATTAGTTTAATTTTACAAAGAATTAAGAGACCAATTGCTACATTAATAAACCAACGAAATGAATTTACATAGACATTTTATCGAGCAACTTAAAGACATATATATATATATATATATATATTTATGTACACTTACAGTAGATGAAAAATAAATTAGCTAAATCGAGTTGATAAGAAAAAAGGAAGAAGAAGGAAGAGACAAATTTAACTTGCCATTGATGATGATTAAAGCTCGAAAGTGAGGAGATACTATGATGAAATCACAATGTCTTATATGAATTTTTGGGACAAGTAAAAGAGAAAAAAAAGAAAAACACACACACACACATTTGATAAAGAAACCTCGACTTTAAAATTCAAACGACATAAGAAATAATGGCCGTTAAATGCTAATGATGACTGATATTCACAAAAAACTAAGTGAATTTCTCATAATACAAAATAATTCATTTGATAATGGTAAGAAAAAACAACTACTCTATGAAAACACATGCAAGAAGTAGTAAACGTGAAATTATTGATTAGACAACTCAAACAGTTGGGTATGAAAATAGCAAGTTCAGCCTAATATACATTAGCTGACTTAGGAGGCAAGTGTCACACCCATTTTCTCTTATAACATATATTAAATAGATTAAGATATATAATACCAACTGACTACATGAATTAATGGGAAAATTGGGCTATTCCTCCATAAAAAAGTAAATGCATGTTGGATATGGACCAGCCGCTGTGGAAGAAATGGGTGAATTTCAATTTTTTTTACCATTTTGGATGTTTGATGGGCCTATGAAGTCTAAATACACTTATATCTGAACTAAATCTTATTTTAAATAAAATCAAAATTTTATTTAATTTGGTGAAATTTCTTTTCAAAAGGGTTTGAATATTATATAAAATTAAATGAATGAGTGTATCAAATACACCTACATGTGTAGCATTTACTATTAAAATAAATATAAGAAGGAAACGTTTAGTTTCCTTCTCTAATATTTATACAATTAATTAAGGGAGTAAATAAATTAATTGAAGAGAACCTCTCGTTTTTGTCTCTGATTAGATTGATAGTATGTCAAATTAACATATTAACATTTTAAACGAATGTTTTATTAGGAATGCATTACTTCAATTTGATTTAATTAATTGCAAATGATTCTGAGCACATTACATGCGCCAACATGTATAGTGTAAGTGCAACATATAAAAGTGTACAAAGCTAATGTAAATATTACATAGGTGTTGGGATATACACCACAAATGACACATTTTCTATCTATATATGCCTTTGTCTTCCTGAATATGAATAATTTATTTACTTAGTAATACATACATACATACATACATACATACATACATACATACATACATACATACATACATACGTGCATACATACACTGTAAATACACACACATATATACAATTAATATTTAGCACAGCAATTCAAATAAAATATATTTTATTTCAATTACAAGTAGTAAACTAAGGTATGCTATTATGTTTCAATTATCTACTTTGTCAATCAACTCTCTCCGACGATGGTAAACTGCTTTATCACATGGAACAATTCAGAGTATGTCTCTTGACCTCTAGTGAGCTCTAAGTTCTATTACGAATCATATCATGACATTGTTATCATATAACAATGTTAAGAGATTCTCAATATTTGGAATCAGCTCAGTTACTAACTCGCGCACTTATAATTTTATATACATTATTTATAGTACAGAAATATTCAAGGTGATGTACGTAGCCTTTTGTCATTGAATAAGCAATAGTCTTTTATTTAAAACATTTCCAACTGAAAGATTCTTAACTTGAATTTATTATTGACATACTACGCTCAATATGACTTATGAAGTTTGAGTTCGAACACTCCTTCATAAGGAGTTTTTGTTTCTGTAAACAATTCTTTAGTATTTGATAAGTACACACAAGAACACTTCAAACAACCATTTAATGATATTGATTTTGATTTGATATTTGCTTCATGTATCAAATATATAAACAAATCATGATATCGTGAACAACATAACATGTATGATAATTACTTTTGCCAATGAAAAGGAATCAATCTTACATGTTTCGTATTAAACATTTTAATAAGGTGTCCTTGCATATCATTTGGGACATTCCCGACATCTTTCATACTTACTATAAAAGACATCATTTATTAATCCAATGTTGAGTATTAAAATAACTAAGGCTGATTTTAACACAAGTATATAGTTAAAATCAACGTGTTATTTACTTATAATTTAGAAATATCAATTTACCTTTTAACATTCTTTCTTATGAACAAATGCTTCCTCTGCACTTTGATTGAAAATCAAACTATTTGATATTTCTATCTAAATAATTATTCAATCTTGATGCTTATAAAATGTACATTCGTATATTTTTTGGATCATATCCAAAGACTCACAAACTCATCAATATCGCTCCACTGTCTTTGAGACATTTTTGGTTAACATGTATAAACAACATGCTCTAAATCTTGATTTAGAATTTTCCATTTCAATACATATGTACCAAAACACTAGGACTTATTAAACGATAATTTTGTGAGTAAATCCAAATTGACTTGAACATGTTGAGTATCGAATCTATTACACTGATTTCAACAGTTGGAATTTGCGATATTATTCTTATCAACATTGCTCATTTAATTACAACTCATTATTCTTACTCACAAAGACACAGTCTTGGTCGGTGGATCTTATCCCTTCAGTTACGACCGCCAAATTCAATGTAACGACCCGGGATTTTAGACATTCCGAGTTGTGAATATTAATTTATAATATTCAATCATATTGTATTCTTATATACAATATTTCCATAAATTAATAATTAATAATCTTATGAAATTTCCCAAATCAACATAGTTTGAATTTTCAAGTATGTATTAAATTTTAGATTGGTTTAAATGAAATTTCTCATACATATTTTGTTTTGAAAAAAAAATATTATATGTGCGGATTGTTTGGAAAACATATATGCATTTGTCTGAGAGATTAAATGTGTATATTATATTCTTTAAGATAGACTATATTAAAGGATGCAAATTTATTAAAATCAAGTAGTCATATATATCGGAAATAATAAATTTACACATAATGAGAATGGGAATTTATGACATCAAATTAAATAGAGATGTATACAGAATTTGCATAAATTCATAATAAAGAAAAAGTGAAATATGAGATTCCGGTATACAATGTTGTCTGTATTAACTAAATAGAAGTATTAAGATTTTAAAATAATGATATATTGAATTAGGAAAGAATAAATGAATAATGATAAGTTGAAAAAGAAAATTTAAATATTTAAGTTGACAGAATGTTATAAATAAATAGATGTGTATATGATCAAGTCAATAATTGGAAAAGAAACCATATACACCTAGATAACAAGTAATTTAAAACATTCGTAGATAATATATGTCTATATTATAAATAAAATTTTGAATATAATTATATATATACATATAAGAAGGATTTAATAATAATTTTATACTACTGTGAAGTTTTATAACACCGAGTATTTAATATTGAAGTCATTCTATCTATAACTTTTGTATATGAATATTTTGATGTAGAAAGTAACGTTCTATTTAAAACCCTTTGTATCTTTATAAAAACAAATAAGACAAGAAATTATTTTAATTTACTGAGTTTCCGCTTTTATTTCATGGTATGGACGACAAATGCAAATTTTAATTAGGTCAAAAGCAAAGGCAAAACTTTAGTTATTTGGTAATATTTGTTTAAATTAACATATTTTTTTTATAAGACGAATAAATTAAGAAATGACATTTCAATGTAATTTCTTATTATTTTTACTTTTAAACGTATAGAAAACGATACAAATATTATTTTGATTAATCACGTAAATTATGAACTGTTTAAATTTTGAATATATTTGCATCCTTTTTTAATAGTGTATGATTTACTTTATTCTAAAAGAAAAAAAAATGATAAGAAGAAGGCTGTAAATTATTACAGTAAGTAAGAAACAAGAAAGCATAATATAATAAATATTAATTTAAGTCGAGTAAGCCGGGAAGAACTAAGATACTAATTTAAATTACTTTTCAAATTTTTTATTTCACCCTAAACACAAACACTTAATTCAACAACCAAGGAATATATCCATTCACATACTTAAATAAGTACATGTGTATGCCTTTGTAATGATTCCTGTCAGCATATATATATATATATATATATATATATATATATATATATATAATTGTCCTTGTTCCAATCCAAATATATATACATGTATTTGTCCTTGTAATAAATCTCTGCCAGCACATGTATTAACCAGATAAAGATTAAGTACATATACTTGTCTTGATTCAAATCAAGGTACAAATACTTTTGGTAAACCTATTAGTGTAAGTAAAAAGAAATAATGTAGAGGTTAGTAAACCTATTACCGTAAGTAAAAAGAGGTAAAGAAGCAAACAATAATCACGGCAGTAAGATTGTCTGATGAAAGTAAAACAAATATCTAACAAAAATCTATAGTTTCTTTCACAATCTTTTCAGCAGGAGTAAAATCAAATTACAGACCAACAAAATGGCAACCCCAGCATACATTTTGTCTACTCTATTCCCCGTTCCCGATTGCAACTGCATCTATATAACTGAACCATTTCAGATTCAAGTTATTGAAAATTATAAGCATAAATTCAAGAAAAACTAAGATGGTTAAGGTCTTAAGCAATGAGAGATTAAGAAGAAGAAGCAGTGTTCTGTTAATAAGAAGAATCAGTGGAATATTTGTCATTTGAATTCAAAACTCTGGGATTTTAAGAAGTTGTTTAAAGATTCAATTTCAACTCTTAGTCAAGATCTCTTCTTCAGGTTTTGAAGCTTCTGGTATCGATGAGGAAGGTGAGAAACTAATTTGTTAAATCCTGGGAATTTAAATTTACTTTGTACTGTTTAACAAACTATAGTGTTCATCTGCCTTCAAAAATCTACATCTTTCCACCTATGCTATATTTTAGGTTGATGTAAACTAGAAAATTGTTCATTTGCAAGTATAGTTTGTGGGAAAAATAAATTTGTGAAGATTTGTGTGGTGTAACTCGAGTGAGTACTGTTTTACAGTGGGAACTCAACTAAAGTCAAAACTTTAATGTTTTTAATTTTATAATTTAAGTATGCAATCTCAATCCTTATATGAAAATATGATTTTTAGTGGTTAATGGTAACTACCCGCATATTTGTCGATTTTATATTTAAATATTTTATTTGAATATTTTATTGATACTCGGAATTTAGTCCGAAAAGCTACTTTTTGCATACGGTCGAATTAGGACTCGGGATCACTTCCATTGAGTTCAAAATGACGTTTGCAACCTTTTTGAGTATAAACTTTGATATATTTGGAGCTAGTCAAAAATTTGACCATTTTCACTTTGGGTTTGGGTTCGTGTTCAGCCCTATGTTTGACTTATACTCAAAACTGAACTCCTCCCCATTCACTCTCACTTTCTCCTCTTTTCAGTTCTAAAGCATCAATGGTGGGAGAGATGGGAAATTAAAACTCCAAAACCCTAGTTTCCTTTTGCAAATCAAGCTCTAGCTCCAAACTAAAAGAAGAACCCATTGGTAAGCTTCTCTTCTTCTTCTCCAATTCTTTCTCTCTTTGATTTCAGAAAATTCCTAAACCTAATTTGGGAAATATTTCTCTTTTTAGCTTAGAATCAAGCTTCTTGAGTTGGATTTGAAGAGTGGTTGATTCTACTTTGCTTTCAAGCTTCTTCTCCAATCGTTTGGGTTCAAAGGTGAGATTTTTATCTCGCATCTTAGTCTATAACTATCTTCGATTGTTAGGCATGAATTCCTAACACTTATTCGTGTGCATTTGCTTTTCGTTTGGATCGATTGTTAGGCATGAATATTCCTAACACTATCTTTCTTCAAATGATTTCAACACTATTTTATTACAAAGCTTGTTTTCTTAAACCGTTTTCCAATCTATTAGTATATACAAGCCTTTACCTCACTCGTATGAGAAATCTAATTAAACGACTTAGTAAAACGAGTGGTATGAAATGCTTGCGTTTACTTCGTTGGTTAATTCTTGGACTTGTTCGATTGAATCTCTTGTGACAATTTTCTAGTGGAGATCTACAATTTGTTCGTAAATATTTAAGTTAAGCTAGTGGTTATGGGACATGAAGCTAAGCTCATATTTTACTAGCTTACTGTAATTGACACTTCTCTTTGATCATGACGATCATTTTAAGATTTAGACTAGCAATTGTGCGATGTCTCTTTGTTTCGGTGTGATTTCGACTCACACATGTGGGGTAGCTCCCCATGGTCTTCGGGCCATTCGTGTGCCAAAAATTAATGGCTAGCTACCATGAGATAGCTTCTCGTTCGTGTGATACATATGTTGGTGAGCTTTAATGCTCCCGTTCGTGTGATAGGCCTCCCCCCTTTCTTGTGATTTCTGGATTTCGTGTGTTGAATTCTGGAATTTATGCATCACCTATTTTTGTGATTTCTATTGATATGCTTTATCAATTTTTATGCATTGGTGAATTCGTGTGTCATTGACTTGTTGTGAATTCAAGTTCTGGGTATGAAACCCTTTTTGGGTCTTTGTGAAGATTTGTGTGATATTGATTAATCTCATATTGAGTTTCAATTGCATACTTACAGTAGTATGCCATTATGGTTATCATATGTTTATGCCATATCTCTTATTCTATATCATGTCGTCTGATATTTATAGCTAGACTGATCCGTTTATTATTTTCTTATTAAATAATACTCGGGTCAGACCGAGATGTTACAGGTGCTTCTGCTTGACTTCTCCTCAGGGATTTATTACTCTGACTTTTGGCTAACTACTTAGATTAGTAGTTTATTTTGTTGTATACACTTGAGATATGGACTCATAGATGTATTCTTTTGTATAGCACGTGTTGCTATTCTTTTGTATTATTGTGGATCTTTTTGACCACTACCCTGATATACACTTTCATGTGTTAGTTATATATTCATATCTTCTTCGCCTTTGTGATATGAATTATCTGTGACTGATTTGTGTTATGCTTATTTCTATATTTGTTTCCGAATATTATTATAGCCACTGTGTAGTAGCTTTGTGTTTGTATCGGTATGTTGGATTTCCTCTTGAAATAAAATGCATGTTATACTATCTGATATATCGGTGCTCGCGCAAAGCAATTACACGGATGGTCGCTCCTCAACAGCCTTATTCTCCGTGCTAGTTGACAGCATTACATCGTAGTGTTCTTGGCTAGCATGGGTATAGAGGTGGGGCGTCACAGCTTGGTATCAGAGCGAAACTTCGAAACAATATGGAATATTATAACAAGGATCATCGTCCTAGGTCCATCTTAGGAGTCATGTTTTAGGATTTAATTCGAGTCTTCGTACCGATTCATCCTATTTTCCTTATGATTCCTTGTTTTATCTATCAAAATTGCTTGATATTTATTTTGAGAATAGCTTTTCTCCTTCTTTCTTTTCTAAAGGAAGGGAAATGGTTAGTCCTAACAGTCTAGCGCTGGGCAATCCAGTAGCCCTTCTCTGGATGGCGCATTCATGTCTGCCCAACAAATTTTGGATCTTGTAAAGAATCAAGAGTTTATCTATGCTTTGAGTAAGAACCCCAAAATGGTTCTACCTTTGAAACTTGAAGTTTCTTTCAATCAGCTTGTGGATGTTACTCTTCTTCATGGAGAGGTTGGTAAAGGAAATGTTTGTGATATTGGTACTTCCAAGAAGAGGCATATTACGTTCAAGAGCCTTAACCCCAATAAGAGAGTGAAGCAAACAACTTTTGTAGCAAAGACTTCAATCCCTAATCATGGAGGATGCTACAATTGTAATTCTAAGGACCACTATGCAAAGGAGAGTCCGGAGCCACTCTTTTGTCGCTATTGCAAAAATACAGGTCATCATATTTCTTCCTGCCCCAAACTTCAAAGCGAGAAGAAGGTGGAACAAGAAATTTCGGTAGCCAAGGCTCCTACCCCAAGTCGTAAACTATGCTACAATTGTGGTTCCACGGACCATTATGTAATTAAGTGCCCGAAACCCCTTTATTGTCGCTATTGCAAAGACTCGGGTCATCTTTTATCTGCATGTCCCAAACTTTTGAACAAGGACATGAGAAAGCTAAATATTGTGCAAGCCCCTAGCAACACTTCTCTTGGTCAAGGTATTTCTTATTCGATCCTTGATGACATTTGCTTTGTGATTATCTTGTTCGTGTTCTTTTTGATATGGGTTCCACCTCACTATTTTATATCAAAAGAGCTTGTTGATTCTTTTCCTTTAAACAACTTTGGGATTGATGACTTCTTTGAGGATTGCGAATGCGGATGGTAGATATGCAACCCTTAATTTGTTTCTTTTCATTGATGTCGAAATTATTTTATGTGATTTTTCTTTCCGAGCCGACTTTTACTTAGGCTTCGGAATTGATTTTTGTGAGGATTGGCTCAATCGTTGTGAAGCCTATATCCTATTTTCCGTGTGGACTACTTATCTTCGACATTCTTAATCTCTTAAGCAAATTTCTATTTCTCCTTTGTGATTTCGATTCCAACTTAATGGCATCATTTTATTCTTTAAGCCCTCAAGATGAGAAAAGTGTTATTTCTCTTATCTAAATAATTTGTGAAACTTTTCCGGTATTTTTGAGTTTGTCTTAGGATTATCACCTAAGCAATATCTTGTGTGGTGATAAGGTCTTCTTAGCTTGACCTTGCCATCGTTTTCATTTGGCTACGAGTTGCGGGAGTTCGCATTCCACTTACCGCATTCCGCACTCATTACGATTCTTATGAATGACTTATTTTGTCATTCAGTTTGTCCAGCTTATTTCATCCATTTTATAAATCGAATATTCTATGAATATTTCAATGATTCCATTCTTGTATTTATTGAATTTGGATGAAAATAGAAATTTAAAATTTTGCAAATCTTTTTCATAAGATTTATTTATAAGTACAATTGGATTTTGATCTTAAACGAGCAAAGACTATTCTCAAAACTTTTAAGAGATATTTTCATCATATAGAAGATGATTTTGTGATTGTATTGCCCGTTGGGTGCTTTAAGAATTCTGGTCGATGCGCTTGATCAACGTTATCGATAGGAATTTCCTAAACGCTTAGATGTGACAGTCAGACACAATAATTGACTTATGTAAATTTTTCTAGAAAGATTATTGCATAAAGATAAATGTAATTTTGAAAGTTTTAACTTTTCAGGAAAGAAGATTATTTAAAAGAAATTCTTTCTTTTCGATACTCTTATTCTTGTGATTCCCGAAGGGAACCAAGACTTTATCTTTTGTACCAATGCTTATCGTATTGGTTTGGATACCGTTCTCTTGCAAAAGATAACGTGCTATCACTTGTGCTTCTAAATCATTAAAAGCCGATCGAGACTAGGTATGCCACTCATGATCTAGTGCTCACGGCTATTGTTTTCGCTTTTATAATTTGGCATCATTATCTTTTAGGAGAGAAATTTGTTCTTTATACCGATCATAAGTCTTTGAAGTATTTATTCTCTCAAAAGGAACTTAATTTGCGTCAACAACATTGGCTCGAGTTCCTTGCTCCTTATGATCTTGATGTCCTTTATATCCCGGTAAGGGTAATCGTCTCGCCGATGGTCTTAGCCGTAAGCAACAAGCAGTTGTTTCCATGATGATATCTGAATGGAACGATCTCGAGATCTTATCCACTTGTGAGATTCGAGACCGCGTATCCGATTTATGCTCATCATTTGTTTTATGTAGCCTTGAGGCTCACCCTTCTCTTTTAGACCGCATTCTCGAAGCTCAAAGGCTAGATTCCGAATTGGCTCTTCTTGGCCAAAATATTAAGGATAGAATTGATATTGAAGATTTGAAAGACTTTGATATTGATCCTCGTGGCGGCATTCGAAAATTTGGTAGACTTATCGTACCAAATACTGTTGATCTTCGTAGAGACATTTTAGAAGATTCCCCTCGTTCAAAATTTACCATTCATCCCGGTAGTAGTAAAATATACGCGGATATGAAGCGACTTTATTATTGGGAGGGAATGAAACTTGACATCGCTAACTTCGTTAAGTGTTGCATGACTTGCCAACTCGTTAAGGCCGAACATCAAAGGCCCGGTGGGTTATTGCAACCTTTAGAAATTCCAATTTGGAAGTGGGACCAGATTTCCATTGATTTTATTGATGGCCTTCCCCGTTCTCGTTTGGGTCATGATAGCTTATGGGTGATTGTTGATAGGCTTACTAAATCTGCCCATTTTATTCTCGTTCGGTCTAACCGAACCGTTCCTCTTTTGGCCAAACTCTTTGTTAAAGAGATTGTTAAATTACATGGAGTTCCTACATCTATAGTTAGTGATCATGATCCATTGTTTACTAGTGGATTTTGGAAGAGTCTTCAAAAAGCTTTGGGAACGAAGCTTAATTTTAGCACCGCTTATCATCCTCAGTCCGACGGACAAACCGAGCGAGTGAATCAAACTCTTGAAGATCTTCTTCGTTCTTGTGTGCTTGATTTTGGTGGAAGTTGGGAAGATCATATTTCTCTTATTGAGTTTTCCTATAATAATAGCTTCCAATCTAGTATTGGTATGGCACCTTTCGAGGCACTCGATGGAAGGCTATGCCGATCTCCTTCTTGTTGGCTTGAGCCCGGTGAGAAGCTGGTTTTAGGTCCAGATTTTATTCGTGATTCCACAGAAAAGATTGACCTTATTCGTCATAGGATGAAAGAAGCCCAGAGTAGAAAAAAATCCTACGCCGATAACCGAAAAAGTAAATTAGAATTTTCTGTGGGAGATTTTGGGTTCATTCGTGTGTCACCTATGAAAGGTGTTGTACGTTTCGGCCGATCGGGAAAATTGGCGCCTCGATATATTGGGCCACTTCCTATCACTGAACGTATTGGTTCCATGGCTTATCGCCTTTTATTACCGGCTCAATTTTCTGCTATCCATGACGTGTTTCACGTTTCTCAACTTCGGAAATGTCTTCGAGATTCCGATTCTATTCTTGAGCCCGGTGTTGTGCAAGAGATTGAAGTTTCACCTAATTTAACTTATGAGCAACATCCTATTCGTATCATTGCTTCGGAAGTCAAACGACTTCGAAATAAAGATGTACCGCTTGTTAAAGTTCAATGGTCTTCAAATCCTAAGGATTGTTCTTGGGAATCTAGAGAGTTCATCGAGCGAACACATCCGGACTTACTTTCTCGTGCTCTTTGAGGTGAACTTCTTATTTCAAACTTCTTTTGTATTGAATATGCTTTTATGGTTGTTACTATATATCTTCTTCTTAAATATTGCGAGGAAGCAATTTCTTTAAGGAGGGGAGTCTGTAACAACCCGCATATTTGTCGATTTTATATTTAAATATTTTATTTGAATATTTTATCAATACTCGGAATTTAGTCCGAAAAGCTACTTTTTGCATACGGTCGAATTAGGACTCGGGACCACTTCCATTGAGTTCAAAATGACGTTTGCAACCTTTTTGAGTATAAACTTTGATATATTTGGAGCTAGTAAAAAATTTGACCACTTTCACTTTGGGTTTGGTTTCAGCCCTATGTTTGACTTATACTCAAAACTGAACCACTCCTCCCCATTCACTCTCACTTTCTCCTCTTTTCAGTTCTAAAGCATCAATGGTGGGAGAGATGGGAAATTAAAACTTCAAAACCCTAGTTTCCTTTTGCAAATCAAGCTCTAGCTCCAAACTAAAAGAAGAACCCATTGGTAAGCATCTCTTCTTCTCCTCCAACTCTTTCTCTCTTTGATTTCAGAAAATTCCTAAACCTAATTTGGGAAATGTTTCTCTTTTTATCTTAGAATCAAGCTTCTTGAGTTGGATTTGAAGAATGGTTGATTCTCCTTTGCTTTCAAGCTTCTTCTTCAATCGTTTGGGTTCAAAGGTGAGATTTTTATCTCACATCTTAGTCTATAACTATCTTCGATTGTTAGGCATGAATTCCTAACACTTATTCATGTGCATTTGCTTTTGGTTTGGATTGATTTGGTGAATATTCCAATTTTTAGTGTTTTGAGTTCAAATCTTTAAAAAATCCTAACTTTGACGTTTGAACATGTTTTTGGTGATGTATCGAGGAGCATATAGGGCTGGGTAGTCGATTGGCATAAACCCTTTGCGCCGTTGCTCGTGCGATTGCAATTTGGTCGAGATTTGCATCTCATTTGAAATAGGTTTAAATTGGCAGAACATCAGGTTCGGCCGACCGAACCCCTGGGCCGGTCGACCGACTTGCTTCCAAAGTGCATAGGCACTTCTCTGTTTATGGTCCGGTCGACCGACTACAGGGTTCGGTCGACCGACCTGCTACCCCGAGCATTTCTGTTTTTCTGGTCCGGTCGACCGAGCTCTGTAGCTGGCCGACCGACCTGTTGCAATTTTGCCTACTTCGCCTAATTGTTTGAATTTCCAACTTTAATCGATTTGTGTTGTTTCTTATTTGTTGTTATCGTTTATTATGACCTTGATGACTCCTTTTTAGGGATTTTTGAATATCCATTTCGATGGATCCTTTATCGATTTCTTTGGATTTTTATTCACGTCTTCGTATGTGAATTTTAGTGATTTATTGTTCCTACAATCTTCTTTGTGATTTGTCACTTTAAAAATATAAAGGTTTTCTATACTAGTAGAAAATATCAAAACTCTTTCTTCAAATGATTTCAACACTATTTTATTACAAAGCTTGTTTTCTTAAACCGTTTTCCAATCTATTAGTATATACAAGCCTTTACCTCACTCGTATGAGAAATCTAATTAAACGACTTAGTAAAACGAGTGGTATGAAACGCTTGCGTTTACTTCGTTGGTTAATTCTTGGACTTGTTCGATTGAATCTCTTGTGACAATTTTCTAGTGGAGATCTACAATTTGTTCGTAAATATTTAAGTTAAGCTAGTGGTTATGGGACATGAAGCTAAGCTCATATATTTACTAGCTTACTGTAATTGACACTTCTCTTTGATCATGACGATCATTTTAAGATTTAGACTAGCAATTGTGCGATGTCTCTTTGTTTCGGTGTGATTTCGACTCACACATGTGGGGTAGCTCCCCATGGTCTTCGGGCCATTCGTGTGCCAAAAATTAATGGCTAGCTACCATGAGATAGCTTCTTGTTCGTGTGATACATATGTTGGTGAGCTTTAATGCTCCCGTTCGTGTGATAGGCCTCCCCCCTTTCTTGTGATTTCTGGATTTCATGTGTTGAATTCTGGAATTTATGCTTCACCTATTTTTGTGATTTCTATTGATATGCTTTATCAATTTTTATGCATTGGTGAATTCCTGTGTCATTGACTTGTTGTGAATTCAAGTTTTGGGTATGAAACCCTTTTTGGGTCTTTGTGAAGATTTGTGTGATATTGATTAATTTCATGTTGAGTTTCAATTGCATACTTATAGTAGTATGCCATTATGGTTATCATATGTTTATGCCATATCTCTTATTCTATATCATGTCGTCTGATATTTATAGCTAGACTGATCCGTTTATTATTTTCTTATTAAATAATACTCGGGTCAGACCGAGATGTTACAGGTGCTTCTGCTTGACTTCTCCCCAGGGATTTATTACTCTGACTTTTGGCTAACTACTTAGATTAGTAGTTTATTTTGTTGTATACACTTGAGATATGGACTCATAGATGTATTCTTTTGTATAGCACGTGTTGCCATTCTTTTGTATTATTGTGGATCTTTTTGACCACTACTCTGATATACACTTTCATGTGTTAATTATATATTCATATCTTCTTCCGCCTTTGTGATATGAATTATCTGTGACTGATTTGTGTTACGCTTATTTCTATATTTGTTTCCGAAGATTATTATAGCCACTGTGTAGTACTTTGTGTTTGTATCGGTATGTCGGATTTCCTCTTGAAATAAAATGCATGTTATACTATCTGACACATCGGTGCTCGCGCAAAGCAATTACACGGATGGTCGCTCCTCAACGGCATTATTCTCCATGCTAGTTGACAGCATTACACCGTAATGTTCTTGGCTAGCGTGGGTATAGAGGTGGGGCGTCACATTAATTCATAATTTTTAGTAATGGTTAGGTTGAGAAATTGAAAGGTGGACAGTTTTCAATTAAAAATATTTTTCCAATAAATTAGGCAAAGAGGGGTGTCAGGGGTGGTTCTGATAGGAGTAGGCGATCATGGTGGAGGTTTCTACCGTGGCCAATTTTTGATTTTGGGTTGGGTTAAGTGGTGCGAATCGAATTTAGGGTTTTAGAGAAGTTTTTGGAAGAGAGGAAACGGGGTTGTCGTCCGGGGTGTGGTGGCGACCGAGAGTTCTGGTATTGGGAAGGACGCGAGTGGGTATGGGTGGCTTTCGATCTGAACAGGTGGCGTACCCAATGTTGGCCGGTGGTGGTCGCGGTAGGTCGATGTGTGAGAAGGGGTTGGTTTTCTGGTTGCAGGAAGTGGTGCCGGTGGTCGAATTTGTGATCAAAGGGTCAGAGGACTATAGCAAGGCGGTGGATAGGTTCTAGGGATGAAGTGTGATCGATCTAGGGAGTCGCGACAAGCAAAGGTGGTTGGCTTGGTTCGTACATGTGCACGCCGTGCACAGGGGGGACGCTGGTCGTTCGAGGAAATGAGTGTGATCTGTTTTGCTTTTAAATTCGTGTCGAGTTGCGTTAAGGAATGGGTTCGAATACGATGTTGTGACGATTGAAATTTGATGTTTTCGGTGGGGCATTGGGATTGGAGTATTGATGGAAGTATGAGAACCTGGGGATAAGAATGTAGAGAAGAAGAAGCTGGGGGAAAGCAGTTGTGGGCTACGGCCTGTTTGGGTTTTGTGTAAGTTGTTTCGTTGTTTTTTTTATTGGTTTGGGCTTGGGCCGGTGCGTTGATTTGTTTTGTTTTTTTTAGCTGGATTTAAATATTAAGGTATGCGTTTCAACGTAAGGAATCTTGAAAAAAATTGTTCTATAGCATGTAGTATGTGGTTGTATAGGGTATATGCATTGAATCAATCAATTGTAAAAAAAAATATAGTTATTTATCACAAACTAGTCGAACCTTTAAAAATATGAATTATGCATTTAAGTGTCGGATGAAGTAGAGTATAGATTGAAAATAATTCAGGGAAATAAATAAAAGCTATACTTATAGGGAAAAAGAAATTCTTGGGCAATTATATAATAATTATTTAATTTCCCATAAAATAAAGAGTTATTAAGAAAATTGTTCGTACCACTAGATTTTTTGCACCGTGGTACGATCCATTATGAATATTAAATAAATAAATAAAATTTATAAACTTTAAAGGCTGAATTTAATTACCATGGATAATATAAATGCCGTTGTGAAATTTTACACAGCTTATTTGTCAAACTATTCAACATCCTAACAGCGGAAACTGACATCGTTCCGCTGAATAATAGAATTTAACGCTTGTTGATTGTATGGGCCATCTATTTGATCTTATCTGCGTAATTGTTTCTAGCATTGCTATGTTACGAACGGTTATTCATATATATACCTGTATTTCCCTGTTAATCATATTAGGAAATATAATGTCAATCTATGGAAGTTGATTGGCTGAATATTTGAAATTGTAAAATGTGAATGGTGAATTGATAAGTACCGTTGAGACTGATAAGCCTTATTCTGTTTTGATTGATTTTGAACCTAGATTTGTTAAAATGATAAATATTTTTAGAATGTGTTAGAAGAATTAATAACCTTCTGAAAATCAAACGTAGTTACATAGTATTGTGATAATCATTTTAAAAAAAAGTATAATTTCTATAAGTGTGTATTATTTAAAATTATATCAAGTATATAAAAAAAAATTTAATTGACTCCTTAAATGATAATTTTGTTAAAATAATTCTTTAAGTATAACTTCTTCAGTATACACCTATGTTATACAAATGTTGTTCCATTACTATTTAAAATAACTTTATAAAGTGTATTTTATTTATTTAAATTGTAAATAATGTTTGGAAACTCCATAAGTATGATTGGGAAAAGAAATGGTTATATATATATATATATCGAAAGAATTAAGCTTTCTTAGTAAATTTTAATCCGTTAGGATTTGAAATGTGAACAAGGCTTAATGGTTGCAATGGGAAATAATTTGGTTGTATTAGTTGATTATTTGATAGTTAAATAACCGACTATCAATATTGGACAATACGCTAATCATTTCGAAGAGACCGGGATCGAGATTTATTTCTCGAAAACCACTTCGATCTGGTTTGTACGTTTCGTGAAACGTGTTTGGATTCGAAGATGGAGCAGTGAAGGGCAAGGGCTAGTCGCTACTAATTGTAAGGATATTTCCAAAATGGATGTAGTAGGAATAGTGCCTTCGGTTCCGTTCGAACCCGGGACGGACTTGTATGGATGAATGCTTGCGAAACATCTTCAGGGGGACGATGGGCATTCTAAGGGATATTGTTCTTAATGGTAACGCTTAGCCTCAAGCCTCATCAAATGGGAATGACTGAAAATCAGGGGTTATGCATCAAGGCTAGGTGGGTAGCACCCAAGCAGGGTGAGGTCATCCCTGTCTAGATGTCCCTTTTTATTTCGGCTTAGTGGGCGGTTGCTGATCCCAACCGCGGGGTGATCTTACTCGGGATTATCCAGTAAGGGGTAGTCCCGGCCTTGTGTTGCAGGGGAGCGGGCGTACTCCTAGGTACGGTGATCTAGGCCCCGTACTGTGACAGGTGGTACCCCAGTGCCTAGTCATTAGTTGGAAATCCATTCTCCCTACGAGCCTTGTACGAGTTTTGTTTGTATTATCCACTCTGTGGCTAGTAGCTGGAATTTAACAATGTAACAATTTCGGCTATTTTATAAGTATTTGTGTATAGACCCTATTATAATATCAGAGGATTTTATAAAAAGTGTTTTAGCTATCGTAAGGTAAAAACCCGACATGTTTATTTGTGGCGTGGTCTTACGAGATGCTTTTGTTTTCAAGGATTTTATAACTTTAATAATCAAGTTGAGTGTGTTTCTCACGCTGGTTTACCAGACTGACCCGGGCTTGGTGTTTTTCCTATATGCTTGGGTCAGACCGAGCATATGTATTCCAGGTTTAACTAGTAGAGTGGAGGCTGTTCAAGAAGGAGCTGGATCAATATCGTATTCTCGTAATTGTATATGTCCAGTCTATTAAATCGTGTGGTGATGTTTGTAAGGACAGGATTGATATAACTGCCCGAGTTGTATGGTTGTAACACTGATGTAAAACCTGTATAAGTTATATAAAGTAACAGTTTTGGTTTCATATAAAGATTTATTTATATTATAATTTAGTCGATCCGCTGTGAGATTCTAATTAGTTCTCTTTTCTTCTTTCTTCTTCCTAATTCTACCTTCTTCCTTTCTTTCATTATCTGTCTTTTTGAACGGTTCAGCTGACAAGAGTGGTTTAATGTCGGTTTAAATCGTTATGGAAAAATGGGTCGTGACATTATGGTATCAGAACCTAGGTTGAGAGAATACCTAGGTTTGAACGAGTTGCTTCTTAAGGAATAAGGTCTATGGCAGCTTGTTAAGTCTGAATATATATACATATACGAGAGCGCGTACTTGTTAATAGTATAAAAATGATTTTTATATTGTGTTAATTGATGGAATAAGTGGCATATGGATTCTGGTCAATACGAGTAGCTAACGTTATTGATAGGAATCTCTAAACACTTGAACCAGGACAACAGACACAATATTGTTTTAAAGGGGTAAATGAAATAATTTTACTCAAAATATATTTTCTATATAAAGCACATGTTTTTCTAAATATGTAAGGGATAAAAGAAAGAGGGTTTGGTTGTGATGATAATAATTCATCATCCAGGATTTAGTGGCCTTAGTTGTCAACCTTGTGTATTTTCATAAGTTGCCCTTCTTGGTTTAAACGTACCCTTAGAAATAGTACTCCTTTGAATTTTAAACTAGGAAATTTTTGGGAAGCTTTCCACACTTTAAAGATAATTTTAAAATAGTTAGGAGTGTTGAAATTTAAAATCCTATAATAATCTAATTGTTATGTATACATGGATCTATGAATTGAAAATTTAATAAGTTGTTCATAAAACTAACTATATAAAGATATATTTTCTCCATCCGACAATCATTTTTTTCCGAATATGTATTTAAATTATTTTCAAACAATGATTTTATAAAAAAAACCTAGGATAAAAGAAATTTTAAAGTGGAATAAATTTTGAAATATAACCTTTGATGTATTCTTCAGTTTATAGAATTCTAAAACCTTTGGATCTCATAATTGGGTTTTGATTGTAGAGGACTCGAAGTATTAGCCAGGGTGGGGCAGTCTTTAGGAAAGGTAGGGATAGCGATTATGATTCGGCTGAAAGTCCTCAGGAGGATCCTGGAGAAATGTCAATGTCTGGGGAAATGCCAATAGAACATATCGATCAGCCTCAGCCTCGTGAAGAAGAGCCCGAGGAGGAATTTGAAGCTGAAGAAGAGCCCGAGGAGGGATTTGAAGCTGAAGAGGTACCCGAGGAAGCATTCGACGAGGAGGAGGAGTTTGAGGTTGAAGAGGAAGAAGAAGAGTTCGAGGATGAAGAATTTGTCGAATCATAGAATGAGGATGAAGTTATTTGGGATCTTGATAATGGCGTTGAGATCGAAGATGATGAGGAAAAGCTCGAGGATGAGGATGGTGGAGGTTATATTCTGGGAGAGCCAGGTCCAGGGGATGTTTGGAAACTGATAGTGAGCTTGAGGTCATCAAATTATCGGGACCGGAAATAGAGGACTCTGATAGCGAGAGTCCATAGTTAGTTGGGTTGTTAGTAGGATGTGCTTTTTGTAGGTGTTTATGACCCAGGGACGTCATGGTTGTTTGATATTTGATGTGTGGTAGTGTAATATATATATATATATATGTATGTATGTATGTATGTATATGTATATATATATATGTATGTATATGTATATATATATATATGTAGGGTTGAATGGATGAGGGTAACACTGTAGGAATGTTCTGGATGGTAATTAATGTAACGTATGTTTTGGATAAACAGTTTGAATCTATGAATTTACTGGTTTGGCTTGTTATTGATCTATTCTAATATGTGTAGATAATTTCACTAAATTAGTTATGGAATTTCGGGGACGAAATTCATTTAAGGGGGAAGGAATGTAACGACCCGGGATTTTAGACATCCCGAGTTGTGAATATTAATTTATAATATCCAATAATATTGTATTCTTATATACAATATTTCCATAAATTAATAATTAATAATCTTATGAAATTTCCCAAATCAACATAGTTTGAATTTTCAAGTATGTATTAAATTTTAGATTGGTTTAAATGAAATTTCTCATACATATTTTGTTTTGAAAAAAAATTATATGTGCGGATTGTTTGGAAAACATATATGCATTTGTCTGAGAGATTAAATGTGTATATTATACTCTTTAAGATAGACTATATTAAAGGATGCAAATTTATTAAAATCAAGTAGTCATATAAATCGAAAATAATAAATTTACACATAATGAGAATGGGAATTTATGACATCAAATTAAATAGAGATGTATATAGAATTTGGATGAATTCATAATAAAGCAAAAGTGAAATATGAGATTCCGGTATACAATGTTGTCTATATTAACTAAATAAAAGTATTAAGATTTTAAAATAATGATATATTGAATTAGGAAAGAATAAATGAATAATGATAAGTTGAAAAAGAAAATTTAAATATTTAAGTTGACAGAATGTTATAAATAAATAGATGTGTATATGATCAAGTCAATAATTGGAAAAGAAACCATATACATCTAGATAACAAGTAATTTAAAACATTCGTAGATAATATATGTCTATATTATAAATAAATTTTTGAATATAATTATATATATACATATAAGAAGGATTTAATAATAATTTTATACTACTATAAAGTTTTATAACACCGAGTACTTAATATTGAAGTCATTCTATTTATAACTTTTGTATATGAATATTTTGATATAGAATGTAACGTTCTATTTAAAACCCTTTGTATCTTTATAAAAACAAATAAGACAAGAAATTATTTCAATTTACTGAGTTTCCTCTTTTATTTCATGGTATGAACGACAAATGCAAATTTTAATTAGGTCAAAAGCAAAGGCAATACTTTAGTTATTTGGTAATATTTGTTTAAATTAATTTTTTTATAAGACGAATAAATTAAGAAATGACATTTCAATATAATTTCTTATTATTTTTACTTTTAAACGTATAGAAAACGATACAAATATTATTTTGATTAATCATGTAAATTATGAACTGTTTAAATTTTGAATATATTTGCATACGTTTTTAATAGTGTATGATTTACTTTATTCTAAAAGGAAAAAAAATGATAAGAAGAAGGCTGTAAATTATTACAGTAAGTAAGAAACAAGAAAGCATAATATAATAAATATTAATTTAAGTCGAGTAAGCCGGGAAGAACTAAGATACTAATTTGAATTACTTTCAAATTTTTTATTTCACCCTAAACACAAACACTTAATTCAACAACCAAGGAATATATCCATTCACATACTTAAATAAGTACATGTGTATGCCTTTGTAATGATTCCTGTCAGCATATATATATATATATATATATATAATTGTCCTTGTTCCAATCCAAATATATATACATGTATTTGTCCTTGTAATAAATCTCTGCCAGCACATGTATTAAGAAGATAAAGATTAAGTACATATACTTGTCTTGATTCAAATCAAGGTACAAATACTTTTGGTAAACCTATTAGTGTAAGTAACAAGAAATAATGTAGAGGTTAGTAAACCTATTACTGTAAGTAAAAAGAGGTAAAGAAGCAAACAATAATCACGGTAGTAAGATTGTCTGATGAAAGTAAAACAAAAATCTAACAAAAATCTATAGTTTCTTTCACAATCTTTTTAGCAGGAGTAAAATCAAATTACAGATCAACAAAATGGCAACCCCAGCATACATTTTGTCTACTCTATTCCCTGTTCTCGATTACAACTGCATCTATATAACTGAACCATTTCAGATTCAAGTTATTGAAAATTATAAGCATAAATTCAAGAAAAACTAAGCTGGTTAAGGTCTTAAGCAATGAGAGATTAAGAAGAAGAAGCAGTGTTCTGTTAATAAGAAGAATCAGTGGAATATTTGTCATTCGAATTCAAAACTCTGGGATTTTAAGAAGTTGTTTAAAGATTCAATTTCAACTCTTAGTCAAGATCTCTTCTTCAGGTTTTGAAGCTTCTGATATCGATGAGGAAGGTGAGAAACTAATTTGTTAAATCCTGGGAATTTAAATTTACTCTGTACTGTATAACAAACTATAGTGTTCATCTGCCTTCAAAAATCTACATCTTTCCACCTATGCTATATTTTAGGTTGATTTAAACTAGAAAATTGTTCATTTGCAAGTATAGTTTGTGGGAAAAATAAATTTGTGAGGAATTGTGTGGTGTAACTCGAGTGAGTACTGTTTTACAGTGGGAACTAAACTAAAGTCAAAACTTTAATGTTTTTAATTTTATAATTTAAGTATGCAATCTCAATCCTTATATGAAAATATGATTTTTAGTGGTTAATTCATAATTTTTAGTAATGGTTAGGTTGAGAAATTGAAAGGTGAACAGTTTTCAATTAAAAATATTTTTCCAATAAATTAGGCAACGAGGGGTGTCGGGGGTGGTTCTGATAGGAGTAGGCTGGTTCTGATAGGAGTAGGCGATCGTGGTGGAGGTTTCTACCGTGGCCAATTTTTGATTTTCGGTTGGGTTCAGTGGTGCGAATCGAATTTAGGGTTTTAGAGAAGTTTTTGGAAGAGAGGAAACGGGGTTGTCGTCCGGAGTGTGGTGGCGACCGAGAGTTCTGGTATTGGGAAGGACGCGAGTAGGTATGGGTGGCTTTCGATCTGAACAGGCGGCGTACCCAATGTTGGCCGGTGGTGGTCGCGGTAGGTCGATGTGTGAGAAGGGGTTGGTTTTCTGGTTGCAGGAAGTGGTGCCGGTGGTCGAATTTGTGATCATAGGGTCAGAGGACTATGGCAAGGCGGTGGATAGGTTCTAGGGATGAAGTGTGATCGATCTAGGGAGTCGCGGCAAGCAAAGGTGGTTGGCTTGGTTCGTACATGTGCACGCCGTGCACAGGGGGGGCGCTGGTCGTTCGAGGAAATGTGTGATCCGTTTTGTTTTTAAATTCGTGTCGAGTTGCGTTAAGGAATGGGTTCGAATACGATGTTGTGACGATCGAAATTTGATGTTTTCGGTGGGGCATTGGGATTAGAGTATTGATGGAAGTATAAAAACCTGGGGATAAGAATGTAGAGAAGAAGAAGTTGGGGGAAAGCAGTTGTGAGCTATGGCCTGTTTGGGTTTTGTGTAAGTTGTTTCGTTGTTTTTTTATTGGTTTGGGCTTGGGCCGGTGCGTTGATTTGTTTTGTTTTTTTTAGCTAGATTTAAATATTAAGGTATGCGTTTCAACGTAAGGAATCTTGAAAACAAAATTGTTCTATAGCATGTAGTATGTGGTTGTATAGGGTATATGCATTGAATTAATCAACCGTAAAAAAAAAATATAGTTATTTATCACAGACTAGTCGAACCTTTAAAAATATGAATTATGCATTTAAGTGTCGGATGAAGTAGAGTATAGATTGAAAATAATTCAGGGAAATAAATAAATGCTATACTTATAGGGAAAAAGAAATTCTTGGGCAATTATATAATAATTATTTAATTTCCCATAAAATAAAGAGTTATTAAGAAAATTGTACGTACCACTAGATTTTTTGCACCGTGGTACGATCCATTGTGAATATTAAATAAATAAACAAATTTATAAACTTTAAAGGCTGAATTTAAATACCATGGAAAATATAATTGCCGTTGTGAAATTTTACACAGCTTATTTGTCAAACTATTCAACATCCTAACAGCGGAAACTGACACCGTTCCGCTGAATAATAGAATTTAATGCTTGTTGATTGTATGGGCCATCTATCTGATCTTATCTGCGTAATTGTTTCTAGCATTGCTATGTTATGAACAGTTATTCATATATATACCTGTATTTCCCTGTTAATCATATTAGGAAATATAATGTCAATCTATGGAAGTTGATTGGTTGAATATTTGAAATTGTAAAATGTGAATGGTGAATTGATAAGTACCGTTGAGACTGATAAGCCTTATTCTGTTTTGATTGATTTGAACCTTGATTTGTTAAAAAGATAAATATTTTTAGAATGTATTAGAAGAATTAATAATCTTTTGAAAATCAAACGTAGTTACATAGTATTGTGATAATCATTTAAAAAAAAGTATAATTTTATAAGTGTGTATTATTTAAAATTATATCAAGTATATATAAAAAAATTAATTGACTCCTTAAATGATAATTTTTGTTAAAATAATTCTTTAAGTATAACTTCTTCAGTATACACCTATGTTATACAAATGTTGTTCCATTAATATTTAAAATAACTTTATAAAGAGTATTTTATTTATTTAAATTGTAAATAATGTTTGGAAACTCCATAAGTATGATTGGGAAAAGAAATGGTTATACATATATATCGAAAGAATTAAGCTTTCTTAGTAAATTTTAATCCGTTAGGATTTGAAATGTGAACAAGGCTTAATGGTTGCAATGGGAAATAATTTGGTTGTATTAGTTGATTATTTGATAGTTAAATAACCGACTATCAATATTGGACAATACGCTAATCGTTTCGAAGAGACCGGGATCGAGATTTATTTCTCGAAAACCACTTCGATCTGGTTTGTACGTTTTGTGAAACGTGTTTGGATTCGAAGATGGAGCAGTGAAGGGCAAGGGCTAGTCGCTACTAATTCTAAGGATATTTCCAAAATGGATGTAGTAGGAATAGTGCCTTCGGTTCCGTTCGAACCCGGTACGGACTTGTATGGATGAATGCTTGCGAAACATCGTCAGAGGGACGATGGGCATTCTAAGGGATATTGTTCTTAAAGGTAACGCTTAGCCTCAAGCCTCATCAAATGGGAATGACTGAAAATCAGGGGTTATGCAGCAAGGCTAGGTGGGTAGCACCCAAGCAGGGTGAGGTCATCCCTGTCTAGATGTCCCTTTTTATTTCGGCTTAGTGGGCGGTTGCTGATCCCAACCGCGGGGTGATCTTACTCGGGATTATCCAGTAAGGGGTAGTCCCGGCCTTGTGTTGCAGGGGAGCGGGCGTACTCTTCGGTATGGTGATCTAGGCCCCGTACTGTGACAGGTGGTACCCCAGTGCCTAGTCATTAGTTGGAAATCCATTCTCCCTACGAGCCTTGTACGAGTTTTGTTTGTATTACCCACTCTGTGGCTAGTAGCTAGAATTTAATAATGTAACAATTTCGGCTATTTTATAAGTATTTGTGTATAGACCCTATTATAATATCAGAGGTTTTTATAAAAAGTGTTTTAGCTATCGTAAGGTAAAAACCCGACATGTTTATTTGTGGCGTGGTCTTACGAGATGTTTTTGTTTTCAAGGATTTTCTAACTTTAATAGTCAAGTTGAGTGTGTTTCTCACGCTGGTTTACCATACTGACCTGGGCTTGGTGTTTTTCCTATATGCTCGGGTCAGACCAAGCATATGTATTCCAGGTTTAACTAGTAGAGTGGAGGCTGTTCAAGAAGGAGCTGGATCAATATCGTATTCTCGTAATTGTATATGTTCAGTCTATTAAATCGTGTGGTGATGTTTGTAAGGACAGGATTGATATAACTGTCCGAGTTGTATGGTTGTAACTCTGATGTAAAACCTGTATAAGTTATATAAAGTAACAGTTTTGGTTTCATGTAAAGATTTATTTATATTATAATTTAGTCGATCCACTGTGAGATTCTGATTAGTTCTCTTTTCTTCTTTCTTCTTCCTAATTCTACCTTCTTTCTTTCTTTCATTATCCGTCTTTTCGAAAGGTTCAGCTGACAAGAGTGGTTGAATGTCGGTTTAAATCGTTATGGAAAAATGGGTCGTGACATTCTACATATTGACAGTGTACGTAGAATTCTTTTGGATTTGCACATCATACCATATAGAGTCAACACTCTCAATGGTTTAATTAAAAAATATAGGATTACATATTTTCGACATTAATAAGAAACTTATATTTTCTCTTCGATGTACAAGAATACTTATTAGACATTCTAATGCTATGTGTTCATTTAGGTTAGTTAATTTCATTTCATCTCATATAATCAGTTCTATCTATGGATCGTAGCCAATTCCATTTTACTACCAATAATTCCTCAAAGAAATTTCTTTCTAATGAAGTTGGTATATCTTGAAACAACAATTGTTTCTTAGTGCAATAGAATAGATATTCATAAATGTTTTATGAATTTCTTTATTAATAAAATTGATTTGGTTTTAGTTAACAAAAATTATGTTCGAAACATAAATATGTCATCCAATGACAATCTTTTCAAAATCCATTTGGGGAGATTCATACAAGATCCGTCATGAACAATTATTACGTGCAATCTTTCGATTCGCACAACCTGTCAACTCCTTGGTCTAGGATATGTTGGAGTTTCTTATAAACCCTTATCTTGTAAAATTTTATAAACTGTTATTCAGATGAAACAATATTAACCTTGTATACTACCCTCAAGTACACTACCTTATAGAAAGAAACTAACTCAACTTCACTCATTGTTAATCGTACATTGTCTAACAAAGTTCAATTATTCCATATTGATGTATCATTATGTATCACATGAAAGAGTAATTTTGCGATTGAATCTTTATTCAATTTCGGTATGCTTAGAACATTTTCCAATATACTCACTTATTCGATCAAATCAAATCATTTCTGTCGCATGTTAATTTATTTACTTATATTTTATATCCTATAATTTTATCATAGACATGCTACATGTGTATCAAATACACCTGACCATATCGACGATAACTAATCGGTGAATATGACGAAGTATGTAGAACCGTTTTGGTATTTATAGAATTATGATTGCATACATCTATATGTATCAATCCAAATAGTTCATCAACTCTTATAATACTCCCATAATGGGTGCATAGCCCTTTATTGTTTAAGATATAATTAACAAGTATCATATGGTTTAAAATCATACAATAAAATTATTTCTCAAAACGACGACTTAGTCTATAATTCCAAAACAATTGTAAATAGTATTAGATAATTTTGTATTTTCCAATGCATCACATTTTTTTTGGAAATTACCGCATTATAGTTTTATTTCATAAAGAATATTTATATTGAAATATAACTGTGTCTATTTTTTTAATCGATACCGAAAAATAGTCATTATTTCATAATTTATGTATGGTAAGTTTTACGAAAATAATTTTCGTACCATGATGCAATTAATAAGTGCTATATGACATGCTCCCACTATTTCCACCATTACTATAATAGTGAACTAAATTCAGAGATCCATCATTCACTTAATACAATTTGTTTATTTCATACACTGCAACTATTCATAGTGGAGAGTTCATTGATCAAATATCTTGAGGTCAAAGATGTAAATCTCATAGAAAACAATTTTCTGTATGAAAATACATTTCGGAATAGAAATCATATTTCTTATTCAATATTAAGTATCAATTATTATAACAATTCCCATTTCCAATGTTTCTTTATGAAGCGGAAGTGACTATTCATTCTTTTCATCCCAACTGTACCTTAAACATCTATTCTTATACATTTGTTTTCCTTTCAAATGGTCAAACTATTCAAAAGAAAACCAAATTAAAATATCATAACAATCTCTTTACAAAAGTGCATTCGATTATCCTTAACATTTAAGGACATCAAATATGTTTCACTTTAGGTAAACCGATAAGAATGATTAATGGCTAGAACATTTTATTTTATCTTCAAACCATCACTAGTTACTATTTATTATTTAAACAACTCAAGTAATTAATTAAATGATTAATCTTCATTTAATTATCCTAAACTTAAATATTTTAAATTTAATTCCCATTATAATTTACTTTCGTTTTTATACTTTCTTTTCCTTCTTATCTTTTCCTTTCCCTTTTCTTACTTTTATTCCTTTTTCTCCTTTTCTTATTCTTCTCTTCCTTATTTCTTTCTTTATTCCTTGGCCTAAATCTTTTTTCCGGCCCACCTCCTTCCTCTACTCTTTCTTTACCTCGCTTGCCTATCAGTGAACGAGTTCTTATATCTATCTTGTAGTTTTTGGTTTTGTGTTACATTAACACAATATGATCCCTTTTGTAATCAATCAGATTGAATACTTGATTTCTCACTAAGGTTAATTTGGTTTTTCGGATGAACTAATTTCATCGAAATATTGTGCATTACAAACTTTGACCATTCACCGTGTAAATATGCAATTGTATATGGATCAAATATCCATAGTCTTCTATTGCTTTTAGAGTTCGAAACTCATAAAATGCAATACACGGTCTTGACCAAATGCATAAGGGACCTACCCATGAATATATTCAGTAGTTGTAAAATCAGTACTTGCATGGGTGTTGAAATGTTAACATGCAATAGGAATTTAATAGTGGGTATTATATTTCCATATGTCAACTTTCAATTCAGTTCGTTTATATATGCTAATTGATAAACATTTTATCTATCATTGTAGATAATTATAACATTATTTATCATATGTTCTTACAATATTAGAAAGGTTAAATGTTACAATTCCATTTTTCTAATAAGGCTCTCACTAGTCTTTTTTGTTTCTCCAAACCCTACGATGAAACATAGAAGTACTTCGACTTCATTATTGGTGTTAGGACTCATTTGTTTTGCTATTCTGACCTTGATTTTGCTCAATAAATCATAGCCCCACAAACGATGGACAGCTCCTTATCGGTTGTACCACATAAAACTCCTAATCTATTTTTTCTTATCCTAATCTCATGTCGACATTGAGTTTGCTCAACAAATCGAGAGAGATTATTCACTCATACCTACCACATCACGACGGTCTAAGTATAGTATATATACCTTGATTTTTCTCAACAAATACATATAATTATCTTACCTCATCTATTCAATATATTAATAATACCACACGTAACATCCCTAGCTTGAGATTGCTCAACAACTAAGGTGTATGCAAGTAATTTATTAATATATATGGTAGAGGACAACATTATATTGAAGATTCATAATCTTCAAGCATATTATATTGAGTGATATCGACTTATGGAATAATGTATTTCTTATGAAATCCCCTCGTGATTCATGTGTCAAACACATCAATAATCACAATATGCGACATTTACATATGTATTAAATCTATTTGGGGGTTTTAATGTTCCACCTTTAGTGTATACACTCATATTATATAAGTTTCATTATTATATAAATTTTATATTTTAATTAGCTCATACAATTTTATAATGTATAACATTTTATTAATTAATCTTAATTAGTTAACTCTTTATTTAATTTTAAATTAGTATTTCAATACAACTTTTATATTGGACATGTCTATTATAATATTTGTAGTGTATAATATAACCTTTATCGTATAACACATATATCTTATATATGCATATGTTTTATTTAATTAATTAACCTTTAATTAGTTTATATAATTAAACAATTTTAATTAAATTATATCAATTTCAAAATTTATCTTACATACATGTATACTTATGTTATCTTAACACTTTAAAATAACATAACATATATCAACATATATAATACATGCATATAAGTATTAATTAATTAACTCATTTAATTAATTTATTTTATTAATCTTATTAATAAATTTTAAATTTTTAAATTAATATTTAAACCATTTCAAACATTTTGAAATTTTCATTATCTTTTCAAACATTTTAAATATTTATGTTATACTATAATCTTTTATAATAAACATGTTTTTATTTTAAACTTAACTTTTAAATTTAAAATCGTATCTCAATTTTCAAAACTATTTTGAAAATTAGTCCAAGACCCAATTAAAATTGAGCCTTTTCTATCAGGGGCAGCCTTTGGGCTTACTTTACCTTTTTGGCCAGGTAGGTAACCAGGTAGGGCAGAGTACTTGGTTACCAAATTCTAATCCAAGACATCGCCTTTCTAGACGCCGTACTAAATGCGCAAGCTTAACTAGTTAACCCTAACATGACTAATTTAGACCACATATACTATTGGGCTCTGATACCATTGTTGGAACATGACTAGCCCGCAGTGGAAGAAATGGGTAAATTTCAAAAATCTCATCATTTTATATCCTTAGTGTGCCTATGAAGTCTAAATACACTTAGATCTTAACTAAATCTTCTTTTAAATAAAATCTAAATTTTATTTAATTTGGTGGGAAAGAATTTAAAAAGGGTTTGAATAATATATAAATTTAAACGAATGAGTGTATCAAATACACCAACATGTGTAGCAGTTACATATTAAAATGAATATGAGAAGGAAACCTTTAGTTTCCTTCTCTAATAGTTATGCAATTAATTAAGGGAGTAAACAACATTAATTTAAGAGAGAGAAACCTCTCATTTTTATCCGATTAGATTGATAATAAGTTAAATAAACATGTTAACATTTCAAATGAATGTTTTGTTAGGAATGCATTAGTACAATTTGATTTAATTAATTGCTAATGATTCTAAGCATGTCACATACGCCAGTGTGTATAGTGTAAATGCAACATATAAAAGTGTACAAAGATAATGTAAGCATTGCATATGTGTTGGGATTTACACCACAATGGACACATTTCCCATCTATATATGCCTTCATCGTCCTAAATATGAACAATTTTATTTATTTATTAATATATAAATACTGCAATGACCCGTTTTTCCGTACCGTTTGAATCGACAATAAACCGCACATGTCTAACACAAATTGCACGAACAAGCGGATCATTAGGGGTAGAAAGAAAATAAAGACAGAACAAAATCTCACATAAATGGAATAAAATATATTATTTCAATAATAATCTTTACAGCGGAAAATTTTAAATACAATATTAGAGTCTAACCTAAATTCAGCTTGGACAGTTATAAACACATGTCCTTATAATTACTGACAAACATCAGACTAAAACTAACAAAGCACAACGGATAATAGAATACGTCCATACGATGATGAAGATCTCCAGTCTCCTCTGGAAATTCCAACCGTTTTCAACTAAACGTGAAACTACTCGGATCTGACCCGAGTATTAAAAATACCCGGATCAGGCTTGATAAACCAGCGTGAGATACTCGAAATTTAAATGTATAGATCATGACGTTGTTATCAAAACCTTTGAAAAGAAGGGTATCTCATAAGACCACGCCCATACATAAACATGGACGGGTTTTTACCTTACGATAACCAAAACATTTTATACCAAATTACACTTGATATTATTTTTAATGACATTCTTTTGAAAACACTTTTCAAATAAACTTATTCAAATAAGGTGTCAATACCTAGACTAATTCTAAGGTAATATCGTGGACTAGGTCAACGGAATATCCCAACAGAATATATGATAACAAAAGGAGTAGCTGAAATGTTTGCAAGTCTTTACAGCTATTTTGGGAATACAACCAAAACCGTAAATCTCATATTGGAATTGGATTTCCAACAAGATAGGAAACTAGTGGAAAGATCAATCTGTATTCACGACTTACATCCATGACTCAGATGCCGTTATACAACAACACAAATGGCTAAAAGTGGATGTAATCTGCGAATAACATCTAAGGACTAGGACTTCACGCATCCCTGCCATGAGGTCCAGACGTATCTGGTACCTGGGGCTCAGAACATTTGATAACCCAAATCACTACTATTCGAAATGCGAGCATACATCTGACCACGTTGAATCCCATCATAACCGGGGTATGAGGCTCGCGAAGCTATGCTCAATTTCTTCAAAGCCACATTTTTCATACAAAACCACGTTTTGATCATAACAAGTTCCACTTTGAATGTCACACTTCCATACCTTTGATCACTATTTGACTCCTACAAGCATAGAACCTCTGAGCTCGTATGTCTCAGATAAGGGCGTTAAACTAAGAGAAGTTGCCTTCTCCGCCACCACTAATGTACATTTGTAAAATTCAAACGTTGTATCTTAGAAATGCAATGTCAAACATTCGTCCATACAAGTTTGTTTTGGGACCGAACGAAACCGAAGGCACTCTCCTACTACCACTAGTAGCGAGTAGTCCTTGCAATTCGAAAAATCTCCATCACGAGGAGACCACTGCTATAAATAACTCTATAATGAGGGCCAACCAGAGCATGTTCAGCAAGGAGTCTTCACGCTATGAAGATCCACGGTCTTCAACAACCATCATCTTCAACATGTCTTCACATTCGAACGTATACATTGGTTCGAAGTGGTTTTCAGATAGGAATCATCTAAATCCGACTACGGTTCCTTCGAAGCCAATCATCGCTTAAAAAAGATGTTAAGTTCATACATGGATATCAATCATCAAACAATTACCTCATCTTCTATTTAAATCAAATATCTTTCTTAGATATATTCTTTTCAATTTATTCCATTTTCTTTTCAAATGTATATGGAATCACTAAGCCTCATTTATCAAATCATTTGATTTATTAAACCTTTCTTAAATCCTGGAATAATTCCAAATCATTTTCTCATTTACTGAGGAAAACTTTTCCAAACCATTCATTTAATCTTAATCAAAGATTTCTTATATTCAAGTTATAACTTTAGCTTAGGAAAAATATTCCCAAATCATTCATTAGATCTTAATCAAAGATTTCTTTCTTAACTTCAAATCAAATTCTTGCAAATTAAAGATTTTCATAATAGAGCACTATTGCCATCTTAGATATGGTAAATTTCACCTCCAGGGACTAATGACAAGTTTCACCTCTAGGGACTAATGGCGAGTAATCCTACATTATGAATATCATTTTCTTTTAACGATCTTTGTCTTCAATATGTTTTATTTCAAAAATTAGTTTGAAGTGATTTTCGGATAGGAATCGCCTAAATCCGATCTCGGTTCCTTTGTACAAACCATTGAATAAAAGATGTTAAATGGTTAATTAACATTCAAAGAATTTGTTTCTTTTCTTTTATCTTGGAAAAACTTAAATATGATCTTTTATAGCATCTGGGCTTTCCTTTCGTTCTATTCCACCCCTCGCCTAATAAGAGAAAAATAGGCCAGATAAGTTCAGGGCACTGGTTGCTCCATCCCTAACCTTAGTTAAATACCTTGTTTTATCTTCCTGGATCTCACAGGCGGGACAAATGTACTAGTCGTTTCCGCATTCTCGGTTATTAATCTTCATTTTAGAAATGATTTATTAAACTTATAAATCATCATTTAAAACACTTAATTATTCTTTTAAAAACATTCATAATTGATTCTAGGAAATATCGTTATGTTTAAACTCATATTAAAAATGCTATAAAATTCGTAGCATAAAAATGCTACGGAAAGTGCTATATAAGCTTATTTGATTTAAACAACTTTTCAATATTTGAAAATTCATATTTTCCATTCTAGATCACTTTTAGTTTTGGATTCCGAACTGCAAATCCGCGACGTTTTTTGAAAATTATTATGGACATATTTCAAAATCTACCTCATGAAATCTTAATTTTCTTTCTTCATTGGAAAATTATTATCATTATGGATCAAATATTTTTTATTTCGAAGAAATCTGATTTATAAATCATTCTCTACATTAATTTGAAATTACGGGTCGAAATTTACGAACTGTCGCTTCGCGACAATCTCGATTTCGACCAATTTTATGAATTGCTTCGGAACTTGTCCGAAACACTTCAAATTTTTTTAAAACAATATTTAAACTATATTAACTTATTTAAAATCGTTAAGAGGCTAAATAACTTCTATACACATATTCGCATGGATTAATTCTCATTTAATTAACTATACTTACTAACCATTTCTCTTATCATTTATCAAACCAAGTCATCATCCATATCACAAATATATAATCAAAAATAATATCAACCAAGTTATCAAACATTTAATCATCCATTATATACTAAACTTTTAAATCATTATTCTTGAAATATTTTATGGATTTATTAGAAAATAAGAGGACTCACCTTTAACCAAATTGTTCACTTACTACCAATATTCATATCATCCAACACTTCACTAAATCCTTTTATATTCATCTAATCTTTTTTCTAGACTTTCATTTTGATCCCGGCAGCACTTCCTTCTCTTTTTCTTGCTTCGAAACTTCACGACTTGCTCCTTCTCTTACATATGTTCGGCGTTGCCTTGGTCATCCCCTTCCTCCTTCATTTCTTCATTTCTTAGATGATAAACCATGTTCTAATGGTATTCTAAGGTCTTTGGCAAAGTTTGGTGATGTTTGGAATTGATTTGATATGATTTTGAAAAAGTTAGCAAGCATTTGGAAGAGAAGAAGAAGCCATTAAAGCTCTAAAGAAGAAGAAGAATGAAAAGTGTGAAAAAGAAGTGAGAAAGCGGTTGGTATTTATAGAAAAAGAAATGAAGTGGTAAGTTACCAAAATATCCCTTCATCAAATTACCAAATAACCTTACTTGCTTCTAAAGTAATATTTTTTTCTTCAACAATTAACACCACATTTCAAATCATTACTTTATGTCATTTTCACTTAGATATTAAGTAAAGTAAGTAATAATTATGTTTCTTTGACTTGATGTTTTACCTTTTGCTTTGAAATGACATTTTTGTCTTTTTGTGCTTACTTTTTCTTAATTGTTTTCTAAAAGTTTCTAACCTAGTTTAGTAAAAGCAAACTTTTATTAGTGAATTAATTAATACTTACACTATTTGAATATATGTTTGTATATAAGAAAATAAAGGTGCGACGATGTTGCGACAACTTTTAATCGACAAAACGTCGTGTTTCGACAAACTGTTTATGGTCATATTTTGACGTTTTAGTTAAACTATTTATTTATGCAAACCAAATTTAAAAATAAACTTTTTACTTCTTTTAAATAAACTAAAATATGACTCTTTATATTTTAAAATCATATTTATATAATATCAAAATCTCTAATTTTACGGTGTATGTAAAACTGAAAAAATGCGACAAAATTTGGTTATTTTTGTTAAACGATTATTAACATACTTTTAAATCTTTTATTATACTTTTATTATCTTTATTAAATGTTTTAAGTAAGATTTATCTTTTTAAATAAACATTTAAACCTATTTATTTAAGCATTTATTTATTTTAACAAAAATTAACTTTTGTTGATTTGTTCTAAAATCCAAGTTTATACTTTTTAAATTATCAGCTGTAAGAATAAAAAAAATTTCTCTATTATTATCTATTATATATAACTTGTTTATTTAGTTTTAGACCTTTTTAAATTTAAACAAACAAAATCTCTAATTTTCGAAATAGCGAAACTACGGGTTGTTACATTCTTCCTACTTAAAAGAATTTCGTCCTCGAAATTGCCTAAAACAAAAGTCTGCATAAAATATTTATCTTTAAACTTAATTCCATATAATATACATAGATCATCCGTATGAAATATCTTATTCGATCTTCTGTTCGAATACACAACTTTATTTCCGAACTAGTATCGATCCCCCGATCCTCTAATGCAGACTATGATCAGCCTCTTTGTTCAGAAACCTTTGCTTTCCTTGCATAATGCTCAACTATGATTGAAAACTCAAGTACCCAACCAATAGCTCTCATCAATGTTCGTCGTCAAGAATCGAGTGATAAATCCTTTTTCGGACCAGTGTAAACACCTCAAAGATTCATACTCGGATATTAGATCAAAATTTGTATGATGAAATGATACACATATAACATATGTATTTATTAACCCGTAAAAAACTTTCATAAAAACTTTATCTTAAGCTCAAACACTTTATAAATGTGCTTCTTTATATAATCCCCTTAATTATTTATTTTTAAATATTTTTATTAAAGGAATACATTCAAAAGAAACCATTTTTCACTTAAAGATAATTTTTTGTATTATAGTTCCCATAATCCTTTAACTTAGTATATTTTCTTTAACACCAATGTTATTTATGAATCATTTCATAAAACTATTACTTAAGTTTATTTCATCTTATAACTTATGTAAATCAATCACATTCTAAAGACTTAAGTCCAATTCTTAATTAATGCTAGAATTCATTAATAAAACATTTTGCAGGTTATAATTTCTTTTTTTGTTTAGAATCACATTTATAAATTATACTTATCTAACTTCATTTACTCAGAGTATTTCACAATCTTTTACCAAAAGTTTTCACAAATTTCTTAGCATTGATTAGGCATGATTCAGAAATTTTCGACCGTCCAAAATCGTCGAAAATCCCGCTTTATCATATCAATTAGTGATGCAAATTTATCTTTGGTTTAAACACTTGTATAAAGATTACTAATCAATTTATCAGTTAATGATTCACATTATTTCCTTAACTTAAAAAAATTACATAGATCGAGTAACTCTAAAACAATCTAAGGAACTGGCTATCACCAATAGTATTATATGTCCTATTAACAAGAAGAGTAATACTTAAGAGAAGTGCTTACCATCCGAATACATCACTTGCCCATTTTTAGTTTATTTTCGAGCCATTCGAATTAGTTATCGATAAAATACCTCATTTTATTTGAAATGATACCATTTTCAAAATTCTTTAGAGATTACTTTGTAAAACCTATCTTATAAATTCATTTTACCTTATATTAATTAACTTCATTTAAATTACCATAATTCTTTAAATTACTCGAATTTAAATTCTTATTCCTTTTATATTTATTGTTTTACACAATCATTTAGATACATTTTTATCTTATGTCTTCATTTCTTAAATAAATCTTATTATCAAATACCCTATAGTCAAATCGTGAAACTTAATTCACAAGGTATCTGTACTTAACTTTAGTCAAACAATTAATCAATTTATTATTTTGGCATAGGTATTAAAGATCTTAATTACCATATCAGATTACTTACTTGTTGATTATCTTTATGAAACATCTTATAGTCAAATTGTGAAATTCTAATCACAAGATGTTCATGTTTAGATTTCACTTATCCTGATTTCTAATTATACAACTTTTCAAAAAAATATACTTTATATTCAAAATATAATCCTAGGGAAAATTATTTTATTTACCAATCTTTTCAAAATCACTGTGTAGGTTCGCCTTGTTTAAATGTTTAGGAACCCTCATCGATAACGGTGATCAGGCACATCGATCAGAATCCATAAATCACTCAACAGATAAATCAACACCAAACAATTTATTAGTCACTAACAAATACGCACTCGTATATAATACACTCAAACTCATTCTAGGGAGTAAGTAACCCTATCTCTAATGGGTTACTCATCCTAGGCATTACTAACCGTATCTGTGATGAGTCTTTACCCCACCAAAGCCAAGGTTCTCGCTTAACCTTCAGCTTTGATACCAAATGTAATGGCCCGTTTTTCCATACGGTTTGAATCGACAATAAACTGCACATGTCCAACTCAATCTGCACGAACAAGCAGATGATTAAGGGTAGAAAGAAAATAAAGACAGAAAAGAATCTCACATGAATGGAATAACATATATTATTTTAATAATAATCTTTACAGTGGAAAATTTTAAATACAATATCAGAGTCTAACCTAAATTCAGCTTGGGCAGTTATAACACCTGTCCTTACAATTGCCGACAAACATCAAACTAAAACTAACAAAGCACAGCGGATAATAGAATACGTCCATACGATGATGAAGATCTCCAGCTCTCCTCTAGAAACTCCAACTGTCTTCAACTTAACCAGAAGCTATTTGGATCTGACCTGAATATTAAAAATACTCGGATCAGGCTTAATAAACCAGCGTGAGATACTCGAAATTTAAATGTATAGATCATGACGTTGTTATCAAAATCTTTGAAAAGAAGGGTATCTCATAAGACCAAGCCCACACATGAACACGGAGAGGTTTTTACCTTATGATAGCCAAAATATTTTTATACCAAAATACACTTGATATTATTTTTAATGACATTCTTTTGAAAAAAACTTTTCAAATAAACTTATTCAAATAAGGTATCAATACCTGGACTAAGTCTAAGGAAATATCCTGGACTAAGTCAACGTAATATATGATATTAAAAGAGGTAGTTGAAATGTTTGCAAGTCATTACATCTATTTTGAGAATACAATCGAAACTGTAAATCTCGTATTGGGATTGGATTTCCAACATGATAGAAAACTAGTGGAAAGATCAATCTGTATCCACGGCTTATGTCCATGACTCAGACGCCGTTATACAACAACACAATGGCTAAATATGGATGCAATCTGCGAATAACATCCAAGGACTCAGACTTCGCGCATCCCTGCCATGAGGCCTAGAAGCATCTGGTACCTGGGGATCAGAATATTTGACAACCCAAATCATAACTATCTGAAATGAGAGCATACATCTGACCACATAGAATCCCATCATAACCGGGTGTGAGGCTCACGAGGTTATGCTCAATTTCTTCAAAGCCATATTTTTCATACAAAATCACGCTTTGATCATAACAGGTTCCACTTTGAATGCCACACTGCCATACCTTTGATCACTATTTGACTCCCATAAGCATACCACCACTGAGCTCGTGTGTCTCAGAGAAGGGTGTTAAGCTAAGAGAAGTTTCCTTCTCTGCCACCACTGATGTACATTTGTAAAAGACAAACGTCGTGTCTCGGAAATGCAATGTTAAACATTCGTCCATACAAGTTCGTTTTGGGACTGAACGAAACCGAAGGTACTCTCCTACTACAACTAGTAGCGAGTAGTCCCTGCAATCCGAAAAATCTCCATCACGGGAAGACCATGGCTATAAATAACTCTATAATGAGGGCCAACCAGAGCATGCCCAACAAGCAGCCTTCACGTTATGAAGATCCACGATCTTCAATAATCATCATCTTCAACATGTCTTCACATTCGAACGTATACATTATTACGAAGAGCTTTTCCGGATAGGAATCATCCAAATCCGATTCCGGTTCCTTCGAAGCCAATTATCGCTTAAAAACGATGTTAAGTTCATACGTGGATATCAATCATCGATCAATTACCTCATCTTCTATTTAAATCAAATATCTTTCTTAGATATATTCTTTTCAATTTATTCCATTTTCTTTTCAAATGTATATGGAATCATAAGCCTCATTTATCAAATCATTTGATTTATTAAACCTTTCTTAAATCCTAGAATAATTCCAAATCATTTTCTCTTTTACCGAGGAAAACTTTTCCAAACCATTCATTTAATCTTAATCAAAGATTTCTTATATTCAAGCTATAACTTTTAGCTTAGGGAAAATATTCCCAAATCATTCATTAAATCTTAATCAAAGATTTCTTTCTTAACTTCAAATCATATTCTTGCAAATTAAAGATTTTCATAATAGAGCACTATTGCCATCTTAGATATGGTAAATTTCATCTCCGGGGACTAATGACAAGTTTCACCTCCAGGGACTAATGGCGATTAATCCTACATTATGAATATCTTTGTCTTTTAACGATCTTTGTATTGAATATGTTTTATTTCAAAAATTAGTTTGAAGTGATTTTCGGATAGGAATCACCCAAATCTGATCTTGGTTTCTTTGTACAAACCATCGAATAATATATGTTAAATGGTTAATTAACATTCAAAGAATTTGTTTCTTTTCTTTTATCTTGGAAAAACTTAAATATGATCTTATAGAGCATCCGGGCTTTCTTTCGATCTATTCCACCCCTTGCCTAAAAAGAGAAAACATAAGCCATGTAAATTCAGGGCACCAGTTGCTCCATCCCTAAGCTTAGTTAAACTCCTTGTTTTATCTTCCTGGATCTCACAGGCGGGACAAATGTACTTGTCGTTTCCGCATACTCGGTTATTAATTTTCATTTTAGAAATGATTTAATAAACTTATAAATCATCATTTAAAACCCTTAATTATTCTTTTAAAAACATTAACAATTGATTCTAGAAAATATCGTTACATTTAAACTCATATTCAAAATGCTATAGAATTCGCAGCATAAAAGTGCCACGGAAAGTGCTATATAAGCTTATTTGATTTAAACAACTTTTTAATATTTGAAAATTTATATTTTCAATTCCGAATCTCTTTTAAACCATTTTAATAGATTTATCAAATTTATTTCATATTTTTAATCATTTAAAAATATTATTTATAAATAAATTCTATTTTGGATTCCGAACTGCAAAACCGCAATGTTTTTAGAAAATTGTTTTGGACATATTTCAAAATCTACTTGATGAAATTTTGATTTTCTTTCTTCATTGGAAAAATATTATCATTGTGGATCAAATAATTTTTATTTCGAAGAAATCTGATTTATAAATCATTCTCCACATTAATTTGAAATTACGGGTCGAAATTTATGAACTACCGCTACGCGACAATCTCGATTTTGACCAATTTTATGACTTGCTTTGGAACTTGTTCGAAACACTTCAAATTTGTTTTAAACTATTTTAACTTATTTAAAATCATTAATAAGCTAAATAACTTCCATACACATATTCGTGTGGATTTAATTCTCATTTAATTAATTATACTCACTAACCATTTCTCTTATCATTTATCAAACCAAGTTATCATCCATATCACAAACATATAATCAACAATAATATCAACCAAATTATCAAACATTTAATCATCCATTATATACTAAACTTTTAAATCATTATTCATGAAATAATTTATGGATTTATTAGAAAATAAGAGTACTCGCCTTTAACCAAATCACTTCCTACCAACATTCATATCATCCAACACTTCACTAGATCCTTTTATCTTCACCAAGTCTTTTTCCTAAACTTTTCTTTTGATTCCGGCAGCAGTTCCTTCTCTTTTTCTCGCTTCGAAGCTTCACGACTTGCTCCTTCTCTTACATATGCTCGGTCTTGCCTTGATCATCCCCTTCCTCCATCATTTCTTCACTTCTTAGATGCTAAACCATGTTCTAATGGTATTCTATGGTCTTTGATAAAGTTTGGTGGTGTTTGGAGTTGATTTGATATGATTTGAAAAATTTAGCAAGCATTTGGGAAAGAAGAAGAAGCCATTAAAGCTCTAAAGAAGAAGAAGAGAGCTTAGAAAAGAAAGAAAAAGAAGAATGAAAAGTGTGAAAAAGAGGTGAGAAAGTGGTTGGTATTTATAGAAAAAGAAATGAAGTGGTAAGTTACCAAAATATCCCTTTATCAAATTACCAAAATAACCTTACTTACTTCTAAAGTAACCTTGTTTTTTTTAACACTTAACATTATATTTCAAATCATTACTTTATGTCATTTTCACTTAGATATTAAGTAAACTAAGTATAATTATATTTCTTTGATTTGATGTTTTACTTTTTGCTTTGAAATGACATTTTTGTCTTTTTGTGCTTACTTTTTCTTAATTGTTTTCTAAAAGTTTATAATCTTGTTTAATAAAAGTAAACTTGATTAGCGAATTAATTAATACTTACAATATTTTAATATATGTTCCTATATAAGAAAATAAAGGTGCGACGACGTTGCGACAATTTTTAATCTACAAAACATCGTGTTTCGACAAAATGTTTTACGGTTATATTTTGACGTTTTAGCTAAATATTTATTTATGTAAACCAAATTTAAAAATGAACTTTTTACTTCTTTTAAATAAATTAAAACATGTCTCTTTATATTTTAAAATCATATTTAAATAATATCAAAATCTCTAATTTTACGGTGTATGTAAAACTCACAAAATGCGAAAAAAATTGGTTACTTTTGTTAAAGGATTATTAACATACTTTTAAATCTTTTATTATACTTTTATTATCTTTATTAAATGTTTTCAGTAAGATTTATATTTTTAAATAAACATTTAAACCTATTTATTTAAGCATTTATTTATTTTTAACAAAACTTAACTTTTGTTGATTTGTTCTAAAATCCAAATTTATACTTTTTAAATTATCAACTATAAGAATAAAAAAAAATTCTCTATTATTATCTATTATATATAACTTGTTTATTTAAGTTTAGACCTTTTTAAATTTAAAACAAATGAAATCTCTCATTTTCGAAATAGCGAAATTACGGGTCGTTACAAATACATACACACATACATACATATGCATACACACTGTAAACACACACACATACATAATTAATATTTAGCATGACAATTCAAATAAAATAGATTTCATTTCAATTACAAGCAGTAAATCAAAGAATATTATGGTTAATGAAAATGGTTTGAAACAACTGTGAAAAGATTTCTTCCTTTTGAAGTAGAGATATAATTTTTAATTAGATGCAATTGCAAATCATGAAATATATCATTGATTTATTGTTTGATTTCATTTCAATTACAAGCAGCAAATCAAAGAATATTAAGATTAATGAAAATGTTTGAAGTAGTTGTGAAAAGAATCCTTCCTTTTTAAGTAGAGAATATATCATTGGTTTAATGTTTCCCTTTTGTCTTTTAAAAGAAAGAGTTTATCTTAGAATGATTTGAAACATGACAAATAAAACAACATGCTAATTGGATAACAAAGATTAGTTAATGCGATTATTACCAAATTTTAATTACGTAGCAACCTATGTCTAAATATTCAAGTGTAAACCTTTTGATATAAAACACTGAATTATGAATTGAAAAAAAAAATCCAAAGTTCAGTTATGTTATGTATTTTTTAAACAACAAAATCAAATGACATAGGCATATACAGATTTGAGATAAGAATATCTAGATCTGGAATAAACAAACGATCACATAAAGTACAGAAAATAAAATTAAGAAGGTCTAAATCTAGGTTAAATTAATTAATCAAACAATTATATATGAGATAGAAAATGAGATGTTGTAATTTATGACAAAATAGCAGGGAACAAAAGAAAACATTCTATGTTTTAACATGATAGAACAATTGATTCAATCAAAGGAATGGAGATATTCAAATTAAGATTCAAATTCATAAGTATGAATGGAAGGGAAAGATAGAGATTAAGGGGATAAGAACAAATTATAAGATATGCAAATATTGAATTATACACACATATAATTACCTTAGGATGAAGCCTGTAGAAACACATTGAATGATAGAACAATAACTAGATCTGATTGAACACTCTCTAGATCTGATAGACCTTGTCTTTCATCACACCTTGATTTGCAGCTTCTTCTCAAATTTCAAACAAATCACCATCCCACTTTGCAAGAGAAGAATGAACCACCTTTTTAATTTAGTTTGATGTTGATTTGAAGTATCTTTTTGATGTTTTTTGGATAAAGTTTCAGCCATGAACGAATGATAGAGAAGAGGAACAAAAGAGAACAAAAAAAATCACGTTATGTTATGTGTACTTTCAAAAATGTAGAGGTTTTCTTTTTAGTAGTATTAAATGAACCTTTCCTATTCTTCTATTAAAACTTGCTCCTTCATTTCCTCCTTTTAAATTTCAATTAATCTCATTAATTGATTTCCTCCTCTTACTAGTATATGGTTGATCCAAGAAATTCCAAACTTGCAACTTTTCCAAATAAAAGAAAGCAACTTTTATGTAATTATTTTATTATTTAAAACATATTTAAAATTATACCAATATCGCATATCGATATATGCAAATATAACTTTTACATATGCATTAAAATAACTACCAACAACATTCAAAACATCATATAACAACCAGAGAATTTTAACGATTTTAAATAACGTAATTTACTAAATTTTTCATTAAATATATAATAAAGATTTTAGCAATGAAAGTTTGATATATTGTATGCATCCGTTTAAACATAGAAAATGTCAAATTTTCATCAAAAAATATGTAAGTTTCTTTTGTTGTGAAATTTTCATTTTAAAATCAGTTAAAATTTGATGGAAATTAAATATTTTCAAAATTTGAATAATTTTATATAAGAAAAATGATAAATCATTTTCTAAGTGAGAGTCAAATTTCATTTCGCCAAATTTGGACCGTTCTAACTCCATTTATATTATTTTCGGCGTTTTAGCAGCACTTTTAGCAGCGAAAATCTAGTTTTTATAGGAGAGTCGTGTCACTCATATCTGTGTACCACTCTGTTCGCCTTGTCGTGCTGATCTCCGCAGTATATTCATTTCTATATTTCGGCGTCCGGTATGCGATGAAATTTGCGAAACGTTTTTTTTGTTTCGGTTCAGCATTTGAGCTTTTGGGTTTCCTATGTCTATTTAGTTGGACATCTACTGAAAACTAATAACCACTTATTTTATTGTTTTCTGTAATTTCAGCCTTGACCTTTTCTATTCCATGATCTTGATCTATTTTTGTACGACTATTGATTTCCTTCTCTTCTTTCTATATTATTCTGTGCATAGTTCCATTTCAAAGAGTTCAATCCATTAGTACTGTAGAAAAATATATAATAATACAAGTTATATAAACTGTTGCTTTTCTTCATTGCATTCGGCCTTCGTTCTTCTTCCTCTCTCGCTCGCCAACTCATCAATCGTCACCACCTCACCATCCAGCTACCACCTGAACCAAATGCCATAATACCACGTCACTGCCTCAACCCAATCCGCCTCTCCCTCCTTCCGTTTCGGCTACGTTTTCACCTCCACCGTACGCAACCTCCGCCCACAACCTTATGCCGCCTGCTCCACCACCCAGCAACTACACTCCCTGCATCTCCTCCCTCCGCCTCACCCCGTCTCTCTGCTACCTCCACACAAACAGATCCATCAAAATTCCCTTGACCGAAAAGCACGCAAACCCTTCCCTCTCCCATTCTCCATGTTCAGCCTGACCATCACCGAAATGAACCCCCACTACAGCCTGATACTCCGATCCTCCACATTTAAATTCAAGCCCACTTCCCACAATCTCTGCATCCAAACCCTATAAATCTGACCTAAGCCACAAACCCACCTCGCCTGACCGAGACAGTCACCCGAATCCTGACTGTGTCGTGCTCCCTCCGATCTCCTGCCCAGCCAGCGAACTCCACTGACAGCTTTGCCGAACACCTCAAACCTTTCTTCCCCTCAGTGCCTTATAACATCTCCTCTTATTTATAAAAAATATAACATGCACAAACACACACACATTGTTCGTGTATATATTGCCAGAGAGTTTTAATCATCTCCTCACAATTCTCCATTGTCACCCAGTCGTAGCCACATCCTCAACTATCTGACTTCGAAGACCCGAGCAGCAGCTTCTATTTTCATGTGCTTTAAATTAAAAATTCATTTTACAAAATAATATATTGGGTTTGCTTTTACCTGTAACATATATATTAAGTTTGATTTCTTATGAGGAAAGTTGCATTCATATTTTTCTAAAGCTTATATATATTTTTATCTAAAGCTTAGACTTTGTTTATTAAAGATTTTTTTTTTTTTAGTCTACATATTGGTTTTAAAATATAATGTGTAGGTATTTTATTTTAAATATGTGTTTGATTCTTCAAATATAGTATTAAGTTTAATTTTAATTTTATTATGTGTCTTAAATTAAATAATGAGTGTGTGTATAAACTTATAAGTTCACTTATATATTTGTTTCGTCGAATCCATCGAGTTCAAGATCATGCTTCGCTTCGCTTCGCTTTGGTTTTGTCGTAAATTTCGTGATTCAAAACTCGTAGCTTGTCATGTTATCTAATTTCTCGAGCCTTGAAAGGTGAGTAATCATCCATGATTAACATTCTTATATTTAGTAAATTTAATTCACCTGAAATGACGATTGAAATATGATGTTAAATTTGAATTGTTAAGTTATTTAAAATTGTTAAATATGGTATGCCATTATCTAAAATTGTTTACCCATGACATATGATACCACAAACTGTTGTATATATTATATTGAAGTTAGTTACTGATGATATATGACTTTTGTTGATGTGTTATATTATTCTGTTGTTCTTACTCTGCAAATTCTCTTAGTTTTAAGAATCACTATGGGTTGAAATGATACATACCTGAACGATCTTATAGATTAGGGGAAAATCATTGTGGGTTGAAATGAAGACCCAAGCAATTTTATTGAATTTAATTTTGGGACTGCGGCTTGAAATGCGCCCGTAAATATTAAATAATAAATAACCGTATCACTTGACAATAAGTTAGAAAATTATATACGGACACCGTTGGTCTATTTTCGAAAAATGATTTCCAAGGTTTTGAAAGAAAATATATGAGTTTTAAATAAATATTGACTTTAAAATATAATATATAAAATTATTTTATATATGTGTAAAATTTAGATTTTAAAAATTATATATTTGAGAATTTTAAATTTATAAGTTAGTTTTGAAAATATGAATTTTAAGATTTTACTTATAATTTCATTATATTTTATTTAAATATATAAAATAAGATTTAATATAAAATAAATTTAATAATAATAAGATTTAGTTTAAATAAATTTAATTTAATTAGTATATATAATATGTTTAAGTATTTATTTAAATTGATATCACTATTTTAAAAATAGATTTGTAATAACTTTAATTAAATAAAGGCTGGGAAGATAAATTAAGTTAATTTGTAATTTAATCTGTTTGAGAATTAAATATAAATAAGGATTGATTGGAAACTTATAGATTTTGAGATTTTGCAAGGTATAATTTGTACCTAATTTAATTAAAGGTGATTAAATGAATATTTTCAAATTTAAATAAAATTTGAATATTTAATTTTTTTATTTGTAATTTGAGATTTTATCTAAATGCTTATAAAAAATGTGATTAGGGAAATATTTAAGAATTAAATAAAATTGAAATTGAATATTTAATATCGATTTAAATTTATAATTTGAGATTTTATTGAAATGTTATTAAAACTGATTAAGTGTTTCAAATTTAAATAAAATTAAGTTGAATTTTGAAATATAAATGAAATTTATCAAATTGAGTTATTGTAGATTAATTGAATATTTGAACTTTGAAACCTATTGAATTGGAAGTGGTTTAAATTTGTAGCTCAACTTGGATTTGAAATCGATATAAATTAAAATGGTATAAGAATTTGAACTGAAACCTTTAACCTTTTAATTGAAATTGTTGAACTGAGAATTGATTTACATTGAATTTTTGGAACTAAAGTTGATTTGAATTGATTTGTAAAATTGGAGAAAACAATTCTAAGTTGAACTATTTTGATGTAAATTATTTTAGTATATAAGCTCTTTTTGATATATAAACTATTTTTAATTTATAACTTATTTTTAAATTTATAAACTATTTTTAATTTATAACTATTTCATTATGTAAACTATTTTCAATATTTAAACTTTGTAAGTTAGAATTCAGATTTAATGGATTTAAATGCGAATATTTTGACATGATGGTTTAACCTATTTTGTGGTTAAGATTTTGGAAATAAATATGATTTTAAAGTGAATACTGATTTCGAAAGTGATATGATTTCAAAATGAATATGATTTCGAAAGTGATATGATTTTGAAAAGGATATGATATTTTGATATGAAATATGAACTGTTTGAAACTATAAAACGACCACGGTGTGAAATAAGCATTTGGTTGTTAAAGAGATCAGGATCAGATATTGTCATACTCTCTGCCAATACCGAAAACCACTTTAACAACCATGTATGTTATGGAGATTCTAGAACGAAGTAGGAAGGTTTGGCGATGATTCTGTATGAGGTATTAATGCAGCCCTAAACTCCCGCGATTCAGCTTAATGTGGCTAAAATTGGAGCCATATGGGGCCAAGTGAGGTCGCTTCTTATATCAGGCACATTTCTTTGATACCATTCTATTACTTTGTGATTTGATTGGGTGCATCTTTGAATTTGCAGCATGTCTCGAGGTGGGCAGTAGTAGCTGCTATGCGTTACCACTAGTCCGGATCTACAAAATGGTAGTATCCTACCCTGGGCATTGCCTGGCGTGCCTTATCACATGCCTTATTGCGCCTTCTATGAGTTTGTTTTATACCATACCTATGAAGTGCCCTCTGATAGCCCTCCAGTTTACGGAGGAATTACGTTACTGTATAGACTACGGGAATATATAAAAAAGTGTTAAGGGGGATATGGGTTACGCCTTAATGCTATTTTAATAGTTTGCTTTATTTTAGACATTATATATGTAGCATATTGTACTATGTATGTAGATAGTTTAACGGATCCTTAGAGGATGGGTATCTCATTCCTTTAAGTTATTTTTTACTTCAGTTGACAATTCACTTGAGTTGAATTTACTGGTATAAGAATGTTAATCCTGACTCAAGTGTTTTGCGTTTTGCTTTATGCTCGGGTCAGACTGAGTGTCACAGCATTTGAGAGTTGCCTTTGGAGTTTGAAGCTTTGCTTTAAGATCAGTCTTAGTCTATTCAGCTTTCTAGTTAATTCATTTTATTCTGGTTCTTTTGTTCAGACTTGTCAGTGGCATTTGTATTAGTAACTTCTGTGTATTCGAGATATCTGTAGTATTTTACTTTAAACTCTAATGTATATATAGTAGCTTTATGAACTACTATTTATCTATTTTCCACTGCTTACTGTTGTATAACTCCATGTCTATGATTTTATGATTGATTTTATTTACTGCATATGCTGAGTTTTGCCAAAATAAATTAACAATCTATTGTTTTGAGCAATTCAAGTCTGACATGAGTGGATGATTGTCGATTTGAACGGTTCGAAATAACGGGTCGTTACATGTGGTATCGGAGCTCTGGTTTATGCAAAAATAGCATATGGAGTAGAAACTCATTAGAGATAGGGTAATGATACCCTAGAATGAGTTGAATCAATTATAAAATCTTCTTTGTTCGAGCTTGAAATTCTTCGTTAGGATCCTCCTGTGTTAGGATTTCTTTTGGATTTTGAAACTTTCCCTTTGTTCTAAAATCCATTTGTGTCTTTTTCAGTTCCCGTTCCTCTTGATATTGGAGCATCCCATAGCTCTAGTTTTTTCCAATCTCTGAAATAAATTCAATCTCAACTGGCAGCTTCATCCTTGTGTGTGACTAATCCCATTGACAGTTCTGCCAATCTTTGTATGATTTGTAAAGGGGTGAAACTCTTTTACAACAGGCATCGATTAACCGAAGATTTCCATGTCCTCGGTTTTGATGCTGTTATTTCTTGTAAAGCCCGTACCGTTTCTCTTGTAGATGACCAGGGAAAATTCTCTTGTGATGCTATGCCAATTTCCTCAAGATTATGCAGGTAATGTCATCTTTCGTTTGATTCTTAGCCTAGTGATCTTGGCTCCACCCCTACTATCCAACTATTTGTGATTGTCTTTAGTGAAGTCACATCTCTCCTGCCCAAACGGGAAATTGATTTCCGCATCGATCTTACTCCTGGAGCTTGATCTTACTAACGGTTTTCACCAGCTTCGTGTAGCCAGGGAAAGCATTCCCAAGACAGCTTTTCGAATAGAGAATGGTTTCTATGAATGATTAGTCATTCCTTTTGGATTAACCAATGCTCCTTCCTTCTTCGTTGATCTCATGATTCACATTTTCCATGATGTTCTCAATAGGTATGACCTGGTTTTCGTTGATGATATTCTCGTCTTTCTAAGTCTCGGGTGACCCGATTAAGGTCAACGCGATTAATATAAGTCTATCCATCTTTTCTCTTTTGTAATTTAATTATCTTATCTCCCTTTCAAGCCTATCTTCTTAGTTAGGATTCTTTTTTATTAGGGTCCCTCAAAATTTGAATCTCTATCCTGGTTCTAAAATCCATTCTTAAATCACCCTATGAGAGAACGTATTTGTAATTAATATAAAATTATTTTATATTGTGTTGTTTGAGTTGTTAAGCTTGAATTTTGGGTTTCGATCGACTCCTCTGGCCAGTGCTATCGATATGAATTCTAAAACACTTGAACAGAGCAAACTGACACGATATTATTTTCAAAATTTATAAATGAAATAAATTTTGTATGATTATATTTTATATATAAAAGTATGATTTTTATGAAATTTGATTGTTAAATCTAATACTAGATTATCATTTATTGTTTTCCTAAACTGTTAGCTATTATTGTATGTTATAGAAATTTTATAAACAAGGTTTATAAATATGATTTGCAAATGAAATGAATTTAAAATAAGGATTTGGGAATTAAATTTCCGGTGCTTTTCAAAATTTGGTTTCCAAAGTTTTGAAAGAAATATATATATTTGAAAATATTTTTGAATGGAAAAAGTTTCCAAAGAATTTTAAAAGAAGTAAGTCAGTACTCCCCTCTTATGTCGTTGGAAAATAATTTCGATGATGACTGCAGCATCATCGACATTTATTTTCGAGTATAAGTGTGAGAGGCCACTTAGTAGCTTTGCTACACTCGTGTTTTGGAAAATGGGTTTGATTTGAATCTCTTGAGTATGATTTGATGCATAAAACATATGTATGTATATATTTATTTCAAAATGGTTTGAAGTGAAAACGGGAATTTAACTTTTAAGTTCTATGTTAAGCAATGATTTTCAGTTATTGAAATAAAGCAAATTTTTTGATTAATTGGAGTGTCTAAAATGAGAAATGGAATTAAAACAACTTGAAAAAATTGAACTAGAATAAAATTTATATGTATAATGCGTTCTAAAACATATATAACTTGCCTGAAATATCCAAAAGTTGAAATGTTAACATAAATATGTAATTGAAGGTTATTGTTTGTACCAAAATTGGGCACAACACTCTTTGCATAGTGTTTGAAGAGATGAAACGAAGAAAGTAAATGTAAAATGAGGCAGATCTAACAAACACACCAATCAAAACATGAGAAAATGCACATAGACACATGAATTTAGAGTGGTTCGGCGTATGCCTACATCCACTATGAAATGACTGATGTTCATTGAATTTCATTCGCTGTTTACAAGAGATTACAATAGTACAACTGCAGTTTGATAATGATTTCGGCAGAGTATCAGCGTAGAGAAGCCCAAAGTCCCTTTTCTGGATTCATATGGCTGTTATTTATAGGCATAGGATGAAAATATCTCGTCCAGATCTTGGAGGACTTCTTCTCTCACGTGGGTGGTCCCACGGGATAGAGTTAAGGTGGTTTTGACTCGATCTTGGAGCGATACGAATGGAATTCGTATCGATCAGGAATTGATCCTTTTTGGCTGAAATTTATCTTATACATTCTTAATGTTGTAGGCAAGCTCCAATGAAAATTTGGTGGCATTTGGACTTGTAAATCTCGAGTTATGATCGATGCAAGTTTGGATTTGTATGACATTGTCGTCTTCGTATCTATCCTATTTCGCATTGATCCTGTGTGGCTCTGTTTGTATCGATGCTTACATGCTACTTCGTATCGGTGGTTGGAGGCCGTCTTCATATCGATGCTTCATGGTTGTTGCTGTTCATATCGATGGAGGGAGATCGATACGAGATGAATGGAGGGAGATCGATACGAAATGGACATTAGTTGATGGATACGAAGTGTTGTTAACATGATGGATACGAAGTAGCTTCATTTTGATGGACACAAAGGAAGTTAGTAGGCGATGCATATGAACTGAATCTCTCTTGGGGAATGATTACGAAATTGGATGGATACGAGTAGAGTTGGATTTTTCAACCTTGATCGATCAATATCATGAGCATACGAACTCCGATTGACTTTAAATTTGGAATATTGGCTTTCATAGCTTTGCTGGTCCTGTCATATCAATTATAGCTCGATCCGGACTCAAAAGTTTTTACCGATATCCATAGTAGACCTGTGTATTAACGATCTTCAGGACGAACTATCCTTGGTTTCTAGTCAAGTGCTTTGTGTCATGGCGTTGCCTAAAGGCGGGATAACATTTTCCTTCCAAAGTATGTCTTGTGAACATGACGTGCTTTGAAAAGCTGTCATCTTCATTCTGAAAAGTTCTATCCGATTCACTGAGTAGTTGCTATCTTTTCGTCAAAAGATGTAACCATTGATTAATCTTCAGTGATGTAGATGTCAAACTGTTGATTGTCAATGATCATGCAGTGTTTTATTGTAACTGAGTGTTGAGCACTAGCAATTTGTTTTTATCGTTCTGATCATCGTAGGTAAGCATTCAATTCCTATTAACTTTGAAAATTGAATGTTAGTTTGGCATACGTGCACATATGTTAACATGACTCCTGTTCATGTTTTCACATTTGCGGGTCGTTATCAAGTTCTTTAGTTTTTGTTTGGATTGAGTTTTGTATCGATCCTCTCCTGGATCGAAGTGAAATTCGAGTTATAACAACATTCGATGGTGGTTTTAAGTCCTTCCTTTGTATAAGTCCTCTCTTGGATCGATCTGAGATGTTAGAATGTACGCTTTGTATCGATGGATACGTAATAGTGGGTCTCGGATCGATGGATACTAAAGTAATGTTTTTATCGATGGAGTCGAACGATCCAGACATAATCATGCAGTGATGCTTCATGGAGGATATGCCATTTCTTGTTTCTCTATTTAAGAAGAATTCCCCACAGTAGATAGTCTTTGATATGAGTCATCCATGACCCCTTTCGTGGATCCATCTCTAAGATCTAGTTGATGTTCATATGTCAATGCTTGGAATAATAAGTATTTCAACTAGGACAAAGTTTTTTTTCCGTGCATCCCTAAAACTAGATAGCTTAGCCAGTGACTTGGCTTTTTCTTATTATTCTCTAAGGATGTTTGTAACGGTGTAATTCTCGAAGTCAGTTAGTAGCTTTTAGATCCATCTAAGTTAAGGAACAAGATGTTGCCCCATAGTTCGATAATCCTCCCTGCCTTAGCATACCACTAATCAGAAATCACATAAGATATGTTAACTTTCCACTCCTAGTTTTCTTGTAAGTTTGAGTGTGGTGACCAAGGCTTCATCCTTAGCTTTGTTATTTGTTGCTGTGAAGTTGAGTTTCAAGGTATAGTAGATCGACTGTCCCTCGGGAGTCATTAACGCAACTTTGACGCTAGAAAACTGATTATTGAAGGTTCCATCTGTGTATATTCTCCATCGGTTGGACAATTATCTACTATTGTTTGGATAATCTTCTGATGCAGTGAGTTCAGATATGAAGTATGCTAATGTTTGACCATGGATAGCTCTCCGAGGGAGATAAGTGATATCAAATTGGCTTAGCTCGATATTCCATTTGAGTAACCTTTTAGATTTCTAAGGTTGCCATTGGACCTATAATAATTGGTCGATAAAGACGTTAACAGGGTAAGCTTGTCAATGGCTAGCTTTCATCATATACTAGTCTTTGGATTCATTTCTCTTTATATAGCAATGCAATGCTTATGGCGTGCGTTGACACGACCCAGTTGATGTATAAATCTTCGCTATCCAACAACTCAAATAAAATTCTCTAGGAGATCTATAAGAGCTAGAACTACATCAACGCAGTTGTTAGTTCATTTAAAATTTCCCTTCCCTCTCTTAGTCAGTTGAAGAAGATAATACACTTGCAGATGGTTTTAGAATGGAATCGGCTTAGGACGGTAATCTTTTGACTTAAGTTCTGTACCTGCTTGGTTTCCTTGGTACATGGATGACTCTCTTCAGAATTTTTTGATATTAGCCTCAATCCCATGAGAATTGATGATGGAACCCTAGAATTCTTCTTATACAACCTTGAAAGAACATTTCAAAGGTTCAAGTTTCATTCTACAGTTGTTGGAGAGCACTGAATATCTTTGCCAAGTCATCGATGTGGTCATTTGATGGTCGTGATCTCACGAGCATATTAACCACATATACTTTCATCGATCGACCAATCTGATTTTTGAATGATCTGTTAATCGTCCTTTGGTAAGTAGCATAATCATTCTCAACTTTGAATCTAAGGATTGCAACATAACACTATAGACCTGCGTCAGTAATGAAATAGTTGTATTCCTCGTCTGGGACATGCTTCAGTATCCGATTGTATATGGAGTTTGCGTCCATAGATGAGAGTAATTCATGTCTGATGGTCGAGTCCATTAGTTAGCCGATCATTGGAAGTAGAAAGCTATGCTTTGCCATGCTTCGCACAAATCTGAGTAGTCGGCGTACATCCGCCACTCTCCGTTTGTTTCTCTCATATGTAAAGGATTGGTTACTCATTTTGGATAGAGGACATCGTGGATAAACCTATTGGTTTTGAGTAGCTTCGCCTCCTCTTTAAGTGCAATAGATCTTTCTAGGTCCACTTCGCTTTGTATTTATTCACCAAGACATTTAATGCAGGGTTCTCAATGGTTAGCGAGAGTTTATGTGTGTGTGTGTATATGAGATCGAGTCCAAGCGAACACATCAAGATTCACCTGAAGTAAAATAGTCGACTCTTTCATCATTATTGCATGGAGTTGCGATCTGATCTATAATACTCGTGATGGGTTATAGGCGCTTCATTTGCTGATTTGCAATGGTAAATGATTAGGCTTGTAGGGATGTTGAATCAAAGGCTTAGTAGAGTTTATCCTTGTATCGCGTGCTGCAGCATAGCTGGCTCCAGCTACGAGTTTGAATCTACTTGTGTTTCTGAGCAATGCACTTTCCATTCAATGTACTGCAATCCATTGCTCATTGGAAGGGTTAGAATGATGTTCAGTTGCCTATAAGTCCGGGCGTCGATCTAATGATTCTATCTCTAAGCATCCATTCACCCGTAACCTTGAGTTGTTATGAATATAAGGCACGGGTCATAGGATCGAGTTATTATAGTCAACTCTTGGATAATCACTCTTTTGCCCCCAGTCTTAGGTTGGTGGACGTATTGTACGAATGGTCAGCCTATCCCCTGTTGTGTTTATATTGTAGTCCAAGTCATAAGAGCCAAAGTTGTTTGATGAACGATCAAATCACATTCATCTTATTTCTCGTGCGTGCCCCCAAGTCTGGAGAATACCTCAATAAGTAGCAAGGTAGATACTGTCCGCTTCAATTTCACATTTTATCCCGCTGAATCAAGGGATCGAGTTAACCGATAAGATGCTGAGTTGTGCCTTATCCTGCATTCCATCTTAGTTCTTTCCTCTAGATAGAATACTTTGTTGCCTCGTCGACATTCAAACATGAGCTAAGCTCTGGATGGTCAATGATATTCACTTCACTGCTTATGTCTCCATACTCTAGGTAGAAACTGAAGAGTGAATCATCTAGTCAGATCTAATGCAGGATTGATGCTGCCATTGCCGAATCTAGGGCAAGAATTGGTGTGCAGATGTTTAAGTTGCACTTGTTTTGAATTTCTCTTTTAATAGAATCATGGTAAAAGTCAAAGAATGAATGGTCACGCTGCATTCATTTGGAGTTAGGTGATCAACCACGTCCATTTCAATTTACATTCTCACGCCAGATCTAGGGATAAAGTCAGCTCAAATGTAGTCAACTCATTCTCATCCATTCTCATGGTCTTCCTAATGGATCAAAGGAAGATGATGGAGGATGAATGGTCAAGTCATAGTCATTCGTGGTTCTATCCATGCTCCGTTGATCGAAGGTATTCGATTGACGCTTGGGTCACGTCGATATGTAGTCGAAGAGGATCGATATTGACCGTCGGTTATGTAGAAAGCTCGAACCTCATTGCCTATTGATCCATTGGTATGATATGAAAGGCGCCGATCGATATCGCCCGTCGATCCAGCGGTATAATATAATTGGTTGCCCAAAACTTCGGGCCTCATTCTAATTGGTTGGCATTAAGGCCTCCTTGTAGTCATTGCCTTAAGTTGTAAAGGACGCTAAGCTGGCGATGTAGCGCGTCACGTATCTCTTCTTTCGGTGATTTGTTTTTCTTCCCCTGTTTTATGTTAGCAGAGTTAGTTTGTGGATGGTCTAATTGCATCTGCAGTGAGTTTATACTCCTCCAGACGACTCTAGGTCGGAGTTGGTGAATGAATGGTCGAATCATATTCGTTCACTTGTCTATGCTTGTAGTCACATTTCGAGGATCAGAGTCGGCTGAAGGGCCAATCATCACTTTTGTTTGATATTTATGCCCCTGTCCACACTCTAGGGACTACGTTTTTTTCGTTGAAAATGGTTGGACCGCGTTTTCCTCGGTCAATTCCTCTGCCCCCAGTTAAGGGTAAAAGTTGAGGTATGGTCGATCACATTACAACAACTTTAATTTGATGCTTCTCCCACTAAACTGTAGGAAGGAATTAATTGGTGGATGGTTGGGTCACATCTGTCCATGTTGCATGTATAATCCGTTGGATCATAGGCAAGAGTTAGCGGATGAATGGTCATGTCACGTTCATTTGCGGTGGGATGGGTTGTCACATCCATTTTAGAATAGGGCATTCAGCTAGGCCTGTTTTGCGAATCTGCATCTGCTTGTCGAATCAAGGAATAAATTTTGTCACATAGGGTTAGTGTGCATCCCTATAAAATTATGTTTTGGATCCTCTGCCTGGAACAAGAGTTGATGCATAGATAGTCGTGTCATTCCAGCTTAGTGCTAGATTGTCGAATCGCATCCGATTTTTCATGATAAGTGTGGCCCCATGTCAGGGGAAGAGTTGGAAAGCAGGCAGATGAACCACATACGCTTTTTGTACTACAGAACTCGCTGAGGAATCAGAGTTGATAGAAGGGAGTCGAATGGCATCCCTTCTGGTATTTATATTCCAAACCATGCTTTGAGGACTAGAGTTGGTTGATGGGCTGTTAATCATAACCCATTTGGTGTTTATACTCCAGTCCCTGCTCTCCGGACCAAAGTTAGTTGATGGATGGTCATTCGCACCTAGTTGGTGTTTATACTCCATTCCACACTCTGTGGACTTAGAGTTAGTTGATGTTTATACTCCATTCCACACTTTGGGGACTTAGAGTTAGTTGATGTTTATACTCCAGTTCGCACTTTGGGAATCTGGAGTTAGTTGATGTTTATACTCCAGTTTGAACTCTATGAATTTAGAGTTGGTTGATGGGTGGTCAGTCATACCCATTTGGCGTTTACACTCCGGCCTGTGCTCTCAGGACCAGAGTTAGTTGATGGGTATACTCTAGTTTACACTCTGGGAATCTGGAGTTAGTTGATGGGTGGTCAGCCACACCCATTTGATACTTTAGGATTATGTCCGCACTCCGGGGACTTAAGTTGTTTTACGGGTGGTCAGTCACACCCATTTTGATGTTTATACTCCAGTTCGCACTCTAGGAATCTAGAGTTGGTTGATGTTTATACTCCAGTTCGCACTCTAGGAATCTAGAGTTAGTTGATGTTTATACTCCAGTTCGTACTCTGGGAATCTTGAGTTAGTTGATGTTTATACTCTAGTTTGCACTCTGGGAATCTGGAGTTAGTTGGTGTTTATACTCTAGTTTGCCCTCTTGGAATCTGGAGTTAGTTGATGGGTGGTCAGTCACATCAATTTGGCATTGTGCTCCAGTCTGCGCTCTCGGGACTAGAGTGAATCGATGTTTTATACTCCAGTTCGCGCTTTAGGAATCTGGAGTTGTTTGATGGTCATACACCGGTCCACGCTCTAGGAATCTAGAGTTGGCCAACAGATGGTCAGCCACATCTGTTTAGGCATTTGGATCCCGTTCGAACTCTAGGAACAGGAGTTCGATTAAGGTTGTGGATGGTCAGATCACATCCACTTGATTTGGCAAGCGAAGTCCTAGATGGATGGGTCCATCCCACTCGAGTTTCGATCTGGAATTTTGTACTCCATCTCGCACTCTAGGAACTGGAGTTTGTTCGAGGATTGTCGTGTTTCAATTCCTTTTGATTTAAGTATGTTGCCCCTTGAGCTCAGGTTTCACTTAATAAGTTATTGGTCGAATCTCGATCACCTTCCACTTATCCGCCCTCAACAAAGCATAAGATTTAGTTGATGGACGGTCGAATCATGTCTAATGTTCATTTGGATTCCACTTTTGCTAAGCCTAAGGAGTAAGATTAGTGTTCTGGCAAGCTTTGATCTCGAGTAGAGGAGAGGATGGTCCAACTACATCCACTTTGAGCTTTGTGTTTTCCCTTAAGTCAGGGGCAAGAGTTGGAAAGCAGAAGGTCGAGTCACGTCCACTTTATGCTTTGCACTCTTTCGGCCGAGTTGAGGAAGAGATTCGAAATGATGGCTCAGATAGTTAGCAAGTAGGCAGTTAGTTGTTGATGACTTTAAGTTGAGGCTTGGGCCCTGACGAAGTTGGTTAAGGCATGATTGTTTTTTTCAAATCACAGATGCAAGCTGGAGAGTGAATGGTCAAATCATATCCACTTTAAACATATGTTCTCAAATTACCCCAAGTTCTAATGTAGGATTGGATGCATAGACGGTCATGTCACATCCACCCTTGGTGTGATTCCAATTTTGCTGGGCATCAGAAGAAGCATAACTATTTTGGCGTTGGAGCATATCACTCCAATTCTTTCCAGATCTCCAATTAAATTGCATAGGCGGATAAGTGGATGGTCGGTTGCATCCACTTTATACTGGAGTCCTGACCTTGTCAGTCTCTCCCACTTTGATACCCTACCCCCAAGTCAGGGGCATATAGTAGCTGATGAGTAGTTGAATCATGCTCGTCATAATGATACCTCGATGACTTGATCATAGTCCACGAAGGTTGTTTTGCACCCAACCTTAAGTACTCGGTTACCTGCATCATTTTCAAGTAGTTTAATTCAAGTCGGTCATACTTCGTAACATAAACAAAATTGAAATAGAAATAATTCAAAAGAGATCGGAATAAATCTAATTGATAAGTGAAGCGACATCGTATGCTTGCTATTGCACAATAGTCTAGCCCTTCAAAGTTGGAAGTCTAACGCAAATGGTTCAATTTGATCAAAATTCTTGATCGATAGGGGTCAGGGGTTCTCGGTCCTTCGTTTTATGGGGCTTGCACATATTGTCAGAGCTATCCTTTCCAGAGCAGCCTTATGGCATTGGCATCCACTGTAGCCATATATAGAAGAGGAGTTTTTCAATCTAGAGTATGGAGTAGGTTCCCTCCTTATCTCGCCATGTTGATCCTTCATCTGATTCATCAACTCAATATTGGTCTGGACTTGTTGGTGTAGTCGTCGGCGGTTATCCACTAGTTCTCTTATCAAAGTCTGGAAATAAGCTCTGGTGATGAATTCATTTATGGGTATTGGCAGCAACTGGCTATGGGATTTGGATAAATTCTTTGGCTGCCAGCTTCTTTATTCCCTTCAACAATATGAGAAGTAGGACTGGTATGTCTAACCACAGTTGACAATCTCCTTTAAGGAATGGGGAAAGACATCTACATTTGATGGCATTCTTCACTCTTGGCGAAATCCACGTGCCATTTCCACTCCATGCGGTAGCGTCAGAGGTTGTTAGGTTCATTTTCTAGCTATGTGGTATTGTAATGCTAGTGAATGATGTAAGCATGATTGCCCAACATTCGAATGGTTGGTAATGCCTATGGATGGTGATTTGGTTAAGATGGGCTCATAGATTGGTGATTATTTCTAATTTTCACCCAAGTAGGAGGCCCATATAAGGTAGTAAGGAAGTCCTCTTAAGGTTATATGTCATGCTTTTAGTCATATGGACACGGTATGATTAAGATGCAAGCATTTGAATATGGTTCAGAGATGACCATCTATGCTTTGAGTTGGCAGAGTAGACAGTGTAGGACAGTCGTCACATTAGCCATCGCATTCAATTCAGGAGTTTAAAAGCTGGTCAATTGGGGAAGTTGCAGTCCATATTAGAAGCATGATATATTAACCATTTCTAGTTCTTGGTGTATTAGCTAGGTTCTCCAACCTCTGGGAGCACCAGTTGAGTAGTATTTCTTTACCCGTTCTTTGATTGCGATTCAGCAATTGCTGCTGTAAACCCCTATGTCTCGTCTAGTCGTGGAACAATCTGGATGTTCCTTTATTAAGTTGAATTTTGAATTCACTATGTGGCTTGAATTCCAAAAACTTGAATAAAGCAAACTGACACAATATTGTTTTCAAAATTTATAAATGAAATAAATTTTGTAAGATTATATTTTATATATAAAGGTATGATTTTCTGAAATTTGATTGTTAAATCTAATACTAGATTATCACTTATTGTATTCCTAAACTGTTAGCTATTATTAGTTGTTATAAAAGTTGAATTTTATAAACAAGGTTTATAAGTCTAATTTGCAAATGAAATTAATTTAAAAATTAGGGATTTGGGAACTAAATTTTCTGTGCTTTTCAAAATATGGGTTCCAAAGTTTCGAAAGAAATATATATATATATATATATATATATATATATATATATATATATTTGAAAATATTTTTGAATGGAATTTTTTTTCAAGAAATTTTGAAAGAAGTAAGTCAGTACTCTCCTCTTACGTTGTTGAAAAATAATTTCGGTGATGACTGCAGTATCATCGACATTCATTTTCGAGTATAAGAGTGGGGAGACCACTTATTAGCTTTGCTACACTTTTCTTTTGGAAAATGGGTTTGATTTGAATCTCTTGCGAATGATTTGATGCATAAAACATATTTATGTATACATTTATTTCAAAATGGTTTGAAGTGAAAATGGGAATTTAGTTCTTAAGATTTATGTTAAGTGATGATTTTCAATTATTGAAATGAAGCAATTTTTTAAATTAATTGGAGTGTCTAAAATGTGAAATGGAATAAAAACAACTTGAAACAACTGAACTAGGATAAAATTTATTTGTATAATACTCAATTGCATTCCAAAACATATATAACTTACCTGAAATATTCAAAAGTTGAAATGTTAATGTGAATATGTAATTGAAGGTTATTGTTTGTACCAAAATTGGGCAAAACACTCTTTAGATGTGTTTGAAGAGATAAAATAAAGAAAGTAAATGTAAAATGAGACAGATCTAACAAACACACCAATCAACAGATAAGAAAATGCACATAAACACACGAATTTAGAGTGGTTCGACATATTTCCTACATCCACTGTGAAATGACTGATGTTTATTGAATTTCACTCGTTCTTTACAAGAGATACAACAGCACAACTGAAGTTTGATAATGATTTCGGTAGATTTTCAGCATAGAGAAGCCCAAAGTCCCTTTTCTGGATGTATATTACTGCTATTTATAGGCGTAGGCTGAAAATATCTCGCCCAGATCTCGAAGGACTTCTTCTCTCACGTGGGTGGGCCCAGGTATCAAGCTCAGGTGGTTTCGGCTCGATCCAAGAGCGATACGAATGGAATTCCGTATCAGCCAAGAATTGATCTTTTTGGCTAAAATTTATCTGGTACATTCTTGACGTTGTATGCAAGATCCTATGAAAATTTGGTGGCATTTGGACTTGTAGATCTCGAGTGATGATCGATGCAAGTTTGGATTTGTATGACATTATCGTCTTCGTATCGATCTTATTTCGCATCGGTCCCATATGTCTCTGTTCGTATCGATGCTTGCATGCTACTTCGTACCGATGGTTGGAGGCCGTCTTCGTATCGGTGCTTTTTGTTGCCTTCTTCATATCGATCGGTGATTGTTGGTGTTCATATCGATGGTGGGAGATCGATACGAGATGGATGGAGGGAGACCGATATGTAATTGACATTGGTTGATGGATACGAAGTGTTGTTAACATGATGGATACGAAGTAGCTTCATTTTGATGGATACGAAGGAAGTTAGTGGGCGATGGATACGAACTAAATCTCTCTTGGGAAATGGATATGAAGTTGGATGGATACGAATAGAGTTGGATTTCTCATCCTTGATCGTTCAATATCTTGAGCATACGAACTCCGATTAACTTTAAATTTGGAACGTTGGCTTTCATAGATTTGCTAGTCCTGTCATATCAATTGTAGCTCGATCCAGACTCGAACAAAATTTACCGGTATCCATAGTAGACCTGTGTATTAACGATCTCCAGGACGAACTATCCTTGGTTTCTAGTCAAGTTCTTGGTGTCATGGCCTTGCCAAAAAAGGGAATGAGAGTTATACAAGAGAAAACTTAAGTAATAAAAATGTTCAAACTAAATTTTGCTTAATAAAAATGTTGGGAAAAGGGGTAAATTTGTATAGTGCTTAATTACACTCAGTTACATCAATAAAACTTACTTGGGAAAAGTTTGAATGTAATAGGAATATGTAATTGAATAGTATACAATATAAGATGACCAAAATGAAATTTATATGGTTTTGAATTAATTGTTGTACCTAGTACTATGTATTTCGCTTCTATCTTTCTTTCCGGTTGCTTCTATTCTCCTATCTCGTTCCTTTACGGATACGAAAAGTTTTGAGTGGGGGAGTGTGCAACGACCCGAGAATTTTAATGATTTTAAATAACGTAATTTACTAAATTTTTCATAAAATATATAATAAAGATTTTAGCAATGAAAATTTGATATTTAGTATGCGTCTATTTAAACACAGCAAATGTCAGATTTTCATCAGAAAATATGTAAGTTTATTTTGTTGTGAAAATTTCAATTTAAAATTTAAAATAAGTTAAAATTTGATGGAAATTAAATATTTTTGTAATCAGAATATTTTTATATGAGAAAAATGTAAATCATTTTCTGAGTGAGATGTCATATTTCGTTTCACCAAACTTGAACTGCTCTAGCTCCGTTTATATTATTTTCAGCGTTTTAGCAGCAGTTTTGGCAATGAAAATCCAGTTTTGATAGGAGGGTCATGTCACTCATATTTGTGTACCACTCTGCTCGTCTCGTCGTATTGATCTCCGTAGTATATTCATCCCTATATTTCGGCAACTGGTACATGGCGAAACCTGCGAAACGATTTCCATATCGATTTCGCATTTGAGCTTTTGGGTTTCCTATGTCTATTCAGTTACCCACCAGCTGAAAACAAATAGCCACTTGTTTTATTAGTTTGAGTAATTTCAGCCTTGACCATTTCTGTTCCTCGATCTTGATTTATTTTGGTGCGACCTTTGATTTCCTTCCCTTCTTTCTATATTATTTTGTTCAAAGTTCCATTTCAAAGAGTTTACTCCCTTCGTACTATTCATTGTGAAAAAATATATAATTATACAAGTTATATAATCTGTTGCTTTTCTCCATCGCATTCGGCCTACGTTCTTCTTCCTCTCCCGCTTGCTAACTCATCAATTGCCACCACCTCACCATCCAGCTACCACCAGACTCAACACCATGAACCAGCGTCATCGCCTCAACCCGATCCGCCTCTCCCTCCTTCATTTTTAGCCGCATTTTCCCCTCCATCATACGCGACCTCCGCCCACAACCTTATGCCACCTGCTCCACCGCGCAATGGCTGCCCTCCCCGCATCTCCTCCCTCCACCTCTCCCCGTCTCTCTGCTGCCTCCACATTAACAGAGTCATTACCATTCCCTTGACCGAAAAGCACACAAACCCTTCCCTCTTCCATTCTCCATGCTCAGCCTGCCCATCAACAAAACGAACTACCACCACATCCTCGTACTCCGACCCTCCGCCTTTAAATCGAGCCCACTTCCCACAATCTCCGCGTCCAAATCTTATATCTCCGACATCAACCACAAACCCACCTCACTTGACCGAGACCGTCACCCAAACCTTAATAGTGTCATGCTCCCTCCGATATCCTGCCCCTTCGGCGCTCTCCACTGACAGCCTTGCTGAATGCCTCGAAACTTTCTCACCCTCTATGCCTTGTAACATCACCTCTTATTTATGAAAAATATATAATGTATATACACTTTTTGTGTATATATTGCCTAAGAGTTTTGATCATCTCCTCACAACTCTCCATTGTCACCAAGTCGCAACCACATCCTCAACTACCTGACTTCAAAGGCCCGAGCAACAATTTCTTTTTTATGAGTTTTAAATTAAAAATTGATTTTACAAAATAATATCATCAGTTTCCTTTTACCAGTAGCATATATATTTAGTTTGTTTTCATCTGAGGAAAGTTGCTTTCATTTTTTTCTAAAGCTTATATATATTGATCTGAAGCTAGGCTCTGTTTATTATAGAAAAAGTTTATTTTAGTTTATATATATTGATTTTAAATATTGGTTTTTAAAATATAATACATAGTTATTTTATTTTAAATATGTGTTTTGATTTTTCAAAATAATATAAAGGTTTTATTTTGATTTTAATATGTATTTTAAATTAATAATGATTTTAAATATATATATAGTTTATATATAGATTAGTTCACTTATATATTTGTTTCATCGAATCCATCGAGTTCAAGGTCGTGCCAACTTTGCTTCGCTTTGCTTTGGATTTGTCGTAGAGTTCGTGATTCAAAACTTATAGCTCGTCGTGCTGTCTAATTTCTCTAGCCTCGAAATATGAGCAATCACTCACGATTAACATTCTTATATTTAGTAAATTTAATTCACCTGAAATGATGATGGAAAAATGCTGTTAAATTTTAATTATTAAGTTATTAAATTGTCAAATATGATATGCCATTATTTGAAATTGTTTACTCATGACATATGACATCACAACCTGCTGTATATATTATATATAAATTTGTTATTGATGATATATGCCAGTTGTTGATATGTTATATTATTCTGTTATTTTCACTCTACAAGTTTCCTTGGTTTTAGGAATCATTATGGGTTGAAATGATACATACCCGAACGATCTTATAAATTAGGGTAAAATCGTTATGGGTCAAAATGATAGAGCCAAGCGATTTGATTGAATTGAACTTTGGGATTGCAGGTTAAAATGATATATACCCGTAAATATTAAATTATTATGGTTGAAATGATAAATATTTTTATCACTTGACCATAAGTTAGAAAATTATATATGGGCACCGTTGGTCTATTTTTGAAAAATGATTTCCAAGGTTTTGAAAGGAAATATATGGGTTTTAAATAAATATTGATTTTAAAATATAATATATAAATTTATTTTATATATGTGTAAAATTTAGATTTTTAAAATTATCTATTTGGAAATATTAAATTTATAAGTCAGTTTTGAAAATATGAATTTTAAGATTTTATTTATAATTTTATTATATTTGTTTAAATATATAAAATAAGATTTAATATAAAATAAATTTGATAATTATAAGATTTAATTTAATAGAATTTAATTTAATTAGTATACATATAATATGTTTAAGTATTTATTTAAATTTATATACTATTTTGAAAAAGATTTGTAATAATTTTAATAAAATAAAGGTTGGGAAGATAAATTAAGTTAATTTGTAATTTAACTTGTTTGAGAATTGAATATGAATAAGGATTGATTGGAAACTTATTGATTATGGGATTTTGAAAGGTATGATTTATACCTGATTTAATTAATGGTGATTAAATGAATATTTTCAAACTTAAATAAAATTTGAGTATTTAATTTTATTTTAAAATTGTAATTTGAGATTTTATCTAAATACTTATAAAAAAATGCGATTAGGAAAATATTTTAGAATTAAATAAAATTTAAATTGAATATTTAATATCGATTTAAATTTGTAATTTGAAATTTTATGTAAGTGTTATTAAAACTGATTAAGTGTTTCAAATTTAAATAAAATTAAGTTGAACTTTGAAACTTACTGAATTGGAAGTGGTTTAAATTTGTTGCTCAACCTGGATTTGAAATTGATAGAAAGTAAGATGGTTAATAAGAATTTAAATTGAAACCTTTAACACTTTTAATTGAAATTGTTGAACTGAGAATTATTTAAATTGAATTTTTGGAACTAAAGTTGATTTGAATTAATTTGTGAAATTGGGGGAAACAATTCTAATTTGAACTATAATATGATTTCAAAAATGAATATGATTTTGAAAGTGACATGATTTTGAAATGGATATGATATTTTGATATGAAGTATGAACTGTTTGAAACTATTAAACAACCACGGTGTGAAATAGACGTTTGGTTGTTATAGAGACCGGGATCAGATATTGTCATACTCTCTGCCAATACCCAAAACCACTTTAATAACTATGTATGTGGTGAGGATTCCTGGACGAAGTAGGATGGTTTCGCAATGATTCTATGTGAGGTATTAACGCAACTAGATTCTTGCGAGTCAGCTTGATGTGACTAAAACAGGAGCCATGCCGGGCCAAGTGAGGTCGTTCCTCCTATCGGGTACATTTCTTCGATACCATTCTATTATTTTATGATTTAATTTGGTGCACCTTTGATTTAGAAGTGTGTCTCGAGGTGGGTGGTAGTAGCTGCTATGTGTTACCCCCAGTTCGAATCCGCAAAATGGTAGTATCCTACTCTGGGTATTGCCTCGCGTGCCTTATCACATGCCTTATCGCATCTTATACGAGTTTCATTTGTACCGTACCTATGGAATGCCTCTGATAGCCCTCCAGTTTACGGAGGAATTACAGTACTGTATAAAGTACGGGAATATATAAAAATGTGTTAAGGGGGATATGGGTAACGCCTTAACGCTATTTTAATAGTTTAGTTTACTTTAGACATTATATATGTTGTATATTGTACTCTGTATGTAGATAGTTTAACGGATCCTTAGAGGATGGGTATCCAAAAACATCCTTTAAGTTATTTTGTACTTTAGTTAACATTTCAATTGAGTTGAGTTTATTGGTATAAGAATGTTAATCCTGACTCGAGTGTTTTGCTTCATGCTCGGGTCAGACTAAGTGTCATAGCACTTGAGACTCACCTTTGGATTTTGGATCTTTGCTTGAAGATCGGTCTTTGTCTATTCAGCTTTCCAGTTACTTCAGTTTATACCAATTGTTTTGTTCAGACTTGTTAGTAGCATTTGTATTAGTAACTTCTGTGTATTCGAGATATCTATTGTATTTTACTTTAACTCTAATGTTTATATAGTAGCTTCAAGAACTACCATTTATCTATTTTCTAGTGCTTATTATTGTATAACTCTATGTCTGTGATTCAGTGATTGATTTTATTTATTGTATATGCTGAGTTTTGCCAAATATAAATTAACAATCTATTTTTTGAGCAATTTAAGGCCGACATGAGTGGATGATTGTCGATTTGAACGGTTTGAAATAACGGGTCATTACACATCAAATAAATTAACAATAATTAATATTCGATAAATATTATTTAATTTAATCAGTTTGCAACATTTTGCAAACTAATTAAATTGTATGGTTTTTGGAGAAATCACAAATGCGATTGTGCAACTCAGAGGTGTGAATTCGATCAACGATTAATATTTAACAACTTTAATATTAATATTCACACATCATTTAGTAGGTGGTATGACAGTTTGTCTGAACTCATTACTTATAGGTCCTTTCAGTAAAATCAATTTTTACTTATTATAAGCGGTATCTGATAGTGACAATTATTTATACCAATTCTCTTCGTCAAAACTATATTACATTAGGACTTTTGGAATATGGGAATGGTTAAAATTCCAGTATAATCCACATTCAACTGTATAGTACAAACACAAAGTCCTTGGTTCAATAATAACAATTGTTATTAACTAAAATGTTGTAGCCAGAGACTTTGACTTTGAGTTGACTTGAGTTGACCATGATACTAACCCCATATAACTGAGAAGATGGATCCTCTCTTGAATAGTGACTCACTTAAAATGCTTCCGGTCGACCCAACTATAACCAGAACGCCATGCCATGATATGACTATAATCAAAACAGAGCTCTCATATTGAAGATCCACGGTATTCTCAAGTCGAGAGAATTGTGTAAATCAGTCACATCGATATTTTCTGTATGACCTTAGTTATATTAACCAACAGAAAACTATCGAGTGAATCGTTCCATGGTTATCCAGTAATTATCAATATGTAACCCCTAGGTTCCTCTAGTAGTCATGAGTAATAACCTGCCCAACATTTGGAGAACGTTACATACTCTAATCTCAACGGATACATTGATATCCAGTCTCGATGCATCTTGACTAGGAACATTTAAAATGGTATATATGTTTTATTGTGATAAATTACTCATGGTCACTACACTTTGTAATTACTACCACAAAATATACCATTTGTGGATTTTCTATTAAATATACTTTTATTAAATTAATTAATTAATATAACCACATTATATCAAGTATATAATAGAAAGGAACACATTTATTGTGAATAAGATTGGTCAACTAGTTAGACATATGTAATTAATTACATAATTGCACCTAGGACATATCTCTAGCTCTATCACTGCGTATGTCCCAAGATGCAACATAAGAAGCCCAACAAACTATATCCACACAAATGAACTGTCCATAATTCATGTGAAATTATCAACGCAGTACCAACCTCAAATTCAAGGCATTACGTAGGTCAATATTGATCAGTAGATCAAACAACATAGGCCTAGTGCAACCACGCTAAGCACATCACAGTTATTAGAGGGCATCACAATCCTAAACCTACACTAAACGCTCATTCATCCTACACTAAACTATGCTAATCCTATAAAACAAAATAACAAGGCATAAGGAAGCAGTCGCGTCTTCACCAAATGATGAATTCAACAACTACACATGCACACAAACAAACAAAAAGATGGAGCTAACCCATACGATGAAAGCAAACTTCGTTGGATATAGAAATGCGCACATACAATAGCACATAATTGCACTAATCATGAAAGGAATACTCTACCAACGTGGAACTACTCAATCATAATAGAATAAAGGACCGTACCACCATAATCATAACATACCGCATCACCTAATAATACCAGAACTGTGCTGTCTTTTCCCAACTTGTAGTTCATGATGTAGTCAATCACTCAATAATAAAGCGTAGCATTGGATCCTATCATCATGTGGTGCGCAGGGTGCTAAAATTAACGTAAATAAACCTACTGCATAAGTCTCAAACACATCACTTCAAATTGAAACTACCCCACGTAAATCCTAAATTATCCTGCTTAAATCTAAATTAATTCTTACTAAAAGAAAAATCTCCCACCTATAGCCACGTTAACAGTCCATGCACATTTAAACAATTAAATGGATGAGGAATACATGAAACGAAGGAGAAAGAATGAAGGATATGACATTATCAATCCATGTAACATCACCGCTGCTATAAAAGGGAAGGCACTACAACAACATAGAGGGATCACTCTTTTTTTCTCTAATTAATATGTTGTAAAATGAGATTCTCTACAATGAAATCATAAAAGATTGTCATATGAAAGAGTGACAAGGAGAAAGAATTATCTCATGCATGGATACCTTAATAATCGAAGCACATAAATCTCTATGTCTCTTTACTTTATTGCATCCATTACCTAGTATTATGTGTTTGATTTTGTCTAGGTTATATCAATTTGATAGTTAAATTGAAGTTGACATTTTAATAAATAGTTAAAGTGCACCTACATAATTGTGTAAGCTTTAGCAACACGATCATGTCTTTTCAAGGAAATTTTAATACCAGTAAAATTTGCTAATTCCTAATTACAAAAACCTTCTTCATTGTAATTACATCAAAGTAAAAATATGAAACTAAGTTGGTGTTTTGAGAACGAAAAATATCATCAATATGGGGTTATTTGAAGATAAAAGTAGAATTTTCTAATGCACCGTATGTAAAATTTTGAGATAAATAATTATTATTGTTTACAAATTAACTTTGTCATTATTGTTTATATATATATAAGTTAATGTATGTGATATGTGTACTTTTATAGATGAATGGATTTTTTTTACTATTTTTTGTTATATATACATACATACATATATATTAAAATTGACACACAATTTTTTATTGAACTTATTAGAAGACTAGACAACCTATTTGCTGAGATTATTTCAATAGTTTAAATTTGTGATCACACAAATAGTTTAAATACATGGATGTGAATATAATATATTATAAAAGAATTGAGTGGGGATTAATTAATTTTAGACATGTTAAAATGTAGGTTTTTGAAGCTTAAAACATAATTTTACAACGAAATGTATGATAAATGCATTGAAATAAATGAAAAATAAATTAATCTTATTGATATTGATTATGTATTGATTTATATTATATGATTTATATATCTTTAAATTTTAGTGGTAAAACAATTTTACCACTTTTGTATGAATATGGTATACATACTGAAACCGTCATATTTTAGCATTTATTAAATAAATTAACGAATATTTTTTAATCGAACTTATTCGAATAGTTTAAATTCATGATTACATTATTAATTGAAATATATTGATTTAAGTGTAAAATATTAGATGATTTCGGGGAAGGTTTTACAAATTATTGTAGAAATTCCAATGTGTAGGTAACCGACGTTGAAGAATTTTATAATGCAATGCATGATAAAAAATATTGATATAAATGAATTATAAATTAAATTTGTAATTATTATTTATGTATATAACTTATCTTATGTGATTGATATATTTATATATCTAAATGAATTTTTTAATACCATTTTTATTAATATGAATATGTTATAAATATTAAAATTTCACATTTTTATGATTTGATCGATAAATCAACAAATAATGGTTTTTTGTATTTATTTAAATAGTTTTAAAATTACATTAACTTTAATATGTGGAAATTAAACTAATAGAAAGGAACTAAGGAGCGGTTTATAAATGGTTACAGAAATTATTAAATGAAGGTATTTGAAGTAAAAAACATAACTTTGTAATGTACCATATGCTGAATTTATTTAGGTAAATGAATTATAAATTGAATTTGTTATTTTCTTACACATATACTTTATCTCATGTGACTTACGATCTTTACTTTAACGAAAAAAATAATTTTTCCAGTTTTGTTAACATGAGCATGGTACACATATTATAATTTCATACTTTTACCTGGACGGTAATGAATATTAGTTGGAATTATCTAACTAGATTAAATTTAAGACTACATAATTAATTGAAATATATGGACCGAAATATAAAATATTATGAGGAAATTGAGGTGAATTTTTTAAGTAATTATGATAACTTCAAATATAGCTATCTAAAGTTAAATATAATTTTACAATGAATGTATGATGAATTATTGAGATAAATGAATTACAAATTAATTTTTTTATTATTTTATGTGATATATATATATATATCATAATCGAATAAAACAATTAACTTTGCCATTTTGATTGGTACAATAATGGTATACATATTGAAATCGTCAATCTATAGTACTTATTAGAAACATTAATAAATATTAGTTAATTGAATTTATTTGAATAGTTTAAATTTTGGTACGATATTAACTAAGATAATGGACATAAATATAAAATTTTAGGAGGTTATTGATGAATTATTTAAAATAATCGTATAAATTGAGAGGGTTAGGAGCATGCCCTATAGGCAATTATATAATTTGTTACATATATCAAACTCTAAAATCAATCTTGTTTGTAATTAAGGTATCTAATTTCTATTATATACTTTCTTGTATATTGATATAATTAATTAAGTAATTAATTGAAAGTATATTAATAAGAAATCCTTAAATAAAAATTATGAGATTGTAGTTGCAAATAGTTGCATTGCAATCGTGAGTAATTAATCACAATATAAAATAATATTTTGTTTTAGGTGATTCTGCTCAACATGTTTCAAGAAAGGGTATTATGACGACCGCCCTACACCTTCGGTACCCAAAATACCTATATACAATGGGCTATGGAGGTACCTAGCCGATGCAGGATGGTAACCAAGAATATAAAGTAGCGAAAAACCCAAACACAGAAATTATAGAACATCTCATAGCGCATAGATAAAATAGAACATAATAATAAAGATGTAAAACAGGCGAGACAGTGATATAGTCAAATGAACCATAAATAAAACATCAGAGTGTTTCAGGTTCACATGCTATAAAAAACTAAAATAAAGAGTTTATACATCCAAATCCTCAAAATAAACTCTAAATTGTCTCTTAAAATACATGTATGCATAGCTCCACAGCAGGGCACAATGGAATAAGCGATGGTAAGCTCCAAATATAGATATATGAAAGAGTAGCCTCCCACTTGTACTTCGTACAGTTCCATGTGCTATCCATAGTCTACTCATTTCAGAGTACCTGAGATAATAAGAAGCAAAGCATAAAATCTTATATCAGACAAAAGTCTGGTATGAGCGATATATCATCTCAAAAATACTATAAAAATCGTATATAGTAAACATGGACATAGGGCATGAAGAACCATACCCGACTTGTCCCTGCATCCACAGAGTTAGCATATACAATTGATATATGCTAATCTACTATCAAAACTATACAAGTGTACTACAGTCAAAGTACAATGTCCAACTCTAGGTATACAGCCGAAAATACCTACATCGTGCGACTCCCTAGAGTGATAACAACCATGGCAACCATAACACTCATCAAACAATCCTCACCATCACTCGTGAGCATTGGATGTATGATAACTCATATGGCATAATCGAAAACTAGGGACCTAATCGTAATCCCGACTTTATTGGTGCTCGAATCCATGCTACTCTGAAAGGCTACCAGACCTAGAAAATCTACCATCGCAAGTTCCACACACAATCAAAAATCCAAGTAGGCATCCCTACATTCCCCTTCTTTACGAGCACATTATAAGCCTTTGAGTTATCAACAATCCCATTGCATGCGTCTTCATGATGAAACTCAATCCTTATTCCATCATGACTATCTCCACGGTAGGGCACGGTCGTAAACCCCACTCGCAAGCCTCCATCATTAAACTTACCCTTGTGGATCATCGCCATGACTCCCATCGTAGTTCATCCCATTTGGAACGCTACTAGACATCCATCATAAGTCATAGAGCCATCATACCAAAGTCTCAAAGCTGTTGTCATCATCAACATCGAAGTATCATGCCGTTGCTTCACTAATCACTGCATAAAGTCCAAGGTTATCTCGGGTCATCTCGGAGTCATCCATCCTTACTCCCCATCAACTCATCAAAGACCCCTGTACTATGCCCTTAAGTATGTTCATGCCATGATGAAAACCCATCACCTCTAGCTTTAGTTCGGGTCCACCCCATAACCAAACCAAAGTCATTCCCCAAAAGACTCGAGCCAACTACGCAACATGCAAACCGAGCCATGAAGCCTTCCACTGAATCGCCTTTCATGTTCGTCTAGCAAACCGTCCTTAGCACCAAATGACTCCCACTTCCAAAGCCAGATTGATGCCTCACCAAACCATTTTCATTGTTCTTTCCCTTCCCCCATACCAAAATCCACCGTCGAACCAACTTCGATGGCAAGAGCCGAACCCACTTCCTACCAAACAATTTTCGACGTCGAAACCGAAATCGCCCGACCGTCGAAACATTTTCCGGTAGCATCTCCATGTCCAAGTGTCATGTCGATTTCACTACTACACCCCCTTCTTCGACCCTTATGCATTCCATACACAACGATACAATTCTCAACAATCTCGAGTCAATCCATCGAAGCCCAGTTTCACAGTTCCTAACTCTAAGCCACTCCAATGAACATTTCAACCATAAATGTATGTACATAAACACAAAACACACACAAGTCACATCCAACATCAGAACACACATCAAACCATTGTAATTTAATCATGTAATACATCCATAATATAGCCTATAACATATAAAGGCAACTATACTCCAAGATAACACGATTAAAGTTATTTAAACATTTCAAAATTCATTTTATTTGGGTTTGAATTAATAAATAGTTCCAAAAATTGATTTGACTTTAAAAATGAGTTTAAAATATGTCAAAACCTATAGGTACATATATGGTATGGTGTGAGATGATAAATCACTCACCAAAACCCTAAAAATCCAAGTTTTACACGCAAGTCGAGGTAGATCCGAAAATGAACATCAAAGATCAAATTTTGAAACCCTGAAAATGCAGCTTTGAATATTTCTAGTGAATCTCCTTGGTAATATACCCTTAGTCTATGATTTAGACTTGATTTGGAGGAGAAAAGAGAAGGTTTTGGATGGAGAAGGGGTTAATGGATGCTTAGATCTATTTAGAAGATGTAAAAGTGATTTGGGGATGATGATTTAACCAAAATAGCCTCCAAACCCGAAATGCGTTAGTGGGCTTGTCCCTAAACTCGTTATTTACCCATTAAGCTGCTCCAAAACTGACAATCTTCAAATAGCCATATTTTTTAGTCAGAAAGTCCAAATCGCATTTATGGCCACTCTATGAAAGGGGAAACCATCATATCTTTCCAATGGAAGCAGTCTCGGATGCTAATTCAGCTTTTATCAAAATTCATAACTGATACAAATTTTCAAGGGTAAAATCATCTGGAAAAATTCTAGATAGAAAATGTCACTAATAGAAATTTCTTAAAGTTATAGACTCATATGACCATATATGAATTCAAAAATAATATTTTATGATCCTTTGATACATAAAATATTAGTCGTTACAGATATCGATACATTATCTGAGACCACAGTACATAACGCTCTTCCAATGTTGGGCAGTGGATTACTTATGGCTGCTAGTGGTACCAAGGAATTACGTATTCGCAGTTATTAGATAACTATAGAATGACCCGTCCAAGAATTCTTTGTTGGTTGATAAGAAATAGGTCAAATAGGGAATCTTAGGGCGACGAAGTTACATAGTTCTCTCAAATTGAGAATACTATGGAAATCAATTTGGAAACTCCACTTTGATTATAGTTAAATCATGGCATGACGAGCATCGAATGACTATAGTTGAGTCTGAGTTGAAGCATTAGAAGTGAAGCATTACTAATAAAGAATTTGTCTCTCATTTGTATGAAGTTAGTATCATGGTCAACTATAGTAAACCCAAAGTCAAAATCTCTGGCTAGGCTGAATGGTTAACAATAAATGTTACTATTGAACAAAGGACTTCCGTGTATGGAAAAATGATGCAATACCAATGAATAAAATGTGTGTAAATCATCTTACTAAAAGGTACCGCTTAAGGAATGTAAAATTTGATTTTACCATTGAGATCTGTAAGCAATGAATTCGGCTAAACTATCACATCACTAGGCAAGGTGACTGTGAACATTAATATTTGAATTACTCGAATATTAATCATTGATTATGATTCACACGTATGAGTCAAACAACATAATCTATTTAGTCTCAAAATACCAATAATTTGATTAGTTTATAGTAGTTATAATTTAATTAATATTTAAAGCAATATCAATTGTGAGTTTATTTAGTAAATGGGTAGCTTCTAGAAATGTTTGGGTGCTATAGTAATTAATTGGGTTTGTATATAAAGTTACATATATATGCATCAGTATACGATATCTACATACATTTAAATTAGATTAAAATGCAGCTTTACAACATAGGCTTTAAGTTTTATTTGGTCTAGTAGGGACCATATCTAGGCCGACCATACTTAGGTAAGAGGGGAGAGTTTGAAATGGTAAGTGCAGATGAGATATTGGGAAGATATTTGATGAAATATCTCTTTGTCCACCTTTATAAATAGAATGCACTTTGTTCATTATTTAGACATCCATACTTCTTCAACCTTAACTGACCTTCCTTTGCCCACTTCATTGCCGAAATCCCCTTTTCACAATCCTAGATAAAAACTACATAAATCTAAGGTAGTTATATGTTGAATGTGGCAACTTCCAGTAGAGATCTAGGAGACTATTAGGATCGAAGTGTGTTAAATAGGCTAAATCTCAATTAAGTTATTATTCCATTCTCATTTATTTTATATATACTTATACCACCGTTTATATAAGATTACATTGCTTTAAATAATTTAATATCGCTTTAAAAATTAAAATAAATTTAAATGTTTTAATATAATAAAATGAAATGCGTTAAATTAAAAAAATAAATTAGTTTCAAATATATTTACTTTATTAATTATGAAATAATTTTTTTAATATAATATATAATTTTAAATAATTTTGTTAATTATTTATAAATTATAAACATTTAAATTAAAATAAACATTAACTTTAAATTTAAAATCATTATATATATGTATATGTTCTTTTATCACTATTAATTTTGGTAAAAAATTAATTAAATAAAAAAAGAAATTTATTGTGAAAGATTATATAATATAACATATATATTTATGTAATAAATATAACATTCAAATATATTTTGATATTAAATTTAAGATATATATGTGTGTGTGTGTGTGTGTATATATATTAAATCAAAATAGCTATTGGCCATGTTAAAAAGAAAGTTTCTGCCAAAAGTATTTAAATGAAAAAAATATGTTTTATAATAATAAACATTCAAAATGATTTAATTTAAAATAAATTTTTAAAATTAAAATTTTTTTGGTTAGACAATTGATTTTATATACAAATTGATTTACGAAGTTAATACTTTTACAAATATAAGATATTTTATAATTTTTAATTAATTTATTGACTCAGATCTAAAATTTAAAATTTAACACACACACACTCCTAGTCAAATTAAGATATTTGCATTTGAATTTTAAAGTTTTGACTTTGTCAGTTCCATTAAATATTTTACAAAGTTATATTTATTATTTTATTAAATATATAATTTTTCGAATATAAATTAAATAATTAAATAAGGCAATAAATACATAAATTCTTAGAATATACATAGTAGATATAAATTCCAACATCTAGATATGTATATATTAAACCTTGTTTATATATGTTACGTCGTATATCATATATATTTATCATCATACCTATGTTCGAATATATTAAATATATTTACAATTATATTCCAATTATGTTTAGTTAATACAGATTAATTAAATGAAAATAATACCATTAAAAAAAAATATGAATTTATTAAATTACTAGATTGGATCTAATGTTTAACTAATAGATCTAATAGGCCTATTAAGATCCAAGCAGAATTTTTTTTTGAAATTACTCATTTCACCCGCTGCTAACCAAGTATGTTCCAACAAGGTATTAAATCGAAAACGGTCAACGGGGTCTAAGTAGTCAGCATATTTAGTCAAATAATTAAATTTATTTGTCTAATGGGTGTTAGGAGCAGTAGTGTCTAGGCTTGATGTAATGGCCCGCAAATCCGTACCCCTTAGAGTCGACATTATTCTCCATCAATCAACTCAAGATGTATGGAAATACAAACTATTTGGGTTAAGGAAGAAGAGGTAGAAGAAGAAAATAGAAAACAACATCAGAATCTAACTATCGCAGCGGCATAAAATATAATAGATAATAAATGATCTTTACACAAAAGAAAACTATATCTGTTTTATATATATACATCATCGGAATACATCATCAGAGTTCAACAACATCAATAACATACAAATGGATAGTCATATAAACTTATCCTCAAAACTGAATACACAGTTGAACAATAATCAAGTACGGAAGTACGTATCGCCAGCCAGTTCGTCTCCTGAGCTTCACAGCATCCTTTCCTGTATTCTATAGTACTCGGTCTGACCCGAGCATTATAGTTAAATAACACCCGAGTCAGTCTGGAATACCAGCGTGAGAAAACCACACTCAATTAGATTATTAAATTTTCAAAATCCTCTGAAAACAAAAGCATCTCGTAAGACCACGCCATAAATAAACATGTCGAGTTTTTACCATACGATAGCCAAAACATTTCTTATAAAATCCTCTGATATTATAATAGTGTCTATATACAAATACTTATTAAAATAGCCGAAATTGTTACATTTATTAAATTCCAGCTAATAGGTATACAAACACCGTAAAGGCACGTAGGAAGAATGGATTTCCAACTAATGACTAGGCACTGGGGTACCACCTGTCACAGTATGTGACCTAGATCACCGTACCGAGGATTACTCCCAATCCCCTACAACACAAGACCTAGACTACCCCTTACTGGATAATCCCGAGTAAGATCACCCAACGGTTGGGATCAGCAACCGCCACACAGCCGAAATAAAAAGGGACATCTAGATAGGGATGACCTCACCCAAATGGGTGCTACCCACTCAGTCTTGCTCCATAACCCCTGATTTTCAGTCATTCCCGGTTGATGAGGCTCGAGGCTAAGCGTTACCTTTTAGAACGTATCACTTAGAATGCTTATCGTCCACCTGACGATGTTCTGAAAGCATTCATCCATACAAGTGCGTCCCGGGTTTGAACGGAACCGCAGGCACTACTCCTACTACATCCATTTTGGAATCACCTAAGGATTAGTAGCGACTATCCCTTGCACTTCACCGCTCCACCTTCGAATCCAAACTCTTGTTTTCCACATGAAAACGTTCAAATCGGCTCGAAGTGGTTTTCGAGAAATTAATCTCGATCCCGGTCTCTTCGAAACGATCAGCGTATTGGCCAATATTGATAGTCGGTTATTCAACTATCAATTAACATTCACAACAACCATCAAACATAAATAATTTTTCCCAGATTATTTATTAATCCTCAAAATATCTTCGCAAGATATATTTTCATTTTCAACCCTTTGAAAACAGTTTTCAAACCACACTCTTCTCATGGAATACATCCCCAAATATTTTCTATTTCCACTGAAATCACCAAGTACAATACTTTAGATTTTAAAATAATTTAAATTACCATATTTTTGAATATACTGTATAATATTTAAATTAAAACTACTTAAATACTTTATTTAAAAACATACTTTAAGAATATTTAAAATAAAACTACTTTAAAAAAATAATATAAAACTAGATTCTTGTCTTTAAAACATAATTCCAAATTACCTTTAAATAATTACTACTAAGATAAATTTGAAAAAGTCTTACTTTAAAATTCGAACATTTAAAAATAAGAAATTTTCTAAACATGCTTTTAGCTTACACATAAACTTGCTTTGAAAACGTACTTGGCTATTCAGGGAAATACACTTCTCTTCCACATTTTTTAAAAATAAATCACTATTTATTTTTAAACAAATTTACTCATTCCCTTAATAAATTCCCACCGTGAATTTATTCTTTCAAATATCCAATGATATATCACTTTACTTTTATAAACTCAGTTTATAAATTCAATAGTCCCACCATGCTTTCAAAACACAGTTTCAAATACTAAATCAATTTCCAAAATTGATTTCCAAAATTTACTTCATTTTTAAATTAAATTCTTTTACTTACATGATTTATTTCAAAAACTCATTAACTTCAGATTTTACTTCTTAATTATGATTTAAAATCTTTTTAACTGAAAATGCCCTTTTCATATTTTCCAAATTTCTTCTTTATCCTTTCAAATAAATTTAAACCATGAATTTTAAAGTAAATTCTTTATTCCTTTAAATAATATCACTTAAGTTTTACAATTCATTATTTTCTGTTTATTCAGAATCCCCTTTTCCATACTCGGAATTATATATTAGAATTTTAAAATCACTTTTATTCTTATCCAGTTCATTCCTAAATCTATTCAAATTCTCTATGATTATTTTACCTTAAAAATTCACTCTTTTAATTTCCTTTTTAAAAGTCCAATTCTATTTATTTTGATAACTCAATGTACCAAAATATATTCAAGCAAACCATAGCATTCAATTTTCCTATTATCAATATAATTCATCACAGAATATCAAATATTCGTAACACAGAATATTAAACAATCTAAATAATTTTGAGGAATCCAGTTTGATCCCTCCAACCTGTTTCCCTGCATCCACAGATGTTAGCACAATACCAATTCCACTTCGAGGTGGAAAATCGCGGTATATAGGATCAATATAATATCATCCTCTATTATGCGGCGCATAGGGTCTCATCCGCTATATAATGTGGGAAATCAATCATTCCAATATATACTATATACTACTATAACATATCACATCCAATCAATTCAATCCTTCAACCATTCAATTAAAATTTAACTATTTAAATTTTAAGGGAAATCTAAATGAGTGAGATTGACTCACCTTTGATTTTTACTTTGCAAATCCGATCCACACCGGCATGTTTCCACTATTTTAGACATTGTACGAACATTATATGATTTATCAATATTTGAACAAGTCAACAATTTATTCTTATAGATTTAATTATCAAATCGTTTAACTAAATTCTTTTTAATAAATTATCTTTATTAACTAAATAACCAAATAAGTTAATTTAAACAATTTATTCACCAAATCCAATATTAAAAATAAGCTAGTATATTACGATATGTAAATGTATATCTATTTCCTTTAGGACTACATATACATACATACATACATACATACATACATACATACATACATACATACATACATACATACATACATACATACATACATACATACATACATATGTCCATTTACAAAAATGTCTCTATGGATTTCAAAAATCAATTTTTAAATAAGCTCTTCAACCTTTAAAATTCTATTTTTAATATCATGTATATATACATATATTTACCATAATATCATAACAGTGAATTTCTCCACTGTAAATATATACATATACATATATATATATATATATATATATAAACCTACAATAGAAATATTAATTTGTTTTATACCTTACTGCACAAATAAAAATTTAGTCTATCCATATGTTCTTCCTGTTTCCAGATTTATGTGCATACATACATAAGTGAAATTTATAAAATAAACTGGAATAACTTACTACTATAACCCAACCCTTGCTTCAAACCCAAACACCTTCCCAAATCGAACATCGCAAACGTCCTTAGGCCTACGAACTCGCGCGTCCCATCAGCCACTCGAGATCCCCCAAGCCCATGCCAGAAACACGCACACCCGTCCATCCTCAAGGCCACCGACCCACTATCCTCCGTCTTCCTCGATGCCATGAGCATGCGCGACCCACAATAGTCGCTTCAACTCAACAAAAATTCAATTTGACGAGAGCGGAAGAAGCTCCACACGAAGCTGAAGGAAAAAAGAAAATAAAATCGCGAACAGGCTAGATCGATCTGATTACGAGCTACAATCCTACTGTTGACGACGCCTCCCTCGGCTGCTCCACCACGGTCGCGCCCCCTATGCTACGCTCTACTATCTCGCCTCCATGCAGCGCGAGAACTCCTTGCAAGAGATCGCGAGCACCCCTTTACTGATCGACGAACTCGAATAGGATTAGCGATTTGGTCATGAATTCGATTTGGTTTCTTTATTTATTTTATCTGAGCTCGAGAAAGAACGAAAAAAGAGGGGAAACGAAGCATAAAGGAACGAGCTCAGCTATCATTTATTATTTTATTTTGATGAAGGAATAAATTTTAAAGAACACCTTGCCACTTGTACACAAATGTCTTCAAAAGCCTACAAATGTTCGTTTGTATATAGTTTATCTATTTTATGTACTTAAAGAAGTATTAAAACCTTATATTTATTCTTATACAAATTTTAAACTTAAGTTATAAATTTTTTAATTTTAAATCCAAATTTAAATCATCAAGAATTCGCAACACAAAATCTTGACCTCCTATCGAGGCGTGCTACTAGGCGTTCATAATGTTATACCCCTATTACGAACGCAATAGAAAAGGTTTCGAGTCGTAATTCGATGGTATGAAGAAGATAGCCTTTTGGATCAGTTATTATATTGAATTTCGATATAAATTTTAGCGCGTTTGCAAATCGTACGCTCCCACAACAACTCCAAACACTACAAAAATGAAATCCGATAATAATACAATATTACGGATCCAATGGAACTGGTTTCGTCGAATTCTGAGACTGCGCTTCGTCGAATTCTGATACTGCGCCTCCGAATGCTATTTTTAAATATCGATTTAAACGATATAATTTCAAAACTGAACAAATCACTTTCCAAATTCAATTTTAACACTTTTACTATCTTCAGTACTATCAATATAAATTTTACAAACCCTTAAATTATTTTTAACAGGCTTAAAATTCCAGATTCAACATTTTACCCAATTTCCAATAATTAAATTCAATAATTAAATTTCCAAATAATGGTGATATTTGATATTTAAGTTACAAATTAACTTTTAAATATTGAAATCAATTAAATGTCCCAATTTAAATTGTCCAAAATTCCAGGTCGTCAAGTTCCTCCCCCCTTAAAAGAATTTCGTCCCCGAAATTGCTAGTTAAGAAGAATGATCCAATACCCATTACTATTTTCCAAAACCAAACGGTTTTATCAACTTTCCATAACATATCTTTTATTAAAGACCCACTATCCATCTTACTAACTTTCCAAACTTTTCCATAGTTCCCAAACAATTTTACTTTTTCAACCATTCAAATTATAATTCGAAACCAAGTTTAAACTTTTCAAAATTTCTCGAAAATTTTCTAAATCCCTAAATTTTTGAAAAATTTCGCGAGCGTCTCCTTTGCATGGCTAGGTTGGTACAACTACAAAATGCCTCTACGGCTCCCAAATTCCAAAAGAAAACAAAAGGCCAAGTAGCTAGATCAAAAATCGAATCAAATTTCATGCAGAAATTTAAACACATACCTTTTTGTCGAGCAATTCAAATTTATCTTCTGAAATCAAAGCCAATTTTCCTTTCCCTTTATAATACCTGCATATCATACTTAGAAATAATATCCAATCATAGCTTTTAAAATCATTTTATACATTTCCTTACAGAAGTTTTCATATCTACTTCTATTCAAATTAGTTTTCCCATTTCCATATGAATTCAATTTATCTTCAACTCTGAATATTGAATTTTATCTTCCATTTATAACCGATTCATATCATTATTTTAAATTATTTTCATTCACTAATTTATTTCAATTTGCAATTTGAAATCATTTTGTTGCTAACAAAAATTTTTGAAATTTTTTTGTTGGCAGAGTCTCCTTTGTATGGAGGAGCTTTTGCAATTTGATAAGAGATATAAATATATATACATCGACCCACACGGTCGGAAAAACAAAAAAGTTCATATTTCCTATTTTTATTGCGTAGGCGTACCTTTGTTTAGCATTTTTAAGCAAGCGGCTTATTATTTTAGCAATTAGCGCATCCAAATCCATCCAAACGGCTTCCCGGTACCTGTACGTACTTAATTCAAACATGTAAGTGCCATATATATGAAATTCATTATCATTTCACTTACACTCAATAGCTAAACACATGCATTTATTAGCAATATGCACCAAACACTTTCCACGAGCAATTTATATGATTTCAAAACTAATTCAATTGCTTTCAACCAATTCATATGCCATTTCATTCAAATTTAATGGTTTACAACTCAATTGCTTATATTCAATTTATTTTTAATCCAAACAAGCTCATATTCAACTCAATTGATTTCAAAATCAATTTTATTTCACTTCTATCAATTCATAGAATTTTGATTACCTTCGTTTACGTCAAACGACAATTCATTCTATGCAATTAGACTATGTTCACGTGAATAAATAATTAATTAAGCTTATAACCATTTTAAATTGATTCCAACTCAATTTATATTTTAAATTCCATCCCGTTTCTAGTTTATTCACTAGCCGTACATTTGCATTTCATTCATTCCCGCGTTGGTTTCATTTATAAACATTTTATTAAGCTTGGTACATTCAATACTTATAAATTAATAACCATTTCCTAAATTAATTTAACCCAGACTTTTATTTAATGGACTTTCACTTTCACTCGAAGCCAAACTTCTATTAACTTTAAACTTAAGTTAATTTACTACCTTCAAATTATTTCAACTTCAAACCTAAGTTTACTTCCATTCAATTTGATTCTCATCAAATCAAATTCCATTTAATTTAGTTAGCCCATCCATTTTAATTTTAATTCACATCCTCTATTTATAAAAATAGTATCCAAGCACATATTTAACTCATTTATACCCGAACTGGATTTTATTAGCAACTCAAATCATTTCTATTATAATCCAATTCCATTTTATTTTTTTACAACATCTCCGCTTATTTTAATTCATTATCAACCCAAGTCGAATTCTATTTATAATTCTAGTTTATTTCCAAACTTCATTATTAACTTACAATCCATTTTATTTAACCGAGTTAAATTTTATTAACATACTCTATCAAATAATTTATTTAGCTAATTAGCTTACTTCCAACTTTTAAATCAATATTCGATTTTATTACAAAAATCACTTCATTAAATTTTCCTGAGTTCAATTTTTTTTATAATTCTAGTTTGGGTTTTCTTTCATTTTCCACAATTCCAACACTTTTCTTTCGGATATTTATTTCCGTTTTACATTTTCATAAGCTACTCTGTAACGACCCAGAATTTTAATTAATTAAAATTTGAATATTTAATTAATTTTAAATATTAATAAGTGAAATTTATAAGTCGAATAAATTTTTATTCGAATAATTGGATTTAATTGAATAATTAAATCAATAATTTAATATGTTAAATTATGGAAATAATTGAAAATCGAGTTAAATATGATTGAAAATGATTTGTAAAATTTTATTTTATCATGTTGGGGTTAGAATGATATTATAGAACTTTTAAAATCGAATTAAAAGTTTATTTGTGAAAATTGAATATTTTAATATTTAATCGACTAGTGAAATTAGCCAATTTTCGAACAGTCTCAGAATTGGACGAAACTAGTTCCATTGGATCCGTAATAGTTAGCTATTATCGGATTTCAATTTACGTAGCAATCAGAGTTATCGTTTGATCGTGGCAGCTCGAAACGCATCGAAATTGTTTTAATATTAATTTGGCGAGTTAAAATAGTCATTTTTCAAACTGTCTCGGATTTTGACGAGACTAGTTTCATCGGATCCGTAATGTGATATTATTGTATGGTTTCAAATTTCATGTCAATCGGATTTACCGTTTGTCCGGTGCAAGCTAAAACGCCTAGAAAATCGTTTAATCGGTTTAATTTTAAATTGAACGTTTATTGCCATAACTCGCACAGATGACCGAATTAGCTTTCGAAACCTGTTCCATTGTGTCCGGAATGCGGGGTCAAACCCTAGAAATGCTGGTCACCGCGCGTAAATCGGAGTCCGAAAATTCCGAAATGAATAGTGTTTCGTTCGATTTTCTATAAATAGCCCATCTCTTCACAAATAAAAAAAAGAAAAAAGAAACCCTAAACCTAACAGCAGCCGCCACTATCTAGTTTGATGGCTGAGAATTCACCTTTTTCTCTCCTCAATCTCTTCAAATCCAAGCAACGATTCACAAAACTTTCAACAGCAATATCGAAGAACAAGATGAGAGCTATGCATTCAACGGTGGATTTTCGCTATCGTCGTCGTATGGAGGCGTTTTGGTGCCGCATTCGTGGTCGTTCATCATCGTTTTGCCGAGCCTAGGGTGAACCGAGCTCATGGATATTCGAGCCCAAGGTGGAGTTTGTGATGGCGCATGGAATGGTGGTTCTGGATCGAGCTATAGCGGAGAGGAGGGGGGTGCGTTCGAAGCCCTAAGTGTGCGTGCGTATGGGTAGTTTGGAACGTGAATTTCACGACCTGGAGAAGAAGAGGCCGACGACCTGATTTGCAATTCAAAAACGAGTGGTCCAGATGTGTTGAGGTTTAAAATAGAAAATAAAAGTTGTAAATTAGTTTATATAAATTCGTAAAACTTGTAAAATTCATATCGTTTTCATACGAGGTCGAAAACGCGCGAAACCAGTTGCGTTGGAATCGTATGGACGAGCACTACGCTATGGAAATGGATTGGAGTCGTTTGGAGTTAGTGAGAATTTTGGGTAAAATTAAACGTCCGTTTAATTTTATTCGAAATAAATCGCTAAAACGAAATTGAAATCGAGGTGAGAACTTCTCACTCAATCGAACCGGTTTCGATTTAATTTTAAATAGTTAGATTTAAAATTCTTGAATGCATGTTTGAATGATGATTGATATCTATTGATTGTTAAAATTGACATTATGCGCCATTAGTAAGCGGATGTTATTTATTAAAAACATATACCGCGAATATTTCATAAACAGTGAAATTGGTATTTTATATAATAACAATATATATATATATATATATATATATATTGGCATATGTATATATTGCAGTTGTTGATTTTCTCGCAGTATATAGCGGGTGAAACCCTATTGCGCCGTCTATTAAGCGGATAATATTTTAAATCCCATATACCGCGATAATTTCGTACTGGAACGGAATTTGTATTGTGCTAATGTTTGTGGATGCAGGAAAACAGGTTGGAGGGATCCAACTGGATTCCTCAACAGTATTTATTTGATTATGGATATTTTGATATTCGTTGATTATCATATACGATATATGATGTCGTTGTAGTCATGATTGACTATTGGGTGTGTAGCATCATTGGGCCAAATTTTGGAATTTTAAAATGATTTTTAATTGATTTTTGAAGAGTATACGTTTATAAAATATTTTTGAAATTGATTCATTTTAAATAAATAAACGATATAATTTTTAATGTTATAAAAATTATGATTTCTGAGAAATACAGTTAAAGATTGATTTTTGAAAATATGGGTTAATGATTTTATAAAATAGTTTAAATCGGGATTTTTGAATTTATTATAAAAAGTTTAAACGTAGGATTTATGAAATTTAATTATTTTATAAATCAAAATGGTGAAATTATCAAGGAGATTAAAGATGTTTTAAAATAATAGTATAAATTGATTTATATAAGAGATTTATAAATTGATAATTTATAAATTAAAATAATTGAATTATAAAACGAGTTTTTATAAGTGTTAGAATGAATTGTGAATGAATTTCATAAATGAATGAAATTTATAGAATTATAAACGGTGAAGTTATAAATGGAATTTTATAAGCAGTAGGTTTATAAAATTTGTAAAGATTTGAAGAATAGATTTGGGTAAATAAATGAATCTTATAAGTTATAAGATTTATAATTTGGAAAGTTAAAGGAACGATTTTGCAAACAAATAAATTATAAGTATTTAACTTATAATATGGACTTTCGGTATATAATTGAGTTATAAATCGAATAGGTTAATAAAGGAAATTTATAAAAGGAAGTTGTTATAAAATAAATAGAAATAGAATTTATAAACGTTGTTTTATAAATCCGCAAAACAACTTATTTTGATAAGTAAATTGTTGTAACTTATTAATGGAGTTATATTCACGTTTTAGACAATGAATAATCCTTTAAAATGAAACGTATAGAAATGATGAAATTGTTAACGTAGTATATTCACGTTTTTGAATAGTGAATAATATGTTAAAGAAATTGTTTTGGATGGGATGTTTTAAATAGAATTAAAACGATCTAACGATGTTTTCAAAACGTGTTGAGATTCGAAACCATAGATTTCAACATTCATTGTTGAAATAGACATTTTCGAGAAATAGAAGGAAATGGTGGACTATAACACTGTTGTTATAGTAAATGATTTCCGAAAGGAAATGTTTTGTATAGTATTGGGGTTTATATATCTATTTTAATTTCGAATCCCTATACTAGTGATTTTGGGTTGTCGTAACGATGTTTTACGCAACATTCGTTTTGGCCCAAATAAATATGTTTAAGAGAATGATTTCCTTAAAGAATGAACTATATACTTAGTTTCGATTTAAGTATATTGAATATTTTCCAAAAGGTTGAAAATAAATAAAATTTGTGAATTACTTATTAATAAATAAGTATGGAAATGTTTTTCCATTGCAAAATGAAACGTTTTGAGAATTTATCTTTTTGAAGATAAATTTAAAATGAATAACTGAAATCGTTTATTCATAAATATTTTGAAATATAAATTCACTATGGAATTTATAAGAGAAAAGTGGAATTTGTTTAAAAATAAATATTGATTTATTTTTGAAGTGTGAAAATTATATATCTTGTAAAGATATTTTTGGGAAATAAATAATTTGGAAAATTATTTGGAATCTGGTGATGTTGTGCATATCCATTGATAGTTCAATAACCGACTATCAATATTTACCTTTGAAAGGTATTTGTTGTGATTTGCTTGAATTTGAATGCACACTTATTTTTAAATTATTGCGCTCGTTATTCGGATTGCCCATTCCGAATAGTGATACGACGTAATGGATAGCATTGATGACCGGTGTTGAAGGCCGGATATTTTTGAAAGCGAAAGGACAACTCGTCGATTGTCTTTGCACCGAGTAGCTACGGTATAGAGACTCCCTATGTGATGGGAAGTCCGGACGTGATTAGAGATTATCCGGATTGCAAGGACTTCTTTGTAAGTGCCTTCGGTTCTGTTCGAGCCCGGAACAGACTTGTATGGATTGTATGTATGACATTACAAATTGAGATATAAAGCTGATTTCTTTCAAATATATTTCTGTTGGTGGCGGAGAATTTATTCTCTTAGCTTAACACCCTTCTCTGAGACGTACGAGCTCAGAGGTTATGTAGTTGAAGGTATCAGCGATGTATTCCCAATTTGGTAATGTGACATGCTGAGTGTTGCTGTGAAATGATCATTGTGTTGATCATTTGTGATAGGATCATTTGTTTGATCGTTTATCTTTGTGATCATTTCTATGATCATTTGTTGACCCAAAGCATGACTTTGTATAAAGCGTGGCTTTGTGGATGAGACTTCGTCGAGCCTCACACCCCGGAATGGTCAAAACCGGAAAGATGCGGCAAGGTTATGAGGGGTAGCTCCCTTTTGGGTATGTGCATTTCCTTCTGGAAAAGGGTGGTATCATGGTATGGAGCCCAGATGCTTACTCATGTCGAAACACTTATTATTATGGTGTGATGTTGATTAGAGAGCTCTCGGATAAAGGTCTCAAAGGACCGGGTGATGGCATACTCGTGTCAGTAGTTACCCAGTTAGGGGTAACCCGGCCTTGTGTTGGCAGAGATCCGGTTTGGTTCTCGGGGACGTCCTTCCAGAGGCGTTCTCATGTGGCAATGGGAAGTTCCTTGGCCTGACCATTCGTTGGAAATCCAAAGAAACAATACGATCTTGTACGGTTTTAGTTGTATAACCTGCCATGGAATGTGGCGGTAACCTGCTATTGAACATGGTAGCTATAGTAGGCATAGTTCGAAATGTCTATGCTGGCTAAGATTTATATCTTTACTTTCGAAATGAAATTTTCCTACACTATGCACTAGTAATAATATCAAATGTTCTTTTTAAATGCGTATCAAGCATATTTGACTATCATAAGGAGAAATCTCCTCCGATTCTGCGTTTGCGTGTGTGTGTGTGCGGGAGGCCTTATGGTAGTCTCATTTTTAAAAGCATTGCGAATTGACTTTAAAAATATTCCTCTATTTTTGATTTTAAAGATAAATAAACTGTTTTGAGTTCTCACACCAGTCGCATGACTGACTCGGAGTTTATTGTTTTCCTTCCTAAACTCTGGGTGCCCACCAATTTCCACACGGGCAGTCAAGAGTTAGGGTTTATCAGGATATTATGAAATTCAGGAGTTGCTAGAGGCAAGATGGATGGCATGGCGTATTACTAGTATATAGTATTTCTTTTCCGCTGTTTGTTGTTGTTTGTTGTTGTATAATCTGATGATATGATGTAATGAAATGTGATGTAATCTAATAACTGATATAGTTCTTTGTTTAAAGATTATTCATTTATTATTATATGTTGTTCCGCTGCGAATTGTGAGATTCTGATATTGTTGTGTTGTGTTATGTTCTATTTTCTATTTTCTTTTCTCTCTATTTTCTATCTTTTTCTCTCTTCTTCTGTCTTTTTCTTTTTCTTAAAACCCTAACTATTCGGTTTTTCGACAACGAAAAACCGCGTACGTTACATACTCACTTATTAATATTCATACTTCTCCATCCATTTATAGTCAATTACATTTCACTTTACTTTTAACTAGGGATTACATTTTTATTTCAATGCTTTCCAATTCTTTTATAAGCTTCCAAAGCTTATTTATCTCAATTCAATTTTATTCAACTTAACTTCAGTTAAATCTAGCATCATACCATTCTCTTTAATCCACTCAATCCACTTGAATTTGAATTAAGTAAGAACTTTCTTCCACTTAATATCATCTACATCTCAATTTATTCCATTTCAATTCAATTTCAACTAGATTTTATTTTCATTTTAATCCAACTCCAACTCAATTTCATTTGGTTTAAGTTAATTTCAATTCAATTCCAACTTAATTCAAATACAACTGGGTTTTATTTTCAGTTTAATTCAATTTATTTCAATTCAAATTAAATTTTATCTCCCAATCCAAATTTAATTTCTATTTTCCCATTCCAATCACATTCAAGATTTACTAATTATTTCTTCCAATCATCCATCAAATTTTCCACAATTTAAATTTTTTCCAAATTAAATTTATTTAACCTTTTCACTTTAAATTTTAATTCCAACATTCAAAGCTCATATTTTCCTTCCTTATTTAAAAATCATCTCAACCTTACAAGTTTATAACTTACCTCATCAGGATTTTCAATTCAAATAAGGATTCAGGATTTTTAAACACCCGGCTTTTAGCTTCAAATCATTTGAAATCACCATTATCTCAAAATCAAACTTCTTAAATTTTTAAACCAATCTTGGTTTTTTTATTTCCAACAAATTTCCCTTGAAATTTCAAAAACAAACTAGTTCTTCTGAACAAATCAATTTGGCAGCAATCTGTCACTTAAAAAGTCGAAAATGAACATCAATGATGCTGCAGTCATCACCGAAATTATTTTCCAGCGACTAAAGTGAGCTTAATGCTATATCCCTTCTCGAAATTCATTTGAAACAATTTCCTTTCAGAAATACTTTTTAAAATAATATTGCTATTATTTGTCTTCAAAACACTTCGAAAACACTTTGAAAATCTCCGAGGTTTTGAATTTTCAAATTTGATTTAAATCAAATTTAACTATAATTCATTTGCCTAATTTATGCTCATACAAATTTCCATTTGATTATGCAAGTCATTCCAATTTTTGTAATCTTATTCGTTTAAATTATTATCATCTAAACATCCAAGTTATATAACAAATTAAGGAAATATTTCTTTTATATCAAAATATATTTTGGACAAAATTATTTCATTCACCCACCATTAAAACAATACCGTGTCAATTTATGGTGTCAGGTGTTTATAATCTCTTATCGAATAGCGGCCAACTTACTCGATCAGAATTCATATTCCACTCAACCAATAAGTCAACACAATACTAAAACAATTTATATTAACTAACAAATACGCACTCATATCTATTAATACGTTCAAACTCATTCTAGAGTACTACGGACTCTATTTTCAGTGAGTAATCCCCACCAGAGCCAAGGTTATCACCAACCTAAGCTCTGATACCACCTGTAATGGCCTGCAAATCCGTACCCCTTAGCGTCGACACTATACTCCATCAATCAACTCAAGATGTACGGAAATACGAACTATTTGGGTTAAAGAAGAAGAGGTAGAAGAAGAAAATAGAAAACAACATCAGAATCTAACCATCGCAGCGGAATAAAATATAATAGATAATAACTGATCTTTACACAAAAGAAAACTATATATGTTTTTTATATATATACATCACCAGAATACATCATCAAAGTTCAACAACATCAATAACATACAACTGGACACTCATATAAACTTATCCTCAAAACTGAATACATAGAAGAACAGTAATCAAGTACGGAAGTACGTATCGCCATCCAGCTCGTCTCCTGAGTTTCACAACATCCTTTCCTATATTCTTTAATGCTCGATCTGACCCGAGCACTATAGTTAAATAACACCCGAGTCAGTCTGGAATACCAGCATGAGAAAACCACACTCAATTGGATTATTAAAGTTTCAAAATCCGTTGAAAACAAAGGCATCTCTTAAGACCACGCCACAAATAAACATGTCGGGTTTTTACCTTACGGTAGCCAAAATATTTCTTATAAAATCCTCTGATATTATAATAGTGTCTATATACAAATAATTATTCAAATAGCCGAAACTGTTACATTTATTAAATTCCAGCTAATATGCATACAAACAAAACCGTAAAGGCATATAGGGAGAATGGATTTCCAACTAATGACTAGGCACTGGGGTACCACCTGTCACAGTACGTGGCCTAGACCACCATACCGAGGATTACTCTCAATTCCCTGCAACACAAGACCAGGACTACTCCTTACTGGATAATCCCGAGTAAGATCACCCCATGGTTGGGATCAGCAACCGCCATACAGCCGAAATAAAAAGGGACATCTAGACAGGGATGACCTCACCTTAATGAGTGCTACCTACTTAGCCTTGCTTCATAACCCCTGATTTTCAGTCATTCTCGGTTGATGAGGCTCGAGGCTAAGCGTTATCTTTTAGAACGTATCACTTAAAATGCTCATCGCCCACCTGACGATGTTCTGAAAGTATTCATCCATACAAGTCCGTCCCGGGTTCGAACGGAACCGAAGGCACTACTCCTACATCCATTTTGAAATCACCTCAGGATTAGTAGCGACTAGCCCTTGCACTTCACTACTCCACCTTCGAATCCAAACTCTTATTTTCCACACGAAAACGTTCAAACCGGATCGAAGTGGTTTTCGAGAAATTAATCCCGATCTTGGTCTCTTTGAAACGATCAGCGCATTGGCCAATATTGATAGTCGGTTATTTAACTATCAATTAACATTCACAACAACCATCAAACATAAATAATTTTTCCCAAATTATTTATTAATCCTCAGAATATCTTTGCAAGATATATTTCCATTTTCAACCTTTTGAAAACAGTTTTCAAACCACACTCTTCTCATGGAATACATCCCCAAATATTTTCTATTTCCACTAAAATCACCAAGTACAACATTTTAGATTTTAAAACAATTTAAATTACCATATTTTGGAATATACTGTATAATAGTTAAATTAAAACTACTTAAATACTTTATTTAAAAACATACTTTAAGAATATTTAACATAAAACTACTTTTAAAAAAATATAAAACAAGATTCTTTTCTTTTAAAACATAATTCCAAAGCTCCTTTAAATAATTACTACTAAGATAAATTTGAAAAAGACTTACTTTAAAATTTGAACATTTAAAAATAAGAAATTTTCTAAACATGCTTTTAACTTATACATAAAACTTGCTTAGAAAACGTACTTGGCTATTCAGGAAAATACACTTCTCTTCCACATCTTTTAAAAATAAATCACTATTTATTTTTAAACAAATTTACCCATTCCCTTAATAAATTCCCACCGTGAATTTATTCTTCCAAATATCCACTGATATATTACTTTACTTTTATAAACCCAGTTTATAAATTCCATAGTCCCACCCTGCTTTCAAAACACAGTTTCAAATACTAAATCAATTTCCAAAATTGATTTCCAAAATTTACTTCATTTTTAAAATAAATTCTTTTACTTACACAATTTATTTCAAAAACTCATTAACTTCAGATTTTACTTCTTAATTATGATTTAAAATCTTTTTAACTGAAAATGCCCTTTTCATATTTTCCAAATTTCTTCTTTATCCTTTCAAATAAATTTAAACCTTGAATTTTAAAGTAAATTTTTTATTCCTTTAAATAATATCACTTAAGTTTTACAATTCATAATTTTCTGTTTATTCAGAATCCCCTTTTCCATACTCGGAATTATTTACTAGAATTTTAAAATCACTTTTATTCTTATCCAGTTCATTCTTAAATTTATTTAAATTCTCTATGATTATTTTACTTAAAAATTCACTCTTTTATTTTCCTTTTCAAAAATCCAATTCTATATATTTTGATAACTCAATGTACCGAAATATATTCAAGCAAACCATAGCATTCAATATTCCAATTATCAATATAATTCATCATAGAATATCAAATATTCATAACACAGAATATTAAACAATCTAAATAATTTTGAGGAATCCAGTTGGATCCCTCCAACCTGTTTCCCTGCATCCACAGATGTTAACACAATACCAATTCCACTTCGAGGTGGAATATTACGGTATATAGGATTAATATAATATCATCCGCTATTATGCAGCGTATAGGGTCTCATCCGCTATATAATGCGGAAATCAATCATTCCAATATATACTATATACTACTATATAATATATCACATCCAATCAATTCAATCCTTCAACCATTCAATTTAAATTTAACTATTTAAATTTTAATGGAAATCCAAATGAGCGAGATTGACTCACCTTTGATTTTTACTTTGCAAATCCGATCCACATCGGCTTGTTTCCACAATTTTAGACCTTGTACAAACATTATATGATTTATCAATATTTGAACAAGTCAACAATTTATTCTTATAGATTTAATTATCAAATCGTTTAACTAAATTCTTTTTACTAAATTATCTTTAATAACTAAATAACCAAATAAGTTAGCTAAACAATTTATTCACCGAATCCATTATTAAAAATAAGCTAGTATATTACGATATGTAAATGTATATCTATTTCCTATAGGACCACACACACACACACACACACACACACACACACACACACACACACACATATATATATATCCATTTACAAAAATGTCTCTATGGATTTCAAAAATCAATTTTTAAATAACCACTTCAACCTTTAAAATTCTATTTTTAAAATCATGTATACATACATATCTTTACCATAAATATCATAACAGGGAATTTCTTCACTGTAAATATATACATACATACATACATATGTATATATATATATATATAAACCTACAACGGAAATATAAATTTGTTTTATACCTTACTGCACAAATAAAAATTTAGTCTATCTATATGTTCTTCCTGTTTCCAAATTTATGTGCATACATACATAAGTAAAATTTATAAAATAAACTGAAATAACTTACTGCGATAACCCAACCCTTGCTTCAAACCCGAACACCTTCCCAAATCGAAACAACGCAAACGTCCTTTGGCCCACGAACTCGCGCGTCTCATCAGCCACTCGAGATCCCCCAAGTCCATGCCAGAAACACGCACACCCGTCCATCCTCAAGGCCACCGACCCACTATCCTCCGTCTTGCTCGACGCCGTGAGCACGCGCGACCCACAACAGTCGCTTCAACTCAACAAAAATTCAATTTGACGAGAGCGAAAGAAGCTCCACACGAAGCTGAAGCAAAACAGAAAAAAAATCACGAACAGGCTCGATCGATCTGATTACGAGCCGCAATCCTACTATCGACGATGCCTCCCTCGGCTGCTCCACCACGGTCGCGCCCCCCATGCGACGCTCTACTATATCGCCTCCATGCAGCGCGAGAACTCCTTGCAGGAGATCGCGAGCACCCCTTTACTGATCGGCAAACTCGAATAGGATTAACGATTTGGTCGCGAATTCGATTTGGGTTTATTTATTTATTTTATCTGGTCTCGAGAAAGAACGAAAAAAGTGGGGAAACGAAGCATAAAGGAACGAGCTCAGCTATCATTTATTATTTTATTTTAATGAAGGAATAAATTTTATAGAACACCTTGCCACTTGTACACAAATGTCTTCAAAAGCCTACAAATGTTCATTTGTATATAATTTATCTATTTATATACTCAAAGAAATATTAAAACCTTATATTTATTCTTATACAAATTTTAAACTTAAGTTATAAATTTTTTAAATTTAAATCCAAATTTAAATCGTCATGAATTCGCAACACATAATCTCAACCTCCTATCGAGGCATGCTGCTAGGCGTTCATAATGTTATACCCCTATTACGAACGCAATGGAAAAGGTTTCGAGTCCTAATTCGATCGTATGAAGAAGATAGCATTTTGGATCAGTTATTATACGGAATTTCGATATAAATTTCAGCGCTATATACAAATCGTACACTCCCACAACAACTCCAAACACTATGAAAATTGAAATCCGATAATAATACAATATTACGGATCCAATGGAACTAGTTTCATCGAATTCCAAGACTGCACCTCCGAAGGCTATTTTTAAATATCGATTTAAACGATATAATTTCAAAACGAAACATATCACCTTCCAAATTCAATTTTAACACTTTTACTATCTTCAGTACTATCAATATAAATTTTACAAACCCTTAAATTATTTTTAATAGGCTTAAAATTCCAAATTCAACATTTTACCCAATTTTCAGTAATTAAATGCAATAACTAAATTTCTAATTAATGGTGATATTTGAAATTTAAGTTACAAATTAACTTTCAAATATTGAAATCAATTAAATATCCTAATTTAAATTGTCCAAAATTCCTGGTCGTCACACTTGAGGTTGAATAATAAGCATTCTTCCCTCCATGGCTACTAGCATGGCCAAATGAATGGACTAAGTCTATAAGCTGGCCTAAATGTAAGGCCCAGAGTTATTTAGCCACCGGCTAATTTTCAAATTAAGATTTAAAAATTTAAAATATATTATAAATTTAAATATCAAGTTTACAATATAAAATAATTTTAATAAAAATTATAAAATAAAATTTAAATTTATTTTGAGAAATAAATATAATAATTTTCAAAAAATTTAATATCTAATTACTTAGATTAATTAATTAATTAAAAGTTAATTAATTAAAATACACATATATACTAATTTACGTATATATAATTATAAAGCTTATGTTAATATATATTTTTAAATTGTTTAAGATAAATTAATTACAAATTTTGAAATTTCTAAAAATACTTAATTAATTAAATAATTTATTTGATCGATAAATTATTTCATAAATAATTAATTAAATGTTGAAAGGTTTTAAGTAAATAATTTATTTGAAAAATAAGTGATTAAATTTTCATTAATACACACACACACACACACATATGTATGTATGTATTGAGATATACACACACACGATAAAAGTTGTAGTTAATTATTCACCTTAAATAGTTTAGGATGAGTAAAATAATTTTTTAATACAATTTAATTAATATTTAATTAAATTAAAAATTAAAGATAGTCAAATATGATTTAATTAGTAAGATACATATAAATATCATATAAGCTAATTAAATTATAATAATTATAAATGAATTAAAATTATATAATTATATATACATATAAACATAATATTAGTGGAACCATATGAAATCGATTTTTTTTTGAATTAATACATACGTATAATATGTATACTGTTATTTTGGATGTGTTTGACATTTAAATAACGAGGGTATTTCCTAAAAAGTACATTATTCCTTATGTTGATATTACTTAAAATATATTAAAGATTATGAATCTTTAATATATTATCCCTATCATTTATATTGATAGATTACTTGCATACATGCTAGTTCTTAAGCTAATTCAATATGGAGCTGTCATATATAGTACTGTAATACACTTCCTAGATGAGTTAAGATACATGCATGTATTCTGTTGAGCAAACTCAACGTACATGCTTTATAGTTAGGCCGTCGCGTAATGATATGCAAGGGTGAATAATCTCTCTTGATTTTGAGCAAACTTAAGGTAAAGGTCAAGATTAGGGTAAACACCAGGGTTAGGAGTTGTATACAATACAACCGAAAAGAGTTACCCATCGCTTGTGGGCCCATGATTTTTTAAGCATACTGAATGTCAGAATCCCAAGGCAAAAGAATCTTAACACTCACTAGAAAAATCAAAATACGTCGATACTTCTCCTATGGTTTTGAGAAATATAAAAATTTGGTGGGAGCCTTGTTCGAAAAATGAAATGATAACATTTAACTATTCTAATATTGTAAAAACACATGCTATATAAACTTGAAATAACCTGCTTCAATAAATTTGTGCAACTAACATAATGGATAAAATGTTAATTAATTAAAATATACAAATGAATGGAATTAAGATTAGCACACAAATATAAAATATACTTACCCATAAGTTTTTTGGAATGTTATTAATTCAAGACCTATGCAAGAGCCAAATTATACAACTATTAAATATAATACCATGGTCACTTAGTGTTTTATTTTCTCGAGATTGTGTACTATCTTTTATGAGTTTTGAACTCTACAACATTACAAGAATATAGATATTTAATCCATATTCGAGCACATACAAAAGGTTGTACGGTGAACGGCCATTTGCTTGTTATTTGGAATCTCGTTGAAAAAGTTTCATTCGAAATGAGAAAGAACCATAATGCAAGATCATGCATTTAATATGATTAACTATAATAAGGATCTTATTATGTTAGATGTAGCACTAAGATAAGAGCAAAAGGATGGACCTAAGAATTCCATCACTGAAATGTCGGTTTGATCAGTTTCTGTAAAGTGCAAATTATTCGATATCCTTGGGTAAGGATGAACGAATGCATTTTTGTAAAGAACTCGGTGCAGTCTTGTAATAAGATTTTACTTTGAATGGTTCGACCATTTAAAAGGAAAGCGAATGTATGAGAATGGATATAACTTAGACATAGTTGGGTGAAGAAAGTGAATGGTCATCTCTGCTTCATAAAGACACGTCAGAAATGAGAGGTATAAAATACTAGTAGAAATTTAATATGGAATCAGAAACGTAATTTCTATTCCAAGTGTATTTTTATATAGAAAATTGTTTTCTATAAAAGTTATTTCTTTGAATTCAATGTATCTGATCTGAAACTCTTAACTATAAACTAGTTACACATGATGAAATAAAATCCCAAAATAAGTAGTTAAATGGAGTCTTATGTTTTGTGAGCTGTTATTATGATGAAGAAATAACGAGTGCATATTGTATGACACTTATGTGGATGCTTCATGTTACGAAAGAGTGCCTTCGTTTATATACTAAGTATTATTTATGAAATAATAACTGTCTTCAGTATTGACTGAAAGTAGATACAATTTTATTTTAATATAAATATTATGAATATTCATCATATGATAAATCTATAATGGCATTTTTCATAGTAAAATGATGCATTGGCTATAGAAAATAAAGAAGTATCTAAATTCTTTACAGTTATCTTAGAATTATAGACTAACCCATATGTTTGAGAAATAATCCTTTAATCATAAAATTATGAATTATTTGGTGCATATGAATTGTATCTCAGCGATTAAGGGCAACACACGCATTTAGTGGGAATGACAAATGTTTGATAAACTCTTTGGATTAATATGCATAAATATAATCAATCCAAGGTCTAATGATGCCAAAAAACATCCACTTACTTCATTAAATTCACCGACGAATTATCACAAAGATGAACATCACAAAAGTAGTATATTTAGTAGAATATAAAATAGAAGTAGTAAACATAACATGCAAAGAAAATAAGACAATTTGATTTAATAAAATAAGGGAGTGTATTGGAAAGAGTTCCAAAATGTATCTCAAAATAAATAAGATTCAATCTCAAAGTTACCCCTCCATATAATACATAAGTAATTAGATTTTATTGGATAATGTACGATTGATGATGGGTGAAGTTGAATTAATTTCTTTCTGTAAGGATATGTACTTAATCGTAAGTACATATATTAAACTTAATTTCTTCTGCAGCATAGTTTATGAGATCATATTCATATGGGATATGAATTGATAAGAAACCCCAATCTTAAAAGATATAATGTGTGCTTGACTAACTCATGTTATGAATGTAAGTTTCGTAAACTTAAAATTAAATCAGTTTTATGAAAGTATAAAGGTAGTTTATAAAATATTTCTTGATTTCTATTCTATTGCATCGAGAAACAGTTACCGTTTCAAGAAATGTCACCTTCATGACAATGGATTTCTTTTGGAGGTCAGTGGTAGTATGATGGATTTGGATACGATCTAAAGACCCTAACATGGAAACTGATTATATAAGATGAAATAAAATTAACAAGCCTAGAATGGACACGACTCATTAGATTGTTTAATAAGAATTTTCGTATGTTAAGGAGAAACTATGAATTTCTTATCAATGCCAAGAAAAATAATTGTTAGTAATAACATTTTCCATAGCTGTAAATAAACCATGAAGAGTAGACTCTATCATTTGGCACAATGCTTTAACCCCAAAATGGATTTCCATGTACATAATCAAAATATGATTTGATAGTTGTACCTAAAAGGATATGATCCATCAACAATAAACTTATCTTTAAGAAGATCAATGCAATTAGAATTATATTAATCGATGTTGATCAAAATGAATTTATCAATTTCAAACGCTGAAATCAATATAGTATTTTGCCTAGTTAACGTGCTTAAGTATCTTTAGATTCTACATGCAACTATGACACCAATTGATTTTGAGTTTTGGTACATTGATGTAGAAATAAAACTTCTAAATAGTGACTTAGAGGAGACCGTTTGCATATAATAATCAAAATGTCTCAAAGTCAATGGGAACAATAACATGATTTGTAAGTTTTGGATATGATCCAAACACGGATACAAAATGGCATATGATTAGCATCGGAGTTGAACAAGTATTTTGACAAGTACCAGATTATTTGGTTTTTAGTCAAAATGCAGACAACGCTTGTGTTTGTAAGAAAGAATATTAAAAGGTACTAAAATATTTCTAAAAATACAAATAAACAACATACCACTGGTTGTTAATAACGTACTCATGTTAAAATCAGTTTTGGTTGTTTAATTCTTGATATATGTTTTAAAATTGATGTCATTTATAATCAATATAAAGAAGTTAGGATTGTCCCAAACGATATACATGGACATCATATTAAAATGTTTAAGTTGGAGCATATGAGATGGATCCCTTATGCATTGACAATAGAAATTATCATATATGCTATGCTATCTACTATATAACATTTCACTTAGTTAGTGGTACACTGACCGAATATCAAATCCAAATTAAGATTGCTAAACGGTAGTTAAGGGTATTCTTGAGTATTTACGAAATACTAGAGAATTGTTTATAGAAATAATAAACTCCTAATGAACTAGTGTTTGGACTAAAGCTTCATAAGTGATATCAATTATAACATAAAAAATCCTAAATTCATGTTCAAACCTTAGTTAAAGAGCTTTAAGTTGGAAGTAAGATGTAACGACCCACCTTTTTTGATGGTTTAAATCGACGATAAACAACACACGTCAAACTCAAAACCATTCAAAAGGGAGGATTGTTATGGGGTAAATAAGAAAAAGGCAGAGAAAAAAAGAAACAAACACGGAATCTCACAACGGAATGATAATAATCAAATAAACAGTTCATGAAGCTGTTTTACAAATAACATTTGATTACACCTTTACAATAAAAATTAGAGTTACATTCAACAGAAATAAATAAATAAATACAGTGGAACAACATGATGTAGTGGAGATAAAATAATAATATTAAATCTTCATCTTCGTCCTCTAGAAGGCAGTTTTCGATAAATTGAAAAGCTCAGACTGACCCGAGCGAATGGAAAAGACAAAACACTCGAGTCAGAACTAGAAGATCTTATGTAAGTTAAATCAACAGTAGGTAAATATGAGTGTAATGGTGTTAGAGATGTTTACGGGGTTTGACATCCCTTATCCAGTGTCTACGTGCGTACAATAACTTAAGAGATGTTCGGGGTTCCCATCTCCTAAGGATCCGTTAAACTATCTACTATGTAGTACAATACGCTATTATAGTATGTCTACAGTAAAGAAGTATTAAAATAGCGTTAAGACGTTATCCATATCCCCCTTAACACATTTTATTTAATGTTGTAGTCTATACAGATACTGTAAACTCCACCATAAACTGGTGGGCTATCAGGGAGAACTCCAAAGGTATGACATAAAACAAACTTGTAGAAGGCGCGATAGGGCATGTGAACACGGCATTCGAGGCAATGCTAGGGTAAGATTCTACCAGTTGCGGATCCGGACTGATGGTAACGCATAGAAGCTACTACTACCCACCTCGGAACACTCTCCTATAATTAAAATCAAGGGGTGACCACCAAATCATCACAAAGTCATAATATGATATCGAAGAAGCATATGCGATAGGAGGAATGACCTCACTTGGCCCGACATGACTCCTGGATTAGTCACATCTAAGCTGACTTACGGAAGTTAGGGTCACGTAAATACCTCATACAAAATCATTCATCAAACCATCCTGCTTCATTCTAGAACCTCCACTACGTACACAGTTGTTAAAGTGGTTTTCGGCATTGGCATAGAGTATTATATATAATATCCTATCCCAGTCTCTTAACAACCGAACACTTATTTCACAATGGATGGTTCTTTTAAATTTCCAATGGTTTTTATATCAAAATATCATACTCAATTCAAACCATATCACTTTCGAAATCATATTCACAATTAAGTTAAATTCTCATTTCAGAATCATCATATTTACTAAAATAGGTCATTTCACCAGGAAATATCATTTCAAATCCCAACTTATGTTATAAGATTATTAAACCTTATTCACTTTAAAATCGATGCTTTAATTATAAACATTCCACTTTACACCATCTGAAAATTTGAAAATAATTTAGACAGTTATATATAGTTTAATTAGCTTAACATAGTTTTAAATTGATATAAATTAGGTTAAATAGGTTTAAAATAGATTAAGTAAATTTAAAATAGATTAAAATATATTAAGATACCTTAAATGGATTTAAAATAGTTTCAAATAGATTGAATAGGTATATTATGAATTACTTAGATTTAAAATATATTAAATGAATTTAAAATAGACTAGATAGAATCAAAATAGAGTAAATAGTTTAAAATAAATTAAAATAGTTTAATATAGTTTAATAAAGTCTAAATGATTTAAAATAGATTAAAATAGTTTAAAATAATTTAAGATAGATTAAATAGGTTAACTAGTTTAAAATAGATTAAGTTAGATTAATATTAATTAAATAGTTTAAATTAATTAAGTTGGTTTAAAATAGATTAACTTATTTTAATAGTTGAAGATCTTAAATTTAGAATTTAAAAGAACATTTATAGTTTATATTGAGATAATAAATTTTAAATTAACATCAAAATTAACTATTTCTTGCATTTCAACAAATCCGGACCATATCCTTTCAAATCAAAAACCCAATTTCAAATCTTGAAATATCAAATTTAACTATTCCAATTTAATAGATTTCAAAGTTACAGTTTCTAACATTTCAATAACTCAATTTCGATAAATTTCGTTTATACTTCAAATTCAACTTTAGAATTCCAACTTCAACCCACTAAGCAATTTACTTAACACAATTCCAAAATTTCAAATTTAATCCTTCAAACAATTCATGTAAACAATTCAGTTTATGTAAATCAAATTCTAATTCAAAATATCATTTAGCTGAATTCAAAATTTAAAGATTTAAAATCATTTAATTTAACCAATCCGGTGTCCGTACATAATTTTCTATCCTATGGTCAAGTAAAACAGATATTTATCATTTCAATCAGCAAGTATTTAAATTTATGGATGTATATTGTGACGACCCGAAATTTATGGATATTTGAAATTGAAATATTTAATGATTTTAAATATTTGAAAGTTAATTTAACTTTAATTTCAAATATCACTATTTATTTGGCAATTGAATTATTGAATTTAATTATTGAAAGTTTGGTTAAGTATTGAATCTGGAATTTAAAGCTTGTTAAAAATATTCCAATAGCTTATAAAATTTATATTAATAGTACTGGGAATAATGAGAGCTTTAGAATTGAATTTGAAAGTGTTCTGTTATGTTTTGAAAATATATCGTTTAAATTGAGATTTAAAAATAGCCTTCCAAGGCACAGTCTCGGAATTCGACGAAACCAGTTCCACTGGATCCGTAATAGTATATTATTATCGGATTTCAATTTTCGTAGCGATTGGAGTTGTCATGTGATCATACGATAGGTAAACGCGCTGAAATATATATCGAAAATTTAATAAATATCCAGGTCCATAAAACTATCTTCTCCATTCGATCGAGTTAGGACTCAAAACCTTTTTCATTGTGTTCGTAATAGGGGTATAACATTATGAACGCCTGGCGGCATGCCTCGATGGAAGGTCGGGATTTTTAGCTCGATTTCGAGACGTTTGAATTCAAATTAAAATTAAAATTTTATATTATGTGACCAGTCAAACAATTCACGTTGCTTGCTACAGACGCGTAGAGAATTTTTATGCATGTGTGCTCTTTGAAGACTCGCATCTTTTTAAAAAAAAAAGTAAAACTGCATTGCCTCGTTCGAACAACCTTAGCTACGTTTTCTTCTTCTTCAATTTCACTCACGAACCAAATTCAGGCAAAATAAAATAATGGCGACCAATTCAATTCGTCGTTCACCCAAAATCTTGCGTTCAAGTCGCGATTAATGGGCTGACGTACTATTTGGGGTTTATGGCATGCAATGCTCTGAGAGCGAGGGAGATTGGGGGCATGGTATCGAGTGAGCTAGGTCGAAACTTAGGGGATTCGAGACCGATCGTGGTGGCATCGCAAGTCGCAGAGGGGGACAAAGTTGCAACGGTATCTGATGGAGGAGTGGTTGGTGGCAGGGGCGACGTCATGACTGATGGGGGAGAGGCAGTGGATCGAGCTTGATCGCAATGGCTGCAAAAGGGGTTTCAGGCGACAAGGAAGGTGGTGTGTTCGTCTTGGGAAAGCATCTGCGATCTGAGGGTGAGTATTCTCTGAATTTGAATTAAGTTGTAAATCCAGTAAAATAATTTTATGAAGTTTAAAACAAAAATAATTCTGGATTGGGAGGAATTTCTAAATGAAATTACATACTATTTATGTAAGCAGGTTTGGACTAGAATGAAATATAGATATGCTATGAAAATAGGGACTTTAAATATTTTGATTAGGAAGTCATATATATATATATAAGATTTTTTTTTAAATTAGTTAGATTTTTTTATCCATATAAATTATTCTTATAAGTGTATAGGCTTCAGGGAAAAATATATATGAGTATAAATTATCTATATAAAAATATATGTACACATATTAAACCTATTTGTTATTTTAAAATAAGGTATTAAGGAGACTAAATTATTTAATTATTTTTGTTACTTAAAATTTATTTATTTATTTATTTAGGAAAATTAGTTTAAATAAAATAATTAGTTAACTAAAGTTGTTTAAATGATAATTGACTGTTCAATTAGTTCAAATGTTAATAGAACATACAATGTTATACAAGGTCTTAAATCGTGAAGGAACCAAGTCAAGATTGAAATGGATTGCAAATAAAAATTAAAGGTGAGTTAATCTCAATCATTTGGATACCTTTTAAATTTAAATAGTTAAATTTAAATTATTGGTTATTTGTTTGGATTGATAATTTAATATCAGTTAGATGTGGTATATTATATATATATATATATATATATATATATATATATATATATATATATATATATATATATTGGAGTGATTGATTTCCCGCATTATGTAGCGGATGAGACCCAATGTGCCCCGCATAATAGCGGATGACCTTTATATCGCGATATCCCCCTCGAAGTGGGATTGGTATTTTATATTGTGATAATATCTATGGATGCAGGGAAACGGGTTGGAGGGAACCAACTGGATTCCTCAAAACGTTGAATTTATTTTGTATTCAGCGATGTGATTTATGTGATAATCTGTGATGATTATATTGATTATATTGGTAATTGAAATTATTGAATGCCATGGTTTGGCTGAATATATTTGGATATTTTGAAGATATGAAAAATATAAAAGGTTTGATTTTGAAAAGAGATATAAGGGAGAAATATTAAGTAAAATAATTTTAGATAAATTAAAGAATGAATTCAGAAAGTATATAGGTTTGATTTTAAATTCTATTTAATAAATGCTGGGCACGGAAAAGAAAAATATAGAGATTTTAAATAATGAAATTGAAGGTGTTTTGGAGAGTTAAGTGATATTGCTTAAGAATTAAAGGATTTTATTTTAAATTTTAAGATTTTAAACGATTGGGAAGAATTAGAAGGAAGAATTTTGAATAAAGAATAAAATAGATATTTTCAGTTTAAAATAAGATTTTGAATCATAAATAAAGAAGTGAGTTTGGAATTAATAGATTTTGAAATTAGTTTGGATAAGTAAAGGAGTAATTTTTAAATGGAGTAAATTTTGGAAATCGATTTGGAAAATTGATTTGGTGTTTGAAAACTATGCTGTAAAAGGAGAATGAGACTATGGAATTTATAAACTGGGTTTATAAAGTGAAATAAGATATCAGTGGATATTTGAAAATGTAAATTCACAGTGGGATTTCTAAAGGAATGGGCAATTTGTTTTAAAAGTAAATCGTGGTTTGTTTTTAAAGGTGTGGAAAGGAAAGTGTATTTCCATGGAAAGCCAAGTATATTTTCAAAGAAAGATTTTCAAGTATAAGTTAGAGGTTTTTAACAAATGTTTTGAAATAAATTATTATTTAATGGTTTTAAAATTTTAAAAGTAAATATTTATTAAATTAATTATAATAGTAATTATTTTAAAGGTTTAACTAGTAATTGTTTTAAAAAGTTGGTTATTAAATATCTATATTCTATCTAATAGTTTATTTTAAAAATTAGTTTTAGCTTAAGTTCACATGAGAAATTATTATAAGTATCATAATTAGTATTTTAAATAAAGTGTTTAAGTAGTTTTATTTGAAGTATTTTAAATTATACATATTTTTGGATAAAGTTATTTAAATTATTTTAAAATCTAAAGTATTTAGACTTGGTATTTTCAGTGGAAATAAACAATATCTGAAAATTTATTCGGTGAGAGAAAAGTGATTTGAAAACTGTTTTCAAAGGGTTGAAATATAGAAAAATATCTTGCGAAATATTTTTAAATAAATAATTTAGGAAAAATTATTAAGGCCTTATGGTTGTTTTGTGAATGTTATTCGATAGCTAAATAACCGACTATCAATATTGGCCAATGCGCTAATCATTTCGAAAAGATCAGGATCGGGATTAATTTTCCGAAAACCACTTCGATCCGATTTGAACGTTTTCGTGAGGCAGAAAGAGCTTGGAGTTAAAGATGGAGCAGTGAAATGCAAGGGCTAATCGCTACTAATCCTGAGGGTGATTCCAAAATGGATGTAGTAGGAGTAGTGCCTTCGGTTCTGTTCAGACCTAGAACGGACTTGTATGGATGAATGCTTTCAGAACATCGTCTGGAGGACGATGAGCATTCTAAGTGAATGTGTGCTAAAACGGTAACGCATAGCCTCGAGCCTCATCAAATGGAAATCGCTAAAACAGGGGAGGTGCACGTAAGGCTAAGTGACTAGCAACCAATTAAGGTAAGGTCATCCCTGTTTAGAGGTCCCTTTTGTTCGGCTGTGTGGGCAATTGCTGATGCCAACCATGGGGTGATCTTATTCGAACTATCCAGTAAGGGGTAGCTCCGGTCTTGTGTTGCATGGGATCAGGATGGATCCTCGGTACGGTGATCTAGACCACGTATTGTGATGGGCGGCACCCCGGTAGCCCTGCCATTGATGGAAACCCATTCTCCCTACGTGCTTTTATGGTTTTGATTATAGAGCCTAGTATTACCAGAATTTAATAATGTAACAATTTCGGCTATTTGAATAAGTATTTGTACATAGACACTAGTAGAATATTAGAGGATTTGATAAGAAATGTTATGGTTATCGTAAGGTAAAAACGCGGCATGTTTATTTGTGGCATGGTCTTACAAGATACCTTTGATTTCAAAAAGGATTTTGAAAATTTTATTAATCCAGTTGAGTGTGTTTTATCACTCTGATTTTCCAGACTGACTCGGATGTTGTTTAACTATAATGCTCGGGTCAGATCGAGTTTATAGAATACAGGAAAGGATGCCGTGGAGCTCAGGAGACGAGCTAGATGGCGAGACGTATCACACGTATTTGATGTATACTCCGCTATGTCTGATTAACTGCATAGTCAGTTTTGTGAGGATATGTTAATATAACTGTCCAGTTGATGCTAAAGATTTGGATGTACTCTGATAATGTAATGTATAAACAGATATAGTTCTTTTGTTTAAAGATTAGTCATTTATCTATTATATATTGTTCCGCTGTGGTTGTGAGATTTTGATATTGTTTCTATTTCTTCTTCTACCTCCTTCTTTAACTCTAACGGTTCGGTTTTTCGGCATTCGATTGTTCGACATTTGATACAGTGAAAGTATTGATGTCGATTTTCGGGCTTCGAAAAATCAGGTCATTACAGTTGGTATCAGAGCTGAAGGTTAAGCGAGAAGCTTGGCTCTGGTGGGGATTTCTCATAAAATAGAGTCCATAGTACTCTAGAATGAGTTTGAGTGCATTAATTTGAGCGCGTATTTGTTAGTGTATATAAAACTATTTTTTATTGTGTTGACTTATCGGTTGAGTGTTTATGAATTCTGGTCGATATGTGGGACGTCATGTCATCGATAGGGGTTTCTAAACTCTTAAACAAGATAAACCGACACGGTATTGTTTTAAATGGGGTAAATGAAATAATTTTACCCAAATTATTTTTTATATAAAAGAAATAATTTTCGTGAACTATTATATTTATATATGGTTGCTTAGTTGTTAGCAAGTGATAATATTAAATTATTATCATTATTGTTGTGGAAATTGAATAGGAAGTTGCAATTATAACCAGAAGTTAAGAAAAGAATTATATAACGGAATGGATTTCGTAATGTGAATTATAAATGTGATTTATAATTGGAAATGAAACAAAAAATTTAGAATAATATTTGAAAATAAATTGAAAGGATTTGAAATTTAAAAATTTGGCAAATTTAAATTCCTTTGAATTTGAAAATGGTTTTCAAAAGTTTTGGAGAAATAATAGTGGTATTATTTCGGAAATATTTTTGAATTGGATTTGAAATTTAGTGAGATTTGGAATTAGAAATATTTGGAAATGTTTTTAAAAAGGGTAAAAGCATTGAACTCTTTGTGGTCGTTGGAAAATAATTCCGATGATGATCGCGATAACATCGATGTTCATTTTCGAGTTTCTAAGGGAGGAATTGCTACCTGGATGTTTTAAATTGGAATTTTTTGCAAAAGTTGGGTTGATTTTAGAAATGCAAAGGATTTTGGAAATATTTGATTTCAAAGGTGATTTTGAAATGTTGAGAAATTGTTTAAAATTCTGAAAGTAAATTGGAAATGTTTATGGAATTATAAATGAGTTTGATAACTTATTATAATTGAAATTTGTTGGAATAGAAATTTTTTAAGTAAGCTAGAATTGAATAGAAGTAGGTATGGATGAAATAAGTCAGAAAAGCAAACCGATTAAGAAAAGAAAATCAAAAGAGATTAGTGAATGAAATGTAAATAATTTGAGAAACTTATAGAAATTTAAAATTTGAATTTAACTGGAAGTTAATTAAATTAGGTTAAATAAAGTAAATCTTGAGAAAATAAATCTAAGTAAGCTAAATGGAATGGACATTGAAATAAAAAAAATTATTAAGTAGGAAATAAATTTATGAATGAACAAATGAATTTACAATTGTAAGTAAATGAAATTGAAATTGAATATTGAAATCCAATTTAATTTGTGGCAAATAAGTGAAATGGAAAATTAGTTAAGTTGGACTAAATAAAAATAAAGATTAAAAATAAAATTAGTAAGTGAACTAATTGATTTAAGTGGGTAAGCAAATGAATTGAAAATCTAATATTGGGATGATATTTATTTGTGAAGAGTAAAGTGAAGTTGAAAGATTAATTCGAAGTGGACAAAGAATATTAAGGGTTTGGAAATAAAGTCCATTAAGATTTGAAATAAATTAGTAAGTGGAGCTAATTAAAGAAGTGATTAATCAAATATGGTTTGAAATAAGTTAAATAGAATTCAATATTTAAAAATGAGAGGTAAATTGAATTCAGAATGGAATTAAAATTTGAGTTAAATGCAAATAAATACAAAAGCTTAAGCAGTGAAGTGAAATTAAATATAAGGAGTATATAAAATATTTACATTGAACTTAAGTAATGGTGAAATTTTCAAGTAAAAATTGGTATTGGAAAAATATTCTAAGTTAATAATTGAATGAAGATTTAACTGGTAGTTATGAAATGGGAAAATTGTCAATAAGTGGATAGAAATCAAAATGAATGTGAATAAGGAGAAAATTGATATAGCTAATAATCAATTAAGATAAATATGTAGGATGTACGTATATTATTTTATTCGCATAACAATTTGATCCAGATTGGAGCATAGAATTTCGAGATAGTTATATCGATTCGAGTTGGGATTTTTCATTCGATTTTCGACGGCGAACCCTTGATATGGATTCTTGATTGATTCTGGGAACTCTCTAATATAGTTATGGCTATGCAAGGAGAATGACGGTTTCTGATCAAGAAACCAGATCTGAGTCTGCACTAGAAAGTTGGTTGGACGATACTAGTTCGGAAGTGAAATTATGTGATCGAGTGAGCGATCGGATTTGGTATTGCGCACGAATGATACACGGACATCGTACGGGCTTGAATGAAATGAATATTGAAATGTGGTAAAAGAGATGAGTAAAATAAATTTGACTGTACTAGTAAATACTATTGGTAGATAAGTACAGGTATCTAAAGGCAAGCATAAATGGATGTTTTTGATTTCTAAAGATGAATTTGAATTGAACAACATAGAAGTATTTGTTTAAATTTCTATATGAAATTTGATAATTTTCTGGTCTAGCCACTAGGTTTTTTTCTTTTGAAATCTAGAGGACCCATGGAAGCACTTTGTAGTTGTGCTGAACTAGCCGTGCAAAGGAGACGCTGGCGAAATTTTTCGAAAATTTAGGGAGTTGGAAAGTTTTTGAGAAAATTTTCAAATTTAAATTTGGTTTTAAATTTAAATTTGAATTGTTGAGTAAATAATATTGTTGGAAGTTATGGTTGGATTTGGAAAGTTAGTAAGAGTGTTAGTGTGTCTTTAATAAAAAGATTGTTTTGGAAGTCATTGAAAACTGTTTGGTTTTGGGAGGTTGTTAAAAACTATTTGGATTGGGAAAAATAGTTAACGGGTTATGGACCATTCTTCTTAACCAGTAATTTCGAGGACGAAATTCTTTTAAGGTGGGAGGAATGTGACGATCCATAAGTTTTGGATATTTGAAATTGAAATATTTAATTAATTTTAAATATTTGAAAGTTAGTTTAACTTGAATTTCAAATATCACTATTTATTTGGAGATTAAATTATTGAATTTAATTATTGAAAGTTGGATAAAGTATTGAATCTGGAATTTAAAGCTTGTTAAAAATATTTCAATAGCTTATAAAATTTATATTAATAATACTGGGAATAATGAGAGCTTTGGAATTGAATTTGAAAGTGTTTTGTTAAGTTTTGAAAATATATCATTTAAATTGAGATTTAAAAATAGCCTTCCGAGTCATAGTCTTGGAATTCGACGAAACCAGTTCCATTAGATCCGTAATAGTATATTATTATTGGATTTCAATTTTCGTAGCGATTGGAGTTGTCATGTGGTCGTACGATAGGTAAACACGCGGAAATATATATCGAAAATTTAATAAATATGTGGGTCCAAAAAGCTATCTTCTCCATACGATCGAGTTAGGACTCGAAACCTTTTCCATTGTGTTCGTAATAGGGGTATAACATTATGAACGCCTGACGACATGTCTCAATAGGAGGTCGAAATTTTTAGCTCGATTCTGAGATGTTTGAATTCAAATTAAAATTAAAATTTCATATTATGTGACTAGTCAAACAATTCAATGTGCTTGCTACAGACGCGTAGAGAATTTTTAAGCACGTGTGCTCTTTGAAGACACGCGTCTTTTAAAAAAATAATAATACACGTTTGGACAGCCTTAGCTGCTTTTTTTCTCTCCAATTTCACTCACGAACCAAATTCAGGCAAAATAAAATAATGGCAACCAATTCAATTCGCCGTTCAACCCAAATCTCGCATTCGAGTCATGATTAATGGGGCGACGTGCTATTTGGGATTTAGGGCATGCAATGACCTGAGAGCGAGGACGATTGGGGGCATGGTATCGAGTGAGCTAGGTCGAGACTTAGGGGATTCACGGTCGATGGTGGTGGTGTCGCAAGTCACAGAGTGGGACGAAGCTGCAATGCTATCTGATGGAGGAGTGGTTGGTGGCAAGGGCAACGTCATGACTGGTGGGGGAGAAGCAGTGGATCGAGTTCGATCGCGATGGCCACAAAAAGGGTTTCAGGCGACAAGGCAGGTGGTGCGTTCATCTTGGGAAAGCATCTGCGATTTGATGATGAGTATTCTATGAATATGAATTAAGTTGTAAATCCAATAAAATAATTTTTATGACGTTTAAAACGGAAATAGTTCAAGATTGGGAGGAATTTCTAAATGAAATTATATACTGTTTTATGTAAACAGGTTTTGACTAGAATGAAATGTAGATATGGTATGAAAATAGGGACTTTAAATATTTTGATTAGGAAGTCATAAATATATATATATATATATATATATATATATATATATATATATATATATAAAAGATTTTGAAAAAAAAATTAATTTGAATTTTTTATCCATATAAACTATTCTTATATAAGTGTATAAGCTTCAGGGAAAAATATATATGAGTATAAATTATCTATATAAAAATATATGTACACATATTAAACCTACTTGTTATTTTAAAATAAGGTATTAAGGAGATTAACTTATTTAATTATTTTTGTAACTTAAAATTTATTTATTTATTTATTTAGGAAAATTAGTTTAAATAAAATAACTAGTTAAGTAAAGTTATTTAAATGATAATTGACCGTTTAATTAGTTCAAATGTTAATAGAACATACAACGTTATACAAGGTCTGAAATCGTGAAGGAACCAAGTCAAATTTAAATAGTTAAATTTAAATTATTGGTTGTTTGTTTGGATTAATAATTTAATATCAGTTGGATGTGGTATATTATATATATATATATATATATATATATATATATATATATATATTGGAGTGATTGATTTCCCGCATTATATAGCGGATGAGACCCTATGCACCCAGCATAATAGCGGATGACCCTTTATACCGCGATATCCCACTCGAAGTGGGATTGGTATTTTATATTGTGCTAATATTTATGGATGCAGGGAAACAGGTTGGAGGGAACCAACTGGATTCCTCAAAGCATTGAATTTATTTTGTATTCAGCGATGTGATTTATGTGATAATCTGTGATGATTATATTGATTATATTGGTAATTGAAATTATTGAATGCCATGGTTTGGCTGAATATATTTGGATATTTTGAAGATATGAAAAATGTAAAAGAGTTGATTTTGAAAATAGATATAAGAGAGAAATATTAAGCAAAATAATTTTAGATGAATTAAAGAATGAATTCGGAAAGAATAAAGGTTTGATTTTAAATTCTATTTAATAAATGTCGGGTATGGAAAAGAAAAATATAGAGGTTTTAAAGAATGAAATTGAAGGAGTTTTAGAGACTTAAGTGATACTGCTTAAGAATTAAAGGATTTTGTTTTAAATTTTAAGATTTTAAACGATAGGGAAGAATTAGAAGGGAGAATTTTGAATAAAGAACGAAATGGCTATTTTTAGTTTAAAATAAGATTTTGAATCATAAATAAAGTAGTGAGTTTGGAATTAATAGATTTTTAAATTAATTCGTATAAGTAAAGGAGTAATTTTTAAATGGAGTAAATTTTGGAAATCGATTTGGAAAATTTATTTAGTGTTTGAAAACCGTGTTTTAAAAGGAGAATGAGACAATGGAATTTATAAACCAGGTTTATAAAGTGAAATAAGATATCAGTGCATATTTGAAAGTATAAATTCACGGTGGGAATTTATAAAGGAAAGGGTAATTTGTTTTAAAAATAAATTGTGGTTTATTTTTAAAGGTGTGGAAAGGAAAGTGTATTTCCTTGGTAAGCCAAGTATACTTTCAAAGAAAGATTTCCAAGTATAAGTTAGAGGTTTCTAAAATGGTTTTAAAAGAATGTTTTAGAAAGAAATTATTATTTAATGGTTTTAAAATTTTTACAAGTAAATATTTATTAAATTAATTATAATAGTAATTATTTTAAAGGTTTAACTAGTAATTGATTTAAAAAGTTGGTTATTAAATATCTATATTCTATCTAATAGTTTATTTTAAAAATTAGTTTTGGCTTAAGTTCACATGAGAAATTGTTGAAAATTTCATAATTAGTATTTTAAATAAAGTGTTTTAAGTAGTTTTATTTTAAGTATTATAAAGTATATATTTTTGGATAAAGTAATTTAAATTATTTTAAATCTAAAGTATTTAGACTTGGTGATTTTCAGTGGAAATAAACAATATTTGGAAATTTATTCCGCGAGAGAAAAGTGATTTGAAATCTGTTTTCAAAGGGTTGAAGTATAGAAAAATATCTTGCGAAGATATTTTGAAATAAATAATTTAGGAAAAATTATTAAGGCCTGATGGTTGTTTTGTGAATGTTATTTGGTAGTTAAATAACCGACTATCAATATTGGCCAATACGCTGATCATTTCGAAGAGACCGGGATAGGGATTAATTTCCCGAAAATCACTTTGATCTGGTTTGAATGTTTTCGTGAGAAAAACAAGAGCTTGGAGTCGAAGATGGAGCAGTAAAGTGCAAGGGCTAATCGCTACTAATCCTGAGGGTGATTCCAAAATGGATGTAGTAGGAGTAGTGCCTTCGGTTTTATTCGGACCTAGAATGGACTTGTATGGATGAATGCTTTCAGAACATCGTCGGGAGGATGATGAGCATTCTAAGCGAATGTGTGCTAAAAAGGTAACATATGGCCTCGAGCCTCATCAATCGGGAACGGCTAAAATAGGGGAGTTGCACGCACGTGGCTAGCAACCAATTAGGGTAAGGTCATCCCTGTCTAGAGATCCCTTTTATTCGACTGTGTGGGCGATTGCTGATCCCAACCGCGGGGTGATCTTATTCGGACTATCAAATAAGGGGTAGCTTCGGTCTTGTGTTGTAGAGGATCAAGGTGGATCCTCGGTACGGTGATCTAGACCACGTACTGTGACGGACGGTGCCCCATTATCCCTGCCGTTGATGGAAATCCATTCTCCCTACGTGCTTTTACAATTTTGATTGTAGAGCCTAATATTGCTGGAATTTAATAATGTAACAATTTCGGCTATTTGAATAAGTATTTGTATGTAGACACTACTATAATATCATAGGATTTGATAAGAAATGTTTTGATTATCGTAAGGTAAAAACCCGACATGTTTATTTATGGCATGGTCTTATGTGATACCTTTGATTTCAAAAAGGATTTTGAAAACTTTAATAATCCAATTGAGTGTGTTTTCTCACCTTAGTTTTCTAGACCGACTCGGGTGTTGTTTAACTATAACGCTCGGGTCAGACCGATTATAGAATGCATGAATAGATGCTGTGGAGCTCAAGAGACGACCTGGATGGCGAGACGTATCACACATATTTGATGTATACTCCGCTGTGTCTGATTAATTGCATAGTTAGTTTTATGAGGACATGTTAATATAACTATCCAGTTGAGTGCTATAGATTTGTATGTACTCTGATAATGTAATGTATAAACAGATATAGTTCTTTTGTTTAAAGATTAGTCATTTATCTATTATATATTGTTCCGCTGCGATTATGAGATTCTGATATTGTTTCTATTTCTTCTTCTTTAACACTAATGGTTTGGTTTTCCAGCATTCAATTGTTCGGCATTTGATACAGTGAACATATTGATGTCATTTTCGGGTGACGAAAAATTAGGTCGTTACATATATCATTTCAACCTGCAATCCTAATTTATTTCAATGAAAATTGCTAAGGTTTATCATTGAACCCATAACGATTTCCCCTATTCTATATGATCATTCGGGTATGTATCGTTTCAACCCGTAGGGAACTTGGAGTGTTATAACAATATAAAATATAACATCCAGTCATCCAATATCAAAAATCAAACATTCATCACAATCATCATCCAGATCAACCAATAAACATAAATGAATTATTGAGTATCATTGACAGGTATTAAATTGACAATTGAGTTCAATATTAAATTAAACGATGATTAAATGCAATAAAATTCAGATTTAACTAGAATGACAATTTAAAAATACCAAACATCAATCAATCAATTTCTAACCACATCATAAATTTAATTTAACCAACATAATAAAATTTAGTCGTTGTAAGTGGGTAAAAATACTCATCTTTGATTTCAAATCGATTTGAAATCCAAAATAAGGCTCAAATTTTAATAGTCTCAGAATTCGTTCAAACTAGTTTCATAATGTTCGGAATTTCAATATGATCCCAATGAAACAAACCGTAACCAAATCCGTATGCAAAAGTTATGGTGGTTAGAACAATTGAAAATTTTAAATTCATATAAATAGAAGAAATACACATTGAAGCCATGTCATCACCTTAGTACTTATGCGTTCAACTTGTACGTCGCCTCGTTCAACCCTACCTATGCCTTCGAACAAATTGCGCTACCACACCCACGTTCGATCGTCGCTTGAAGTCACCTGCCATCTCCAAACCTCGCCAAACCCATCTCCGCACGATCGCCTCCACGTGCACCACCCCCATGACCACATATCGCTGACCAAAACCCCTCCAAACACGAGCAGCCGCCACTTTTTAAAGCCCTAAGTTGAAATTTTTAGCCACATCCGACAGTCAATTCGAAAAACAACCCTCATGGATGCAATCCCCTCGACGACCTCTAGGTTTCCATACCTACAATTCAATGATCCGCCCAAGATGATCGATGCGTGATGAACGACCGAGAATAAATCATCCTATTATGGCCAAATTATGATCTGAATCGAAAAAAAATCATTGCAGTAGAATGCGCTTGTCAAGAGCTTTGAATCTGTATATAAAATGATATTTTTTGTGGAGTTTTAATTTTTCGATTTGATTTGATTTGCAATTTGAATCTAGAAAAATGGATTTTCTACCTTGAGAAGGAGAAGACAGAGAGAATTGTACGTACAGTAATGAGAAATAAAAGGCTACTAGGATTTGGAAAGATCTATTCATATTAACAAATCCCGATAAGAAAATAAACATGTGTCTAATTTGTACGAACGACAGTAACGATCCGAAAAGCCCATTTCGTCTCAGAAACAAAGGTTGGTCATCCCATATATCAATAGATGTTTTCGATATTTCTAAATCCAATGGAATAGATTTCAATTCCTAATTCCATCATATGAAGAAGTTAGCTTTTTATTTCAAATTGATTTCAATTAAATTTAATTAAATTGATTTCTACGCGTTTCGAGTCTGTACGATCAAACGACAAATCCGATCACTAGGAAACTTGAAATCCTCCAATAATTCACTATTACAGATCCAATGAAACTGGTTTCATCGAAATCAGAGACAGTGGCCAAAATGATTATTTTCACTTAATTAAATAAATTAATAGTATTAAATTAATTAAATCACTTTCCAATTCAAATTATATAATTAACCATTTTTATCATTTTTGATTACTTAGACATTTACAATAATTTAAAAAAATTATGTATCAATTCAATGTTAAATATTACACTAATTATAGTGTTCAATTTAATTGCAATAAGATCATTAAGTAAAATTTAAATTCAATTAAATCCATTTATTTTGATTTCAGTCTTTTTATTTCAATCAATCTTGACTCTATGGACATATTTAACATTGGTTTATATCTTATTGCATTGATATTTTCCAATTTCATCTTAATTTACATTAATATACTATTTAATTATCAATTGCAATTGATTTCCAACTTAAATCAACATATTAAATGAATTGGTAACAAATAACAATTGTTACATCTTCTTTATTAAATCACATTTACAAGTTTGTTATCTACGCACAAATATTATAACTACTAACACAACACAAATTTTATCCAATTTCAATTTATTAAAAATTTTCTCACTAATTAATATAACATTTAAATTATTTCCTTAGTTTAAATTTATAACCAATTATTACTTACAATTATTACAATTACTTGAGATTACAATCAGATGGTCATTTATTACATTAATTTACATTATTATACTTCATTCTAGTTAGTTTTCTCATTCTTCATCATAAATTTTATTTTCTTCCAACCTTAAATTACAAAATCTTATTTAATTCAACATTTTAATTATCGGAAAAATGTGGGTCGTTACACTCTCTCCAACTCTAAAATTTTCATCCTCGAAAAGGGTAAAAACGAGATTAAGGAATTAATATATTTTATTCAAAATATTTAATTTATAAACAATTAATTTACATAACTAAATAATTTAAATAAAATATATTAATTTATAAACAATTAAATCCTTTTATATTCAAGTTAATAAAAGTTTGAAACATCTTTACTTTCACCAAATTTTCTAAGTCCAAAATTTACGGGAAATTTTAGCAGAGTCTCCTTTGTATGGAGAGGTCTGAGAGAAATAATAATATCAGCACTAATAATATATATATAATATATTTTAATAATACATCCCAAACCATGGGAGAACAATATAATATCTCTATGAAACCATTATCCGGGAACGTACCTATTTGTCGGGCAAACGATGCTTATTTATGAAACCAAAAGCAGTGGCAATTGCTCCCATAACATGTATTTCACTTATATAATCCAAAGCGATTAATTATTAAATAAAAAAGAAATATTTAAGTTGTTTCATCTAATAGCAACAAACAATCACAATAATCATTTTGCAAATAAAACATACAACCTTCACACGAAAATCAATGTAATCAATCATACATCTATAGCATCCAAAACAAATGATTTGTTCGGATTCAGAAACTTTTAATCCTATAAAATGACAAATAAATTACGAAGTATACCATACACTGAATAGTCTATACCATACACCGAACAGTCTTAGATGACTTAATAGATTATTTACACATTCTAAACAATTTAAAGTATCATTTCCCAAGCATCCTATAAGCCAACACACACAATAGGTTTCAAATGTCATTAAGTTTATTCTTACACATTTATTTTCATATTATTTACTGCTTGTCTATTTTCAGTCATTCATACAAAGCTTATTTAATTAATTTACATTCACCACTTATAAAATTCATTTCCATTCATTTATGCAATGCCATTTTTATTAATTTGACTTTGTTACTTATAGATTCATTTCCCATTTATTCATATAATGGTTAATGTTTATTTCCATTACTTTACATCCATATACTTACATATGTTGTTTTTTCCCATTCGGTTATTTAAATAATCAATGAATTCATTATTTAAGCATTACATACATTATATTCCAATTTCCTTCACATTTGTTATTTTTTGATATATTTAGTTTCAAATAAATAAACATTTCACACTTAATATTTCTACCTTGAATTTACATTTACACTTTCCTTTTTATAATATAAATTGAATATTAAATTCATCTCTTAGTCATTTCAACATTTTCAAAAGTTATAATCATTTACTTACAGTATTCCTGTTATTCAATTACCAGCATTTCAAATTGTTAACTTAAGTTTACAACATTTTTGTAACATCTATTCTCATTTATAGGAATAATTTTTTTGAACATCTTCATTACTAACGTTTTACTTGTATAATATTCTATTACATATTTCTATTAACATTTCAACTTTTAATAATTAGATAAGTTATATATATATGTTTTAAGAAAGCAATGAAAGTTACACAAGTTATCTCATTCACTTAAGTTAACGAAATGTTTAATAATTACATCTTCTAAATTTCGTTATTCTTAAATTTACAAGTTTCCAATTCCTTATATATTTCATTAATTACTCAGCATCTAGTTTCTAATTACACAATTTAGAAGTCTCCAATTATTAAAATAGTTAAGATTTCATTTTATTACAATAATTGAAAGTTACTAGTTTACAGAAACTTAAGAACAGAATACCGGGTTCCTTTCAATCATTTAAATAATATATATACACTCATAATTTATATATATCCAATCATATTTAGAAAATTAAAATTTAAGATTTATTAACAAACAAATGTGTAGTAAAACTACTACAGCGGTCCTCCCATTTTGAAATTCGAAAACAAACGTCGATGCACTCATCATCGAAATTATTTTCCAGCGACCTCGATGGGAGTATAAAACTTATTTCCTTCTAAAATTCCTTTAAAACATTCCTTTCAAATCATATTGAAATATTAATATCATAAAATACTTCTAAATAATACTAATATTCCAAAATCTTTCGAAAGAAATTTCCAAAATCCCGGAACTTAAGTTCTCAAATTTCAGTTTATATTAATTTTAATCATAATCACGGTTCGCAACCAATACTTATAAATTTCACTTCCTAACAAACAAATATATCACAACCAACTATATCATTAATAAAATTATACTTTTATGCACAAAATATATTACTATGTAAAATTATTTCATTTACGTATATGTCAAAACAATATTGTGTCGGTCTGCCATATTCTGTATTTAGAAATCCCTATCGATGCCATAGCATTCTATGTTCTGATCAGAATTTATAAATACAAAACAGAACAAATTAACATGATACAAAAACCTTTTATAACACCAACAAATACTCTCTCTCATATATATACACTCAATGACTCATTATAGGTATTGATACCCTATTTATATGAGTCAGACCCCACAAAGCTAAGGTTATCGCTAAACCAAAGCTTTGATACCACTTGTAACGACCCACCTTTTTAGATGATTTAGAATTGATGATAAACCACACACATTAGACTCAAAACCATTCAAAAGGTAGGATTATTATAGGGTAAATAAGAAAAATGCAGAGAAAAAAGAAACAAACACAAAATCACACAGTGGAGTGACAAAATATAATAATCGAATAAACAGTTCATGAAGTTGTTTTACAAATAACATTTGATTACACCTTTATAATAAAAATCAGAGTTACATATAACAGAATTAAATAAATAAATGCAACGGAACAACATGATGCAGTGGAGATAAAATAATAAATAATAATATTAAATCTTCGTCTTCGTCCTCTAGAAGGAGGTATTCGATAAACTGAAAATCTCAGACTGACCCGAGCGAATTGAAAAGACAAAACACTCGAGTCAAAGATCTTATGTAAGTTAAATCAATAGTTGGTAAATATGAGTGTAACGGCGTCAGAGATGCTTACATGGTTTGACGTCTCCTATCCAGTGTCTACGTGCATATAATAACTTAAGACATGTTCCGGATTCCCATCTCTTAAGAATCCACTAAACTATCCACTATGTAGTACAATACGCTATTATAATATGTCTACGTTAAAGTAAAATATTAAAATTGCGTCAAGGCGTTACTCATATCCCCTTAACACATTTTATATAATGCCGTAGTCTGTACAGATACTGTAAACTCCACCGTAAATTGGTGGGCTATCAGGTTAGCACTCCATATATACGATACAAAAAACTCATAGAAGGCACGATAGGGCATGTGAACACGACACTCGAGGCTATGTCAGGGTAGGATTCTACCAATCGCAGATCCGGGCTGGTGGTAACGCATAGCAACTACTATCACCCACCTCGGAACACACTTCCAAATCAAAATCGAGGTGTGGCCACCAAATCATCACAAAGTCATAATATGGTATCGAAGAAGCATGTCCGATAAAAGGAATGACCTCACTTATCCCGGCGTGGCTCCTATTTTAGTCACATCTAAGCTGACTCACGGGAGTAACGTTCATGTAAATACCATTTCTAGAATTGTTCGCCATACCATCCTCCTTCATTCTGGAACATCCGCCACGTATATAGTTGTTAATGTGGTTTTCGGTATTGGCAGAGAGTGTGACAATATCCGATCCCGGTCTCTTTAACAACTAAACGCTTATTTAACATCGGATGGTTCTTTTAAATTTCCAAAACCATTTCATAGTGATATCAAAATATCATATTCAATTCAAACGTTATCACTTTTGAAATCATATTTATAATTAGGTTAGATTCTCATTTCAAAATCATCATATTTACTCAAATATGTCATTTCACCAGAAAATATCATGTCAAATCCCAACTTACGTTATAACATTATTAAACCTTATTCGCTTTAAAATCAAGGCTTTAATTACAAACATTTCCACTTTACACCATCTGAAATTTTGAAAATAATTTAGATAGTTATAAATAGTTTAATTAGCTTAACATAGTTTTAAATAGATATAAATTAGGTTTAAAATAGATTATTTTTTAAATATATTAAAATACCTTAAATAGATTTAAAATATTTTAAATGGTTTTAAAATAGATTGAATAGGTTTATTATGGATTAATTAGATTTCAAAAGATTAAATGAATCTAAAATAGATTAAAAAGAATTAAAATAGATTAAATAGTTTAAAATAAATTTAAATAGTTTAAAATAAATTAAAATAGTTTAATATAGTTTGATAAATTTTAAATGATTTAAAATAGATTAGAATAGTTTAAAATAGTTTAAAATAAATTAAAATAGATTAAGATGGATTAAATAGGTTAATTAGTTTAAAATAGGTTACATTAGATTAAAATAAATTAAATAGTTTAAATTGACTAAGTTGGTTTAAAATAGATTAACTTATTTTAATAGTTGAAATTCTTAAATTTAGAATTTAAAATAACATTTTGCAGTATATATTGAGATAGTAAATTTGAAATTAATATCAAATTTAACTATTTCTTCCATTTCAATAAATCTGGGCCATATCCAGATTTCAAATCAAAAACCCAATTTCAAATCTTGAAATATCAAATTTAACTATTCCAATTTTAATAGATTTTCAAAGTTGCTATTTCTAATATTTCCACTTTACACCGTCTGAAATTTTGGAAATAATTTAGATAGTTATAAATAGTTTAATTAGCTTAACATAGTTTTAAAAAGATATAAGTTAGGTTAAATAGGTTTAAAATAGATTAAAAAAAATTTAAAATAGATTAAAATAGATTAAGATACCTTAAATAGATTTAAAATAGTTTAAATGGTTTTAAAATAGATTGAATATGTTTATTATGGCTTAATTAGATTTAAAATAGATTAAAGAATTGAAAATTGATTAAAAAGAATTAAAATAGATTAAATAGTTTAAAATAAATTAAAATAGTTTAATTTGGTTTAAAATGATTTAAAATAGATTAAAACAGTTAAAAATATATTAAAATAGATTAAGATAGATTAAATAGGTTAATTAGTTTAAAATAGGTTACATTAGTTAAAATAAATTAAATAGTTAAAATTGATTAAGTTGGTTTAAAATAGATTAACTTATTTTAATAGTTGAAAATCTTAAATTTAGAATTTAAAAGAACATTTACAGTCTATATTGAGATAATAAATTTGAAATTAACATCAAATTATTCCATTTCAACAAATCTGGATCATATCCAGATTTCAAATCAAAAACCCAATTTCAAATCTTGAAATATCAAATTTAACTATTCCAATTTTAATAGATTTGTAAAGTTACAGTTTCCGACATTGCAATAACTCAATTTCAATAAATTTCGTTTATACTTCAAATTGAACTTTAAAATTCCAATTTAAACCCTCTAAGCGTTTTATTTAACACAATTCCAAAATTTCAAATTTAATCCTTTAAAAAATTCATTTAAAACAATTCATTTTATGTAAATCAAATTCAATTTCAAAATATCATTTAGCTGGATTCAAAATTTAAAGATTTAGAATCATTTAATTTAACCAATCCGATGTCCGTATATAATTTTCTACCATATGGTCAAGTGATACGGATATTTATCATTTCAATCCACAAATATTTAAATTTATGGGTATATATCATTTCAACCCGCTATCCCAATTTATTTCAAGGAAAATCGCTTGGGTTTATCATTCAACCCATAATGATTTTCCCTATTTTATATGATCGTTCGGGTATGTATCATTTCAACCCGTAGGGAACTTGCAGTGTTATAACAATATAAAATATAACATCCAGTGTGACGCCCCACCTCTATACCCATGCTAGCCAAGGACACTACGAGGTAATGCCGTCAACTAGCACGAAGAATAAGGCTGTTGAGGAGCGACCATCCATATAATTGCTTTATGCGAGCACCGATATGTCAGATAGTATACATGCATTTCTTTTCAAGGGGAAATCGACATACCAATACAAACTCAAAGCTACTACACCGTGGCTATATTGTCTTCGGAAAAAAATATAGAAATAAGCATAACACAAACCAGTCACAGATATCCATATCACAAAGGCGGAAATAGATATGAATATAACCCATAGAAGTGTACATCAGAGTAGTGGTCAAATAAGATCCACAACATCACAAAAGAATAGGTACAAGTGCTAGATAAAATAATAAGTACGCGTCAAGGAGTCTCTTTCTCGAATGTATAATAACAAAAACTACTAAACTAGAGTAGTTAGCCAAAAACTCAAAAGCTAGTCCCAACTAAGGAGTCAAACAGAAGCACCTGTAACATCTCGGTCTGACCTCAGTATTATTTAATAATAAAATAATAAACGGATCAGTCTAGCTATAAACATCATATAAAATGAGATAGGATAAGAGATATGACTAAAACATATGCTAACAATAATGCCATATTGTGACAATTATACATTTAACAATAACAACAGATCATACAATATCTCCAACATCTCAAACACCAAAAAGAATGTCATATTCTTTAAATTATTCGCCAAAACACAAAGATTGATAAAGTTTATCAATGTAAATCTCAAAAATTAGTGAAACAAAAATTCTAGAAACCATTAATTAGAAATTAGAAAACACAAATGAGACGAAGCTCCTCCAAACCGAGCTGAAGCTCCTCCAAACAGGGTATAGTCCACCATTGCGGGCTATGAGCCGAAACTCCTCCAAACCGAGGTATAGTCCCCCACGCGGACAAACATGCATCGCACATCGCTAGTCTAAATCAGAAAATGATCATCGTCGATCAATAAGAAGTGTCAATTACACTGAGCTAGTAAATGATTTTAGCTTCATGTCCCATAACCACTAGTTTAACTTAAATATTTACGAAAAAATTGTAGATCTCCACTCAAAAGTTGCCACAAGAGTTTCAATCGAACAAGTCTAAGAATTAGCCGACAAAGTAAACGCAAGCGTTTCATACCACTTGTTTTGCTTAGTCGTTTAATTGGATTTCTCGAACGAGTGAGGTAAAGGTTTGTATATACTAATAGGTTGGAAAACGGTTTTTATAAACGAGCTTTGTATTAAAAATAGAGTTGAAATCATCTTTGTGAAAGAGTTTGATTATTTACTACTAGTATAAAAACCTTTGTATTTCAAAGTGACAAGTTGTAGAAATGATTGTAGAAACAATCAATCACCAAAAATTCATATACGAAGACGTGAATCAAATCCATAGAAATCGATACTGAATTCACCAAAATGGATATTCCCAAAAATCTTGGAAAAGAAGTTATCAAAGTCAACAAAGGTGATAACAACTAATCAGAGAAACAAGAGTCGATTAAAAATAGGAAATTCAAACACAAAAGGAAAATAGGCAGAGACAGCAGATTCAATCGACTGGACCAGGGTAGTCAGTCGACTGACACGAATCCTGGAAACTTTCTATTTACAGGTTCAGACGACTGAACCAGGGTGGTCAGTCGACTGAAACATGCCTAGAAACTTTCGGTTTCGAGGCTCAGTCGACTAACCCAGAGTGGTCAGTCGACTGATACTGGCCCAGGAAAATTTCTGGGTTCTAGTTCAGTCGACTGAATTGGAAATTCTAGTATTCTCAGCCTAGCCCCCAAGGGGCAAAATCCCAAACAATTTGCCATGACCTCGAGCGATGGGCGTTAGGGGTTTACGCCAATTGGCAACCGAGCCCTATAGGCTCTTCGATATGCCACCAAAAGCATGATCAAACATCAAAGCTAAGATTTTAAAGTTTTAACTTCAAAACAACAAAAAATGGAATATTCATAAAACCAATTCAATCCAAAATAAAGGGACAAGGAATAGATGTTAGGAATCACTACCTAACAACTATCAAAGATATTGACATAGATGTGAGTTCAAAAACTCACCTTTTTACTCAAAAACAATTAAGGAGAAGCTCAAATACAAAGGATCTCTTCACTTCAACCAGAAAAGCTTGAATCTAAGCTTTTAAGCAATAATTTCCTAAATTAGGTTATAGGAAAATTCTGAAATTGAAAAGGAATTGAGATGGAGAAGATGAAGAGGATGCTTTCCTAACCTTCTTTTGGAATTTGGAGCTAAAACTTGAATTTGCAAATGAAACTAGGGCTTAGGAATTTCTATTTCCAATCTTTTCCCCCATTTTTACTAAAGCTTGAGTTGTACGAAATATTATGAAGGGATGAAGAGGAGTGGAGTGGATTTGGGTTGATATGTTAGGTTAATGGGCTGAAACCCAAACCCAAAGCCCTAAGTGAAAATTTCAAAATTTTACTCAACTCCAAACATATCGATGTTTATACTCAAAAAGGCCACAAATGCCATTTTGGACTCAATGGAAGTGGTTCGAGTTCTAATTCGACTGTTTGCAAAAAGTAGCATTTCGGTCTTTAATCCGACCAACGATGCTATATTTAAATAGAATATTTAAATATATAATCGTAAAATATGCGAGTTGTTACATCTAGTCATCCAATATGAACAATCAAATATCCATCACAATCATCATCAAATTAACCAGTAAACATCAATAAATTATTGATTATCATTAAGAGGCATTAAATTGACAATTAAATTCAACATTAAATTAAGTGATAATTAAATGCAATAAAAGTGACATTTAATTAGAAGGGCAGTTTAAACATACCAAACATCTCAATTAATTTCTAATCACATCATAAATTTAATTTAACTAACATAAGAAAATTTATTAGTTGTAAGTGGGTTAAAACACTCATCTTTAATTTCAAATCGTTTTGATATCCAAAATAAGGCCCAAATTTGAACAGTCTCAGAATTCGTCCTTACTAACTTCATAATGTCCGGAATTTTGATAAGATCCCAATGAAACAAACGCGTCCAAATCCGCATATGCAAATGTTATGGTGGTTGGAGCAATTGAAAATTTTAAATTCATATAAATAAAAGAAATGAAAATTGAAGCCACTTACCACCTCAGTACTCACGTGTTGTAACGACCTGTAATTTTCGATGATTAAAAATAGTTAATTTAATAAGATTATGTAATTTAATGTTGGCAGAAATAAAATTTATGATATAGAATGATAAATTCTCTAGAATTAAGTTTAATAATGTTAATTTAATGTAATAAATGGCTAGAAAGGTCTTGTAGAAATTGCAAAATATTTCCCCTATTCAAACACTACCTAAAAAGAAAGTAAAAATTCCATCGTACTAATCGAAGGACGGGAAGGAATAAAGCGAGCAAATCCACTAATTCGTCATCCTCAAATCAGTGCTGCTTTAAGTTCCGGGCCTGTAGTAGTAGCTTATTATATGCGCCCTTGCTTTCTTTTAAGTATACTCTCCGACTTGCCCCATTGGAGGGCTTTTGAAGGTGACGCTTTGGTGTAGTTGTAGTTTGTATTAAATATAAAACAAAGGAGATCAATCCGTAGTTGCCCTTCTCCGGCCTGAGAGAAGAAGCGAACTCTAGAAGCTAGGCGCTTCTTTTTTGTTTTACCTTTGGACACGAACACTAAAGTCAAGGTTTCAAGGAATTTATTTACAAAGGGGCAGGCGGACGGCCCTCTTATTCCCACCCTTTACGGAGAAGAAGATCAAACGAAGACGAAGCTGCAATTATAGTATTCATATAATCATCTTCGTCTGCTAACCCTTGAGAAAATGAACTCTCACAGGATAATTGATAACTACTTTAAAAGTAAGTCCAATATTGCAATGGTTAGAAGTCATAATTGGTTACAAAGTGTAAATAAGAATAAACCCAGTATTGTATAAAAGGTGGAGTTTACGTAATAAATTGAAATTGATTCAAATAGAATAATTAATCTGTATGTGAATTTATTAGTTTTGTTTGCTAGCAATAAACATATAAATGTGTTTGAATTGGTAAGTTATAACAATGGTAATTATAAATTCACTATTTAATTCATTGATAATAGATTGGAAATCAATTGCAATTAATTCACTTAATTAGTGCAATTAATGTAGATTAAATTGATAATTGCAGAATAATTCAATAAGATTAAACCAATGTTAACTATTTCCATGATTAGTTGAATAAATAAAAAGATTGAAATCAAGTTTGATCAATTTATTGGAATTTAAATTATAATAAAAGTAATTATTGCAATTAAATGTAATTAATTATTACGTTGATGAAAATTAAGATGATAATTGTAAAACATTAATGTAACAAGATTTAAACAAATATTAATTATAGCCATGAGATGACAATTGATTGAATAATAAGATGAAAAGGCGAATAAATGGATTTATTGGAATTTAAAGTAATAAGCACCATACTTATTTCAATTGAAATTAAACACCATAACTAGTTGAATAATTGACATTGAATTGACATGAATTTTTTTTTGAATTATTATAAATGTCTAAGTCATCAAAAATGATAAAATTTGTTCGTTATAAAATTAGAATTAAAAGGGTGGTTCAATTAATTTAATATTAATTTATTTAATTAATGTGAATAAAGCCGTTTTGGCCAATGTCTAGGATTTCAAAGAAACTAGTTTCGGATCCTTAACAATGAATTATTATAGGATTTCAAATTTTGTAGCGATCAGACTTGTCATTTGATCGTACGAACTTGAAACGTGTAGAAATCAATTTAATTAAATTCAATTGAATTCATTTGAAATAAGCTGATTTTAAAAGCTAACTTCTTCATACAATGGAATTTGGACTCGAAACATATTCCATTGGATTCAAAAATATCGAAAACATCTAATTTGATATACGGAATGCCCCACTTTCGTTTCGAAGACAGAACGGGATTTTCAGATCGTTATCTTCAATTCAAATCTATCGGATGTTCATTCTTTCTTATCGGGCCTCGGTTATATAAATAGTTTTCTCTCAAATCCTAGTAGTCATTTTTTTCTCATTCCAATACGTACAACTTCTGTCTGCTCCCTTCTTCAACGGTGGAAACAAATTCCAATTACAAATGCTACAATTCAATCTCCAAACCAAATCGAAAAATCAAAACTCCTCAAACTACATAGAATTTTTATATCGTTGGAACGGTCTCGATGAATGGAACTTACATTTGGTGGTTATTTTTCGTAACAGTGCATGAATCAACCATAAATCGCGGTCAAAGACAAGTTGGAGTTTTTTAATCGAAGCTGCAATCGTCGAAATTGGGATATGGGTTTTGTAGAGAGGGCTTCTAGGAGTCGATTGGTGGTGGTCACATCATTTTGATCGATATGAGGCGGCCTAAAAATGGAATTTAGGGATCAAAACATTAGATTTTAGGGCGGCGGTGCAAGTTAATGGAGGCGTCCGGAGGTCACATCGTGGCCATAGTCAGGTGCGGCTCTCTATGTCGAGGCGAATGCAGGTGGTCAGCGACTAAATGGTGGTCGGAGGCATGTGGTATCAACGGTCAAAGGGGCTCGTGCATGTGGGTCTACGTTCGGCCTGGAGATATTTACGCGTGGTAGAAAATGGTGACGTGGCTTAATCCTACTCGTTGTTTATTTTATTGTTTAATTTAAATTTCAAATTGTAATCATCATAACTTTTGAATAAGAACTCAGATTTGGACACGGTTTGTTGCGTTGGGACCGTATCAAAATTTCAGATGACATGGAATTGGTTTGGTCAAATTCTGAATCAGTTACATTTTGGGCTTTTGTTTGGATTTTAAATCGATTTGAAATCAAAGGCGAGTGATTTAAGATACTCACAATTACTAAATTTTCTTATATTAGTTAATTTAAATTTATGATGTGATTAGAAATTGATTGGTTGATGTTTGGTATTTTACATTGTTGTGCCTGCTAAATCTGACTTTTATTGATTATTATTGCCATTTAATTTAATATTAAATTTTAATTCGTCAGTTTATACTTGTTATTGATAATCAATTAGCTATTGATGTTTATTGATTGATTTGGATGATGATTTGGATGGATATTTGATAGTTGATATTGGATGATTAGATGCTATATTTATACTATTATAACACTACAAGTTTCCTTGAATACCCTATGGGTTGAAATGATACATACCCGAACGATTTGATAGATTAGGGAGAAATCGTCATGGGTTGAAATAATAGACTCGAGCGATTTCATATATTTGAAATTAAATTTTGGGATTGCAGGTATAAATGGTATATACCCATAAAATTTTAAATTGAGGATTGAAATGATAAATATCAGTATCATTTGACCATAGGGTAAAAATTATGTATGGATACCAGATTGGTTAAATTAAATGATTTTTTATCTAAATTTTTTGTATTTTGTTAACTGGCATTTTGAAATAGAAATTGATTTATATAAACTGGATTATTTTCAAAAATCCAAGCGTTAATGTCGAAACTGGAATTGATTTAATGAATTGTTCAGATGATTTAAATTGGAATTTCAAAGTTGAATTGTCAAAAATAAATGTATTTCATCGGAATTGAGTTATTGAGAACATTGGATATAACTTTGAGATCTACTTTAAATTAATTAAAACTATTTTAATCAATTCAAACTATTCTAGTTTATTTTAATCTATTTAATCCTATTTAATTTATTTTACTTATTTTAAACTAATTAAATTTATTTAACCTAATTATATTTGTTTGATCAATTTTACATTTACTTAATCTATTTTAAATCTATTTGGTATAATTTAAATCTATTTAAATCTATTCAAATCATTTTAAAACCAATTTAATCTAATTTAAACCTATTTAAACTATTTAAACTATTTAAATATATTTTAAACTATCTTAAATCATTTAAACTATTTTAGAGTACTTTTGCTATTTTTAACCATTTTTAAAACTATTAAAACTATTAAAACTATTTATAACTATCTAAACTATATTCTAAATTCCAGACCATGCAAAGTTGAAGTCTTTATATGTTTAAATCCTTGTTTTAAAGCAGATATAGTAAAATGATGTTATTATCTAAGTTAGGATTTGAAATGATATTTTCTAATAAACTGGCATGTTTGAGTAAATATGATGATTTGAAAATATGATTTCAAAGGTGATATGATTTCGAAAATGAATTTGATTCGAAAGTAAATATGATTTCGAAAGTGACATGGTTTTGAGAATATGATATTTTGATATCAATATGAAATGGTTTTGGAAATGTAAAAGAACCATCTGATGTGTAATAAGCGTTTAGTCGTTAAAGAGATCGAGATCAGATATTGTCATACTCTCTGCCAGTATCGAGAACCACTTTAAAAAATATGTACATGGTGGAGACTACAGAAATGAAGTAGGATGGTTTGACGAACGATTCCGTATGAGGTATTTATATGACCTGGACTCCCATGAGTCAGCTTAGATGTGATTAAAACAAGAGCCACGACGGACCAAGTGAGGTCGCACCTCCGATCGGACACGCTTTTTCGATACCATATTTTGAGTTTGTGATGATTTGGAAGCCACCCTTGATTTTGATTATGGGAGTGTGTTCCGAGGTAGGAGGTAGTAGCTGCTATGCGTTACCACCAGTCCGTATCCGCAATTGGTATATCTACCCTGACATTGCCTTGAGTGCCATGTTCATATGCCCTATCATTCCTTCTACGAGTTTGTTTTGCACTATACCCTTGGAATGCCCTCTTAGTAAACCTCACAGAGGGGCTTATGGTACTGTATAGACTATGGGAATATATAAAATGTGTTAAGGGGGATATGGGTAACATGTTAGACACTGGATAGGAGATGTCAAACCCAATAAACATCTCTAACGCCGTTACACTCATATTTATTTACTGTTGATTTAACGTACATAAGATCTTTTAGTTCTGACTCGAGTGTTTTATCTTTTCAATTCGCTCGGGCCAGTCTAAGCTTTTCAGTTTGTCGAAGACTGCTTTCTTGAGGATGAAGGCGAAGATTTTGTACTGTTATTACTTATTATATTTATTCCACTACATCATGTTGTTTCGCTGCTTTTATTTATTTATTCTTGATGTATGTAACTCCGATCTATATTATAAAAGTTTAATCAATGTTAGTTGTAAACAGCTTCATGAACTGTTAATTTGATTATTATATTTTATCATTCCACCACAAGTCTGTATTTGTTTTCTTTCTTTCTCTGCTTTTCTTATTTACCCCATAACAATCTTCCCTTTCGAATGGTTTGAGTCTAACGTGTGTGAATTATCGTCGATTTAAATCGTCTTAAAAGGCAGATCGTTACACGCGGTCAACCTGTACATCGCCTCCTTCAACCCTACCCACGCCTTCAAACAAACTGCGCCGCGACACCCACGTTCAATCGCCGCCTGAAGTCACCTGCCATCGTTGAAGCTCGCCAGACGCATCTCCGCACGACCGCCTCCACGTGTGCCACCCCCACGACCACAGATCACTGACCAAAACCCCTCCAAACACAAGTAGCCCCACCATTTCAAAGCCCTATGTTGAAATTTTTGGCCACATCTAATCGTTAATTCGGCAAACAACCCACATGGATGCAATCCCCACGACGACATCTACGTGTCTATGTTAGTTCTTGAGATGATGGTTTTGATGACAATAACCTTAGAATAGGATTATAAAATATAAATACTAACATTATAGTTTAGATATATTTGTATATGCAGATTTAACCATGCAGGTACCAAGAATGAAGACTTTACAGTATAGAGATTCAAGATATCAAGATTGAAGACTCATGACTATCAAGAATATCAAGATTATCAAGAGTTCAAGATTTCAAGAATAAGTAATTTTAATTAGAAATTTTGTTAAAATCCTAGAAAAGCACTGACATCAAAAAATCCAATTTATTCGTGGAATGGAATCCACTTCAAGCCCGTTAAAAGGATGGAACCCTAAGTAGGATGGAACCTACGAAAAATCTAGTGGAATATTGTTTTGTATCCACTAACTTTTATTCAAAATGTTTTTCCAAAATTATATCTTCTTTTCGAAATGATTTTAAAACCTTCCTTCTAAAAGAATCAAAATCATCTATCAGGTTATAAATACTTTTAGCCTCAAAATAATCTTTAATTTCAAAATCAAATTATCCTTAGTTTTAAACCATCTTTTAATAATAATATATTTAACTTTTAAATATTTATACTTAGATTTGAATATAAAATTATAAGCAAAATTTTATTTATACCAAAATATTATTCTCTATATTTATTTATGAATTTTAACTATAGTTAAGTATATTTATAAAAGTTTAAAATAGTTTTAGTATAAGATAAAAATTATTTTCAAAGAAAAACAAAACACCAAAATTTCCTTTGGGATGTCGACATACCCTAATTACCCATGTCGACATAGTGTCAGTTGATTTCAAAAATTTAAATTTCAAATGAAGTGTCTATTCATCATATCCCTTCACGAATGGACATGGCTGTTGTTCTTCTATAAATAGGGGTTGTTTTCAAAGAATTTCTAACCATATTTTCTAGTTTTCACTCCTCTTCTTCGTCCACATTTCTTTATACATATTCTTACCATTACTCTACCGAAAGCAACATTGAATCTAACAAGATCATTTCTAGTTTGATTCTCTATCACTCTCTCAACAAGATCCTCAGTGCTATTCAGAGTTATAGACTTCTTTGTAATCAATTTAGTTTAGAAAAGGTGTGATTGTAGCCTTGGAAATCAATCAATTGTAAAGGTGTGATTGTAGCCTGGGAAATCAATTGGGTGAACTTGTTGCCCGTGAAATCAAGTATCTCTACCCAAAGGATTGTGAATCTGGAGGGTGTACCTCGTAGCCCTTAAATCAAAGGTGTAATTGTAAAGATTGCTTTTGAAAGGAAATCCATACTTGTATGCGGGACTGGATGTAGGGTAACCCTGAACCAGTATAAAATCCGGTGTGTTCTTTCCTTTACTGCTTTTACTTTATTTCTGCATCTGTGTTTGTTTCTGTGATCGTATCTGTTTCTGAATATTGAATACATTTGTGTTTAAATTAACATAAACTCAAAAAGATTTAGTAATTACTTAAAACATTATTCACCCCCCCTTTAGTGTTTATCCTAGCCTTAAGATCCATAATCCGCATTTCTAACATTTGGTATCAGAGTAAGGTTTTCAAAGTTTTCATAATTTGAATTTTTAAAAAATTTCAAAATGGCTACCAACACTGGTACTAGTAACACTACCAACACTAGTTCTATCATCCCTATCACTAGTTCATTTGTAGAAGGTCAGTCTACTACCAAACCACCACTTTTTAATGGCAGTAATTATGCATATTGGGCATGTAGGATGAAAATATATTTACAATCTGTAGGATTGGACACTTGGAATATCACACAGACTGAATATTCTGAACCCGCAACTGATTTGGCACAGTGGACCGCTTAGCAAAAGACCGTTGCACAAAATAATTCTAAAGCAACGAATATTCTGTTTTGTTCACTTGATAGAAATGAATTTAATAGAGTGTCAGTTTGTAAGTCTGCATATGAAATCTGAAAAACTTTGCAAGTTACTCATAAAGGAACAAGCAAAGTTAATTCCATGCTCACAAATTAGTTTCAATTATTTAAAATGAATTCTAATGAGTATATTTCAAATATGTATAGTAGATTTCAGGATATTTGCATTCTCTAATATCCTTAGGAAAGGAATTTCGAAAGAAGATCAAGGCAGAAAAATCTTAAATTCTCTTACTCCAGAATGGGATCAAAAGGCACTTGCGATCGAAAAGGCAAATGACATCGGTACCTTAAAGAGAGAAGAATCAATTGGAAATCTAATGTCATTTGAAGTTCAAATGATTGAGAGAAGAGAAAGCAAAGCATCTGAAAAGAAATCAATGGCATTCATTGCATTGACCGATGGATCAGACTCAAACAACGATAATGATGAAGAGATAGCCTTTATGACCAGGAATTTTCGAAAATTTCTGAAATACAAAAAGATGAACAATCTCAAGAAAAACAACTGTAAGAACTCTGGAAATCAAAATGTAGTACCAAACAATATCAAATGTTTCAACTGTGACGAATCAGGCCATATCAAAAGAGACTGTCCGTATCCAGATATGCAAAATCTTCCTATAAACAATGATTCCGTAAAAAAACGAAAACGTGCATTTACTGCTACTCTAGATGACTCAGACTCGTCCTCAAGCGATGATGATCAGAAGACAGATAATTCAAATATGTTTTTCACAGCAGTTCTCGACTTCGGCGAATTCAGAGAAACAGACTCAGAAAAAGGTACACATTTACTGTACAATTGGTTGAAATTGCATGCTTAGAATTGGTTGCTTGATTGATTGATTTTGAATTGGTGTGTTGTTTGAATTTTAAATTTTTTATTTTGACTATTTTTTTTAATTTCAATAGTATAATAATATTTTATAGAATATACTATAATTTCAGAATTATTCCAGATATATATACATTAAAAATAATAAGTGTATATATATATATATATATATATATATTAGAATACTTAGGAAAAATAAATCATAGAAATTCAAAGACACATGTCGACATGGTCCCCATCATGATGTCGACATGGGTACAGATTTTGAAATTCAAAATTTGAATTGAAATGGTTGAATTTCCCTCCACCTTTTCACCTCATTCAATTCTCTGAAAAGGCATCTTTTGACCAGAGAACATGCTTTGAGAATCTATTTATTCACTATCTTTTATCACATCTTTTCACTCTCATTTTCAAATTCAAACTCTCTCTTAAAAACTTCAAGCTCTCTACTCTCTACTCTCTACTCTAATAGCTTCTTCAAGCAACCCCTCCACCATGAGAATTTCCAGAAAGATAAAAGAGCAACTCTTTAATGATTAAAAGCCTACATCAATTATGCTAACTATGCAAAAGTCCATCCCGGAAAGTTTGCTATATTTCAAGATTTCTCTTCTTATGAAATTGATTCTCTTTTTGCAAACAATCAAATTCTTAGTCTCGTTGATGCTTCTCAAAATGATTTTGTTTGTTATCCAAATCTTGTTAAAATTTTCTATGCAAATTTAAACCGTGGATTTTATGTTGGAAATGACGATGATTTTGGAGTAGTGTCAAAGGAACTAAAATTGTTTTGAATTGTGATCTTTGGGGTACCATTCTCAATTGCAAGAGTACGGGAATGGATCTTTCTAGTTTTAAAATCAATGAAAATGATCGTGAGACATTTCATCACATTTTCGAAGGAAATGATAATTTTGAATTCAAAAATTGAAACTTTCGGCCAAAAGCTAGAATTGTTAATCTTCTTTTACAACATACTTTGACCCCCAAGATCAGGGAATTTTAACAATCCTACTTCAAATGTTCGCAAAGCACTTTTTGCTATTTTTGGAAATTATGATATTAATTGGACGCATGTTATTTTGGATGAACTTCGTCCCAAAAATCTTGAAATGGGTGAGAATACTTTGTATCATGGAATCTATCTCACTCGAATTTTTAACTATTTTGGAGTGGATTTCAAAGGAGAAGAATTTGTTTCAAGAAAGGTTTTAATCACTCAAACATTTGTCTTATGAAAATTCCATTTGTTTTTCAACTTTATGAGACTCTTGCCGAAAAGGAAGAGCGTTGTCTCATGAGGAGATGGAAGAGGAGGAAGAGGAAGAAGAAGGGGATGAAATGGAAATTGAAGAAGAAAAAGAAGGTGAAACATCTTTGGAAAGCATTGATTATCCTCCTAATCCAACCAACAAAACCCTTCTCAAAAACCAAAAGACCATTGTTAAGAATCAATGGATTCTTAAACGATCCGTTAGTAAGAAGTTTGACAAAATTTCATCCAAGATGAACAAGTTTATTTCCAAAGTCAGCATGAAGCTTAGATTATCTTTATCTTCGTCATCCTCTAACTAGTTCTACCTTTTTGTATCTCATTGTATTTGTTTTGGTTTATTTTGTTTTGAATGTTCGTGTAGTTTTAATGTTAAATCATTGTATTGATCTATTATGCAATGAAATTGAATTTCCTTTCTGTTAGCTAGCTTATCTTATCTTCAGAATAAATGTTAGTATATTATATATATACACACACACACGATTATTCATAAAATCAAAATAAGCCATCAAAATTCACCGCACCATGTCGACATCCCCTCTATGACCATGTCGACATGTACTGGTTAGAAATGACACTTCATTTTAAATTTGAAATTTGAATAATTACCTTATGCCTATTCATTTCAAATGAATTTCCATACCTATAAATACCTATTTCTTCCAGAATTCATCACTCAATATTATTTCTTGTTCACTTTATCTCTCATTCTTCTCACAAACTCGAATATGGCCAATCCAATTCATAATTTATCCGAAAATCTTGAAGATACTCTTAATTCTTTCAATAATATTCTTTCATTCATTCTTCGCAACCAGTGACACTTAGAGTTGAGTCAAATGCAGATGATCAAGGAGCAAGAAAGGCATTTTGATGCAATACGATGGATGATTTCCTCCCTGCACAAGGATGATAATGAAGCACATCCTCTAGTCTCTCTCGCTAATGATAATGAAAATTTGGATGCCATTAAAGAAGACCCTATATTTGGAGAAGAAGGATGGGTGGAAGTTCCTCATAGTGTTTGATTTGAATTGTTTGATTTGATTTGATTTGGATTGATATTTGGTGTGAAAAACATGTATAAATATGCATTGATATTTATATGATCCTTAATTAATTATCATGTGTATTAGTGTAATTATCTCTTAATCTATCTATTATATATACTTCATTGTATAGTTTATAAATGCAGGTACTTTAGTCCAAGAACGAGGGGGAGTTATATAGTTTGGAGTTAGCTCTTGTTGATGATAAAGGGGGATAAATATAAAGTAGGATAATTAGGCATAGATTAAGGGGGAGTTATTAGATTAAGAGGGAATTATTAAGATAGAAGTAATATTTTATAAACAAATGTTATCATCATCAAAAAGGGGGAGATTGTTAGTACTTGAGATGATGGTTTTGATGACAACAACCATAGAATAGGATTATAAAATACAAATACTAACACTACAGTTTAAATATATATGTATATACAGGATTTAACCATGTAGGTACCAAGAATAAAGACTGTACAGTATAGAGATTCAAGATATCAAGATTGAAGACTCATGAGTCTCAAGAATATCAAGATTATCAAGAGCTCAAGATTTCAAGGATAAGTAATTTTAATTAGGAATTTTGTTAAAACTCCTAGAAAAGCACTGGCATCTTAAAATCCAATTCATTCATGGAATGGAATCCACTTCGAGCCCGTTAAAGGGATGGAACCTTAAGTAGGATGGGACCTACGAAAAATCTAGTGGAACATTGTTTTGTATCCACTAACTTTTATTCAAAATGTTTTTGCAAAATTATACCTTGTTTTCAAAATGATTTTAAAACCTTCCTTTTAAAAGAATCAAAACCATCTATCCTGGTTTTAAATATTTTTAGCCTCAAAGTAATCTTTAATTTCAAAATCAAATTATCCTTATTTTTAAACTATCTTTTAATAATAATATATTTAACTTTTAAATATTTATACTTAGATTTAAATATAAAATTATAAGTAAAATTTTATTTATACCAAAATATTATTCTCTATATTTATTTATGTATTTTAACCATAGTTATGTATATTTATAAAAGTTTAAAATAGTTTTAATATAAGATAAAAGTTATTTTCAAAGAAAAACAAAACACCAAAATTTCCTTTGGGATGTCGACATACCCAAGTTACCCATGTCGACATAGTGTCAGTTGATTTCAAAATTTTGAATTTCAAAAGAAGTGTCTATTCGTCATATCCCTTCACGAATGGACATGACTGTTGTTCTTCTATAAATAGAGGCTGTTTTCAACGAATTTCTAATCATATTTTCTGGTTTTCACTCCTCCTCTTCTTCCACATTTCTTTATACATATTCTTACCATTACTCTGCCGAAATCAACATTGAATCTTACTAGATCATTTCTGGTTTAATTCTCTATCACTATCTCAACATGATCCTTAATGCTATTCAGAGTTATAGACTTCTTTGTAATCAATTTAGTGAGAAAAGGTGTGATTGTAGCCTTGGAAATCAATCAAGTGTAAAGGTGTGATTGTAGCCTAGGAAATCAATTGGGTGAACTTGTTGCCCGTGAATCAAGTATCTCTATCCAGAGGATTGTGAATCTGGAGGGTGTACCTCGTAGCCTTGAAACCGAGGATGCAATTGTAAAGATTGCTTTTGAAAGGAAATCTGTACTTGTGTGCAGGACTGGATGTAGGGTAACTCCGAACCAGTATAAAATCCGGTGTGTTCTTTCTTTTACTGCTTTTACTTTTTTTCTGCATCTGTGTTTGTTTCTGTGATCGTATCAGTGTTTGAATATTGCATACATTTGTGTTTAAATTAACATAAACTCAAAAAGATTTAGTAATTCCTTAAAACACTACTCACCCCCTTCTAGTTTTTATCCTAGTCATAAGATCCATAATCTGCATTTCTAACAGTCTATACCCACAATTCGATGATCCATCGAAGTTGATCAACGCGCGATGAACGGTCGAGAATAAATCATCCAATTCTGGCCAAATATGATTCGAATCGAAAAAAAATCATTGTAGTAGAATATGCTTGTCAAGAGCTTCAAACCGATATATAATATGATATTGTTTGTGTAGTTTTAATTTTTTGATTTGATTTGATTTTGAATTTGAATCTAGAAAATGGAGTTTCTACCATTGAGAAAGAGAGGCCAGAGAGAATTGTACATACAGTAATGAGGAATAAAAGGCTGCTAGGGTTTGGAGAGATCTATTTATATTAACAAAGTCCGATTAGAAAATAAGCACGTATCTAATTAGTACGAATGACCAAACGACCCGAAAAGCCCGTTTCATATCCGAGACGAAATAGGTCATCCCATATATCAAAATAGATGTTTTCGATATTTCTAAATACAATGGAACAGGTTTCAAGTCCCTAGTTCCATCGTATGAAGAAGTTAGCTTTAACGTCAGCTTATTTCAAATTGATTTCAATCAATTTAATTAAATTAATTTCTACGCATTTCGATTTTGTACGATCAAACGACAAGTTTGATCGCTACGAAACTTGAAATCCTACAATAATTCACCATTAGGATCCGATGAAACTGGTTTCGTCGGAATCTGAGACAGTGGCCAAAATGGCTATTTCACGTTAATTAAATAAATTAATATTTTTAAATTAATTAATTCGCTTTCCAATTCAAATTATATAAGTAGCTAATTTTTTTCATTTTTGATTACTTAGACATTTACAATAATTTAAAATAAATTTACATATCAATTCAGTGTTAAGTATTACACTAATTACAATGTTCAATTCAACTGTAATAAATTCGTTAAGTATAATTTAAATTCAATTAAATCCATTTATTTTGATTTCAATCTTTTTATTCAATTAATCTTGACTCCGTGGATATAGTTAACATTGGTTTATATCTTATTAAATTAATATTTTCCAATTTCATCTTAATTTACATTAACTACTATTCAATTACATTAATTGCAATTAATTTCTAGCTTAATTCAACATATTAAATGAATTAGTAACAAATATCAGTTGTTACCACTTCTTTACAAGTTGTTATCTATATGCAAATGTTATAACTACTAACACAACACAAATTTTATCCAATTTCAATTCATTACATATTTTCTCACCAATTAATATAACATTTAAATTATTTCCTTAGTTTAAATTTATAACCAATTATAAGTTACAATTATTACAATTACTTGAGATTACATTCAAATAGTCATCTATTACATTAATTTACATTATTAAACTTCATTCTAGTTATTTTTCTCATTCCTACGTCATAAATTTTATTTTGTTCCAACTTTAAATTACAAATTTTTATTTAATTCAATATTTTAATTATCGGAAAAATGCGGGTCGTTACACAAGAAGCTGTAATAGATTAAGCGAAATCGCTAAGTACATTTCCTTGAACATCATTGTAGCAAAAGATGTATATAAAAAATGGACAAATTTATAATTAAGCTAGGAGCAATTTCAAATGTTGAGAATCCCATAGCAGTGTTTATGGTAATAATGTCATGATGATTACACTGCCTTATAATGGACTAACAATTATTTGACAATTAAAATAAATTTAAATGCATTAGTGTAATCAAATGAAATGGTTTAAATTTAAAAAAATTGGTTTCAGCCGCATATTTATTTTATTAATCAAAAATAATTTTATGAACATAATATATATTTTTAAATAATTTAATAATCCATCTTTCAATTATAAACATTTGAAACTGAAATAAACATTAACTTGAAATTTGAAATCATTATACATATATACATATATTATTTTATCAAAATTAATTTTGGTAAAATTTGAGTTTGATAAAAAAATGAAAAAAATCTTTGCCGAAATGTTATATATATTTGTCATATATATGTATGTATGTATATAATATTCAAATATATTTTAATATTAAATTTAAATAAATGTATATTTATATGTTTATTAAATCAAAATAGCTCTTGGCCATGTTTGAAAAAATCAAGTGAAAGTGTGTGTGTATATTATTATCATTATAATAAATATTCAAAATGATTTAATTTAAAATAACCTCTTTAGCTATATAATTTAATATATAAATTTATTTATAAAATTTATAGTTAGTTAAATTTAATATATTTTGGAGTTAACCCGTTTGGCAGCCGGTGAAATGAGTAAATTTCAATAAAAATTCCCTACTTTGGATCTTAATGGGCTTATTAAATCTATTGAACGGCGATAGATCTAACCTATACATGTTAAAATAAAATCATATTTTTTTTTAAATATTTATATTTATATAACTAATCATATTAATTATGTTTATTTAATATTTATTTTGAGTGTATCATATATATATATATATATATATATATATATATTCATAACACGATAACATAAACATACATCACACTTAAAATATATATTGTAAGTGTTAGGTGTGGGTGTGTATTTAATTATGAGAATTATATTAAACCATTTAGGTAGGTGAAAGGTCATATTGTTATTCATGGAGCATAAATTAACAGGTCATAAATGTGACATGTGTGTAACTAATTAGGAGTTTTGTGTTAACACCTTTGGATACATGAAAGATCAAATGGACATATAGGGTGTATATTGCAAATGAAGACTAATGTATGGCATGATAATGATATAAGAATCACATTAAGGTGAATACAACAAATGAATTTATATATAATACGACAATGCAAAACGATAATAACATAACAAGTGAATGATATACCTGTATACACCCATGTGGATATTGGGATTATATCCATTGTATGCATGCACGTGTATGTGTGTATGTGTGTGCATGTGTTTAGTGTTCAACTTTGAAAACAACTAACAATATATGTTTGAAATCAAATTATTTGTGAAGTATGTAGTAATCTTGACTGATTAAGAGGATGCTTGTTTTAGATTCTAAATTTAGTAGTTTAAAACTAACAAAGCTCAAATTTAGTTTTTTTTCCTTGGGCAAGTCCATTTAATAGTGGACCGTTCATTTTAAATATTTCAATAAAATCAGGCATAAGGCTGAATTTCCACGACAACTACAAAAAATAAGAACAAGAGTGGTGCAAACTACACCAACTAATATATAAGTAAAATATCAAGGAAAAATAAAATAAAAACAATGATATCATACTTAGACCTTAAATGATAGACTAATTGTTTGAACCCTCAAAAGTGCCAGAGCCAGAGGGCTCAACGGACTGGGCTACTCCAGTTGCATCCAATAATGCCTTGATAATACATTCATTTCAGTTTAAACAAAGTCCAATATATTTTATGTTCAAATTTAAAAACAGATATGATAATTCAAAATTATATGGATTTAAAATAATATACATAAACATGAATATCACATGTTCTGACTACATCATATTTTTTTGTTCTATTTCATAAATAACAATGTATAAACCATTTTGAATTAAACCTAATAAAGTGGCAATAAAATATTTACACACACACATATATGAACTTAGGTTTAGGTTGAACATGTTGATGAATAATATAAAGTGTAATTAATCTTGGATATATCTTGTCCTCCATGACACCCAGATTTGTGAATCGTCTCCTAGACTTCTTAAATCACTATCTGATATTGCTAGAATCAAATGAACCAGCTTGTTTTAATTTGTGTTTGACGTTGAATAGGTGTAGATGAGTTTGGCCATGAGGGAGAAGAGCCGAAGGTGGGGATAAATGAGAAGGAAGAAGACCACAAATGAATGTGGAAGGTTTGGTGTTTAAAGAGAGAAAATAGAAAAAGACCTTCCATCTTCTTCTCTTACAAACTCCATGTAGCGACCCGAAATTCCACTACCGGAAAATCGCGAAGCTAATTAAGAAAGAAAGGGATAGAAGAAGAAAAGAAAGAGAAGAAAGAGAAAACAACACATCAGAATCTCACAGCGGAATGATTTAAATATAATATCGAACATATACAGAGTATCATATACATCAGAGTACACAACTAAACATCTCAATATAGACAGTTATAACATTTCTGTCTAATACAATACAAGACATCATACAGACAACAACACAGCGGAAACTCTAATCATATCTACACGCTGAAGCCTCCTGCTCCAAAGCTCCTCCAGAATTCGTCAAGAGATAACCTGAATCACTTGACTACTCATATATAATATGAGTACCCAAGAGTTTAATAAAACAGAAAATAAACACTCGGGTCAGACAGGGGTCTGGTGTGAGTAAACGGTTTAAGATTGCTTAACTTTAGGAAAACCTTTGAAAATAAAAGGTATCACGTAAGACTTCCCACACATAAACATGGAAAAGTTTTTACCTTACGCTAACCAAAACATTTGATAGGAAATCTAGTGATATTATAATAGTGTCTAGGGTTTTCAAATAAATATGAAATAGCCGAAATTGTTACATTCATTAAATTCCAGCTACTAGCCACAAAAGTGGGTAATACAAACAAAACCGTAGGGTCTCGTAGGGAAAATGGGTTTCCAACAATGGCAGGGCTACTGGGGTACCGCCCGTCACAGTACGTGGCCTAGATCACCGTACCGAGGATTACTCCCTTCATCCCCTGCAACACAAGACCGGGACCATTCCTTACTGAACAGTCCCGAACAAGACCACCCCGTAGTTGGCTGCAGACCAACTACCCACACAGCCGAAATATAAAGGGACCTCTAGACAGGGATGTATCTTGCCCTCCAGTGGGCGCGACCCACGAAGCCTTGCTGCACCTCCCCTGTTTTAGCCATTCCCGGTTGATGAGGCTTGAGGCTGCGATTACCTTTATAGGACCAATCATCTTAGAATGCTCATCGTCCGCCTGACGATGTGCTGAAAGCATTCAATCCATACAAGTTCGTTCCAGGTTCGAACGAAACCGAAGGCACTATCTCGTTGCACTCATTTTGGAATCACCCTCAGAGTCAACGACCATAGCCCTTGCACTCTGATTCACCATCTCGAATCTATAAGCACTATTCCGTCAAACTCATTACGGAATCACCCACAGAGTTATACTGACGTATAGCCCTTACACTTCGAGTCTTCACTTGCTCCACTTGGATTAACGACCTAACGTTTAATTGGAATCGATGTGGTTTTCGGATATCCAAATATGGAAACCCGATCCCGGTCTCATCGAAACCAAACGCCATTTTAATGTCCAAGTTGTACTTAAGGGATTTTAAACAATAGATATTTAGAAATATCACTTAACATAAATGGATGTATTCACAACACAAATAGATGAGCATCTATTATCACATGCATCTATACATATCACAAAGCAGCATATATGTATCACATTCAGATATAGCATATACATATCATCACATATCAATCAATGCCATCCAACAACATCCAATATCATTAACTCATTCAATGATATATAAATCATCCAATCATTAATTATTCATAAACAAGTTTGATTCAAACTTGATTAATTTAATTAATCCTTAAATTAAATTAATCCTCAATTAAACACTTGGATTATCATCAATCCAACATCTTATTCATTAATTAATTACAAATTAATTAATTAACATCACTTAATTACCCAACTCAATTAATCTTCCCTGATTAATTATCACTCAATTAATATAAGTAATTATTACTTAATTACCAAATTAATTAATCATCCTGATTAATTACTTACAAATTATACTAAGTAATTACCTCTTAATTACTTTCTAAATTAATCAACCTTGATTAATTATTCTCTGATTATTTGATAATTATTCCTTAATTATCTTTAATCAATTACACTTGATTAATCATTTTAATTAATCACACTTGATTAATTACTATTAATTAATCATACTTAATTAATTACTTTTTAATTAATCATCTTTGATTAATTATTTTAATTACATTTAGTAATTAAAACTTAATTATAAATTAATTATTCTTAAATTATTAATTAACAATTAATTAATTATTTTCATTAATTAATGATTACATCATTAATTAAATTCCTTCTTAATTAATTACTTTCACAAGTAATTAATCACTTAATTAATTACTCTTAATTCTTTAATTAATTAATCATTAATCAAATAATTTAAATCTTTAACTAATTATTAATTAATTCTTTAATTAATAACTAAAGTGATTAACTCTTAATCACATTACTTAATTACTTTTCATAAAGTAATTAACTCTTACTTAATTACCTTCTGAATTAATTTCTTATTTACTTTAATTACTTCCCTAAGTAATTAGATTAATCCAAAGTGATTATCTTAATTAATCATAAGTTAATTATTTAATTAACTATTTAACTAAATCATTTAAAATTAATTAAATGATTCTTAACTTATTATATTATAAAACTCTTAATTAAGAAACCATTATCTTAATTAAATCATTTATTAACAAATAAAACTTGATAAATAAAAATGATTTAATTATCTCAATAAGTTTTACAAGTCTAATTATCTTTAATTAAATCAAATTCAAACTTACAAAAGATAATCTTTAATACAATTGTTTATCAAATTCTAAACCATTAAACTTCATTAAAATATAATAATATTTGGAAATCAATTATAATTTAAACATATTTTAAGATTTGAACTTTTAAATTTTTAAAACCTTTCCAAATTTATTTAATAAAGTTTAAATACAATCTTTATTTTAAAATCAACTCATTTTATTTTAAAACCCCATATTTAAAATATATCAACTTGTTTAAAACATAACTTAGAAAACAATTTCAATCTGAAAACTTATTCCACCTTTGTTTTAAAAACTTTATTTCCACAACAAATATTCTTTGCATTATTAACTTCAACACTAAGCTCTAAAGCCTGGATATAAATTCGAGTAACCCTGCTAAACCCGCCTACCCCGAGTAAAACATGGAATCACCCCGAGTCTTCCCCGAGTTCCCCCTGCTGCCTTCATGCTTCGAGTTCCACACAACAAATCACGCTGAAAACTTCGAGTGCTTCCCCTTTCTTCCTTCCCAACCTCCAAACGCAACATCACAGTTGCACAACCTGTGCACGAAAACGTGCACCGCCTCGCCGATCAACGGCGATCACCATACAAGCCTCCATCAAGTCGCATTCGTCCCCAATATCTAAATTCGAGGCCCAGAAATCCAATTTCGATCAAGCATCGAAATATGAGTGTTCGAACCCCCAAATTCCTGAAGCAACCTTCCACTTCATCCCTACCACCGAGTTCCCTCTCGACCATCTGCCCACCTTGAGTGCCAACTCCTACAGCCATGGACTCGTCACCCATCCTACCTTCATCAACTCGAAGGCCGCACCATTCGATCACCTCGTGGTGGTGAAATCACCACTGTTTCATGCCGTAATAAATCTAGGGCACCAGACTAAGATTGCCACCCGCCGCCGCCATAGCCAACGACCGACCCCCTCCATATTTTTCCAGAGACCACACTAGGCCACTCTACCTCCATGCAAAGTTCCGTACACCACCTTGCCGTCAATCACCTTAATTTGGTCAAAATACTCAAAACACAAAAACTCCAAATTCTCACAATTTATTGATCTAAAATTTGTGATTCAAGTTCCTAAAATCATGATTTCATATATGCATTATGATTATGAAATCGAAACTCAAGTTTGAATTCAAAAACTTTTGACCCAATTTGAAATTTCACTGTAAACTTGAATATTTTAAACTAGTTATTCAATTTTAAAACCTACAAGCATTTTTAGATGATAAGTTAGATAATTACAAACATCTTTTATATATAAATCAAAGTCAAATTCGAATCCAATATCAAGTTATTGATTTTATCATGTGGTTGAACTGTTTGATAAATACTGTAATCTTTTAATCAATACAGGTATTTCAACCCAAATACTCAAGCATGCAATCAAACACTCACATACAAACATATATTAAATTCAATTCAGATATCCAAGCAACAACATGATATTTATCCACAATCCAAAATAGAATTCAAGTTTAAATCTGTTTTTAAAATTTATTTACTCACCTTTGCAAAAAGCAGAAAACAGAGCTGCATTTTCCAGGCTCTGAAATTTACTTGCATGCCTTTGAATTTCTTGATTCCAGTACTGCTTGATGTTTCCTAACTTTGCATGTTGAAGTTTTACTTGCATCATGTTTATTAATTCTACTGCATGTTGATTTACTGCTGCATTTGATTGAGTTTCCAGGTTTGCAGATTGTTCTTCTTTATTTTCTTCTTTCCTGAACTTTGTTTTGATTTGCATTCTTTTATTTTTGAATCAGAATTTGTCAATTGAAGTTTGCATAAGAATGCTGCTGATTGATTAATATGTTGATGAAGAACTTGCATTTGACATCCTTGCATTTGCATGTTGATTAATTGCTGAATTGATTGATTCTAGCTCTTGCATTTTCCAGATCTGTATTTTGCTTTTGTTTGAAAGAAGAAAGTGATTTCTTCTTTTTGATTTCAATTTGTATTTTGCCTTTTGTATTCAGTTTTGAGATTGAATAAAAAAAATGTTTTTCAGCTGCAAATAAAACTATCTTTATCTACAATTAAATCTTAAATTTAATTATTAAAGAAAAAATGACATTTGTCACCTCTTATGCTTTGATTAATCTACACCTAAGCAACTTAATATACATTTGTCTCAACCCATACTAAATTGTTTACAAGTGTTGTTATGTTTAGTTAATGTTTTTCTTTTAAAATATTACTTTATTTTTAATAACTTATTTAAGCCTTATATATATTTATATAATATAAAATGTACATACATATATTTTAATAAGTATTCATTCAAGTAACTTACATTTTAAATTAAATTAAATGTTTATATGTTTGAAATTTCTATTTTTAAAATTAAATCTTATTTAAAAGCTTAAAGTACATATTTATCATAAATAAGGAATTGACTTTGTTATTTTAAATTTAAATCTCAGTTATTAATTCTAAGTCATTAAATCAAATTATTATTTAAAATTTCAAAATTAAATATATTCAAGTTTGAAAACTCTTATTAAATTCAAATTAATAATTTCTATTTCAAACATATATATACAAATATATATACACATTTCAAATAGAACAGTATTTTAACATTAATTTATTAATTTCCAAATTAAATTTTAAAACAAATATCAAATCACAATATATATACATTCATATATATTATAATTTGAATACAAAGTCTTATTACATTAAAACTTCTTATTTATCAAAATAAATAATTCAAAATCAAATTATTATTAGCCTTTAAAAGAATTAAATTTGCCAATTCATATTGCAAAGAAAAATATTAATAGATATTAACAAATTATTATCATTTATTTTTAATATAAATTTAACTTGTCAATTTATAATATAAAATGATCAAATCAATTTAATTATTATCAAAGATTATTAAATTGATATTGCTCAAAATCCCGGGTCGTCATATTCCTCCCCCCTTAAAAGAATTTCGTCCCCGAAATTTAAAAGAAAAGATAATTTAATGACCCAGTTAAAGAATTTAAATTTCAAACAGCAATCAACAATCAATCATACATTATCAATCATAGCAACCAATTCAAACAAACAAACAAATAATTTATCTATCCAGAAAAATTCTGAATAGAACTTCCTAATATTATCTAGAGTTTTCCAGGTACCTATACTGGAATACTCGCTCTACAAAATCTTAAGTAACTACACTACTAAAACCAAGAACTCCCTCATCTTGATTCTACAAATCTGAACAAGACATCAGACTAAACCCAAAACCAACTCAACTACCAGATTCCTTCTGGACTGCTGATTCTATTACTCAAAGAATCATACACATATTTCCTCAGAGATATGTGAAATACAATGAATTCCAGCTGTCCAAACTGGCAATTCAATCCTGTAGATCAAAATCAAATCTTCAGAGAACTCAGACAACTCAAAATACCTCCAGAGCTAACTTTCCAGTTTTACTCATTCTTATATCTCGTTTGTTTGGATAAAACCAAATCAATATCCAAACTCTAACTGCACATCCCAAAATTTCTCAATACTTAACTGCACAATTCTTCAGATGCTCTGAGTCACCCCAGATTCCTGATCAGCCTAACCCTTGCTGATTGCTCCATGAAACAACATCACCAGCTCAAACCAAATCTCCAGGTTCTACTCAACAAAATGGCTTACCCAAAAATAATTTGCTGAAATCCAAACCACAACTCTATACCACAAACATCAATGGACTACAAACCTATATCTCAAATTTGAATAGCCAAAGAGTTGTACTTGACAACCTTACCTTCAAATCCAGAAAATTCCTTCATACCAGAATTTCCAGTAGAAATCCTCTACTGCAACATCAAGTTGTTCCATACTAGAATAATTCCCAACTCGCTTCCGCTGCACAACTCTGATCTAGAGCAGATAAAAATGCTATCACAGAACACAAGCACAATCTTTCTCCATACACAGTTCATCCGACTCATAAAAATCTCAACGACCATTCCACTTGGTCAAAACATCTTAACAGAATCTCAACTCAGAATAAGATGATCAATCCAAGAATCCTGAGCTGCCTCACCAAACTCTTCTCGCTCCAAGAGTCATCCCACTATATGGTTGAACCATCAATAGTGCTCTAGGAAATCCAAGTTGAAAAGAAATCTCAATCTCCGATTTGGGTCAACTTCAGCTTTCCTCAAAAACATCTTGAGAATCTCTGACTACTTCCATAGCTTTCACCTCTACTTGAGATGCCTCAATCTCAAACCTAGAATACTCCAAGATTCCCAAACTAATCGCAAGTCACTTTTGCGATCCTACTCAGTTCAGATTCCAAAGAACTGTCTCCCCAACTAGAACAGCTTCCCAAATCAAGATCAATCTTCAAGAATGGCTCACCTATCAGAAACTGATAGATCACTTCCAACAAATATCTCGCTTTGCTGAGCCTTCCAAAGAAATGAATAAGCCTTCACCATCTGCCTGGTCTGCTGATAGTAGAATCCCAAAGATTACTGAATCATCGAAGAAACAGATCCATACTGCTACTTCCAAACTCCACTTCAATGATACAGCTAAGCCACAAGATCTTCCTTAACCAGAAGCTCCTGAAACACACAACTAACACCCAAATCCTCTAAAACATCCTTGAGACGAGTAGACATCTTCTCAAGAAACTCGGCTCCAAACCAAACACCAACCACTTATCTTCTTAAGGAAACAACTGAGACCATGTCCGAAATGAGGTAACTCATCGACCTTAGTCTCCTACTTTAATAAAGATAAGAGACCCTTACTTGAGATCCAAAGAATCTCCAAACATCTGCATCTTCCTTGCAGTAGACATCAATGCTCTTCCAACACCATCTAAAACTGGCTTCAAAAGAAACATCATCAGAACCATCTGTGGATACTGCATCTCATCACATAGCTATTCCTTCTTGAAGTCATCAAGATACCACCACTGCTTCTACTCAGCGGACAACTCAACTATTAGAAATCCCGCTCACTCGAGAGCAAATCAACTTCACACTCCAAGAATATACTCCAATCCTTGAAAAAGACTTCCTTTGGACTCAAAGAAATCCTTTCTACAATCCACAAAACTTATTCGAGACAGTATATGGTCTACAATCTCGATAAACACCTCTAACCACAACATATAAGCCTCAACCAAAAGTGGTAGTCGTGTTCCACACACTCCTACCTTATCTACCTTTTATACCCTATGTTGGAAAATCCAAACAGATAACCCAACAGATTAGGTAGTTATATAAATATATATTTATATAAAAATTACAAGTACGCTCTCTCAAGATAGACACCACTCCAGAGCCTAGGTATTCACTCAACCTAATGCTCTGATACCAGCTGTAGCGACCCGAAATTCCACTACCGGAAAATCGCATCACTGATTAAGAAAGAAAGGGATAGAAGAAGAAAAGAAAGAGAAGAAAGAGAAAACAACACATCAGAATCTCACAGCGGAATGATTTAAATATAATATCGAACATATACAGAGTATCATATACATCAGAGTACACAACTAAACATCTCAATATAGACAGTTATAACATTTCTGTCTAATACAATACAAGACATCATACAGACAACAACACAGCGGAAACTCTAATCATATCTACACGCTGAAGCCTCCTGCTCCAAAGCTCCTCCAGAATTCGTCAAGAGATAACCTGAATCACTTGACTACTCATATATAATATGAGTACCCAAGAGTTTAATAAAACAGAAAATAAACACTCGGGTCAGACAGGGGTCTGGTGTGAGTAAACGGTTTAAGATTGCTTAACTTTAGGAAAACCTTTGAAAATAAAAGGTATCACGTAAGACTTCCCACACATAAACATGGAAAAGTTTTTACCTTACGCTAACCAAAACATTTGATAGGAAATCTAGTGATATTATAATAGTGTCTAGGGTTTTCAAATAAATATGAAATAGCCGAAATTGTTACATTCATTAAATTCCAGCTACTAGCCACAAAAGTGGGTAATACAAACAAAACCGTAGGGTCTCGTAGGGAAAATGGGTTTCCAACAATGGCAGGGCTACTGGGGTACCGCCCGTCACAGTACGTGGCCTAGATCACCGTACCGAGGATTACTCCCTTCATCCCCTGCAACACAAGACCGGGACCATTCCTTACTGAACAGTCCCGAACAAGACCACCCCGTAGTTGGCTGCAGACCAACTACCCACACAGCCGAAATATAAAGGGACCTCTAGACAGGGATGTATCTTGCCCTCCAGTGGGCGCGACCCACGAAGCCTTGCTGCACCTCCCCTGTTTTAGCCATTCCCGGTTGATGAGGCTTGAGGCTGCGATTACCTTTATAGGACCAATCATCTTAGAATGCTCATCGTCCGCCTGACGATGTGCTGAAAGCATTCAATCCATACAAGTTCGTTCCAGGTTCGAACGAAACCGAAGGCACTATCTCGTTGCACTCATTTTGGAATCACCCTCAGAGTCAACGACCATAGCCCTTGCACTCTGATTCACCATCTCGAATCTATAAGCACTATTCCGTCAAACTCATTACGGAATCACCCACAGAGTTATACTGACGTATAGCCCTTACACTTCGAGTCTTCACTTGCTCCACTTGGATTAACGACCTAACGTTTAATTGGAATCGATGTGGTTTTCGGATATCCAAATATGGAAACCCGATCCCGGTCTCATCGAAACCAAACGCCATTTTAATGTCCAAGTTGTACTTAAGGGATTTTAAACAATAGATATTTAGAAATATCACTTAACATAAATGGATGTATTCACAACACAAATAGATGAGCATCTATTATCACATGCATCTATACATATCACAAAGCAGCATATATGTATCACATTCAGATATAGCATATACATATCATCACATATCAATCAATGCCATCCAACAACATCCAATATCATTAACTCATTCAATGATATATAAATCATCCAATCATTAATTATTCATAAACAAGTTTGATTCAAACTTGATTAATTTAATTAATCCTTAAATTAAATTAATCCTCAATTAAACACTTGGATTATCATCAATCCAACATCTTATTCATTAATTAATTACAAATTAATTAATTAACATCACTTAATTACCCAACTCAATTAATCTTCCCTGATTAATTATCACTCAATTAATATAAGTAATTATTACTTAATTACCAAATTAATTAATCATCCTGATTAATTACTTACAAATTATACTAAGTAATTACCTCTTAATTACTTTCTAAATTAATCAACCTTGATTAATTATTCTCTGATTATTTGATAATTATTCCTTAATTATCTTTAATCAATTACACTTGATTAATCATTTTAATTAATCACACTTGATTAATTACTATTAATTAATCATACTTAATTAATTACTTTTTAATTAATCATCTTTGATTAATTATTTTAATTACATTTAGTAATTAAAACTTAATTATAAATTAATTATTCTTAAATTATTAATTAACAATTAATTAATTATTTTCATTAATTAATGATTACATCATTAATTAAATTCCTTCTTAATTAATTACTTTCACAAGTAATTAATCACTTAATTAATTACTCTTAATTCTTTAATTAATTAATCATTAATCAAATAATTTAAATCTTTAACTAATTATTAATTAATTCTTTAATTAATAACTAAAGTGATTAACTCTTAATCACATTACTTAATTACTTTTCATAAAGTAATTAACTCTTACTTAATTACCTTCTGAATTAATTTCTTATTTACTTTAATTACTTCCCTAAGTAATTAGATTAATCCAAAGTGATTATCTTAATTAATCATAAGTTAATTATTTAATTAACTATTTAACTAAATCATTTAAAATTAATTAAATGATTCTTAACTTATTATATTATAAAACTCTTAATTAAGAAACCATTATCTTAATTAAATCATTTATTAACAAATAAAACTTGATAAATAAAAATGATTTAATTATCTCAATAAGTTTTACAAGTCTAATTATCTTTAATTAAATCAAATTCAAACTTACAAAAGATAATCTTTAATACAATTGTTTATCAAATTCTAAACCATTAAACTTCATTAAAATATAATAATATTTGGAAATCAATTATAATTTAAACATATTTTAAGATTTGAACTTTTAAATTTTTAAAACCTTTCCAAATTTATTTAATAAAGTTTAAATACAATCTTTATTTTAAAATCAACTCATTTTATTTTAAAACCCCATATTTAAAATATATCAACTTGTTTAAAACATAACTTAGAAAATAATTTCAATCTGAAAACTTATTCCACCTTTGTTTTAAAAACTTTATTTCCACAACAAATATTCTTTGCATTATTAACTTCAACACTAAGCTCTAAAGCCTGGATATAAATTCGAGTAACCCTGCTAAACCCGCCTACCCCGAGTAAAACATGGAATCACCCCGAGTCTTCCCCGAGTTCCCCCTGCTGCCTTCATGCTTCGAGTTCCACACAACAAATCACGCTGAAAACTTCGAGTGCTTCCCCTTTCTTCCTTCCCAACCTCCAAACGCAACATCACAGTTGCACAACCTGTGCACGAAAACGTGCACCGCCTCGCCGATCAACGGCGATCACCATACAAGCCTCCATCAAGTCGCATTCGTCCCCAATATCTAAATTCGAGGCCCAGAAATCCAATTTCGATCAAGCATCGAAATATGAGTGTTCGAACCCCCAAATTCCTGAAGCAACCTTCCACTTCATCCCTACCACCGAGTTCCCTCTCGACCATCTGCCCACCTTGAGTGCCAACTCCTACAGCCATGGACTCGTCACCCATCCTACCTTCATCAACTCGAAGGCCGCACCATTCGATCACCTCGTGGTGGTGAAATCACCACTGTTTCATGCCGTAATAAATCTAGGGCACCAGACTAAGATTGCCACCCGCCGCCGCCATAGCCAACGACCGACCCCCTCCATATTTTTCCAGAGACCACACTAGGCCACTCTACCTCCATGCAAAGTTCCGTACACCACCTTGCCGTCAATCACCTTAATTTGGTCAAAATACTCAAAACACAAAAACTCCAAATTCTCACAATTTATTGATCTAAAATTTGTGATTCAAGTTCCTAAAATCATGATTTCATATATGCATTATGATTATGAAATCGAAACTCAAGTTTGAATTCAAAAACTTTTGACCCAATTTGAAATTTCACTGTAAACTTGAATATTTTAAACTAGTTATTCAATTTTAAAACCTACAAGCATTTTTAGATGATAAGTTAGATAATTACAAACATCTTTTATATATAAATCAAAGTCAAATTCGAATCCAATATCAAGTTATTGATTTTATCATGTGGTTGAACTGTTTGATAAATACTGTAATCTTTTAATCAATACAGGTATTTCAACCCAAATACTCAAGCATGCAATCAAACACTCACATACAAACATATATTAAATTCAATTCAGATATCCAAGCAACAACATGATATTTATCCACAATCCAAAATAGAATTCAAGTTTAAATCTGTTTTTAAAATTTATTTACTCACCTTTGCAAAAAGCAGAAAACAGAGCTGCATTTTCCAGGCTCTGAAATTTACTTGCATGCCTTTGAATTTCTTGATTCCAGTACTGCTTGATGTTTCCTAACTTTGCATGTTGAAGTTTTACTTGCATCATGTTTATTAATTCTACTGCATGTTGATTTACTGCTGCATTTGATTGAGTTTCCAGGTTTGCAGATTGTTCTTCTTTATTTTCTTCTTTCCTGAACTTTGTTTTGATTTGCATTCTTTTATTTTTGAATCAGAATTTGTCAATTGAAGTTTGCATAAGAATGCTGCTGATTGATTAATATGTTGATGAAGAACTTGCATTTGACATCCTTGCATTTGCATGTTGATTAATTGCTGAATTGATTGATTCTAGCTCTTGCATTTTCCAGATCTGTATTTTGCTTTTGTTTGAAAGAAGAAAGTGATTTCTTCTTTTTGATTTCAATTTGTATTTTGCCTTTTGTATTCAGTTTTGAGATTGAATAAAAAAAATGTTTTTCAGCTGCAAATAAAACTATCTTTATCTACAATTAAATCTTAAATTTAATTATTAAAGAAAAAATGACATTTGTCACCTCTTATGCTTTGATTAATCTACACCTAAGCAACTTAATATACATTTGTCTCAACCCATACTAAATTGTTTACAAGTGTTGTTATGTTTAGTTAATGTTTTTCTTTTAAAATATTACTTTATTTTTAATAACTTATTTAAGCCTTATATATATTTATATAATATAAAATGTACATACATATATTTTAATAAGTATTCATTCAAGTAACTTACATTTTAAATTAAATTAAATGTTTATATGTTTGAAATTTCTATTTTTAAAATTAAATCTTATTTAAAAGCTTAAAGTACATATTTATCATAAATAAGGAATTGACTTTGTTATTTTAAATTTAAATCTCAGTTATTAATTCTAAGTCATTAAATCAAATTATTATTTAAAATTTCAAAATTAAATATATTCAAGTTTGAAAACTCTTATTAAATTCAAATTAATAATTTCTATTTCAAACATATATATACAAATATATATACACATTTCAAATAGAACAGTATTTTAACATTAATTTATTAATTTCCAAATTAAATTTTAAAACAAATATCAAATCACAATATATATACATTCATATATATTATAATTTGAATACAAAGTCTTATTACATTAAAACTTCTTATTTATCAAAATAAATAATTCAAAATCAAATTATTATTAGCCTTTAAAAGAATTAAATTTGCCAATTCATATTGCAAAGAAAAATATTAATAGATATTAACAAATTATTATCATTTATTTTTAATATAAATTTAACTTGTCAATTTATAATATAAAATGATCAAATCAATTTAATTATTATCAAAGATTATTAAATTGATATTGCTCAAAATCCCGGGTCGTCACACTCCACTTAAATCTTGATCTAATAGTTAGATCATTTCACCCATGTTTGGCCGACCATATAAGGATCCATATAGACTAAAAAAAATCACAAATTCCATTTAAATCATTAATGACATTTAAAGTGCGTGTGTGTATACATATCGATATATGTACTTATAACATATATGTACACACACCCGCACACACATCCAAATAATTATTAATATAGCTAGAAAGTTGTAATGTCCACTCTTTCCGCACACTTTAAACCGACACTTGTCCCAATTCAAAGCATACGCAAGGGCGGATTGTTATGGGGTAAATAAGAAAAATGGAGAAGAAATAAAACGAAAATAGAATCTCACAGCGGAAGGATAAAATATAATAACAAATATACAGTTTCATAAACAGTTTACAAAAGCTTGATTCTTCTTTTACAATAAATATCAGAGCTACACATACCAATACAAGCAATGCAGCGGAATAGAAAGAGTGTGGTGCAATACTATATATAAAATAATACCGATTCTTCGTCTTCGTCCTCCAATGCTAAAATCTGCTATCCTGAAACGCTCGGACTGACCCGAGCGAATTTGAAAAGACAAAAACACTCGAGTCAGACTAGAAAATCTTATGTGAGTTTAAATAAACAGAAATAAATATGAGTACAGTAACTCAAGAGATGCTCGGGATTTACATCTCCTAAGGATCCGTTAAACTATTTACTATGTAGTATATTGCGCTATTATAATAGTGTCTAATTGTAAAATAAACTTACTTTTAAATAGCGTTAAGGCTTTACATTTTCCACCTTAACACGTAAAATGCCAATAGTCTATACAGTACCGTAATACCTCCTGATCGGGAAGCTACCAGAGGATACTCCATAGGTACGACACAAATAGAAACTCGTAGTAAAGGCTCGATATGGTAGGTGACACGGCACAACTAGGCAATGCTAGGGTAGATATACCAATTGCTATCCAGGCTGGTGGAAACGCGTAGCCGCAGTTACCGCCCACCTCGGACTAACTCCCCAAAATCAAAATATAGAAGTGGCCACTGAATCAAATCCAAGTCAAAGTATAATATCGAAGAGGAGCGTCCGATCAGAGGAATGACCTCATTGGCCTGAGAATCGCTCCTGTTTTAGCCACCTTATGCCAACTCACGGGAGTTGGGTCCACGTATTTACCTTATAGGAAACGTCGCCACCACCTACTTCATTCTGGAATCTCCACCGCGTACACGGTTAGTCAAAGTGGTTTTCGGTATCGACAGAGAGTATGTCCATATCCGATCCCGGTCTCTTTGCCAATCAATCGTTATTATAACACCGCGGTCATTTAAAAATAGTTTATACTTTTAAAACCAAAATAAAATCCATTTCAAAACCATAATATTACGATATCATTTCTTCTTTAAAACCCAAAAAGATTCATTTTGATATTATTTTTAGAAAACCCAAATCAATGATATCATTTCCCAAATATAAATCTTTTCCAAAAATTATGCCACTTTTAAAATTTATAATTCCTTGTAACCAAATATCTGAACATTAACTTTCAACATAATACTTCGAAATCCATAGTTTTTAAAACCATTACTTTCAAAACTAAATGGTTTGGATATTCAACAATATATAAAATAAGTGATTTAACTTTATGGTTACTTTGTACGGAACATAATTTACATGGCTTTGTGAATATTTCTTTACTCAATGTTAAAACCATAATCCAAAATATTATTTCAAGTCCCAACCATTCCAATTTTATATATTTTTATATCCATCTTGAGGGTTAATATTTCAACTAAAGTTGGATTTTTATTCTTTCAACAAATCAAATGTTCTATTAATTAGTTTTGAACATTCACATAAAATCCATAAATAATAAGACTTCAATTTCTAGTAATAAAATATATATATTTTCTAATTCAAATTATACTAGAATATTCATTTCAATTTATTTTGGGAAAAATCCAATTGTAAATATACTATCTTAAAATTTCCAACTTAACATTTAAACATAGGACATAAATTATCAAACTCCATTTTCTAAATTTTCTTCCATTTTAATAAAGAGATTTATACACCTTTTTATTTCAAATTTTTCAACTTCATATGTATATAAATATGGAAGAAAACATTTATTCAGTATAAAATTTAAGATTTTTATAAACCGTATTCCATCCAAACCATAGAAATCTCATTAAAAATAGTTATATATAGACCGCGGTGCCTGTATATAGTTTTCTATCCTATGGTCAAGTGATACGGATATTTATCATTTCAATCCGCAATCTAAAAAAAATAAAACTGCGGTTGTATATCATTTCAAACCGCAATCCCGAATGAAATGTAAATGCATACTAACTTGCAGTTTAATGATATCCAAATAAAACATTCATTCAACAACACATCCATCATCCAATCACACATCGATCAATATCAATCAATAACAATTATATATGTGATCATATATAACAGGTGATAACTGGCAGTTTATTCAAATTAAATTTATCAACTATTAATCTAACAGTTTATTCAGTAATAATTTATACAGCTGCTAACTAGCAATTCATATGCAACAATAATTTCCAACAGTCAATTAATACGCAATAAATCAATTAAATTAACAGTTAAATTTTATAAAATGCAATTCAACAGATATGAATGAAATAAACATGCCAGATACCCATAAATAAATTTCTATTCATTTCTAAAACTTATTTAACAAACATAAAAGCTTCTAGTAATTGTGAGTGGGTTAAAACACTCACCTTTCGAATTTAAATCGAATTTAAAATTCGATTTAAACCCAAAAATTCGCCCGTCTCGGAATTCGTCCAAACCAGCGTCATCAAGTCCGGAATTAAATTACGATCCTAACAAAAGAAATTTCGTGTGAATCCGACTTCGTATGAGAAAGTTATGGCGAAAAATGATGATTGAATTCAAATTGAAAAATAAATAGAAACGACACACAATTAACATCTTACTACGCCACGTCACCTTCTCTCCCAGGCTTCACGCGCAGGCACCAATTTGCACGCAACAGAGAGAAACGAACCCAACACGTCCCTTTTTGACCAAAATCCGACCGTCGATTCGACCAACGAACCATATAGATCTAACCCCCTCAGTCCCTTCTCCAATACCCAGAAACCGTTTCTCGATCCGATGAAGTTTTGTGCGATGATGATGAACGGTTTTGAGGCTGTTTGAATTTATTCTGGATGAACGACAGCTCCAATTGAAAAACGAATTTCACCATGAGATTACGCGTATCGAAAACATCAACATAAATTTTTTTGAAAATTTTCTGAGGTGTTTGAATTTTCACTGAATTTTGCAATTTGAAATTGGATCTGAGATGTATACATTGAGGAAGAAAGAAGGTTGAAGAAAATGAACGTACAACAGATGAAAAAAGAAGGGAGCTAGGGTTTATAACTGTATATTTATAGATAGGCTAGAGGTAGGGTAGCTAGACTGGATACGCGAACGTACGGAATAAACTATGGCCCAAAAATGGCTATTTTTAATATTTATTAAATAAATTAAAATAAATTATAAATCCAGTTTTTATGTTTCAACTTCTAATATTGGCCAAATTTTGTGACTTATATAATTCAAACAATCCCAAATGGTTTTCCAAGCTTGGATGTGAATTAAAATTTATAAGTATATCAATTTTGCAGTGTTAATTTCTGCGTTTTCTTATTATTTGGGAATTATAAATTTTATTCGCAAAAACCCAATTATTAAATCATATACTCTTATACTCTCACTTAAATCCAATTAGATAAATAGATTTGACTTCCATTCCAACTCATTTGATTGCAAATAAACTTTTTACCATAAATAAAATTCCAAATTATTAATAACTTTATTCCCATTTCCTTTACACACAAACATCGTATTATAAAGGTATCTACATTATTCTCCACTGGTTTGCCTTAACTTATTTAAGGTAACCTTACATTAATATCTATTGCTATGTTTTCAAATTATTCTTCCCTCATTCTTCTTTACTATTATTAATTCCAATCTTAACGAATTCAACATTATAAGTTTGATAAATTTATTAAATTCACTCAATTGTTTACAAATTCCATTTTAAATTCAATAACGTAATATTTTACGTTTAATTCTATTTTATTTGTAGTAAATACCCTTTGTTGGATTTAATATTCAAATTATAAATAAAATCTTGCTTTCTAAAGTTATATCAACAATGGTCCAACTAAATTTGAATTAGCTTTAACTTTATTTTATGGAATTAACTATTGCAATAAATCCAAATTGATAAATAAGGCTTGATTCCTATATTAACTACTTTGGTTCCAATTAAGCTTTTATGGTGAATATGAATTTCAAGGTATAATTGAAATCTTTATATCCATTTGATTTCACTGTTTCATTTTTATTATTAAATCCATTATAGCCAAATGCATGAAATTAATATACACAAATATTTTAAATCCCAACTTAAGTTTCACTTAACGTATAAATAAACGTTTAAATTTTCTTAATTGCAATAACTCAATTACCTTCATTCTTTTTATTCACGTAGCCAAATCTTGATTTAAAATCTTTACTATAACCCATAGTCTTATTAAAATAGGAATTTACACTACCTGTAACGTTAATTTCCATCAGTAAAGATCTTACACCCTTTGTTCCATAGATTTAGATTTCACAAATTTAGCTACTGCATTAATTCTTATTTATATAACATAAATGTTCATATACTTTGAATTCATTCCCAATTCACCAACTCAATTAATTATGCTTTACAAATGTGTTTCCAATATATAGGTATTTTATACTAATTGTTATCATACCCATAATTACACGCTTATAACTAATTCCCACATTTGCATAAATTTATTAAGTTAGAATGTTTATTAAGGTTTATGCATTTCCAACTTGTACTGATTTTACACAATTATTATGATTTCTCACAGAACGTTAAATTTATTAAATGACCATTTATTATAATTTAATTCCCTTAATTGAATCAATTGCTTATTATTATATATATTCTTTTCATTCTACCATTCCTTCCCATTATAAATTCATTAACGTATTTACACATCTCTATCTTTCAAATATCAATAACCAAACTTGATTACAAACACTGTCCTTATCAATCTTCATAAATTTGTTCAGATCTATACTCCTTTATATAATTAGAGTTTATGTCTCTATTAGATTTCTTTTCACTACAGGTATAAATTATTACTATCTTACTAATTACATCTTTGTATTAATGAACACCATTCAAGTTAATATTTGTACTACATTCACAGATTCAACATTTGTTTGTTTCTTAAAATTAACTTTAAATCAAATTGTGACAATTTGCATTATCCACATTTATCGTCATAAAATCTAATTTACAAGCCTATACTTAATTATTACCCTACAATACGTTTACGTTACTATAATATCCACTCTTCCGTTACTACGTTTCTATAAATTTATTCGTTTATAAATTTATTGTCTGAAAGTTCTCCTTTTATTGACTAGACACAACAATAACCAAAATAATTAATTAGATTCATTTATATACATTAGATAAATGGGTACACTTCTGCAATAATCCTATAAATGAAAATATTTTGTTGCATAAATTTCTACATACTTAGTGCATTCATTTATTAAATTACAAATTTCCTCAATCCATATAAATCACCCATTCACATAGTTTAATTTAGCGTTTATTTAAATCTTCGTTTATACATCTAGAGTTTCTACTAAATTGAATTGCACAACTTATGAACTTTAACAAATTTAGTTCACTTAATAAATTTTCTAATGTTTATTAAATTGCAATCCAATCCAGTTATCATTTCATTAATACCATTTAATCAGCTAATTATAACTAATAGCCACCCACCAATTTACGTTAATTCAATCCATGCCATATAAGTATTTAATTGTCAACATTAAATTACAATCACTATATCAATTTCTACATTTATTCTTAAACAAATTAAAATTTATATCAAATTAATTTATTAAATATTATTAATTCACGGGTCGTTACACTCTCCCCCACTCAAAACTTTTCGTCCCCGAAAAGGAAAAGAAGGAAGAAGGAAGAATAAAATAGTGCATCTTATTTCAAATATTAACTTATAAACAATATTTTACTGGATTAATTCCCTTTAATGAAATACACTTGTTTTATAATCATTATATCCTTTAATACTTGAATTATTAAAGTTGGAAAAATATTTTCACAAAATTCTAAGTCAAAATTTTCTGAAAATTTTGGCAGAGGCTCCTTTGTACGGAGGGACTCTGGAGAAAATATAATATCCAAGTATACAAATATATTACACATATTATCCAAATAAAATATCCCACATGGGAAAATATATAAAACAGCGCTTTAAACGAAATCCGAAAACGTACCTATTTGTCGGGCAATACGCTTATATTTTTATGGAACCAAAGCAATAGCAGTGGCTTCCATCACCTGTATTCACTTATATAATCTAAAAGTTAAATATTTATTTTACAGTGAAATGTTTGGGTAGATTCAATCCTTCATATCCAATCTATTGCAACAACCATACATTTTAACAAACAGCACACACCACAACAAACAGTCGTTCAATCCAACAAACAATCAGTTGTTCGGGTTCAAAATTTTTAAATCATACATCAACCAAACAATTCAAACCAACATCAAGATAGCTTATTATACATTTATTTCATAATTCAGTGGTTAAATTTTCTTTCCTTCATTTATGGAGGAATTTCTTTGTTTCTTACAAGTTTTATTTTCCAACTATCACAAAATTCATTATATTTGTATTTCCTTTTTATTACTTAAGTTTATAAAATAAATTCTCATTAATAACAACAATTATTTGAATATCTTCATTTCCTTACTCTTCACTTGTAAGATTTCCCTTAAATTCTAAATCTGCTAACATTCATTCTTATAAGTGGAAGTTTTTATTTATCCATTGACTATGAATTGCAGTCATTTAATTTTTCCTATTTTCCATTATATTAGAATAGGGAAAATTAAAACATACTTAAGTCAATAATCATACAATCAATTCTTATTTTGAATTTCATTTTATATACTTAGGTTCATATCATCTATTAATAATTCTTAACCCTTTTCAGTAAAATTTCAATTATAACCTAAGTTTATACCATTAAATTCTTATTATAACAGTAATTTATTGAATACTTCATTTTTCCTAAATTCCTACTTGTAAAATATTCAATTCCAGTTTCTCATTTAACACTTCAACTTTTATATTTGGGTAAGTCATTTATGTTAAGGAAATTGCAATTGAACTTATACAAGTTTAATCTCCATTCTTTTAATTAAATTTAATGTTTATCCATATTACTCTTTGTCTCATATGTATGCAAATTCATCTTTATAGCTTTGCAATTATTCTCTTATTTCAATTAGAGGTTTCAATTCATTTATTACTTAACTTTTATTTCACTAACAAATTTTAAACAATTAATTAACGGAAAAATTTAGAATTAAGTACCGGGTTAAATTTCAATTTATTTTCAAATAATAGATAAATAAGTTCTTACAACTCAATATCTCTAATTATAGTTAGAGCAATAAAAGAAAAAAAAATTTAGAAAATTTCAAATAAATCTGTAGTAGAATTCACTACAGTAGCCTTTCCCCTTCGAAACCCGAAAATGAAAGTCGATGATGCGGCCGCCATCACCGAAATTATTTTCCAGCGACAGAGAGGAAAGTACAAAATTTATTCTCTCCAAAATCTTCTTTAAAACAATTCTTCCAAATTATACTAAATACTTATATAAGAAAATACTTATAAACCAAATCATTATATTTCATAAATCCTTTGAAAGCAGATTTTCAAAATCCCGGACTTAAGTTCTAAAATCTTCAATTTGATTTATTATAATTTCAACTTAGCTTTAATTATTATAAATATTTTATTACCTAACACCCAACTATAGCAACCAAAATATCTTTATAAAAATATTTTTATATATAGAAAATATAATAGGCAAAATTATTTCATTCACCTATATTTAAAACAAATATTATGTCGGTCTGTCCTATTAAGGGTTTAGAAATCCCTATTGATAACATAGCGTCCCATGCATCAACCAGAATTTATAAATACAAAGCGGAACAGATTAACACAATATCAAAATCTTTTAATAACACTAACAAATACGATCTCTCATATATATACGCTCAGCGACTCCCATAGGATATTTCTACCCTATTAACAAAGAGTCAAACCCCACAAAGCCAAGGTTTATCGCTAAACCAAAGCTCTGATACCAGATGTAATGTCCACTCTTTCCACACACTTTAAACCGACCCTTGTCCCAATTTAAAGCATACGCAAGGGCGGATTGTTATGGGGTAAATAAGAAAAATGGAGAAGAAATAAAACGAAAATAGAATCTCACAGCGGAAGGATAAAATATAATAACAAATATACAGTTTCATAAACAGTTTACAAAAGCTTGATTCTTCTTTTACAATAAATATCAGAGTTACACATACCAATACAAGCAATGCAGCGGAATAGAAAGAGTGTGGTGCAATACTATATGTAAAATAATACTGATTCTTCGTCTTCGTCCTCCAATGCTAAAATCTGCTATCCTGAAACGCTCGGACTGACCCGAGCGAATTTGGAAAGACAAAAACACTCGAGTCAGACTAGAAAATCTTATGTGAGTTTAAATAAACAGAAATAAATATGAGTACAGTAACTCAAGAGATGCTCGGGATTTACATCTCCTAAGGATCCGTTAAACTATTTACTATGTAGTATATTGCGCTATTATAATAGTGTCTAATTGTAAAATAAACTTACTTTTAAATAGCGTTAAGGCTTTACATTTTCCACCTTAACACGTAAAATGCCAATAGTCTATACAGTACCGTAATACCTCCTGATCGGGAAGCTACCAGAGGATACTCCATAGGTACGACACAAATAGAAACTCGTAGTAAAGGCTCGATATGGTAGGTGACACGGCACAACTAGGCAATGCCAGGGTAGATATACCAATTGCTATCCAGGCTGGTGGAAACGCGTAGCCGCAGTTACCGCCCACCTCGGACTAACTCCCCAAAATCAAAATATAGAAGTGGCCACTGAATCAAATCCAAGTCAAAGTATAATATCGAAGAGGAGCGTCCGATCAGAGGAATGACCTCATTGGCCTGAGAATCGCTCATGTTTTAGCCACCTTATGCCAACTCACGGGAGTTGGGTCCACGTATTTACCTTATAGGAAACGTCGCCACCACCTACTTCATTCTGGAATCTCCACCGCGTACACGGTTAGTCAAAGTGGTTTTCGGTATCGACAGAGAGTATGTCCATATCCGATCCCGGTCTCTTTGCCAACCAATCGTTATTATAACACCGCGGTCATTTAAAAATAGTTTATACTTTTAAAACCAAAATAAAATCCATTTCAAAACCATAATATTACGATATCATTTCTTCTTTAAAACCCAAAATGATTCATTTTGATATTATTTTTAGAAAACCCAAATCAATGATATCATTTCCCAAATATAAATCTTTTCCAAAAATTATGCCACTTTTAAAATTTATAATTCCTTGTAACCAAATATTTGAACATTAACTTTCAACATAATACTTCGAAATCCATAGTTTTCAAAACTATTACTTTCAAAACTAAATGGTTTGGATATTCAACAATATATAAAATAAGTGATTTAACTTTATGGTTACTTTGTACGGAAAATAATTTACATGGCTTTGTGAATATTTCTTTACTCAATGTTAAAACCATAATCCAAAATATTATTTCAAGTCCCAACCATTCCAATTTTATATATTTTTATATCCATCTTGAGGGTTAATATTTCAACTAAAGTTGGATTTTTATTCTTTCAACAAATCAAATGTTCTATTAATTAGTTTTGAACATTCACATAAAATCCATAAATAATAAGACTTCAATTTCTAGTAATAAAATATATATATTTTCCAATTCAAATTATACTAGAATATTCATTTCAATTTATTTTGGGAAAAATCCAATTGTAAATATACTATCTTAAAATTTCCAACTTAACATTTAAACATAGGACATAAATTATCAAACTCCATTTTCTAAATTTTCTTCCATTTTAATAAAGAGATTTATACACCTTTTTATTTCAAATTTTTCAACTTCATATGTATATAAATATGGAAGAAAACATTTATTCAGTATAAAATTTAAGATTTTTATAAACCGTATTCCATCCAAACCATAGAAATCTCATTAAAAATAGTTATATATAGACCGCGGTGCCTGTATATAGTTTTCTATCCTATGGTCAAGTGATACGGATATTTATCATTTCAATCCGCAATTTAAAAAAAATAAAACTGCGGTTGTATATCATTTCAAACCGCAATCCCGAATGAAATGTAAATGCATACTAACTTGCAGTTTAATGATATCCAAATAAAACATTCATTCAACAACACATCCATCATCCAATCACACATCGATCAATATCAATCAATAACAATTATATATGTGATCATATATAATAGGTGATAACTGGCAGTTTATTCAAATTAAATTTATCAACTATTAATCTAACAGTTTATTCAGTAATAATTTATACAGCTGCTAACTAGCAATTCATATGCAACAATAATTTCCAACAGTCAATTAATACGCAATAAATCAATTAAATTAACAGTTAAATTTTATAAAATGCAATTCAACAGATATGAATGAAATAAACATGCCAGATACCCATAAATAAATTTCTATTCATTTCTAAAACTTATTTAACAAACATAAAAGCTTCTAGTAATTGTGAGTGGGTTAAAACACTCACCTTTCGAATTTAAATCGAATTTAAAATTCGATTTAAACCCAAAAATTCGCCCGTCTCGGAATTCGTCCAAACCAACGTCATCAAGTCCGGAATTAAATTACGATCCTAACAAAAGAAATTTCGTGTGAATCCGACTTCGTATGAGAAAGTTATGGCGAAAAATGATGATTGAATTCAAATTGAAAAATAAATAGAAACGACACACAATTAACAACTTACTACGCCACGTCACCTTCTCTCCCAGGCTTCACGCGCAGGCACCAATTTGCACGCAACAGAGAGAAACGAACCCAACACGTCCCTTTTTGACCAAAATCCGACCGTCGATTCGACCAACGAACCATATAGATCTAACCCCCTCAGTCCCCTCTCCAATACCCAGAAACCGTTTCTCGATCCGATGAAGTTTTGTGCGATGATGATGAACGGTTTTGAGGCTGTTTGAATTTATTCTGGATGAACGACAGCTCCAATTGAAAAACGAATTTCACCATGAGATTACGCGTATCGAAAACATCAACATAAATTTTTTTGAAAATTTTCTGAGGTGTTTGAATTTTCACTGAATTTTGCAATTTGAAATTGGATCTGAGATGTATACATTGAGGAAGAAAGAAGGTTGAAGAAAATGAACGTACAACAGATGAAAAAAGAAGGGAGCTAGGGTTTATAACTGTATATTTATAGATAGGCTAGAGGTAGGGTAGCTAGACTGGATACGCGAACGTACGGAATAAACTATGGCCCAAAAATGGCTATTTTTAATATTTATTAAATAAATTAAAATAAATTATAAATCCAGTTTTTATGTTTCAACTTCTAATATTGGCCAAATTTTGTGACTTATATAATTCAAACAATCCCAAATGGTTTTCCAAGCTTGGATGTGAATTAAAATTTATAAGTATATCAATTTTGCAGTGTTAATTTCTGCGTTTTCTTATTATTTGGGAATTATAAATTTTATTCGCAAAAACCCAATTATTAAATCATATACTCTTATACTCTCACTTAAATCCAATTAGATAAATAGATTTGACTTCCATTCCAACTCATTTGATTGCAAATAAACTTTTTACCATAAATAAAATTCCAAATTATTAATAGCTTTATTCCCATTTCCTTTACACACAAACATCGTATTATAAAGGTATCTACATTATTCTCCACTGGTTTGCCTTAACTTATTTAAGGTAACCTTACATTAATATCTATTGCTATGTTTTCAAATTATTCTTCCCTCATTCTTCTTTACTATTATTAATTCCAATCTTAACGAATTCAACATTATAAGTTTGATAAATTTATTAAATTCACTCAATTGTTTACAAATTCCATTTTAAATTCAATAACGTAATATTTTACGTTTAATTCTATTTTATTTGTAGTAAATACCCTTTGTTGGATTTAATATTCAAATTATAAATAAAATCTTGCTTTCTAAAGTTATATCAACAATGGTCCAACTAAATTTGAATTAGCTTTAACTTTATTTTATGGAATTAACTATTGCAATAAATCCAAATTGATAAATAAGGCTTGATTCCTATATTAACTACTTTGGTTCCAATTAAGCTTTTATGGTGAATATGAATTTCAAGGTATAATTGAAATCTTTATATCCATTTGATTTCACTGTTTCATTTTTATTATTAAATCCATTATAGCCAAATGCATGAAATTAATATACACAAATATTTTAAATCCCAACTTAAGTTTTACTTAACGTATAAATAAACGTTTAAATTTTCTTAATTGCAATAACTCAATTACCTTCATTCTTTTTATTCACGTAGCCAAATCTTGATTTAAAATCTTTACTATAACCCATAGTCTTATTAAAATAGGAATTTACACTACATGTAACGTTAATTTCCATCAGTAAAGATCTTACACCCTTTGTTCCATAGATTTAGATTTCACAAATTTAGCTACTGCATTAATTCTTATTTATATAACATAAATGTTCATATACTTTGAATTCATTCCCAATTCACCAACTCAATTAATTATGCTTTACAAATGTGTTTCCAATATATAGGTATTTTATACTAATTGTTATCATACCCATAATTACACGCTTATAACTAATTCCCACATTTGCATAAATTTATTAAGTTAGAATGTTTATTAAGGTTTATGCATTTCCAACTTGTACTGATTTTACACAATTATTATGATTTCTCACAGAACGTTAAATTTATTAAATGACCATTTATTATAATTTAATATCCTTAATTGAATCAATTGCTTATTATTATATATATTCTTTTCATTCTACCATTCCTTCCCATTATAAATTCATTAACGTATTTACACATCTCTATCTTTCAAATATCAATAACCAAACTTGATTACAAACACTGTCCTTATCAATCTTCATAAATTTGTTCAGATCTATACTCCTTTATATAATTAGAGTTTATGTCTCTATTAGATTTCTTTTCACTACAGGCATAAATTATTACTATCTTACTAATTACATCTTTGTATTAATGAACACCATTCAAGTTAATATTTGTACTACATTCACAGATTCAACATTTGTTTGTTTCTTGAAATTAACTTTAAATCAAATTGTGACAATTTGCATTATCCACATTTATCGTCATAAAATCTAATTTACAAGCCTATACTTAATTATTACCCTACAATACGTTTACGTTACTATAATATCCACTCTTCCGTTACTACGTTTCTATAAATTTATTCGTTTATAAATTTATTGTCTGAAAGTTCTCCTTTTATTGACTAGACACAACAATAACCAAAATAATTAATTAGATTCATTTATATACATTAGATAAATGGGTACACTTCTGCAATAATCCTATAAATGAAAATATTTTGGTGCATAAATTTCTACATACTTAGTGCATTCATTTATTAAATTACAAATTTCCTCAATCCACATAAATCACCCATTCACATAGTTTAATTTAGCGTTTATTTAAATCTTCGTTTATACATCTAGAGTTTCTACTAAATTGAATTACACAACTTATGAACTTTAACAAATTTAGTTCACTTAATAAATTTTCTAATGTTTATTAAATTGCAATCCAATCCAGTTATCATTTCATTAATACCATTTAATCAGCTAATTATAACTAATAGCCACCCACCAATTTACGTTAATTCAATCCATGCCATATAAGTATTTAATTGTCAACATTAAATTACAATCACTATATCAATTTCTACATTTATTCTTAAACAAATTAAAATTTATATCAAATTAATTTATTAAATATTATTAATTCACGGGTCGTTACAAAAGTTCTAGGAGCTACTCCACTTACTAATAACACCTCATAAATCAGATAAATTAATAATTAATATTTTTTAAATATTAATTAATTTAATTAATTTATAACACTTTATAAATTAATTAAATCATGTGGTATTTTGTAGACTTCACAAATACGGTTGTGTGGCTCAGAAGTATAAATTCAGTCAGCGATTAATATTTAACAATTCATATGTTAACGTTCACATATCACCTTAGCTTATGGTGTATTAGTTTGTCTGAATTCATCACTTTCAGATCTTCTTGGTAAAATTATATTTTCCACCACCTTAAGCGGTACCAATAGGGATAATAGTTTACATACATTTTCTTCGTCGGCACTATATCACTTTAGGATCGTCAACACTATATCACTTTAGAATGTACGAAGTCTAGTGATCCATGGTTTTTGATGCAAACAAAAACCATTTTTATTTTACCGCAAGTGCATGACGTCTATTGTAGTGTTGTGCAAATACGGGTCTAGTTAAATCTGCTAAATTTCAAACAGGAAATTGCAAGAAAGGAAAACGCTCTAACAAAAAATAAGAAAACAAGGAAACATAAATAAGAACTTACCTTAATTTAATAGATCGTGTAGAGAATTTGAAAAGATGAAATCTATTGATCTCTTGGAAAATCAATATGTCTCAAATAGTATAAAAACTATAAAGCGAAAACTAAACAAAAATCGAAACAGAATAAAATAGAATAAGAACAATTAACATGTAAGTTTTGATTAATTTATTCATTGAATAGAAAAGTTCAAAGAGATTACCAGAGTTGAAAGTCCTAAATACAAAACCCTAGAAATATAATTGAAAGTAACTGCCTAGATGATTTGCATCCAAATCTAAAAACATGAATATTTTAGGGCTTTTTGACTTGGTCCATCTTTAGAAACTTCTGTGCGTTTCATATTATTTTAAAACCTCTTTCTCCAACATGCTCTAGGAGCCTCTTGATTTGGTGTGTTTTAGAAGTGTGTTTCTAGGAGATGTGAAGGGCCAAATAATGTATGCTACATGGGATTTGAACTAATGACCTTGTAATAAATGTAGACCCTCAAACCAGTTGAGGTATAATAGTTTTATGCAAAAAAAAATTTTATTATTACAGAGTCTTGAAGTTAAACTAGTGTTTTTGAACCAACTCTTCGATAATCTCTTCATTTTATAACAATCAAGTACCTGCAATAGAACACAACAAAAGGATCAAGTAATACTGTCTTATGGATATTAAAATGTGTAACTATATAGTTCAAAATATATAATATTTGATATTCATCGAATACCCCACACTGGATCCTTTATTCATCTTCTAATAAAATCTAGTTAAATTATTAGCCACACTTTCGTATGGAAACATGATTGCATTTAGCATATGCAACATGCCTTTATACCCCTAGGTGTCTCTAATAGGACGAATTGTGTCTCATGAGAGTTTCCAGCAGATACTACTCATAAAATCTAAATGTCAGATGTTATGATTCTAATGCAGTAATATGAATTCAAAAGGTTATGAAAAATGACAAACCGATTTATGTTTGAATAGTCAAAACATTGCAGTGTACAGATGTTTTTAGTCAAAATCTAGAAATCTAAGTTCATCACCTAGTCACAAACCTTAACAAAAATCAAGTTCTCATTACACTCGGCACTAGCTTGCTAGTTGTTTCAATTGAAGCATAGTGCAACTGTAAAATTAGTTTTTAATTTGATTGTTAAAGTTTACAAAGTGATATTTTTATTTCCACTTGTATAAAACTTCAAACCAATAAAACCACAGAGAATGCCTTAAATTCAATCACTTACCCTCTTTTTATTTCTTTATTACTGTTATAATTATTATTTTATATGCATACACCTAACCCATGGACCAAGATATACCATCCAGACAATGCCTTTTCGGGCTTATATGAGAAAGGAATAGAGCTTGGTGGATTGTGCAAACCGACTCTGACAATGTCAGTATAGGTCGGTGATCCTTAGGAGTCCAACTCAAATAATGAGACAGAGGTATACCACCCATGCACTACCTTCCAGGCTTATGTGAGAGTGGGACAGAGCTTGGCGGGTATGCACATCAATGGTAGATGTACTAGCAATGTTAGATAGCCTTGGTTTTTATTAATTATTATATTTTTTTAAGAGAGAGAGTAATGCAAAATCATCTTAGCACCTCTTTATTATAGATATTTGAAAATCATTAAGGCATGTACTTTAGACATCCCATTTATAAATGATGACAACAAATTCCAACAAACTTCATAGTTCGCCTATGATCCAACCTATAAACTAGCTTCACTATTATCGCTTGTAATTTAAACTTCTCATTTATTTTCCGATTGAAGCTAGCGATTCACAAAAATTTCCTTCGAATGGCTAAAACAATGCACCTAATTTGTTAGGACTATTCAAAATAAACTAACTTGAAATAATTTTGTTTTTTTAAAAAAAATGTTATGTCCTAAATGCATAGCCTCAAAGAAATGTGAATCTACATGCAAAAAATTTGGAAAATTGCGTGCAAATTTGAAAAAAATGAATGCAACATAAGTCTTCTCCCCCCCCACACACACTTATATTTAACAATGTCCTCATTATTCAGAATGTTTTCTAAACCTGAATGACAATACACACAAATGGATGCAATGTAAAATAATTTGTAATATAAAATACATAATATACATAATGGATTATATATGAAATAAACATGTGTTTACGATGAATACGATGCAGAGATTGCCACTATCTTATTTTTTGCACTTGGTTTAATGTTATGTTCCCCCTCACACCACGTTTTTGGTATGTTTCCAAATAAGAAAATTTGTTTTACCATCAATTCATTTTTATACCTAGATTTATACTCGATTAAGTTGATATCTAGGTATCTTGAAAGTAGAAAATTTTCCACCCAAGATTTGTGCACAACGCGACTCATGTAGTCAACAAATTTATCAGTGTAATCCTTTAAAAATAGACAATCGTGCATAAACATAGTTGAGTGTAAGCACTATGTTGACTATCTACTAACAGTTTATATGGCTTAGGTTCTTCGTTTTCAAGAGGTGATTCAAGATTATGTTCAATATCAAGTGTCTTGTTTATTGGCATTTCAACATTCTCATTAAGTTCTGGATCAAGCTTAGGTTCACCTTTACCACCAATTTCATAGTTAAACTTTCAATTTCACATACAAAAGTTTCATGTTTTTCCTTGACTGTGATTTCTCCAAAATTAAAATTCTCAAATTTAGAGTGGTAATTTAAATTTAACTCATCTTTATATGAAAATTCACTTCGAACAGCCTAAAAAATCCACGATCACTACTTTTGTCTTCTTTAACTAAATTAGCAATAACTTTATAATCTTTGAAATTTTCAACCTTAAAAATTGTTGTTTCTATCTTGTTCGTGTCAAGCAAAGGAAGATCGAAATTCAAACTTAAATCGTTTACTTTAGAAGAATTGAAATTCCAATTAATCTGTGAATTTTGAACTATTTCATTATGATTATCACCTTCACTTTCAAAAGTAGTTATTTGAAAATAATCATTGTAAATAAGATCTAGATTATCATTTGATCTGTTGCCTGTTTGGATTTCTTTTTTTTCATCATATTGTTTCAAGAGACTTCAAGCAATTCGATAATTTTCATATATTTTTCTTGGGAAGAGCTAGTTTCAAAACTACAATTGAAATCATTTTTGTGATCAAAATTATTTCCAAATTCATTTTCATTTTCATGTGCATAATTTTCTTGATATGAGTTATTTTCAAAATTATAATCCAAGTCAGCTTCATCATCAAAAAAATTTCCAAGCTTATTTTCGTTTTCGTTTTCAAGAAAAATATGTCGGTTTGGAGAAACATTTTCACAATGGAAATTCATTCGAAAATTATTTTGACATTGAGAGTTGGATTCATAACCAAAATCATATACGTTGGATGAAAAAAAGTTAGAATTTTGGTTATTTTCAAAACCATGACTAGAATTATTTTGAAAATATTGTTCACAATGGGAATTCATTTTCAAAATCATTTTTTGTACCCATATTGATTTTGAGAGAATTTATTTTCTGATTCATTGTATATTCTAGTTTTCTTTCTTTTTCTCAATAAATTCGTGACAAGTTTTAACCAAAAGTTCTATATAACTTTTTCCATCATACTTCAAATCTTCTAATTGAAATCTTTTTAACGGTTTTTTATAAAAAAATTATTATAATCCAAATCATCCCACCTATCAAAATTATTTCTATATTGATGTTCATTTCCATTTTCATAAAAATCATATTGATATTGAAAATCGTTTGGAAAATGAAAATTATTATTTTGGTAATGAAAATCATTTCGATGCTGGGAATCGAGTCTATAATCAAAATTGTTAAACCTAGAAGAAAAATTATAATTTTGGTAAAATTTTAATTTGGATTATTATGAAAATTTTGCGTGCTTTGAAAACTATTTGTGCTATAGCCAAAGTCTCTTCCACGGTCAAAATTATTTTCAAAGAGATTTTCATACCCGTATTGATTTTGGGAAAATTTATTTTCAGACTCAAAATTATTGTGACGTGGATTTGGCACATAATAAAAATTATTAAAATTTGGATTAAATCAGTAATTTCATTAATTTTTCAAATTTTGACTTTGAGTATTATTGCCTTAAAGTACCTCTCTTAAAGTTTTTCCCTTTTTTGGATAAACGTTCGATGAAAATTCTATGCACTGGTTTCCAAACATATTTTAATGCTTTAAACGTAAATGTAACGTGAACATAGAAATATAAATATAATCCAAATAAAAGTAAACACTTACAGAGTTAGCCTGCTACCCCAATTTGCCTTGACCGTTCGATCGTGAAGTTTGTTGACATTGCTCTCAATTCTAGTGCTTATGGCGGTCTTCAATATTTATCCTCCTTCCTTCCTTTCTTTCTTTATTTTTTTTTGTAAACAAAAAATGCAAATGAAAAAACAGTAATAGTAATGTTATTTTGATTGAAACTATGTAAATTGGAAAAAATGTTTTTTTTAGGTTAGTGGGTTTGTTGGCATTAACTGAGATGCATTCGATAATGGAGGTTGGTGGTTGGCAGTGGTGGCTGCGAGGGATTGAATAAAGAGAGAGAAAAAAGGTGGGAAAAAATGCATTTTTTTGGAGTGTAAATAGAAAAACTAATTTTTTTACATATAAAACATGTAAATTGAAAAGTGGAAAATAAAATTTGTTTGCCTATTTTTTTGTTTTTATTTAAACTATGCAAGCAAGTAAAAAAAATCATTTTTTCTTAAAAAAAAGTAAACTAAAGAAAGGAAGAACAAAAACCTACAAATTTGAATCAAATAAGAAAACAATGCAAAATAAGGAACCAAATTAAAGAAAAAAACTCTTTTTTTTGTTAAAAAAAGAAAATCAAAAAAAATACAAGCAAAATAAAAGAAAAAAACTAACATGAATCAAACATTAAATAAACAATAGAAATTAATTAAATCCCCGGCAACGGCATCAAAAACTTGATCGATGATTTTTGATGTGAACAAAAACTATGATTTTATTTTGCCGCAAGCGTACGACGTTTGTTGTAGTATTGTGCAAGTACAGGTCGAATCCATAAGGAGTTATTAATTACTAACGCTTATCTAACTTCTAGATGAGTTAGACAATTTGAGAAGTTAAATATGCTAAATTTTGAAACAGGAAATTGCAAGAAAGGAAAGGAATACACTCTTACAAAAGAATAAGAAAATAAGGAAATATAAATAAGAACTTACCTTAATTTAATAGAGCATGTATAGAATTTGAAAAGATGAAATTCATTGATCTCATGGAAAATCAGTAGATCTCAAATAAAATAAAAATTATTAAATAGAAACTAAACAAAAATTGAAAGAGAATAAAATAGAATAAGGGAAAGTAACAAGTAAGTTTTGATTAATTTATTTATCAAATAGAAAAGTTAAAAGAGATTACAAGAGTTAGAAGTCCTATATACAAAACCCTAGAAATAGAATTTAAAATAATTGCCAAGATGATCTAAAATATTTCTTGGTGGAGGTATTTTTAGAGATCTCTACATCTAAATCTAAAATCATGAATGTTCTAGAACATTTTGATTTGGTCCATTTTTAGAAACTTCTATGCGTTCTATATTATTTTAGAGAACTCTTTATCCAATATGCTCTAGAAGCCTTTTGATTTAATGTGTTCTATAAGTGTCGTTCTAGGAGACGTGAATAGATAAAAAAATATGTGCTACGTGGGATTTGATCCAATGATCTCCTAATATATGTAGATCCTCAAACCAGTTGAGCCATAATAGTTTTTGTGCAAAAAAAACATTTTTTTCCTTATCATAGAGTCTTAAAGTTAGACCAGTGTTATTGAACCACCTTCGATAATTTCTTCATTTTCTAACAATCAAGATCCTACAATAAAACACAATAGAAGGACCAAGTAATACTGCCTTATGGATATTAAAATGTTTAACTATATAGTTTAAAATATTAAAGATTTTATATTTATCGTCTAGTATTGGTCAGAACTGTAATATTATCCATATTCAACTCGATCGGTCTATAAAACAATGTCCTTGGTTCAATATGACATTTATCATTAAGCATTCCACTTTGGCAAAAGATTTTGACTTTGAGTTGAGCACAGTTTACCATGATGCTAACCTCATACAATTAAGGAGATGGATTCTCGATTGAATAGTGATTCGCTCACAATACTTTAATTCAGACCCAACAATAGACGCTCGATGGTCATCATATCATGATCCTACAATAATCAAAGTTGAGTATCCATATTGAAGTTCCACAATATTTTCAAGTCGAAAGAACTATGTAACATTGTTTGACCTAGTTATTATGAACCAATAGAAAACCCTCAAACGAATCATCTCATAGTTACCCAATAATTATGAGTGCATAATCTCTTGGTTCCCCAGCAACTATGAGTAATACACGATCCAACATTTGAAGAGCGTTACATACTCTAGTCTCAACGTATGAATCAATATCCTTTCACAAAACATTTGGACCAAGAATATTTGAAATAAATTTTTATTTTATACTATATTTAGTTACTTACGAGTGCATCTTTCTACAACTGCAATCACATAACATTTTATTTAGTGATTTTCTTAATTACATACTTTAAATTAATTACTTAATTAAGTATATCGCAATTTAACTAAATAAAATAAAAAAAACACCAAATAACTTTATTATGAACAATATTGATTGTAGAGTTAGATATATGTAACATATTACATAGTTGTCCATATGGCATACCACCAACTCCCTTAAAAGCGAGTCATGGTTTGGGTAATAACCTGATGTTAGTCAGTACAAAGAAAAAATAAATCAACATATAATGACCACTAACATTTATTGGTCCTTTGATCCTCCTTGATAACACGTTTTACTGCGTAGACAAATTAATTCCATATGCGTAATTCTACTCACTTAGGAGTTTTGTGTAATCATACTCTCCATGGATAACAAGTATGGGTGTTATATAGATAAATGTGAGGATATAATAATGTTGAAGTAACAAACTATATGGATAAAGGAACTGATCCATTTCGCAGCGGTTGAAATCGGTAAATATAAAAAAACCTAACTAAATCTCAATGGGCCTATGAAATCTAATGTTTAATACCAAATCCAATCTTATTGTTTTTTATAAAATCATATTTATTGTCTTATTCATAATTAGTTAAATCTATGTTAATTAAGTATGGTATTTGAATAACTATAAATATGTCACATCTCGTATTTTTAAGCCATTGAATTTGAACATTAAATTCATTTTAAATGTTTAATGTGGATTCTTAATTGATTTTGAAATGAATGGATTCGGGTTCAATCAATGAAATAAGCTATAATTTTTAAGTATAGTAATTCCGGTTGAATTTGAATAATAGGAAAATAATAATTTAAATATTCAGAATTGAAATAAAAGTAAATCTGGATGTATATAGTGATAAAAATGGTTTTAAAAAATTATTTTGAGTTATTTGAGTGTAAATAGCGTGGTGGGAATTTTAGAAGAATTTTAACGTTGATAAATTAATATTTGGAATTTTATATTAATTTAAAGATGAATTTAATATTATTAAAATGCAATTAATCAGATCTTGAGTCCGGAATGAGTCAAAATGATTTTTTATGTGCTTATAAATTTCATATGATTTATTATTAAGTTAGCTAAATTTTAAAAGTGAAATTTTGAGTGATTTCGACAATTTCGAAAAATCGTCTGATTTAATCGACGAGTTAAAATAGCCTTCCGGGACACAGTCTCGAAATTCAACGAAACCAGTTCCATTGGATCCGTAATAGTTAGTTATTATCGGATTTCAATTTTCATAGCCATCGGAGTTGTCGTTTGACCGTGGCAGCTCTAAACGCATCGAAATCGTTTTAACGGATTAAATTTTAAATTGATCGTTTAATTCCGTAAATCGCACGTATGACTAAAATTAGCTTACGAAACTTATTCCATTGTGTCCGAAACGCGGAAAAACCCTAGAAACGCCTGTCGGAACGCGTAGTTTGGAGTCCGTTTGCATGAGTTGTAAACATCTGTGGAACGATATTAAAATAATATAAAATCTTATTATATAAATGAATATTTTCTTTAACCCAAGTTTTCTATTTGGAGACGCCGCCGCTTATACCCTTTTAATGGCCGAAATCATCAGGTTTTCCTTCCTTAAATCCTCTCGATCCACGTCCTTTTACGCTTCGAGTTCAACACGAAAGTCGAAGAACGTCTCGAGCTTGGCAGATCTGTACGGTTGAGATCGAGGATGGTGGAGTAGATTGATGGCTGTGGAGGCTCGAATGGGGCACGTTCGTGCATGGTTTTCCCTGTAGGTGGGGGCCGAGCACTACGATTTTTGGGACGTAGGTAGGGAACGAAGTGGGCTTCGACATGGCGACGCTCGATCTACTTCCGGTTGCTTGGAGGAGCGTGCGGCAGTTCGAGTTTGGGTGGATGTTGGGTTTCGTCGACCTGTATTCACGTAGGGATAAGGATAGCATCGTGCGGCCTGGATTTTGTTTTAGGGATGAACGGCAGAGATTAGTGTGGTATTAATTTAATTAAAAGAAAATTGTTTTAAAATTCGATTCAAAACTTTATAAAATCCTAACTAATTCATACGTTATCAGAATTTAACGAAATTCGAGGCGCCGGGATCGCAGAAAAGAATACTACGAGATGATGCAGATCCGGAGTCATTCCGGGCAAGTAAGAATTTGAGTTAAATCGAACGTCGTTCGGTTTAATTTGAATTTCGAACGCTCGCCGAAACCTAAGGTGAGTTAATCTCACTCACATCTGGAATGTTAGCTGATTTAAGTAGTTGATATTTAAATAATTGTGTGATTGTTTGAAATGTTTATTTATATCAGTCTGGATTGATATATATATATTGTTGTGCTAATATTTGTGGATGCAGGGAAAACAGGTTGGAGGGATCCAACTGGATTCCTCACAATGTAGTAATTATTTTTATAATTGATAATGATGCCTGTTTATATATTGTGATTGATAAATTTGGAATTTAATTATATTGTGATGTTGTTGGATAAACTATAAACTCAGAATGTTAATTATAAAGAAAATAAATTGGGTTTTAAAAGAAATCAAGAAATTGATAAATAAAGAATTTAAAGCATACAATTTGGAATCTGGGTTGAGTGAAGAATGGAAATTTGTAAATTTGGAAATAAAAATAAGTGGAATATTTATTAGTTGATAAATGTGAAGGTATGGAATTTTGGTGATAAACTTGGATTAGAAGTTATAAACGGTTAAAAATAATGAAGGAGATATCTGATAATAATGTTCCCTGGAATTTAATGTGATTTTCAAAAGAAACCCTTTAAATTAAATTAGCATTAAATTGCATACTAGAATGTTCAGAAATACTATTTATAACCATTGAAATGTAAGTAGGTATTTATTAAGCAATTCCTTAAGTATGGTTTTCATTAATTAAATTTATAATAGACTTATTTTTTTTTTTAAAAAAAAGGACTCTTAACCCTATACTTTGAAAGTGAATTTTGGGAACGGAAATATAGTTAAGCTTCGTAAGAAGTTATTTTAACGCGGAAAGTAAATTTATAATATTAAAACCTAAATCTGAATTGAAATAAAATCTACAGAATTTCTAAGAAGGATTTTCTGAGATGTTTAAGTGGAATGAGTTCCCTGGGAAACCAAGTTCGAATTTTAAACAGATTTTATTAAAGGGAAGTCTAAAATTCAAACTTGTTTAAAAGAGTGTTTTGGAACTTATTGTTTTAAGGTAATTATTAATACATTAGCGATAGTAATATTTATAAATACCTTAGTAATTATTTTTACAAATGGATTTGTTTAAAAACCTAGTTTTGACCTAAGTTATGGAATTAGTATTAATCTCTTTTAAACTCTACTTTTTAAATTTAAGCTTAACTAACACCTTATTTTAAATCAAGTTATATCTTATAAAATAGTTTTACTTTAAATATTTTGAAATTATGTTTTGAGTAAATAACTAATAGTAAATATATTTTAAAGTATATTTCAGAATAAAGTGTTTAATTGTTTTAATTCCAAATCGTTTTAAACTTGGTTATTTCCAATGAGAATTAAGGGTAAAGGATTTACTTTATAAAGGAAGAACTTTGGGAAATTGTTTTCAAATGAGCTTTGAAAATTTGGAAATATATCTTTTAAAGATATTTGAGGCAAATAGATAATGTGGAAATTATTTATTGTGTGATGGATGCTTATGGATGTTTATGAATATAAATTGATAGTTAAATCACCGACTATCAATATTGGACAAATGCGTTGATCGTTTCGAAGAGACCGGGATCGAGATTAATTTCTCGAAAATCACTTCGATCCGGTTTGTACATTTCGTGCGAAAAACGTGTTCGGAGTCGAAGATGGAGCAGTGAAGTGCAAGGGCTAGTCTCTACTAATCCTGAGGATATTTCCAAAATGGATGTAGTAGGAATAGTGCCTTCGGTTCCGTTCGAACCCGGGACGGAATTGTATGGATGAATGCTTACGAAACATCGTCAGGTGGACGATGGGCATTCTAAGGGATATGTTCTAAAAAGGTAACGCTTAGCCTCAAGCCTCATCAAATGGGAATGACTGAAAATCAGGGGTTATGCAGCAAGGCTAGGTGGGTAGCACCCAAGCAGGGTGAGGTCATTCCAGTCTAGATGTCCCTTGTTATTTCGGCTTAGTGGGCGGTTGCTGATCCCAACCGTTGGGTGATCTCACTCGTGATTATCCAGTAAGGGATAGTCCCAGCCTTGTGTTGCAGGGGAGCGGGCGTACTCCTCGGTACGGTGATGTTGGCCCCGTACTGTGACAGGTGGTACCCCAGTGCCTAGTCATTAGTTGGAAATTCATTCTCCCTACGAGCCTTGTACGAGTTTTGTTTGTATTACCCACTTTTGTGGCTAGTAGCTGGAATTTAATAGATGTAACAATTTCGGCTATTTTATAAGTATTTGTATATAGACCCTATTATAATATCAGAGGATTTCTATAAAAAGTGTTTTAGCTATCGTAAGGTAAAAACCCGACATGTTTATTTGTGGCGTGGTCTTACGAGATGCTTTTGTTTTCAAAGAATTTTTAAACTTTAATAATCAATTTGGATGCATTATTATCGGCTGGTATTCCAGACTGACTCGGGTGTTATTTCATTATAATGCTCGGGTCAGACCGAGTATTATATGTTCAGGACAGGATGCTTTGGAGCAGGAGATGAGCTGGAGTCCGAGACGTATTATCCGTACCTATATATATTCCGCTGCTACGATTGTATGGTATGTCTGATTGGTAATTGATGATGTATGAGACACTCTGATGATGTGATATATAAAATAGATATAGATTTCATTTTTGTGTAAAGTTCTATAATTACCATTATATTTTATTCCGCTGCGACTGTGAGATTCTGATATTGTTTAGTTTCTTCTTCTTCTATCTCTTCTTCTTAAACCCAAATGGTTCGTATTTCTGTGCCACTTGAGTTAACAGAGGTAGAATAGTGTTGATTCAAGGGGTACGGATTTGCGGGCCGTTACAAAATATGTCAAATGTATTCATTCATGCGAACAAATAGTGACGATAATTGCTTAATTTTAAAGATGGGAAGAAACATGATATGACCTAAATATAGTCACATCAAGATCTAAAGGAAAGAGATAAAGGTGGCATCATTATATGATTCCACCTTCCTCTTTTGCAAATATTCAATTGATACAATGCTTGAAACATCAAATAAGAATAGTAATTATTAATTCTCAAATATAATCAATTTATAACATTTTATAAACTAATTAAATCGTGTATATTTTGGATAATTCAGAAATGCGATTGTGAGACTCAGAGGTGTGAATTCAGTCAGTGATTAATTTTGAACAATTCAAATATTAACATTTACATATCATCTTACCTAGTGATATGGGAGTTTGGCTGAATTCTTTCTTACAAATCTTTTCGGTAAATTTCAATTTCACATTTTCTTAAGTGGTACCTTTGGTAATGATTACTTACACACATTCTCTTTGTCAAAACTATACCACTTTAGGATATATGGAATTTTTCAAAATTCAAAGATTATCCATAATCATTTCGACAAGTCCAAAAATAAAATCCTTCGTTTGATAATAATATTCATTATTAACCATACTACTATGGCTAAGGATTTTTACTTTGATTTAACTATAGTTGATCGTGATACAAAACTCATAAAATCGAGGAGACGAATTCTCTATTGAATAATGCTTCACTTCATATGCTTCAACTCAGAACCCACTGTAATCGCTCAATGGATCATCATACCATGATTTAACTATAATCAAAGTGGTGTATTCACATTGAAGTTTCGTAATATTCTTAGGTCAATGGAACCATGTAACATTGTTACAATGGGATTTCCTATTTGACCTAGTTATTATCAATCAACATTAAACTCTCATATAAGTCATTCCTTAGCTCTCCTATAACTACAAGTGTGTAAATCCTTGGTGCCCCAGCAAACATGAGTAATACACTGCCCAACATTTGAAGAGCATTAAGTATTCTAGTCTCAATGGATGAACCGATATACTTTTCTCTAAACATCTCGACCTAGAATATTTTAAACCAAATATTATTTTATTTTGTTATTAGTATCTCATGATTTCAACTATTTGCGACTACAACCACATAACTTTTTAAGAATTTTCTTATTGATATGCTTTAAACTAATCATTTAATTTACTATATCATAATATAACAAAGTATATAGCATAAATCAAACACGATAGTTATGAACAAGATTGATCACCGAGTTAAATATATGTAACAAGTTGCATAATTGCCATTATGGAATACCTCTAACCAGTATAGTCTCCTATTTGCACATGGGGTTAATTATGGAATGTTAATCTCATTCCTTTGGTTGATTTTGCACCGACCGAGCTAGTCCTTTAGTAAACAATTATACTATATATTATATTGCTATCTACCCTATCAACCAACATCTTCCAAATCATTGATGAACTGCCTTTATCACATGGAACTTTTGAAGCATATGCCTAGACATCTTGTGAGCCCTACGTTCTCTTATGATCTTTATCACAAATTTTTTACACAAAACAAAGTTGTGGGATTCTCAATATTTGGAATCACTCCTAGCTCAGTTAGAAATCTATGCGCTTATGTTCTTACTGCTTTTATTGAGGTGCTACTCAAGGTGATGTAATAGGCCTTAGGTTGAAACTGCCACCACTTCTTATTTGTAACATTTCCAACTTAAAGCTCCTTAATTGAGATTGAATCATGAACTTAGGATTGACATACTATATTTGATATCACTTATGAAGTTCGAATCTGAACCCTCTTTCATAGGGAGTTTATGATTTCTACAAGTAATTCTTTAGTATTTCATAAATATTTGAGAACATTAATAACTTCCATTTAGCGATTTTGATTCGAATTTGATACTCGCTCGATGTACCAATTACATAAGTGAATTGCGATATAGTAGATAGTATGGCACATATGATAATTCATAGTGCTGATGCATAAGTAATCTATCTCATATGTTCATATTAAACATTTTAATATGGTTTCTTCATATATAATTTAGGACATCTCATATGTTAAATATTAAACATTTTAATAAAGTGTCTTTATATATAATTTAGGACAACTACACATCCTTACTTATAGTTTTAGAAATATTTTAGTACCTCTTCATATTTTTTCTCATAGACACATGCTCCCTCTGCAGTTTGACTGATAATCAAACTATTTGATTTCTTTATCAAAATATTTGCTCGATTCTGATGCTTGTCGAACGATACTTTCTATTAGTTCTTGGATCTTATCCATCACTCATAAAATCAATTATTACTCCTATTGAAATCACGACATTTTGGCTATCATATGCAAACAATCTATTCTAAATCATTATTCAGAATTTCTATTTCAACAAAGATGTACCAAAATTAAAAATCATATTGGGCGATAATTTGCAAGTAGAATCTGAATTAACTTAAGAACATTAACTAATAAATCTGTTATGCTAGTTTCAACAATTGAAATTTATGAGGTTTTGCTTATCATGTTACTTGCTATGTTGCAACACATTGGTCTTCTTCTTGAAGATACATTTGCGGCCGACGGATCATATCCCTTTGGGTATAACTATCAAAACCATATTTTGATAATGTACTTGGAATTCATTTCGGATTTATGCATCTTGCCATATGGAAGAGCCAATGCTCTTTGTGATTTATTGACAATTGAGGAAATTATTTTCTCGACATTGATGAGAAAATCATAGTTTCTCTTTAGTACGTGGAAATTTTATCAGACATTCTAATGAGTTGTGTCTATATTAGGATTGGTTAATCTTATTTCGTCTTATATAATTTGTTTCCACATTCTAGTGTTTGGATCATATCCAATACTTAAATAAAACTGATTCAATTTTGAGTGTACGAAACTTATGTCCATAACATAAATTTGACAATCACACATCTTAAACTATTTTAGATTACGATTTCTTATCAATTCGTATCTTATATGAATATGACCTTATACACTATGCTTTAGATGAAATTAAATTTAATATGTGTACTTACTCTTAACTACACATCCTTATAGAAAGAAGGTAACTTAACTTTACTCATAATTAATCATACTTTATCCAACAAATTCTAATTTCTCCTTATCGATAAATTATTATGCATCATAGGGAGGAGTGGCTTTTGAGATTGAATCTATTCATTTTTAAATACTTTTGGAACCCTTTTCCAATATATGCACCTACTCGATCAAATCAAATAATTTTATTTTCTTTGCACATTATGTTTTCTTTTGTATTATATTATATGAATTTATCATACATAAACTAATTGTATATCAAATGCACATATTCATGTATATGATTATTCTTTGGTGAATTTAACGAAGTAAATGGATCTGTTTTAGTTTCATTGGACCTTGGATTGAACACATCTATCATGTCAATCTAAAGAGTTCATCATATTTTTTGACGTTACCACTGAATGAGTGCTTTACCCTTAATCAGTTGAGATATAATTCACCTGTGTCATTTGATCCATACTCATATGATGAATAAATTATTTCTCAAAAAGATGCTTGGTTTATATATCCAAAATAATTATTAATATCATAGGTACTTGTGTATTTTCCATCACTAATGTTATGAAAACAAATACCATTATAGATTTATTTTATGACGAATATTCACAATATTTATAAACAAAAATATATTTACTTTCGGTAAGTACAAAAAAATAGTTATTATTTCATAAATAATATTTGGTATATATACGAACAAAATCTTTCATATCTATATGCATCCATCAATAAACTTCATATGGTACCCTCCTACTATTTCCACTATTACAATAACAACACATGAAATAGTATAAAGGTCCATTCAACTACTTATTATGAGCTATTTATTTCATTTACAGTAACTAGTTTACAATTCAAAATTTCAAATCAACTATCTTAAACTCATGAAAATATCTTTTATAGAAAATAAATTTATATTATGAAATATATTTGGAATGTAAACCACATTTCTAATTCTATATTAAGTATCTTACAAAATTTTATACAATCCTCGCATCCGACATCACTTTATGAAGTAGAGGTGGCGATTCACTCTCTTTATCCCATATGCCAATTTTACACCTACTCTCAAATATTTTCTTCCATTTCAAATGATAAAAACATCCAAAAATTTTATCATAAGACTACACTGAATTCTTTATGAAAATGCTTTTGGACATCCTTAAATCTAAGGACATCGAGTAGGTTGCACTTAAGTAAACTGAAAATTGATATTAGCGATCAAATTACATGGTTTGTCTTTCATCTTTGGACTTTTGTTTTTTTTAAAATAACATGAATCTCATCCTATTCAATCACATCAAACATATGATATTGCAATATGGTTTATTTGCTCATTTCAAATGAAATAATTTCATTAGGATTTTATATATTACAAACATAAATGATACCATACAACTTTTGTATGTTCTCTAATATGGATCAAAAATCCACAATCTTGTATAATTTTAGAGTTCAAAACTGATAGAAGACAATATATAGTCTCGAGCAAATAAATGCCTAAATGACAAAGGTATAAATGTATTTAGTAGTTGTATCGTTTGACACTTGCATGGGTCTTGATGTGGAAAAATGCCAAATAACTTATTACTAAGTATACCTTATATTTATTTGTCAATTCCTATTCATTTCATTAGTATATCTCAACTTATAAACAAATTATCAATTTGATTAGTTGCACAAATTTGTTTTAGTAGACAATCTTAATTTGTATAATATATGTTCTTATTGTATTAGAAAGGTTAAAGGTATTCATTTAATTTTCTAATAATACTCCCCTTAGATTTTTATATTCCTCAAAACCCTAAGAGAATTATAGAAATCCTTCAATTCCTCTAATGAATGATAAGGCTCGCTTGCTATTGACTAAAAAGTTAGCTAATCTTGAAATTACGATTAAGGGTAAATATTAACATAGTTTACTTGTTAACATCTTGATATAAAATGTAAAATAGGGAATAAAATGCATGAAAAGTAAAGAAACACAAAATTTAAAGTGGTTAGATCTAAGTTGATCTACTCCCACAATGAGGAATTTCTTATTACTTTGTTTCTCTTACAAAAACTTGGATCACAAGAGGGATTAATAAAAAAGTAAGTGCTTGAGAGCTATGTTGCTCAACCTTTGTAAAAATATGTACCTTGACGTATATATAGTTGTAAAATATTTTCCGAATGGTTGAGATTAAGTAGCTAAGCCACTGGAATCATGATGGGCTGTTGATCGTGTCACTTGGCCTGATGCGTGATAGTTTTGTGTATGGTTGAGATGATTGCCAGGTGGTCGACTGTACTTTGAGCATGCTTTGGTTAGGGGAAGACGACATGGGATCAGGTAGTGAATACCATGTAGTGATGCTTTTGTATGATGAATAACATTGTTTGTGTCTTTTTGAAGAAACATTATAGTAAAGCTTCTTTTTACATGGGTGGTTAGTTGCATGTGGCTAAGGCCTAATGAGAAAAGACAAGAAAATATCAAAAGGTACGTACGATCGATGAAGAAGGTGAGTGAGGGCCTTCGTTGTGGAGTGGGTCGTTAGCCAGCCGCCATTTGTCATCATCCACTAATAACCATCAAGAGCTTTAATTTGATTCATATAGTGTTGATATTGGATGGGCCACTTTTGATTAATAGATTAGCCGCTCAGGTCATTTGTGGGTTAAGTGAAGTAGATGGGCCAAACATATCAACTTTTGGAAATATATAGGCCGGTGTATGAACCTGGATGCATGTTGAGACATTGGCTGTTTGAATCACACGGTCAATTAGGCTATATATGTAGGCCGAGCCATCCTATACATGCTAGAAAATTAAGCGACACTTGCTTTGGGATTCGGACCTTAAGTTTGTTCATAGTTTATGGGCCTTCATGCGTGGATAACTCTTGTTAGTTGTATCATATACAACTCCTAACTGTGGTCTTTACCCCAATCTCAGTCTCGATCTTGAGTTTTCTCAACAAATCAAACGGAGATTATTCCCTCATATCTATCATTTCACGATGACCTAAGTATAATGCACATACCTTGAGTTTTCTCAACAACTATGCATATGCAAGTAATCTATCAATATATAAATGATAAAAGACAACTTTATATATTTGAGATTCAAAATTTTTAATATATACATTGGAGTGATATCGATTTAAGGAATAATGTATTTCTTATGAAATACCCTCGTGGTTTAATTATCGGAGACATCTGAAATCATACTACACGTATTTTATATATGTACTTGTTTCGAAAATCTATCTTGGGTTTATTTCAGTATTTCACTTAATTTTTCTAAATTAATATGTAATTATATAAGTTTTTAACTTAGTTTAACTTGTATAATGTATGTACGTATCTTGTCAGTTAGATCATTTTTAAATAATTATAATTATTGTTAATTAAAAAAATATTTAATTAATTTTATTTTTTATTAATAAAATCATACTTAATCAAATTTAATCCCTATTAATGAAATCACATTTAAATAATTTTGGTTTTTGTTAATTAAATCATATTCAATTAACTTTTAGTTCTTATTAATTAAATCATGCTTACCTAATTTTTAATCATTAATTTGATTAACTAATGTAATTAAATTTTGTTGTATTTAAAGTTTTAGAAAATATGTTATTCATATCAAACCATGTAGGATGAATAATGAACTATAACACTTATAATTCTGTGTATATATGTACACATTAATATATGTTTATATATATATATTAATTGATTAACATTTAGTTAATTATTTGTTAAATGAATCCTTTTATTGAATTAAACAATTTAATTAAATACTTTTATTAATTCAAAATTTGTAATTTATTTTCCTTAAACAATTTTGGATAAATATACAATTATAACGCTTATAATTACACATATACACACACACACACACACACATATATATGTGTGTGTGTGTGTGTTTTTAATTAATTAACTCTTAATTAATTATTTCATTTAATTAATCATATTAACTAAATATGTCAAAATTCCAAATTAATTATTTAATTTCTCAAAACAATTCTAGAAATTTTAAATCTATTTTATAACTTTTATAAAATTCATTTTATATTCGAAATATAATTTTCAATTTTCAGATTTTAATTTGAAAATAATCCCAAGGCCCAAAATCAATCCGGGCCTTACATTTGGGCCATTCTTTCGGACTGACACCACCCATTAGGTCAAACCAATATCCGAGAAGAGAGATGTGACGCCCCACCTCTATACTCACGCTAGCCAAAGACACTACGGAGTAATGCCGTCAACTAGCATGAAGAATAAGGCTGTTTAGGAGCAACCATCCGTGTAATTACTTTGTGCGAGCACCGATATGTTAGAATAACATGCATTTCATTTCAAGAGAAAATCTGACATACCGATACAAACTCAAAGTTACTACACAGTGGCTATATAATCTTCGGAAACAAATATAGAAATAAGCATAACATAAATCAGTCACAGATATCCATATCACAAAGGCGGAAATAGATATAAATATAACACATATGAGCGTATATCAGAGTAGTGGTCAAATAAGATCCACAATATAACAAAAGAATAGATACAAGTGCTAGACAAAACAATATGTATACATCAAGAAGTCTCTATCTCGAATGTATAAAACAATTACTACTAATCTAAAGTAGTTAGCTAAAAGTCAGATAATAACCCCTAGATGAGGAGTCAAGCAGAAGCACCTTTAATATCTCGGTCTGACCCGAGTATTATTTAATAAGAAAATAATAAACGGATCATTCTAGCTATAATTATCAGATAAAAATGAGATAGAATAAGAGATATGACAAATACGTATGAGAACAATAATGCCATACTGTGATAAGTATGCGATTGAAAATCAATCAGAGATTAATTAATATCACAAAAATCTTCTCATAGATTCAAAAAGAATATCGTATTCTTTATTTTATTCACCAAACCAAATATACTAACATCATATCGATGCCAATCATAAAACTGGCGGAACACAAATTCTAGAAATCATCAATTAGAAATCCAGAAATCACAATAGGGGGGAGGCCTATCACAAAACGGGAGCATGATAACTCACCAACACGTGTATCACAAACGGGACGCTCTCCCATGGTCGCTAACCATAGAGCCGGTGCAACGACGTAATACAATATCGGTACGCCCGAGGAACCAGAAACTCAAATATTTCGGAACAACAACGTAGTACAACGGTACGCCCGATGATCCGAACTCCATAAAGAAACATGGGTCGCTAGCCCATAAGAATTGAGTCGAAACTCCAAAGAACTATTAGGTCGTTAGCCTATATAAGAAATGAGACGAAACTCAATAAAACGAGGTACCATCCCCTACGTGGACAAAGAGATATAGCATATCGCTAGTCTAAGTCACAAAAATGATCATAAATGATCAATGAAAAGTGTGAATTACACTAAGCTAGTAAATAAATGAGTTTAGCTTCATGTCCCATAACCACTGGCTTAACTTAAGTATTTACGAACAAATTGTAGATTTCCACTCGAAAAATTGTCACAAGAGTTTCAATCGAACAAGTTAAAGAATTAACCGACGAAGTGAACGCAAGCGTTTCATACCACTTGTTTTGCTAAGTCGTTTAATTGGATTTCTCGAAAGAATGTAGAGGTTTGTATATACTAATATATTGGAAAACAGTTTTATAAACGAGCTTTGTATAAAAATAGAGTTTAAATCTTCTTTGAGAAAGAGTTTGAATATTTACTACTAGTATAGAAACCTTTGCATTTGAACGTGACAAACCATAGAAATGATTGTAAGAGCAATTATTCACCAAAATTTCACGTTCAAAGATGTGAATTAAATCCAAGAAATCGATTCCAAATCCATCAAAATGGATATACCCAAAAATTCCAAAATAGAAGTCATCAAAGTCGATAATAAATGATAACAACAAAGCGGAAAACCATGAATCGATAAAAATTGGAATTTCAAGAAAAATAGGCTAAATAAGCAAAGTAGACTGAATACAAGTAGGTCAGTCGACTGGCACTCTGAGAATAGTTGACTGGCCAATGCCTGAAAAACCTCTCGGGTTCCAGGTCAGTCGACTGGACTTAGAGGTCAATCGACTGGTGCCTGTTTCCCAGTACTTCCAGCCTATACAAATAAAGAGCAAACTCAACCAATTCGCGACCGGACGAGCAATGGCGCTAGGGGTTTATGCCAATCGACAACCCGACCTTATAGGATCTTCAATGCATCACCAAAAAACATGTTCAAACAACAAAGCTAGGATATTTAAAGATTTGACTTCAAAACACCAAAAATTGGAACATTCATAAAACCAATTCAATCCAAAGCCAATGAACATGGAATAGGAGTTAGGAATTCATACCTAACAACAATAAAGGTTATAGACATAGATGTTTTACACAAAAACAAGGAAGAAGAAGCTATAGAGCAAGGCAAGAACAATCACTCTTCAATTCCGACCCAAGAAGCTTGAATCTAAGCTTAAAAGAAAAACATTTCCTATGTTAGGGTTTAGGAATTTCTGAAATTGAAGGTAGAATGAGTTGGAGAAGAAGAGGATGCTTACGAATAGATTCTCTTTGAATTTGGAGTTACAGCTTGGATTTCAATGGAGCTAGGGCTTAGGAATTCTAATTCGTTTTCTCTTCCCACATTTTTATCTAAAGCTTGAAGGTATTAGGAAATGAAAGTGAAGAGAAGTGAGGGTGGAGCTAGAGTTAATAGTTTAGGCTAACCCAAACCCAAAGTGCAAAGTAAAATTTTTAGCTAGCTCCAAACATATCGAAGTTTATACTCAAAAAGGCCGCAAACACCATTTTGAACTCAATGGAAGTGGCCCCGAGTCCTAATTCGACTGTTTGCATAAAGTAGCATTTTAGACTAAAATCCGACTAACGATGCTATATTTAAATAAAATATTTAAATATAAAATCGTAAAATATGCAGGTTGTTACAAGAGAGCACTTGATTTTTCAACCTCAAGCCCAGACACTATATTTCTAGACATCCATCAGATAGATAAGTTTAATTTATTGGCCCTAAATGTTGTTTAATTAGACTATATGGACAATTTGGCCTTTAATACCATTGAAGGAATCCAGTATGTTTCGTAGTGGGTGAAATTAGTATATTTCAGAAAATTCTAGTTGGATCTTAGTGCACCTACGAAATCTAATATTTAATACCATGTCCAATCTAGTTGTTTTTAATGAAAAATCATATTTTAATAAGATTGTCTTATTAATAATTAATGAAGTCTATGTTAATTAAATATAGTATTTGAATAATTATGAATATATCAAATATATTTGTTCATGTTAATATATATTGACTATACTTGATTTTAAGGAATGGAACAAACATGATATTAAATCTAGATATAATAACATCAAGATCTTAAGGAAACGGATAATGGTGACGTTATTAATTGATTCCACCTTTCTCTTTTACAAACATTCAAAAGGTACAACACCTAAAACATTAGAAAATAATTAATAATAATAAACAATTATCTTTATAGATTAATCAAATCATGTGGTGTTTAGGAGAATTCACAAATACAGTCAATTGTGAAATTTAAAGCTGTAAACTCAGTCAACAATTAATTTTGAACAATTTAAATATTAATGTTCACATGTTCTCTCCATTAAATTCATCGCTTAAAGATTTTTTCTAAAAAAAAATCCAATTTCACATTTTCTTATGTACTAGCTTTAGTAACAATTATTTATACACGTTCTCTCCATTAAAACAATATCGCTTTAGGATATGTGGAATTTGGTTTTAGTCAAAATTCTAGTTATCCTATTCAACTCGGTTAATCCAAAAAAGTCCTTGGTTCAACAATTACATTTATTAACTATACCACTTTGACCAGAGATTATAACATTGAGTTGACTACGGTTGACCGAGATATTAACCTCATACAACAGAGGAGACGAATTCTATATTGAACAGTGCTCCACTCTCAATGCTTCAACTATGACCTAACTATAGTAGCTCAATTGATTGCCATGCTATGATTTAAGAATAATCAAAATGGAGTATTCACATTGAAACTCCACAATATTTTAAAGTCGATGGAACTATGTAACATCGTCACATTGAGATTTCCTATTTGATATAGTTATTATCAACCAATAGGAAACTCTCAAATGAGTCATTCCATAATAATCCAATAACTACAGGTGTGTAATACTTAGTGCCTCTAATAGCCATGAGTAATACACTGTCCAACTTTTGGAGAGCGTTAAACATTTTTGTCTTAATGGATTAATCAATATCCTTTTCTCGAAACATCCCGACTATGAATATTTAAAATAAAATGGTATTTTATTTTGTGATTAATTACTCACGATTGAAACTACAACCGCATAACATTTTATTCAAGGATTTTTTTTATTAATGTACATTAAATTAATTACTTGATAAATTATACCATAATACGACAAATTATATAATAAAAATCAAATACCTTTATTATAAACAAGATTGACTACCAAGTTATATATATGTAACAATAATTGCCCCTAGGTTTACTACTAACTCTTTTAATGCATACATGCAGTCAAAACAAAAATAACCACCCTTGTTTGAACACCCTAATCAAGATCATACTCACGTGTAATGGCTCACTCATGGTCATAGAGAACTAGGCATCATACCTCAGGAAACATCCCCAAGTTCCCCTTGTCCTCATACACACTCGCTTTAACGTAAATTATGCTCGCTTATGTTGGATCTAAGCTACTTTTCTCACTCTCATCCATCCAAATATAATAAGGTTACTGGCAAGATCGACAACATCGAGTGCATCATTTGCCAACATTCAATAGACTACCCTTTCGAGCATCGAGTCCTATGTTTATTAATGAGATTCCCTATGATCACTAACGCTTAAAAATAGCATAAAACATTGTTAATAAATGATTGCATGCTTAATTTTGAATATTCAAGACATCGACTTGTAGGGTAATTTGTTTAGTCTAGACTTTTTGAACATATATTCTTAAACCGCATAGTGAAACAACCATTAATATAATATAAAACATCTGATACAACATATAATGCCTCTATGGTTTACATATATGTTCATGTTTCCAATTAATACAACAACTTCAATAACCAACAGTAAGGGATAGTAACATATGCATTAAAAAGTATATCTAGTTCGTAGAAAAGGTCCTCCTTCCCTACTGCCAGTATGGGGTTTCTAGGATACCCTGCCCTATCTTGGCGTGGACCACTTTGTTTATATCGGATCAAAATTACATAGACTTTCATGGCAGCGCCTGCAACAGAAATCATCCCAGTCCATGCCTGCTATGGACAGTAGCAATGAGGGGTAAGCATGCCCATCCTCTACATGGTAATCAATTTACATTACGACATTCTTTGCTGTGTAAGTTGTCATGAGAAAATTATTCTTGATTTGTTATGAAAGTTACATAGTCTTAGTATCTACATAAAATGAGATGTAACAAATCATGAATTCTAAGCGTTACACAAAATGAGAGTTATATACCAAGTTGTACCATACCAAGTTTAAACCATACCATTCTCACCATACCAAGTACACAAATTATAGTCATTAAACGAATTGCGTCGACCAAACAATAATTCAACAATAATTAATACAAAAATTTAGTCCCAAAGTTATGAAATAGTTCAACAATATCTAATAATGCCATAAACATCACAACTTAAGTAGCTACATTCAATAACAAGTTAAGCAATAACTTTTGTTATAGTCGTCTTCCAAACATTTCAACACTTTCGCATTAGGTACAACACTCATGTTGCAAAGCTAAGACCCAAGCATATTGGTTGATTAATTCATCATTTCATGTGTCTTATTCAAACTCTTTAAATTTAACTGGAAATATATCAATAAATTTAAATATGCAAGATGTAGGAAATTTGATTGTTTAGAAAGATACCAAGTGCAATTGGTCGTATGTTGGGTTAACAATCCACGGTCGAAACTCTTGATCTTCTGTTACACGATGAAGATTTTCTACCCTAGCACAATATGGGGTCTATACTTAGTACTAAAAGAGTCAGTGGTATGTCATATGGTAAATTATGTAATTTGCTACATATATTTAATTCTGCAGTCAATCTTCTTCATGGTAATATTGTTTATTTTCCTTTTTTATACTTTAAAGTACATAATTAAAAAAAATCCTTAAATACAATGTTATGTAGTAGTGGATGCAAATAATTGCAATTATGAGTAAATAATCACAAAGTAGAATGACATTTTGTTTTAAAGATTCCTGGATATGATGTTTTGAGAAAAAAATATCGATTCATATGTTGAGACCAAAGTGCGTACCAGTCTCCAGTTGTTGGGTAGTTTATTACTTATGGCTATCGGAGGCACCAAAGGGTATATACGTAGTTATTGGATAACTATAGAATGACTCATCTGAGTATTTCCTATTGGTTGATAAAAACAAGGTCAATCAGAAATCTTAATATGATGATGTAACATAGTTCCATTGACTTAATAATACTGTGGAACTTCAATGTGAATACTTCACTTTGATTGTATTTTAATCATGGCATGGTGATCCATTGAGCAACTATAGTTAGGTCTAAGTTGAAGCACTAGAAGTGAAGCACCATTCAATAAAGAATTTGGCTCCTCAAATGTACAAGTTTAGTATCACAGTCAACTATACTCAACTCAAAGTCTCTCTAGCTAGAGTAAAACGGTTAATAATTAATGTTATTATTGAGCCAAGAAATTTTATGTATGGACTAGTCGAGTTGAACATGGATAATATTGGATTTTTGACGAATACCAAACTCCATATATCCTAAAGTGATATAATATCGATGAAGAGAATGTGTGTATGTTATCAACATTAGAAGGTACTATTAGACCAAAAAATAGTACAATACCAGATGCCAAATGTAATAAATTATTCCCAGATTTGAATATATAAGGTGTCATAATAAGCTAAAACAGAGTCATGATAAGCTAATCTCATCGACTTGTCCAATACATGTATGGAGAACTTGTCCAGAAAAGACTGACCATATCGATGTGATTAGTGCATATACGATGACCTCATATCAAAGTGATTGAGGATATTGCATTGATATGATGATTCATCAAGGTATAATTCATTACTTTGAGACTAATCGTATGATATAAAGAATGGAAGAAAAATGACCTTTGAGGAAAGTTCATCTTTGTCACTATTGTTTAATATACTCAAAAGCCTCTAAGGCCATTTGAAGTGTCATCTATATACGAGTCCATGTTGGCCTATAGATAGGATACTTCAAAGGGCTCATCTTATGTCATATGTTTAATAAGCAAAGAAATTAAGTCATGATATCATGCTATTTTCCATTACGCATGACATTGGGATAGACATCTTTTCCTTATGTTCAAAGTCCATAGCTCATAGTTCATAGTTCAAATAAATATGCATATATAAATCCATTATAATCCAAAGCACATTGACTAGGTTCAAGTCGATTTGGTCATGACAAGTTCATGTTATGCAAGTCCAAGTCAAAAATTTCAATAAAGTCATAATCAAAGTTAATACGCATGGTTAAGTTCATGTTCATTCGATTCGAATATGATTATAGTCAAATCGAATTATCCCCAATTCGACTTAGGGTTACAAGGCTTTAGTTTAAGACAAGAGAAAGAGAGAAATGGAAAATTCAACCCTCAAATGTCACCCCTAGAATCGTATTATAGGGGTAGGCGCCCCCCTCTTCGCATCTCCTATCTTCGACTTAATGTACTTCAGCGGCTTATGACTTTGGTGGTATTTATCCTTATTTTGGTCTTTATAGAGGTGGCATCATCTTATTTTCACATCTTCGATGTTGTCAACCATCGCTATTAATATAAAAGTGGTGTCATCCAGGGATTGTGGACCATGTCTCCACGTTTATGTAACATAGGGTCTCCGAGATCGTTGATGATGCTACTAGTGACATCCTTCAAACTGTGTAAAGGTCTTTGCAGCTAACAATGGTGCTTACCATTGATATCCTTTTGCTTGATCGTGTGGTTCTCTTTGAAAGAAGAAATGGGTTAATGGTCGAAGAGAGTGTGATTTTCAACAAGGAGTGATGTGACCTTACCTGACCTAAATGCTTTCGAAGTGCTTGCAAGATGGGATGTCGCTGTGGTATTGATAGTCTCTTCGACCGTTGACTGAGTGCCTCTTCGATGTCAACCTATTACTAATACTTAATGCTTTCGAAGTCATTTGAATATAGTGTCGGTAATGTGTAGTGCAGTTAGGGTCGAATTCCTTCCTAATCCTGCTGGTATACTATATGGTTTGCACATCTTTGGGTTTTAGTGCTACATGAGAGGCGATGAGGTATACCATCAAAGATGGAAGTTTTCAACTTTGAGGTAGTATGTTATTGACAAAATGACTAAGCATGGAGAGATATCCTCAAAGAGGTACGTTGTTAGCTAAGTGTGGTTTTATTCTTCAGTATTAGACTCCATAGCCTTAATGTCCTCGTAAAGTCACCCTTATGTCATTGCTTTCGATATTGAAATTATATGGATAACATTTAGCGCCCCTACTATGAGAGAGACTTTTAATCTTTAGGGTAAAATATAGGATTCCTTTCTATTGCTCAATCTTTCATTGAGACTCCTTTATAGGCCCCCTTTTTCCAACAAAACATAAAGTGAGTGACATTTTTGTTAGCAATCATCCTTCTGGGTGTTAATTGGCATTTGTTGCCTACATTTTCTAGCATGCATTCAAGTTTGTAATTCCATTATAAGATATCAATGAATAATAATAAGTGTACAAGAAAAAGCCAATAAGATTAACTGATCATGTCATGGGTCTAGGCACAAGAGATTCTCTCTGGTAAATAGTGGAGGCTAAAAGACTATTTGATAATGAAATTCCCTTCAACAATAATTCATGATAGAAATCAATATTGCAAAGAGCAGGAAACCATGAGTCCAAGTTTGGAAATGATTCCAGAAATCCATGCTTGAGAATAGTAGTAAAAAGAACAATAGATCCATGTTTAACATTAATATGAGAAGTCCGAAAATCTGTATCTAATAAATGATCAAAAATCCATACAAGAAGACTAGAAATTCATATCTGACAATAATAATAGAAGACCAAAAGTCTGCATAAGATGATCACAAATCCATATAAGAAGACCATAAATCCATATTCATAGTAATAGAAGACCAAAAATTCATATCTGGCAGATATAATAGAAGACCAAAAATCCGTGCAAGAAGATCGAAAATCCATATCCGGTAATAATAACCGAAGACCAAAAACCCATATAAGAAGACCATAAATCCATATCTTGAAATAATAATCGAAGACCAAAAACCCATATAAGAAGACCAGAAATCCATATCTTGAAATAATAATAGAAGGCCCAAAATCTGTATAAGAAGCTAGAAATCCACATCCAGTAATAATAACAGAGGATCAATATTCCATATAAAAAGACCAGAAATATATACTTGGGAAAAATAATAGAAGACCAAAAATCCATATTTCGGTAATAATAAGAGAAGGCTACAAATTCGTAATTGAAGACCATAAATTTATGTACCCGATGCTTCCTACCTCTAAAAGAATTACTTTGGTTTGGAGTACCACCCAACTCTGAGTCTGAAAAATTGGGAGCACACTTGACTTGGATTTTGATTGAACGGGAGCACTACTTGGCTCGAATTTTGATTGATTCAGAGCACTACTTGGCTCTTGATCTGACTTTGGAGCATTACTTGGCTCTTGATTTTGACTAATTTTGGAGCACTACTTAGCTCTTGATCTTGATTGACTTTGGAGCACTACTTGGCTCTTGATTTTGATTGACTTTAGAGCACTACTTAGCTCTTAGTCTTGATTGATCTTCCTTTTGAAGATTGTAGTGCTTTAGTGAAGTCTTTGATGATGGCACTAAAGACTTACTCATCCTCTCTCTAGGTGGTGCTTTAAACAGGCCACATAGGCAAGGTGAAAGGCTTTCCCGATGCTTTAGTAAGGCCTTTGATGACGACAGTAAAGGCTTATCGACCTCCTTCTAGGAGGCGCTTAATTGAGTGCCTTCGATGAAAGGCGTTGAAGGCTTTCCCGCTGCTTTAGTGAGGCCATATAATGGTAGGCACCAAAAGGCTTACCCAACCTCCCTTCGGGAGGCGCTTTAGCAAGTGCCTTTGATAATCGACGCTGAAGGCTTTTCCAGTGCTTTAGTAAAGCCATATAATCGTAGACACCAAAGTCTTACCCAACCTCCCTCTAGAAGGCATTTTAATGAGGCCTTTGATGATAGCACTGAAGGCTTAAAGCCTTTGATGGTCGGGACCTCTTACGTTCAAGCCTTTGATGGATGGGTCATTTGATGGTCGGGACCTCTTACTGTCAAACCTTTGATAAATGAGGTCTTTGATGGCTAGAACTTCTTGCGGTCAAGCCTTTGATGCCTAGGGCCTTTTAGTGGCTGGGACCTCATGTGGTCAAGCCTTTAGTGGCCCGGGCCTTTCCTTTTCCCTAATAGAGCCTTACTTCTTTCTACACTTAAACCGATAATTCCTTCTTTATTCAGACGTTGTCGGGGAGTAAGGTCGTAAATATTCAGCATTCCATTTTTTCTATGTCATTACCATTTTGTCGACGAAGTTTACAAGTCCTTGGCAAGATTACTTTGTGCACGATTAAGGGTTCTTCCCAGTTTGGCCCTAACAGTCCATCCGTAGGATTGTTGGTATTTTCCATGACTCATCGGAGCATTAGATCCCATCTAGAATGACCATTCTCTTACTCTTGAATTATCGTACTTGGTTGCTCTCCGTACATACTTAGCCGTTCGGATGGCTGCATCATCTCTTAACTCATTAATTAGGTATAAGGATTCTTTCTTTAACTATTGATTTGGATCAAATGCATATGCGATCCTTCAGTGAGAAGGCACCTTGACTTTGATTGGAAATATGTGAAGGAGTATGGGGTGTGCCCTATCGCGATTCTAGTAGAAATTCTATATGCCCACAGGATAAGGGGTGGCTCCTCCACTCAATTCCCGTTTGCTTTGTCTAATCATTTCTTTAGAATATTTTTTAGTGTTTTATTGGTAGCTTCAACTACTCCATTTGATTTAGGATGGGCTATAGATGAAAAGCTATTGATTATCCCATTTTTTTTGCAAAATCATGTGAACTCCTTGCTTTCGAATCGAGTTCCGTTGTCGGAAATTATCTTATGCGGAATTCCGAATCAGTCAATGATATTTTTGATTACAAATCTGAGAACCATTTCTTAATGTGATATTTGGGAGTGGTTTGGCTTCCACCCACTTTATAATGTAATCAATGGGTGTCACTATAAACTTAGCTCCTCCTTTGGACACTGACAGTAGTCCTATCAAATCGATTCACCATACATCAAAAGACCACGGGCTTAATATAAAAGTCGGTTTACTTGGAAGTAAATGAGGAATTTAGACAATTTTTGGCACTTGTCACATTTTCTCACATAGTCGATAGCCTGACTAGTCAGCTGAGGCCAATAGAAGCCTTGTCTCATAACTTTCTTTGCCAGTTATATTCCATTAAAATGGTATCCACAAAATCCTTCTTGGGCCTCCTTGAGCAACTTGGCACATGTTTTTAGACTAATGCATCTCAAGTAAGGGAGTGAATATACCTTTTACAGAGTATTCCATCTGCCATGATAAAAGTTAGGCACTGGCACTTTATCCTTCTCGCTTCCTTCTTATCCACTGATAGTTTTTCTTCTGTTATATACTCAACAATAAGAGTAATCCAGTTATCCTTGTATTGATCATTAGTTCCTATGTGGGGGAGATCTTTATAAGGAATCCCAAATTCCTCTCCTTTCACTTTATGTGTTGAAGCCTGAGATCTAGTCAGCACTACAAATTCATTTTCTAAGTTAGTTTTATTCCCCTAGATGCTAGGATTTTCCTGATATCCCACCAATGCAATTCGAGCTTCTGGCGCTCTTCGTGCGCTTTTCATCTTAGCCAAAGAGTCGGCTTGAGAGTACTTGTCTTTGGGTACTTGATGTATTGGAAAATCTTCAAATTGAATCAGCATCTTCAATATTTTTTTGGCATATAACGTTAATTTAGGATCCTTCATCTAATATTTCTGGTTTAGTTAGTTTACCATCAACTGTGAATTATTGAAGATTTCAATTCTTGGGATTTTCAACTGAAGAGCTAAGGTAAGTCCTGCTATCATAGACTCGTATTATACTATATTATTAGTGGCTAGAAACCTTAATTTCATTGCATTGTACAATCGATGTCCATTAGGAATTATGACCACATATCCTGCACTAGCCCCTTGTTCATTTGAAGTTTCATCTACAAATAGTTGCCATTTAGCCTTTAAGTCTTTCTCCTTTTCTAATTGTTCCTTATTGAACCATGTGCATTTATTAGCAAAATCAGCCAAGGCTTGTACCTTTATTGATACTCGCGATAAAAATTCGACATCATATTGGCTAAGCTCAATCCCCCATTTAAGCAACTTCTTGAAGCTTTTGGCTTATTAAAGACTTGCTTGAGTGAAAGTTAGTCGAGACCTTGCTTGGGTGTGCCTTTAAGTAGACTCTCAATTTGCATGTTGTAAGCATTAGACTGTATGCTAGCTTGTCTATAACTGGATATCTATTTTTCGCATCTTTAAGCCTTTTAGTAGTGTAATGTACCAGAAATTGGGTTTCCTTTTCTTCTCCTACTAGCATCGAACTAACAGCATGCTCGAAAACTACCATATAACGGTAGAGACTTTCCCCATCTACTGAACTAGAAAGAATTGATGGTTTTTCCAAATGGTCTTTCAATTCTACAAAAACCTTTTGACAATCTTCGCTCCAATTGAAACTCTTCTTCTTTATTACATTGAAGAATGGAATGCATTTATCAGTGGCCTTAGAAATAAACCTATTTAATGCTTTCACTCTTCCTTTTAGGCTCATCACATTTTTGCTTGTCTTAGGCTCTTCCAGATCTCTTATTGCTTTGATTTGATCAGGGTTGGCTTCAATTCCTCTTGCGCTAAAAATATATCCTAGGAACTTGTCGGATGGATCCTAAAAGAACATTTTTGTGGGTTAAGCTTCATTTGGATCTTCATAACACACTGAACATCTCTTCTAGATCTCCTAGATGACTACCTTATTTCTTGGGACTTAACTAGCATGTCATCTACATGCATTTCCAAGTTGCAGCCTAAGTATTCCCTAAACATTTGATTCACTAGTCTTCGATATGTTTCTCTAGCATTTTTTAAGCCAAAAGGCTTTACTTTATAACAATAGGTTCTCCAATCTGTTATAAACCTGGTATGTTCTCCATATGATTTGAACATTGGGATTTGATTATAACCAGAATATGCATCCATAAAAGAGAAGAGTAGGTGTCCACTTGTTGCGTCAACCATCTGGTCTATCCTTAGGAGAAAATAACAGTCCTTCGGCCATGTTTTATTCAAGTCGGTGCAATCAACGCATGTCCTCTATTTTCCATTGGACTTTTTACTAGCAATGGATTAGTTAACCACTTTGGATATAACACTTCTGTTTGGATATAACACTTCTATTATGAATCCATTCTCAAGCAGTCTTTTTATTTCTTCCTTTAGAGCATTAGATCGAATTTTTTCAAATTATCGTTTCTTTTATCGAACTAGCATGACATTTGAATCTATGTTTAGGATGTGACACATTACGATTAGGTCTATCTCGATCATGTCTGAATGAGCCCCAGCAAACACATTCTTGCTGGATTGGAAAAATTGAATCAACTCTTCCTTTGTTTGGCCATCCAGTTCTTTTCTGATCTTCACCATTTTCATTTTATCTGAATCTATGTATACTTCCTCAAGGTCTTCTATTGGTTTCATTCTTTCTTGCTCGTTCCTACAATCTAGCTCGGTATCGATCTCTTCTTCCTCTATTTTGTCCTCAATTAAGTTTTCCTCTTCCCTTTTCTTTTTTTAGAGAAGTTAAATTTTCTTAGAACATACCTAGTTGTCTTATCTGGATTTGCTTTAGCTTTGGGCGATCAGTTCGAAGAATTATCAGCCAAAGGCTTTTTACTATCACCTTTAGGTAGTTTTTTTTCCTACAAATCATAATAAGAAAGATAGCTTCGTTCATTTTGTGCAACGGTTGCAAAATACATCTCTTGAGCACTGAATTGCTCACCCCTTATAGTTCCCCATCCTTTTTCCATCAAAAATTTCACCATAAAGTATTTTGGTGATATAAAGGCATCTACCTCATCCAGAGCAGGCCTCCTAAAGAAAGCGTTATAGTAAGATGGTTGGTCCATAACAACGAAGACGGTTTCAAAGATCCCACAACATGGCAGAATTCCCATTTGTACAAGGAGTTTCAGTTGTCTTAGTGGAATTGACCCCTTATTGTTGAACCCAAAGATAGGCTCAAAGCTTGGTTCCAACTTCTCCTTCGAAATCCTCATTTGGTCAAAAGCATGTTTAAAGATTACATCGACTGTGCTGCCAATATCAACTAAAATCTTGGAGATGATAGAAAGTCTGATCTATGTGGTAATCATCAGCTGATCATTATGTAAATGGTGAACTCCTCTTAGTTCTGGTGGAGTGATCGTTAAAGTATGCATCTGAATTTGAAGTCTCGAGTTTTTAAGCATTGGTTCTTCCTGAATAGGAAAAATCCCTTCCATCGCTTCCCTTACATATTGACTTCTATCCCCTTTGCTGCTCCCAGCCAAATGCGAGCCTCCGTGAATTACATCGATTTGGTTAAGAGATGAAATGAAGTCAAGTTGAATATTGTCTTTCACCATATTTGTAATGTTGCTTGGTGGCCTTTGATTTTTGTTTCCAAAAAGGTTAGCCTTCAGTCCATCTTTGATAAATTCTTTCAGTTGCCCATTGTGGATCATCCACTAGATTATCCCTGCCAACACCCTACACTCATCTATCTTGTGTCCGTTTGATTTTTTATATGCACAGTAGTCTCCACTCTTTCTTAGTTTGACGGCAGTTTTGGCCTTATAAGAAATGGGGCAATCAGCCTTCTCCTTTATGGAGGCATATATATAAGAGAGTGGCACATTCAAAGTGACATGACTAGCATTTGAATCTTACTCCCACCTTAGCATTTTATGATTGTGGCCATTGATGAATTTCCATGTGTCCTTCTTAACTTGAGCCTTCTTCCTAGCATGGCATATTTCATCCATGCAGACGAATTTATTAGCCTGGAAATGAAGGTCCTGCAAGTCTTTGCACCCACGGATGTAAAGCTCCTGCCAGAATGAAGTTTCCTCAATTAATCCTGAATGCACAACTACTAATTTATCTCTGTCAGTCATGTTATTTGCCTTCAAATCTTTCTATTGAATCTCTTAAGATACTAACGTAGCAGCCGCCCAGATATTTGCTTGACATTGGCCACTATAGTGTAATTTACGGTAGGGTATTTGTAGATGCAAAATTGTGGTGAGAACTCATAAGAAAATTGCTTCCACGAATAGCTGATCCTAGCCCATTATTGTCGATACCACTTAGCTACCTCTCCTTGGAATATGGCTGGAAATAGTCAACAGCGAATCGCTGCGGATGCATTATATAAATCTATTTGACTTTCAAAGGCTAATAGATAGCCTTATGGATCAGTGGTTCTGTTATATTTGATAGTAGAACCTCGATAGAGGATGGAATCTTCTTAGCCATGATTTTGTTAGTAAAATGAACCTCTCATCGGTTATCGTTAGCCCGATCATCTAAAGTCCTCTTTCCCTAGAGGTTGAGCATGTCTTTTGCCATCTTCTGTGCCAGATCCTTCAAGTAAGACTCGTCACTTTGGTAATTGCTCCTCTCTAGTTTGTATCCCTCGAATGTAGAACTTCCAGACTGCTCTCCAAGTTTCATTTTCATCCTTTCCTGATAGTTCGGCCTAGCTTGTTTATCATTTACTTTTTTGCTAAACTTGAGTAAACTTGCCTTTTCTTTTATTTTCAAGCAGGGATGCATTTAAGTTTCTCCTTGGAGACTCTGCCTCATCTCTACTTGTGAGTTTGGTATTCTTGGAAGACCTTTGAGCACGTACCGCTTCTAATAATCCCTTTATATCCATCAAAATCTATTCCAAACTTTTAATTTTGGCCTCGTTGTTGGATGGTTGCACTGGTGTAAATGGCCATCTTGGTTTGGCATTCGTTGGGTTGAAATTAGGAGTACTGTTCTCTTCTAGTGTTGTTGCTTGCGACACTTCGCCACCTACGACGTTAGTTTGTCTCAGTTTTGCCATTGCGTGAAACAAAACTTTTCTTGATTAGTTTAAGAGGAAGATTAAACAAGATCAAAGGTTTGAGTCCTCCTTCTAGTGCCAGAGATGTTAGACCAAAAATTCTATAACACTTCATATGCAAAATGTAATAAATTATTCCTTGATTTGAATATATATGGAGTCACGATAAGCTAATCTCATTGACTTGTCAAGTGCATGTGCGGAGACCTAGTCAAGAAAAGACTGACCATGTCAACGTGATCAGTGCATATACGAGGACCTCATATCGACGTGATTGAGAACATCGAATTGATTTAATGATACAATTTTATATGATGATACATCAAGGTATAACTTATTACTTTGAGACGAATCATATGATAGGATTGTTAGCCCTTGAGATGATGGTTTTGATGACAACAACCTTAGAATAGATTATAAAATATAAATACTAACAGTATAAGTTTAGATATATATGTATATGCAGGATTTAACCATGCAGGTACTAAGAATGAAGACTGTATAGTATAGAGATTCAAGATATCAAGATTGAAGACTCATTAGTATCAAGATTATCAAGAGTTCAAGTAATTTATCTTTTAATTAGAAATTTTGTTAAAACTCCTAGAAAAGCACTAGCATCTTAAAATCCAATTTATTCGTGGAATGAAATTCACTTCGAGCCTGTTAAAGGGATGGAACCCTAAGTAGGATGGAACCTAAGAAAAATCTAGTGGAACATTGTTTTGTATCCGCTAATTTTTATTCAAAATGATTTTCACAAAATTATATCTTGTTTTCAACACCTTTCTTTTAAAAGCATCAAAACATCTATCCCGATTTCAAATACTTTTAGCCTCAAAATAATCTTTAATTTCAAAATCAAATTATCCATAGTTTTAACTATCTTTAATAATAATATATTTAATTTTTAAATATTTATACTTAGGTTTAAACATAAAATTATAGTAAAATTTTGTATATATTATTCTATATATTTACTTATGTATTTTAACTATAGACAAGTATATTTATAAAGTTTAAAATAGTTTTAATATAAAATAGAAGTTTTTTTAGAAAAAACAAATCACCAAAAATTACTTTAGGATGTCGACATGCTCAACTTACCCATGTCGACATAGTGTCAGTTGGTTTCAAAATTTAAATTTCAAAAGAAGTGTCTATTCGTCATATCTCTTCACGAATGGACATGGCTATTGTTCTTCTATAAATAGGGGATGTTTTCAACAAATTTTCAATACAGATTTTCTGGTTTTTCATTTTTCTTCTTCTTCCACATTTCTTATACATATTCCTACCATTACTCTACCGAAATCAACATTGAATCTAACTAGATTATCTATGGTTTGATTCTCTATCACTATCTCAACAAGATTCTTAGTGCTATTCAGAGTTATAGGCTTCTCTGTAATCAACTAAACGAGAAAAGGTATGATTGTAGCCTTGGAAATCAATCAAGCGAGATAAGGTGTGATTGTAGCCTTGGAAATCAATTGGGTGAACTCGTTACCCGAAAAATCAAGTATCTCTACCCAAAGGATTGTGAATCTGGAGGGTGTACCTCGTTGCCTTGAAATCAAGGGTGTAATTGTAAAAATTGTTTTTGAAAGGAAATCTGCACTTGTGTGCGGGACTGGATGTAGGGTAACTCCGAATTAGTATAATATCCGGTGTGTTCTTTCCTTTACTGCTTTTACTTTATATTTGCATCTGTGTTTGATTCTGTGATCATATCTGTGTCTGAATATTGCATACATTTGTGTTCAAATTAATAAAAACTCAAAAAGATTTAATAATTCTCTAAAACACTATTCACCCCCCCCTCTAGTGTTTATCCTAGCCTTAAGATCCTTAATCCGCATTTCTCACAAGGATTATTAAAGAATGGAAGACAAATGACCTTAGAGGAAAAGTTCATCTTTATCACTATTATTTAATATACTTGAAATCCTCTAAAGCCATTTGAAGTGTCATCTAATATGAGTCTATGTTGGCCTTTAGATAGGATAATCCAAAGGGCTGATGTTATGTCATATGTTTAATACGCAAAGAAAATAAGTCTCGAAGTCATGCCATTGTCCATTATGTGTGACATTAGACTTGGCATCTTGTCCTTATGTTCAAAGTTCATAGTTCATAGTTCATATAAATATGCATATAGAAATTCATCATAATCCATGGCACTTCGAATAGGTTCATGTCGATTTGGTCATGATAAGTTCATGTTATGCAAGTATGAGTTAATAATGTTCAATAAATTCATAATCAAAGTCAATATGCATGGCTAAGTTCATGTTCATTCGATTCAAATATGATTACAATTAAATCAAATAATCCCCAATCCGATTTAAGGTTATAAGACTTTAATTTGAGACGAGAGAGAAATGAAAAATGCGCCCCTCAAATGTCGCCATTAGGATCGTATGTATAAAGGTAGGTGACCTCCCTCTTTGCATCTCCCATCTTTGACTTGATGGACTTCAGTGGCTTACGCCATCGGTCGTATTTATCCTTGTTTTTTTGGTATGGAGGTGGCATCGTCTTATTTTCACGTTTTCGATGTTGTCAACCATCATTGTTAGTCTAAAAGTTTTATCATCAAGGCGTTGTGTACCATATCTCCGTGTTTATGTAATATAGGGTCTCCGAGATGGTTTATGATGCTACCGGCAACGTCCTTCAAATTGTGCCAAGGTCATCTTAGCTAATGATGGAGCTTACCATTGACATCCTCTTGCTTGATTATGTGTTCACTATGAATGGTGAAATGGGTCAATGGTCGAAGAGCAATGTGATTTTCAACAAGGAGCGATGTGACTTTATCTAACCTAAATGCTTTCGAAGTGCTTGTAAGATGGGAGCCGTCGTTGCATTTATAGTCTCTTCGACTTTTGATAAAATGTCTCTTCATTGTCAATCTATTACTGATACTTAATACGTTCAAAGTCATTTGAATATGGTGTTGCTAATGTGCAGTGTAGTTAGGGTCGAAATCCTTCTTAGCCCTATTGTTTTACAATGTGATTGGCACATCTTTTGATTTTAGTGCTATGTGAGAGGTGACGAGGTATACCATTGAAGATGGACATGTTCAGCTTCGAGGAGGCATGTTATTGACAAAATGACTAAGCACGGAGAGATAACCTTGAAGAGGTACGTTGTTGGCTAATTGTGGTTTTATTCTTCAATATTAGGCTCCATAGCCTTAGTCTCCTTGCGATATCACTGCTTATATCATTACTTCCGATATTGGACTTATATGGATAATAGGCACCACTTGAGAAAATGTAAACATGGATTATACCTATGAGTTCTGTGATTACTTCATAATGAGGTCATTGTTTCCGTAAATAATTCTCTAATATTGCATAAATACTCAAGAATACTCTTTACTATCATTTAGTACTTCACCTCAGATTTGATATTCGCTTAATACACCAAGTTTATAAGCGAGATCTAATATACCACATAACATAGAATATATGATGATTTCTATTACCGCTATATAAAGAATCTACATATATATTCCATGTTAAACATCCTCAAATACAGAGTAAAAAATATGCCTCTTTCAAATCCTTAATAGATATTTAAACAATCAAACTTTAACTGATTTTCACATGGGTACATCGTTAACATTTAGTAGCATGTTGTTTACTTATAATATTTAGGAATAATTTAGTACCTTTTACATTCTTTCTCATAACACACACTTCATATGAATTTTGAGTGAAATCAAACTACTTGATATCTATGTCAAAATACTTGCTCAATCTTTAGATGGTTATTAGATGCCATTGTTGTATCAGCTTCTGGATCATATACAAAAACCCACGAACTTTGTTGTCACTCCCATTTAAAACATTTTGTCCGTTATGTGCAAAAAGTCTCTTTTAATCATCGTTTTGAAGTTCCATTTCAACATCAATGTACCCAAAATAAAAGTTAAATCGTTCAATAATTTACGTGGAAAATTCGAACCAATTTAAGCACATCAACTAACAAAAATGCACTAATTTCAACATTTAAAATTGGCGAAGTCATTTTTTGTTAACACTACTTTATAAAATTCCAATTGCATTGATCTTCTTCTTGAAGATTCACTTGTTGCCAATTGATTGTTTCCTTTTGGGTACAGTTACCAAAATCATATTTTGTCAGTATACTTGAAATTCATTTTGAATTTAAAGCATCGCACCATGTGGAAATCTATACTCTCCATGTCCAATCAACAATTGAGGATATTGTTCTTACTAATAATTTATTTTCTCGGTATTGATAAGAAACTCGCAATTTGTCTTCAATATGTGATACTTCTTATTAGATACTCTAGTGAGTCAGGTTCGTTTTGCGCTTCGTTAAATTTACTTTATCTATCTAATCAATTACTATGTTAGAACCTTGGATCGTATCCAAGTCCATCACACTACCACTGATTTCTCTAGAAAGAAATTCAGTGTGAAGGTGACAACACTTTGTTTCTCACTATGGTAGAATAGGCATTCAAAACAATTTTTGAACTGCCCATAAACTTACATAAAATAGATTTAGTTTGTAGTTTATGATACTTACATTCATAATGTAAATTTGAGAACTACACGTCTTAAACTATTTAGGATTAGGCTTCGTTTCCAATTCATGTCTTATATGAATTTGTAAACCTTGCTTAAATATAACAAACACGCCTAGTCTTAAGTATATTTATATAAAGTAGTAACTCTAATTCACTCATTGTTAATCGTACTTTGTTCAATAGAGTTTGATTACTCTTTTACCGATACACCATTATGTAGCATATGAAGGAGTGACTTTTGGAGTAAATCTTACTCGCCTTTAGGTACTATTGAAACATGTATCCAAGATACTCACCTGTTTGATCAAATCGAATTATTTTCTTTCCTCCACATGTTATATTTTATACTTCTATTTTATTTTATGTGAACTTATCACATATATCTGATTTATGTATTAAATGCACATATTCATATCTGAGATAATTCATAGATGAATTTAACGAAGTAAGTGGATGCTCTTTTGGTATCATTTGACCTTGTACCTCATACATCTATATGTATCAATCCAAAGAGTTCATTAACTCCTTTGTCGCTCCTATCGAGCAAATGCTTTGCTTTTAAACATTTGTGATACAATTCACTAACACCATATGATAATCATTTGATTAAATAACTTTTTAATGAGATTTTTCATCTTACAACACCCATGTGATCACAAAGTGATAAGGACACTAATCTCCTTTGCAATTAAGAATCGACAAATTTAAGCAGCATTAAATTTTCCTTGAAAGTAGTAATTATGTTACTGAGTGCTTACACCATTAGGTAGTTGCATTCTAATTGGTTGTTAAAATGTCATGTTGAATTAACATCCAATTCAAGTAAAAAAAAAGAATCTAGCACTAAAAACAATGTAAGAAAAAGTGAGATACAAAAATTTATACGGTTCATATGTTAAGGAATCCTACGTCCATAAGAAAAGTTACACTTTCCTTATTTTATTTCTTATTATAGACATTAAGGGCAGTGAGTATAGAGATTTCAATTATTAACCTTAAAAATATCAAATATAGAAAAAGATCCATTTCCTATTGCAGTGCCTTTTCTGTACATAGTATGAAAAGGCACATGGATCACCAAAATTCTTCTTCCACTGTTTCAGTTTCCATTGTTGGATCATGCTATGTGTTATTTATCTGTCCTACTTATTTAATGTGCATGGATTGCTGACACGTCTTTGGCATGAAACTTTAATTTGGGTGGCTGAATTTGGATATTGGTAGGAAATTCAAAATTAAAGCAGGAACATTTGGACTTAAGGCTGGAAACTCAGATTTGAATGGATGCACACTTCTGACCTAGGGATCAAATGGCTAATGACCTGCTCATTTCTGTAAATGATAGAGTGACAAGATTTCCCCTTTTCCTCAAGGAAAGCTGTGTCATCTTTAGTGCCGTAAAAATGTTAGGAGTTGCACTTTTGTCTTACCTTGGGCACAATTGACATGGCACTTCCCTGATGATACGGATGGTTGAAATCGAGCCGCATTACTTGGCAAAAGAGGTTGAGTCGTCATCCTTGAACGTACTTGCCTCATGTGATTCTGCGCTGAACTGCTCTTGATACTGGGATGCATAAGTTATTAATAGAGAATGCTGATGGATTTTTTTTTACCTGTAAGTATGAAACTGTGCTAGGGCATGTGACGCCCCACCTCTATACCCACGCTAGCCAAGAACACTACGGAGAATGCTGTTGACTAGCACGGAGAATAAGGCTGTTGAGGAGAGACCATCCGTGTAATTGCTTTGTGCGAGCATCGATATGTCGGATAGTATAACATGCATTTCTTTATCAAGAAGGAAATTCGACATACCGACACTAACTCAAAGCTACTACACAGTGGCTATAATATCTTCAGAAACAAATATAGAAATAAACATAACATCAATCAGTCACAGACAGTTCATATCACAAAGGCGGAAGAAGATATGAATATATAATTAACACATGGAAGTGTATATCAGAGTAGTGGTCAAAAATGATCCACAATAATACAAAAGAAATAGCAACACGTGCTATACAAAAGAATACAACTATGAGTCTATATCTCAAGTGTATACAACAAAATAAACTACTAATCTAAGTAGTTTGCCAAAAGTCAGAGGAATCAATCCCAAGAGAGAAGTCAAGCAGAAGCACCTGTAACATCTCGGTCTGACCCGAGTATTATTTAATAAGAAAATAATAAACAGATCAGTCTAGCTATAAATATCAGATGAAATGATATAGAATAAGAGATATGACTAAACACATAATAATCACAATACCAAGCTGTGATATATATAAGCAGTTGAAAATCATCAAGGGATTATTCAATGTCACAAAATCTACACAAGAATCACAGAAACGTCATACTCCTAATTTAGTTCACCAAACCATATATATTGACGATAATATCAATCACAAAAGTCAATGACACACAAATTCCAGAATTCAACACACGAAATCCAGAAATCACAAAAGTCAATGACGCACAAATTCACCAATGCACAAATATCGATAAAGCTTATCAATGGAAATCACGAAAATTGGTGAAACACAAACTCTAGAAATCATCTCAAGAAATCCAGAAATCACAAAGGGGGGGAGGCCTATCACAAACGGGAGCATAAAGCTCACCAACACGTGTATCACAAACGGAATGCTAATTCCATGGTTGCTAACCATCACAAATTGAGTCGAAGCTCCACAAACGGCCCGAAGACCATGGGTTGCTACCCCACCAAATTGAGTCGAAACTCCACAAAACGGGGTTTAGTCTCCCTCGTAGACAAAGAGACATCGCACATTGCTAGTCTAAATCACAAAGATGATCGTCATGATCAACGAAAAGTGTCAATTATACTAAGCTAGTAAATATATGAGTTTAGCTTCATGTCCCATAACCACTTGCTTAACTTAAATATTTACGAACAAACTGTAGATCTCCACTAGAAAATTGTCACAAGAGATTCAATCGAACAAGTCCAAGAATTAAGCGACGAAGTAAACGCAAGCGTTTCATACCACTCGTTTTACTAGGTCGTTTAATTAGATTTCTCATACGAGTGAGGTAAAGGTTTGTATATACTAATAGATTGGAAAACGGTTTTAGAAACGAGCTTTGTAATTAAAATAGTATTAAAATCGTTTGAGGAAAGAGTTTTGATATTTACTACTAGTATAGAAAACCTTTATATTTTTAAAGTGACAAGTCACAAAGAAGATTGTAAGAACAATCAATCACTAAAATTCACATTCGAAGACGTGAATAAAATCCAAAGAAACCGATAAAGAATCCATCGAAATGGATATCCAAAAATCCCTAAAAAGAGTCATCAAAGTCATAATAAATGATAACAACAAATAGGATTATCACGAATCGATTTAAATTGGAATTCTCAAACAAAAAGGCAAGAAGGCAAAATCACAACAGTTTCAGACGTCTGAAACAAGTGGTTCAGACGTCTGAATCTGGAAATATAAAAATTTCCAGAACACGATTCAGACGTCTGAACCAAATGTTTCAGACGTCTGAAATAGGCATATTTTAGCCTATTTTCTTTCTTTTTGAAAATAAGCCAATTCAGACGTCTGAAATCCCAAATTCAGACGTCTGAAACTGCAATTTTGTGGTTTTCCTGAACCTAGGCCAAAGATGGCCAAACGAATATAGAAAACGATCGATTGAGCAAATGGCGAGGACAAAGGAATTACGTCGAACGACAACCCAGCCCAAACGGCTCTTCGATACGCCTCAAATATCAATGTCCAAATATCCATAATAGGATTTTCATAAATTAGACCAAAACACCAAAAATTGGAATATACACGAAATCGATCCAAACCAAAATCAATTGCACACGAATAAACGTTAGGAATTCATACCTAACAATCGAAGATAATTATAGGCAAAGATGTGAGATAAAATCTCACCTTTTTACAAAATCAAACAAGAAGAAGCTTGAAAGCAAATGGAGAATCAACCTCTCTTCAACACAACCCAAATGAGCTTGAATCAATGGGTTCTCTTGAATTTGGAGCTAGGAATTTGAGGTTGCAAGAGGAACTAGGGTTTCGGAGTTTTAATTTCCAATCTCTCCCACCATTATTGCCTAAGAACTGAAAAGAGGAAGAAGTGAGGGTGAATGGGGAAGAGTGGTTCAGTTTTGAGTTTAAGTTGGCTAGTCGGCTGAACCCAAACTCAAACCTAAAGTGAAAAAGGTCAAATTTTTGACTAACTCCAAATATATCAAAGTTTATACTCAAAAAGGTCGCAAACGGCATTTTGAACTCAATGGAGGTGGTCTCGAGTCCTAATTCGACTGTTTGCAAAAAGTAGCTTTTCGGACTAAAATCCGACTAACGATAAAATATTTAAATAAAATATTTAAATATAAAATCGATAAATATGCGGGTTGTTACAGACTCCCCTCCTTAAAGAAATTGCGTCCTCGCAATATTTAAGAAGAAGATATGTAGTAACAACCATAAAAGCATATTCAACACAAAAGAAATTTGAAATAAGAAGTTCATCTCAAAGAGCACGAGAAAGTAAGTCCGGATGTGTTCGCTCGATGTACTCTCTAGATTCCCAAGAACAATCCTTAGGATTTGAAGACCATTGAACTTTAACAAGCGGGACATCTTTATTTCGAAGGCGTTTGACTTCCGAAGCAATGATACGAATAGGATGTTGCTCATAAGTTAAATTAGGCGAAACTTCAATCTCTTCAACAACACCGGGCTCAAGAATAGAATCGGAATCTCGAAGACATTTCTGAAGTTGAGAAACGTGAAACACGTCATGCATAGCAGAAAACTGAGCCGGTAATGATAGGCGATAAGCCATGAAACCAATACGTTCAGTGATAGGAAATGGCCCAATATATCGAGGCGCCAATTTTCCCGATCGACTGAAACGTACAACACCTTTCATTGGTGAAACACGAATAAAAACAGAATCTCCATCAGAAAATTCTAATTTCCTTCTTCGATTATCGGTATAGGATTTTTGTCTACTCTGGGCTTCTTTCATCCTATGACGAATAAGATCAATCTTTTCTGTGGAATCACGAATAAAATCGAGACCTAAAACCAGCTTCTCACCGGTCTCAAGCCAACAAGAAGGAGATCGGCATGACCTTCCGTAGAGTGCCTCAAAAGGTGCCATACCAATACTAGATTGGAAGCTGTTATTATAGGAGAATTCAACAAGGGAAATATGATCTTCCCAACTTCCCCCAAAATCAAGCACACAAGCACGAAGAAGATCTTCAAGTGTTTGATTCACACGCTCGGTTTGTCCATCGGACTGAGGATGATAAGCGGTGCTAAAATTGAGCTTCGTTCCCAAAGCTTTTTGAAGACTCTTCCAAAATCCACTAGTAAACAATGGATCACGATCACTAACAATAGAAGTAGGAACACCATGTAATTTAACAATCTCTTTAACAAAGAGTTTGGCCAAAAGAGGAACGGTTCGGTTAGACCGAACGGGAATAAAATGGGCAGATTTAGTAAGTCTATCAACAATCACCCATAAGCTATCATGAACTGAACGAGAACGGGAAGGCCATCTATAAAATCCATGGAAATTTGGTCCCACTTCCAAATTGGAATTTCTAAAGGTTGCAATAACCCACCGGGCCTTTGATGTTCGGCCTTAACGAGTTGGCAAGTCATGCAACGCTTAACGAAGTTAGCGATGTCAAGTTTCATTCCCTTCCAATAATAAAGTCGCTTCATATCTGCGTACATTTTACTACTACCAGGATGAATGGTGAATTTAGAATGATGAGCATCTTCTAAAATATCCTTACGAAGATCAATAATATTTGGTACGATAAGTCTACCAAATTTTCGAATGCCGCCACGAGAATCGATATCAAATTCTCTCAATCCTTCAATATCACCTCTATTCTTAATATTTTGGCCAAGAAGAGCCAAGTCGGGATCTAGCCTTTGAGCTTCAAGAATGCGGTCTAAAAGAGAAGGATGAGCCTCAAGGCTACATAAAACAAATGATGAGCATAAATCGGATACGTGCTCTCGAATCTCACAAGTGGATAAGATCTCGAGATCGTTCCATTCGGATATCATCATAGAAACAACAGCTTGTTGTTTACGGCTAAGAGCATCGGCGACACGATTACCCTTTCTGGGAGTATAAAGAATATCAAGATCATATGGTGCAAGAAATTCGAGCCAACGCTGTTGACGCAAATTAAGTTCCTTTTGAGAGAATAAATACTTCAAGGACTTATGATCGGTATAAAGAATAAATTTCTCTCCTAAAAGATAATGACGCCAAATCCGAAGAGCAAAAACAATAGCCTCGAGTTCTAAATCATGAGTGGCATACCTAGTCTCGGCTGGCTTCAATTGCCTAGAAGCATAAGCAATAACACGTTCTTTTTGCATAAGAACGGCACCCAAACCAACGCGACTAGCATCGGTATAAACAACGAAATCTTGATTCCCCTCGGGAATAATAAGAATAGGAGCATCAGAAAGAAGTTCTTTTAATTTCTGAAAAGAAGCTTCACATTTTTCCGACCAAATTTATTTAACACCTTTCTTCGTCAAGCTAGTGAGAGGCACGACAATCTTAGAAAAGTCTTTGATAAAACGACGGTAATAGCCCGCCAATCCGAGAATACTACGAATCTCTGTCACACTCTCCGGTCTCTTCCAATCTTGAATCGCTTCAATCTTTGAAGGATCCACGGAAATTCCGGATTCGGAAATAATATGACCGAGAAACTTCACACGAGATTGCCAAAAGTGGCATTTAGAAAATTTTGCCTTTAATTGGTTACTCCTAAGAGTTTCCAACACAATCCGAAGATGTTTTTCATGCTCCTCCTCGGTTTTAGAATACACAAGAATATCATCAATAAAGATGAGAACAAACCGGTCGAGGAAGTCTTTGAAAACTCTATTCATAAGGTCAACGAAATAAGCCGGGGCATTTGTTAACCTAAATGGCATAACAAGCCATTCATAAGATCCATACCGAGTACGGAACGATGTCAAAGGAATGCTATCCTCTGCAATACGAAGCTGATGAAAACCGGTAGCCAAGTCCAATTGTGAAAAGACTCTAGCACCACTAAGTTGGTCAAATAAATCATCAATCCGAGGTAAAGGATATTTATTTTTGATAGTAAGATCATTAAGCCTGCAGTAGTCAACGCAAAGCCTAAGTGTTCCATCGGATTTCTTCACAAAAATAGCTGAAGCTCCCCAAGGCGAGGAACTAGAGCGAATAAATTGCTTCGTCTCCAATTCGGATAATTGTTTACGCATCTCCTCGTTTTCTTTATTGGACATACGATAAGGAGGACGAGTGATAGGTTGAGCTCCAGGAATAAGATTAATTCTGAACTCAATTGCTCACTTAGGTGGTAATCCTAAAACGGGCTCGAATATGTTGGAAAATTCACAAACGACGTGAATAAGAGAAATAATATCACCCTCATCATCATCATCGTCATCTCGAGGATTTAAAGAATATAAAGATGCAACCAAGCTGGAATCTGAATCTTTAAGATTAATAGAAATCTGCTTAACAGATTGAGGATGTCGAAGATGAATAGTCCACTCAGGACATAGGATATGAGCTTCATAACGGTTAAGCCAATCCATTCCCAAAATCATTCCAAAGCTTAAATAACGCATGACATGCAAATCGGCTCGGAAAGAAAAATCACACAAGATAATCTCGACATCTTTACACAATAAACTGATTGTTGCGGATCCACCAACCGGATTCGCAATTCTCAAAGAAGTCATTAAACACAAAACATCCAAAGAAAAGGTATCAACAAGTTCTTTTGATATAAAAGAATGGGACGCACCCGTATCAAAAAGAACTCGAATAGGATGATCACGAAATAAAATAATTCCATCCAGAATAGAATGAGAAATACCTTGGCCACGAGATGTGGTGCCAGGGGCTTGAGCAACATTAAGATTTCCCTCTTTCCTGCCCTGAAGCTTGGGGCATGAGGATATAACATGACCGGGACCTTTGCAGTAGCAACAAGAGATAGACTTGGGACACTTGTTCGCATAATGGTCTTTCGAACCACAATTATAGCATTCCCCACGACCAAAGGAAGAAGTCTTTGCCACGGAGGTTGCTTGCTTCCCTTTCTTATTAGGATAGGGGCCTTTGAATTTGTTTGGCCTCTTCTTGTTATTGTTGAAGCTTGGTTTGGAACCCACCACTTCAACATCATTCTCCCTATCCGCCTCTTCAAGACGAAGAGCGATATCAACGAGTTGGTCGAAAGAAACTTCTAATTTTAGAAGTAATGGCTTCTTGAGATTTTTGTTTAAGCCATAAACGAACCTCTGGTTCTTCTTTAAAGGGGTGTTGATGTATTCAACCCCATATTTGGAAAGCGACTCGAAGGAGGCGACGTAATCAGTCACGGAGGACTCACCTTGAACAAGGTCTATAAATCGTCGAGCCAATGTCACTTTCTCTGCTTCTAGTACAAATTTCAACTCGAAGCGTTCTCGGAATTGCCCCCAGGTGAGATCCGCTTCATTAATCTCAGAAATAAGAAGCTCATACCAGTCCAATGCTCTTTCTCGGAGCATACTAGAGGCCACCTGAACTCGGTGAAGGTCAATAAGATTCATGCAAGAAAAGATTCGATCGCATGACCTTAGCCAAGCCTGTACTTCAACAATAGTTTCGGAACCTTTGAATGGCTCCCCACCCAAATTAGTGTAATCGCTGCACAAGCGTGCAAATCCCGACTTTGGGTGAGTAGGTTCCGGGTTAGCTCCAGCTGCTTGAGCATTCGTCACTAAATCAAGAAGCTGTTGAGCAGTCATAAAAACTCCATCTTGGGGTGGAACACTAGACGGTACGGCTCTGGGGTGGCCTGGTCTAGACATTTCTCTCCCTTTTTAAAAAGAAAGAAGAAGAAAAAGGTTATTCACCAAATTGAATATCAAGCAATCTTGATAGACAAAACAAGGAATCATAAAAGAAAATAGGATAAGACGGTACGTAGACCCGAATAAGATCCTAAAGCACGACTCCTAAGGTAGACTTAGGACGATGATCCTTGTTATAACATCCCATATTGTTCCGAAGTTTGGCTCTGATACCAAGCTGTGACGCCCCACCTCTATACCCACGCTAGCCAAGAACACTACGGAGAATGCTGTCGACTAGCACGGAGAATAAGGCTGTTGAGGAGCGACCATCCGTGTAATTGCTTTGTGCGAGCATCGATATGTCGGATAGTATAACATGCATTTCTTTATCAAGAGGGAAATCCGACATACCGACACTAACTCAAAGCTACTACACAGTGGCTATAATATCTTCAGAAACAAATATAGAAATAAACATAACATCAATCATTCACAGACAGTTCATATCACAAAGGCGGAAGAAGATATGAATATATAATTAACACATGGAAGTGTATATCAGAGTAGTTGTAACGACCCAGAATTTTTAGTAGTTAAAATTTGAATATTTAATTTATTTTAAATATTAATGAGTGAAATTTATAAGTCGAATAAATTTTTATTTGAATTATTGGATTTAATTTGATAATTGAATCGATAATTTAATATGTTAAATTATGGAAATAATTGAAAATTGAGTTAAATGTGATTGAAAATGATTTGTAAAATTTTATTTTATCATGTTGAAGTTAGAATGATATTTTAGAACTTTTAAAATCGAATTTAAAGTTAATTTGTGAAAATTGAATATTTTAATATTTAAATCGACTAGTGAAAATAGTCAATTTTTGAACAGTCTCAGAATTGAACGAAACTAGTTCCATTGGATCCGTAATAGTTAGTTATTACCGGATTTCAATTTTCGTGTCAATCGGAGTTATCGTTTGAGCGTGGCAGCTCGAAACGCATCGAATTATTTTTAATTTTAATTTGGCGAGTTAAAATAGCCATTTTTCAAAAAGTCTCGGATTTTGACGAAACCAGTTTCATCGGATCCGTAATGTGATATTATTGTAAGGTTTAAAATTTCGTGTCAATTGGATTTACCGTTTGTCCGGTACAAATTAAAACGCCTAGAAAATCGTTTAAATCGGTTTAATTTAAATTGAACATTTATAGCCATAACTCGCACAGATGTCCGAATTAGCTTTCGAAACCTGTTCCATTGTGTCCGGAACGCGGGGTAAACCCTAGAAACGCTGGTTACGGCGCGTAAATCGGAGTTCGGAATTTCCGGGATGAATAGTGTCGTTCAAAACTCTATAAATAGCACCCTTCTCTTCATAAAATTAAAAAAAAAATAACCTAATCTATTTGCCCTAGCCGCTACCCCTTTCACCAATGGCCAGAAAACACCCACGTTCCTCCCTCGATTTCTCCAAATCCATCAGCAATTAAACGAAACTTCCAACTACAAAGAGGTAGAGCATGAAGAGAACTACAAGATCAACGGTTAAGATGTGGATTGGAGCTATAAATTGGGAGATATGGGGGGCCGACCGTGGCCAGTTGCGCACGCAACCCTAGGAACATGATGAGGCCGAACTTCAAGTGGTGCATGGTGGAGGTAGCTCTTGCAATGGGCTTCGACATGGCGGTGGTGTGATGAAGTTTAGTCGAGAAATGAGGTTGCAAAGTCGAACCCTAGTTTGTGGATGGTGGGTTCAAGTGCGTGCGTGTGTTCCTGTACATGAACGAGAGAGAGGGAGAAGGAGGGTGCGGCTCTGATGGCTTGGGGTTGGAATCAACGGTGGATGATGGATGTGGGTTTAAAATTTTATTATTATGTTGTGAATTGTTTATATAAAATTCGTTAAAACTTATAAAAATCATAACTTTTTCATACGAGGTCGAAAACGCGCGAAACCAGTTGCGTTGGAATCGTATGGACGAGCACTACGCGATGAAATTGGATTGGAGTCGTTTGGAGTTAGTGAGAATTTTGGGTAAAATTAAACGTCCGTTTAATTTTATTCGAAATAAATCGCTAAAACGAAATTTAAATCAAGGTGAGAACTTCTCACTCAATCGAATCAGTTTCGATTTTATTTTAAATAGTTAGATTTAAAATATTTGAATGCATGTTTGAATGATGATTGTTATCTATTGATTGTTAAAATAGACATTATGCGCCGTTAGTAAGCGGAGGTTATTTATTAAAAACATATACCGCGAATATTTCATAAACAGTGAAATTGGTATTATATATATATAATAGCAATATATATATATTGGCATATGTATATATTGCAGTTATTGATTTCCCGCATTTTTTGTTTAGCGGATGAGACCCTATTGCGCCGTTATTAAGCGGATAATATTTAAATCCCATATACCGCGATAATTTCGTACTGGAGCGAAATTGGTATTGTGCTAATGTTTGTGGATGCAGGAAAACAGGTTGGAGGGATCCAACTGGATTCCTCAATAGTATTTATTTGATTATGTATATTTTGATATTCGTTGATTATCATATCGATATATGATATCGTTGTTGTCGTGATTGACTATTTGGTGTGTAGCATCACTAGACCAAATTTGGAACTTTAAAATGATTTTTAAAGTGATTTTTGAAAATATACTGTATGTTTGGAAATTGATCCATTTTAAATAAATAAACGTTATAATTTTTAAAGTTATAAAAATTATGATTTTTGAGAAAAATAGTTAAAAAAACTGATTTTTGAAAATATGATGCTAATGATTTTATAAAATAGTTTAATCGGGATTTTAGAATTTATTGTGAAAAGTTTAAATATAGGATTTATAAAATTTAATTATTTTATGAATCAAAATGGTGAAATAATAAAGGAGACTAAAGACGTTTTAAAGAATAATATAAATTGATTTATATTAAGGGATTTATAAATGGATATTATAAATTGAAATATTGACATTATAAAACAAGTTTTTATAAGTGTTTGAATGAAGTAAAAATAAATTTCATAAATGAATGAAATTTATAGAATTATAAACGGTGAAGTTATAAATAGAATTTTATAAACAGTAGGTTTATAGAATTTGTAAAGTTATTGAAATAATGGTTTTGGATAAATAATTGAATCTTATAAGTTATAAGATTAATAATTATGAAGTTTAAAAGAACGATTTTGTAAAATAATCGTTTTATAAGCATTTAATTTATAATATGGACTTTTAGTTTATAATTGAGTTATAAACTGGAATAGGTTAATAAAGGAATTTACAAACGTTGTTTTATAAATTCGCAAACAACTTATTTTGATAAGTAAATTGTTGAAACCTATTAATGGAGTTATATTCACATTTTTGACTGTGAATGATCCTTTAAAATAAAATGAATAGAAGTGATGAAAGTTGTTAACGTAGTATATTCACGTTTTTGAATAGTGAATAATATGTTAAAGAAAATGTTTGAATGTGGTGTTTTAAATAGAATTAAAAACAAGTTAACGATGTTTCAATTGGATTGAGATACGAAACCATAGATTTCAACATTTATTGTTGAAATAGACGTTTTCGAGAAATAAAAGGAAATAGTGGACTATAGCACTATTGTTATAGTAAATAATTTCCGAAAGGAAATGTTTTGTATAGTATTGGGATTTATATATCTATTTTAATTTCGAATCCCTATACTAGTGATTTTGGGTTGTCGTAACGATGTTTTACGTAACATTCGTTTTGGCCCAAATAAATATGTTTAAGAAAATGATTCCCTTAAAGAATGAAATATATACTTAATCTCGATTTAAGTATATTGAATATTTTCTAAGTGTTGGAAAATAAATAAAATTTGTGAATTACTTATTAAATAAGTATGGAAATGTTTTCCAATATAAAGTGAATATTTTGAGAATTTATCTTTTTGAAGATAAATTGAAATGAATAATTGAAATCGTATATGCATGGATATTTGGGAATGAAAATTCACTATGGAATTTATGAATAAAAAGGGGAACTTGTTTAAAAATAAATATTGATTTATTTTTGAAGTATTGAAAATAATATATCTTGTAAAGATATTTTTGGAAAATAAATAATTTGGAAAATTATTTGGAATCTGGGGATGTGTGCATATCAATTGATAGTTCAATAACCGACTATCAATATTTCCCTTTGAATGGGCAATTGATGTGATTTGTTTGAATTTGAATGCCACACTTATTTTTGAATAAGCGCTCACTATTCGGGTTAACCGGGAAAGGACCATGGGGTCGTATAACCCATTCCGAATATGTGATACGTCGTTATGAATCGCATTGAAGATCGGTGTTGAAGACCCGGTATTTGCGAGAGCGATAGGATGACCTGTCGATTGTCTCTGCACTGAGTTGCAACGGTATAGAGACTCCCTAAGTGATGGGAAATCCGATCAGGATTGTGAATATCCGGATTGCAAGGACTTCTTTGTAAGTGCCTTCGGTTTTGTTCGAGCCCGGAACAGACTTGTATGGATTGTATGTCTGACATTACAAATTGAGATATAAAGCCGATTTCATTCAAATATATTTCTGTTGGTGGCGGAGAATTTATTCTTTTAGCTTAACACCCTTCTCTGAGACATACGAGCTCAGAGGTTATGTAGTTGAAGGTTATCAGCGATATATTCCCAATTTGGTAATGTGACATGCTGAGTGTTGCTGTAAATGATCATTGTGTTGATTATTTGCGATAGGATCGTTTGTTTGATCGTCTATCCTGGTGATCATTTCTATGATCATTTGTTGACCCAAAGCATGGCTTTTGTATAAAGTATGTTTTTGTGGACGTGACTTCGTCGAGCCTCACACCTCGGGAATGGTCAAAACAGGAAAGATGCAGCAAGATTATGAGGGGTAGCGCCCTTTAGGATGTGTGCATTTCCTTCTGGAAAAGGGTGGTATCATGGTATGGAGCCCAGATACTTACTCATGTTGAAAACACTTTGTTATGATTGTGTGAATTGATTACGAGCGCTCGGTGAAAAGGTCCCAAAGGACCGGGGGATGGCATATTCGGTCAGTTGTTACTCAGTTAGGGGTAACCCGGCCTTGTGTTGGTAGAGATCCGGTTTGGTTCTCGGGGATGTCCATCCAGAGGCATTCTCATGTGGCAATGGGAAGTTCCTTGGCCTGATCATTCGTTGGAAATCCAAAGAAACAATACGAGACTTGTACGGTTTTAGTTGTATAACCTGCTATGGAATGTGGCGGTAACCTGCTATTGAACATAGTTAGCTATAGTAGGCATAGTTCGAAATGTCTATGCTGGCTAAGATTTATATTCTACTTTCGAAATGAATTGTTTCTACACTATGCACTAATAATAATATCAAATGTCTTTTTAATACGTATCAAGCATCTTTGACTATCATAAGGAGAAATCTCCTCCGATTCTGCGTTTGCATTGTGTGTGTGTGCGGGAGGCCTTATGGTAGTCTCATTCTTAAAAGCATTGCGAATTGATTTTAAAAATATTCCTCTATTTTGATTTTTAAAGATAAATAAACTGTTTTGAGTTCTCACACCAGTCACATGACTGACTTGGAGTTTATTGTTTTCCTTCCTAAACTCTGGGTGCCCACCAATTTCCACACGGGCAGTCAACAGTTAGGTTTATCAGGATATTCTGGATATTCTGGAGTTGCTGGAGGCAAGATGGATGGCATGGCGTATTATTATGTATAGTATTTCTTTTTCCGCTGCACTGTTTGTTGTTGTACACTCTGATGATATGATGTAATGAAATATGATGTAATGTAATAACTGATATAGTTCTTTGTTTAAGGATTATTCATTTATTATTATATGTTGTTCCGCTGCGAATTGTGAGATTCTGATGTTGTTCAGTAGTTTTCTGTTCCGTTCTATTTTCTGTTTTCTGCTTTCTTTTCTTTCTATTTTCTATCTTCTTTTCTCTATTCTACCTCTTTCTTTTTCTTTTCTTCTTTCTTAAACCCATAACATTTCGGGTTTCCGGCCTTCGATTTCTCGGCAGTCGATAAAGTGAGTATCGATGTTGAATTTTCGAAAGTCGAAAATTTCCGGGGCGTTACATTTGGTATCAGAGCTTATGGTTAAGCGACAACCATGGTTCTGTTGGGTATTACTAATTAGAGATAGAGTTAGTAGTGCTCTAGAATGAGTTTGAGTGTAATAATAGCTATGAGAGCGTATTTGTTAGTGAAAATATAAAATTGTTTTGTATTGTGATGGTTGATTTATTGAGTGGCATATGAACTTTCGTCAGCGTGGTCCGCAAGACTATGCCGAAGGGGTTTCTAAACACTTGAATAGAACAATTCGGCACAATATTGTTTTAAATTGGGTAAATGAAATAATTTTACCTTGATTATATTTTATATATAAAGGAATAATTTTTCAGAATTATTAAAGTGTATATAAGTTGATTGTTGGGTTGTTTGAATAACCTAAATAAAAGAATAATTGTATAAGCAAAAGAATTATAAGAATTGAATTATAATTAGAGTGATTTACAATTGTGAAATAAACTTATATATATAAGAAGTGAACTATATGAATATATTTATGAATGTGAGTTGTAAATAAAAATGAATTTAAAGTTAAATGGAAATTTACTTTAGAATTTGAAAGCTGAATTGATTTATAAATATGAACTTGAGGTTTATAAATGAAATTCAACTTTTGTAATTGAATTGAATGAATATAAGCAAAGGAATTTGGTTGTGTTGAATAAACATTGGTTGTTATTTGATAGTTGATTGATTGTATATAATTCATTAAGTGTTAATGAAATTGGAAGCTAAAGTAATTGAAATTCAATTGGAAGTTAAGTGAATCTTAAATAGAATTGAATTTGATTTGGAAGTGAACCAACTTGAATATGAATTAGTGAATATAAACTAATTGAGAATGAATGTTAGTAAAAACCTCCACTGTTAATGAATCAAAAGTGATTAAATTGAAAACCATTTCATTGAATATTAATGAGAATATAAATGAATATTGATTTGGTTACGGATGATAGTTGGTTGATGTTTGAATTTATTGTTTTGTTACATTTGCTATGTTGACATGTATAGTTATTATGTTGCTATATGTTGTATATCGATACTATTATCTATATGCATGATTCTCATGTTGTTTGTTGAGTGTTTAGTAGGTGCGGATCGCGTTTGCTTCGCATTTGGAGCTCGCTTTCGCGCTATATTAGCCGTATATGCTCGCTAATAAAATATAAGGTACATATCTCGGATTACATACCGTACTTTTATACTTTTTCCCTGCGGGATGCCTCATTACTTGACGAGATGTATATTTGTGATATATATATACTGTCATTTTTTTTCGGATCGAGCCGCGCAAAGGAGACTATGGCGAATTTTTCCGAAAATTTAAGGCGTTAGAAAAAATTTGAGAAAATGGGAAAAATTTTGAAAACTTTAATTTTGATTTGAAGTTGAAAGTTAAACAATAGTAGTTGTTTTTGAAAAGATAACAAAGTATGATTTGAAAACTTAGTAAAGTATTGTAAGAAATTTAACTATGAATTTTGGAAAGTTAATAGATTCTGTAACTTTTCTTACTTGTTAATTTCGAGGACGAAATTCTTTTAAGGGGGAAGATTATAACGACCCAGAATTTTTAGTAATTAAAATTTGAATATTTAATTTATTTTAAATATTAATGAGTGAAATTTATAAGTCGAATAAATTTTTATTTGAATTATTGGATTTAATTTGATAATTAAATCGATAATTTAATATGTTAAATTATGGAAATAATTGAAAATTGAGTTAAATATGATTGAAAATGATTTGTAAAATTTTATTTTATCATGTTGAAGTTAGAATGATATTTTAGAACTTTTAAAATCGAATTTAAAGTTAATTTGTGAAAATTGAATATTTTAATATTTAAATCGACTAGTGAAAATAGTCAATTTTTGAACAGTCTCAGAATTGAACGAAACTAGTTCCATTGGATCCGTAATAGTTAGTTATTACCGGATTTCAATTTTCGTGTCAATCGGAGTTATCAATTGAGCGTGGCAGCTCGAAACGCATCGAATTATTTTTAATTTTAATTTGGCGAGTTAAAATAGCCATTTTTCAAAAAGTCTCGGATTTCGACGAAACCAGTTTCATCGGATCCGTAATGTGATATTATTGTAAGGTTTAAAATTTCGTGTCAATTGGATTTACCGTTTGTCCGGTACAAATTAAAACGCCTAGAAAATCGTTTAAATCGGTTTAATTTAAATTGAACGTTTATAGCCATAACTCGCACAGATGTCCGAATTAGCTTTCGAAACCTATTCCATTGTGTCCGAAACGCGGGGTAAACCCTAGAAACGCTGGTTACGGCGCGTAAATCGGAGTTCGGAATTTCCGGGATGAATAGTGTCGTTCAAAACTCTATAAATAGCACCCTTCTCTTCATAAAATTAAAAAAAAAATAACCTAATCTATTTGCCCTAGCCGCCACCCCTTTCACCAATGGCCAGAAAACACCCACGTTCCTCCCTCGATTTCTCCAAATCCATCAGCAATTAGACGAAACTTCCAACTACAAAGAGGTAGAGCATGAAGAGAACTACAAGATCAACGGTTAAGATGTGGATTGGAGCTATAAATTGGGAGATATGGGGGCCGACCGTGGCCAGTTGCGCACGCAACCCTAGGCACATGATGAGGCCGAACTTCAAGTGGTGCATGGTGGAGGTAGCTCTTGCAATGGGCTTCGACATGGCGGTGGTGTGATGAAGTTTAGTCGAGAAATGAGGTTGCAAAGTCGAACCCTAGTTTGTGGATGGTGGGTTCAAGTGCGTGCGTGTGTTCCTGTACATGAACGAGAGAGAGGGTGAAGGAGGGTGCGGCTCTGATGGCTTGGGGTTGGAATCAACGGTGGATGATGGATGTGGGTTTAAAATTTTATTATTATGTTGTGAACTGTTTATATAAAATTCGTTAAAACTTATAAAAATCATAACTTTTTCATACGAGGTCGAAAACGCGCGAAACCAGTTGCGTTGGAATCGTATGGACGAGCACTACGCGATGAAATTGGATTGGAGTCATTTGGAGTTAGTGAGAATTTTGGGTAAAATTAAACGTCCGTTTAATTTTATTCGAAATAAATCGCTAAAACGAAATTTAAATCAAGGTGAGAACTTCTCACTCAATCGAATCAGTTTCGATTTTATTTTAAATAGTTAGATTTAAAATATTTGAATGCATGTTTGAATGATGATTGTTTTCAATTGATTGTTAAAATAGACATTATGCGCCGTTAGTAAGCGGAGGTTATTTATTAAAAACATATACCGCGAATATTTCATAAACAGTGAAATTGGTATTATATATATATAATAGCAATATATATATATTGGCATATGTATATATTGCAGTTATTGATTTCCCGCATTTTTTGTTTAGCGGATGAGACCCTATTGCGCCGTTATTAAGCGGATAATATTTAAATCCCATATTCCGCGATAATTTCGTACTGGAGCGAAATTGGTATTGTGCTAATGTTTGTGGATGCAGGAAAACAGGTTGGAGGGATCCAACTGGATTCCTCAATAGTATTTATTTGATTATGTATATTTTGATATTCGTTGATTATCATATCGATATATGATATCGTTGTTGTCGTGATTGACTATTTGGTGTGTAGCATCACTAGACCAAATTTGGAACTTTAAAATGATTTTTAAAGTGATTTTTGAAAATATACTGTATGTTTGGAAATTGATCCATTTTAAATAAATAAACGTTATAATTTTTAAAGTTATAAAAATTATGATTTTTGAGAAAAATAGTTAAAAAAACTGATTTTTGAAAATATGATGCTAATGATTTTATAAAATAGTTTAATCGGGATTTTAGAATTTATTGTGAAAAGTTTAAATATAGGATTTATAAAATTTAATTATTTTATGAATCAAAATGGTGAAATAATAAAGGAGACTAAAGACGTTTTAAAGAATAATATAAATTGATTTATATTAAGGGATTTATAAATGGATATTATAAATTGAAATATTGACATTATAAAACAAGTTTTTATATGTGTTTGAATGAAGTGAAAATAAATTTCATAAATGAATGAAATTTATAGAATTATAAACGGTGAAGTTATAAATAGAATTTTATAAACAGTAGGTTTATAGAATTTGTAAAGTTATTGAAATAATGGTTTTGGATAAATAATTGAATCTTATAAGTTATAAGATTTATAATTATGAAGTTTAAAACAACGATTTTGTAAAATAATCGTTTTATAAGCATTTAACTTATAATATGGTCTTTTAGTTTATAATTGAGTTATAAACTGGAATAGGTTAATAAAGGAATTTATATAACGTTGTTTTATAAATTCGCAAACAACTTATTTTGATAAGTAAATTGTTGAAACCTATTAATGGAGTTATATTCACATTTTTGACTGTGAATGATCCTTTAAAATAAAATGAATAGAAGTGATGAAAGTTGTTAACGTAGTATATTCACGTTTTTGAATAGTGAATAATATGTTAAAGAAAATGTTTGAATGTGGTGTTTTAAATAGAATTAAAAACAAGTTAACGATGTTTCAATTGGATTGAGATTCAAAACCATAGATTTCAACATTTATTGTTGAAATAGACGTTTTCTAGAAATAAAAGGAAATAGTGGACTATAGCACTATTGTTATAGTAAATAATTTCCGAAAGGAAATGTTTTGTATAGTATTGGGATTTATATATCTATTTTAATTTCGAATCCCTATACTAGTGATTTTGGGTTGTCGTAACGATGTTTTACGTAACATTCGTTTTGGCCCAAATAAATATGTTTAAGAAAATGATTCCCTTAAAGAATGAAATATATACTTAATCTCGATTTAAGTATATTGAATATTTTCTAAGTGTTGGAAAATAAATAAAATTTGTGAATTACTTATTAAATAAGTATGGAAATGTTTTCCAATATAAAGTGAATATTTTGAGAATTTATCTTTTTGAAGATAAATTGAAATAAATAATTGAAATCGTATATGCATGGATATTTGGGAATGAAAATTCACTATGGAATTTATGAATAAAAAGGGGAACTTGTTTAAAAATAAATATTGATTTATTTTTGAAGTATTGAAAATAATATATCTTGTAAAGATATTTTTGGAAAATAAATAATTTGGAAAATTATTTGGAATCTGGGGATGTGTGCATATCAATTGATAGTTCAATAACCGACTATCAATATTTCCCTTTGAATGGGCAATTGATGTGATTTGTTTGAATTTGAATGCCACACTTATTTTTGAATAAGCGCTCACTATTCGGGTTAACCGGGAAAGGACCATGGGGTCGTATAACCCATTTCGAATATGTGATACGTCGTTATGAATCGCATTGAAGATCGGTGTTGAAGACCCGGTATTTGCGAGAGCGATAGGATGACCTGTCGATTGTCTCTGCACTGAGTTGCAACGGTATAGAGACTCCCTAAGTGATGGGAAATCTGATCAGGATTGTGAATATCCGGATTGCAAGGACTTCTTTGTAAGTGCCTTCGGTTTTGTTCGAGCCCGGAACAGGCTTGTATGGATTGTATGCCTGACATTACAAATTGAGATATAAAGCCGATTTCATTCAAATATATTTCTGTTGGTGGCGGAGAATTTATTCTTTTAGCTTAACACCCTTCTCTGAGACATACAAGCTCAGAGGTTATGTAGTTGAAGGTTATCAGCGATATATTCCCAATTTGGTAATGTGACATGCTGAGTGTTGCTGCAAATGATCATTGTGTTGATTATTTGTGATAGGATCGTTTGTTTGATCGTCTATCCTGGTGATCATTTCTATGATCATTTGTTGACCCAAAGCATGGCTTTTGTATAAAGTATGTTTTTGTGGACGTGACTTCGTCGAGCCTCACACCTCGGGAATGGTCAAAACAGGAAAGATGCAGCAAGGTTATGAGGGGTAGCGCCCTTTAGGATGTGTGCATTTCCTTCTGGAAAAGGGTGGTATCATGGTATGGAGCCCAGATACTTACTCATGTTGAAAACACTTTGTTATGATTCTGTGAATTGATTACGAGCGCTCGGTGAAAAGGTCCCAAAGGACCGGGGGATGGCATATTCGGTCAGTTGTTACTCAGTTAGGGGTAACCCGGCCTTGTGTTGGTAGAGATCCGGTTTGGTTCTCGGGGATGTCCATCCAGAGGCATTCTCATGTGGCAATGGGAAGTTCCTTGGCCTGATCATTCGTTGGAAATCCAAAGAAACAATACGAGACTTGTACGGTTTTAGTTGTATAACCTGCTATGGAATGTGGCGGTAACCTGCTATTGAACATAGTTAGCTATAGTAGGCATAGTTCGAAATGTCTATGCTGGCTAAGATTTATATTCTACTTTCGAAATGAATTTTTTCTACACTATGCACTAATAATAATATCAAATGTCTTTTTAATACGTATCAAGCATCTTTGACTATCATAAGGAGAAATCTCCTCCGATTCTGCGTTTGCATTGTGTGTGTGTGCGGGAGGCCTTATGGTAGTCTCATTCTTAAAAGCATTGCGAATTGATTTTAAAAATATTCCTCTATTTTGATTTTTAAAGATAAATAAACTGTTTTGAGTTCTCACACATGTCGCATGACTGACTTGGAGTTTATTGTTTTCCTTCCTAAACTCTGGGTGCCCACCAATTTCCACACGGGCAGTCAACAGTTAGGTTTATCACGATATTCTGGATATTCTGGAGTTGCTGGAGGCAAGATGGATGGCATGGCGTATTATTATGTATAGTATTTTTTTTTCCGCTGCACTGTTTGTTGTTGTACACTCTGATGATATGATGTAATGAAATATGATGTAATGTAATAACTGATATAGTTCTTTGTTTAAAGATTATTCATTTATTATTATATGTTGTTCCGCTGCGAATTGTGAGATTCTGATGTTGTTCAGTTGTTTTCTGTTCCGTTCTATTTTTTGTTTTCTGCTTTCTTTTCTCTCTATTTTCTATCTTCTTTTCTCTCTTCTACCTCTTTCTTTTTCTTTTCTTCTTTCTTAAACCCATAACATTTCGGGTTTCCGGCCTTCGATTTCTCGGCAGTCGATAAAGTGAGTATCGATGTTGAATTTTCGAAAGTCGAAAATTTCCGGGGCGTTACAGTAGTGGTCAAAAATGATCCACAATAATCATTACAACAGATTTACCTTTTAACAGCGCACAAAAAATGCTATAATAGATTTTCATAGCGTTAGTGACGACGCTATATAACGACATGTTATAATAGCCCTGACACATCTGATAGCACGATGTTATACGCTATTGAATAGAACATTTTATAGCACTTATTCAGCACTATTGAATCCTTTTGATAATGTTTTATCTATATCGACTTTCATAGCGTTTTATTCATGCAATTTTATTTAACTACTAAAAATCTCAATTTTTAATTTATAGCGTTAATAAATTTGTCATAGCTCGGAGTCAACGCTATAAAATTTCTTTTCCATAGCGTTTACCATTATTATAGCTCTTTTCCTGTGCTATTATATTATTTCCTATAGCGCTATAATTTGTTTCTTTAGCATTTTACTTTCTGTTTCCATAGCACCTTTTTTGCGCTATTAATTTTAATATTATGATGTACTTTCTATAGTATCCTACAAGCGCTATCTTTCATCTTATCTGAATTGCTCATTTCAATAGTAATCAAAATACAGAACTACATTTCTAAAAGCAAAAATCAAAAGCAAAAAATGTAATAGCAAAAGCATAATATACTTCCAAAGCATATTTGATTGCAAATGACAAAATATATATGGTCTTACATAGTTGATAATAGGTACATAAGTTTAGAGTACATAATTTCAAAACAAAACATTACATGAAAAAACAAGATCCCTTAGTCTTCCGCTTGTCAGCTCATGCACATCAACCCTGCAAAGAGTAATCACTAGTAATTTGAAGCACCAACGGAAAAAATTTGAAGCAGCTAGCGTTCCTGCATCAAACCACTTCCTGCAATGAAATGAAGAAAAATTAAAATAAACATTTGATGGTATTGTTCATATATACTAGTATTCTACTATCATGCTTCAAAAATTTATATGGAGGGAATAAAAATCTAGCAAACAATAACATTGATACCAAGAACAACAATCTCAAAATTATCCTTGTGCCCATTGCTGTTGAATCAAATTTTCAGATTACAACATCACCAATACAACAAACACACTTCACTCACCATCTTCACTGTCTACTTGCAACTCCATCACCCTGTTCTAATCAACCACCATCTCACTGTGTACCACTTCCAGCCCACTGTCAAAAATCCGCTGCCTGCAAATAGCTACTGCCACAGAGCCTTCACCATACATCTGTTCCACTACCACCCGCCACAACAATTTGCACTACCCCTTCTCCTCTGAAAACTGCTCATCTAAGCAACTACCCTCAACTAAGCAACTACCCTCAACTAAAAACCATATACATATCACCACCGACATCAGATCATCTCCACTGTTCCCAATCTGCCACTGTCATTCATCACTTAACAGCCCCTCAATACTCTCCTCTCTGCCTTGCCATACAAAATTGTGTAGTGTTGAACATTTCCAACTATCAAGCTGCACCCGCATTTAACTACCATCTGCCACCATTTCATACGACAACAAGCCATATTTTCATCTTCAAACGCACATTATCCTACATATGCAACCTCATCTCACTTCTGTCAACATAACCTGACTTCTGCACTGCCCCGCTCCACTTTCCCCACCTGAACCCACCAAAATAACAATCCAATACTTGCTACATTCAGACATACCAAACCATCCTCCATCAACAAACACTACTACATCAGTTCTATATCCATTAACAAACACTACCTTCCACACCACCAAAAAGCTGTGCAAATCACAGCCATAACGACCCCTGACATTCCAACCTCCTCCTTGCTACAACCAGCGACCAAACAGCAGTAGTTCCCTGTCACTAACCAACCATCCCACTCAACCACCACCTTCTTCATACTACTGCCTAACTGTCGTCGCACTTTACTGCAAAGTGCCAAGCTTGCCTCATCAAACTACATCAACAGTTTTACACTGTCCAGTGCACAACAACTATAATTCCACTGCCATGCCAATCTGTCACCTTTAAACTCCTTACTGCACCAAACCTGACACTGCTACCATCAGCATTCACTTCAACTACAATAACTTACCATTCACGATTCCACCTGCCTGCAACTATACTATCCTCCCCTTCTCCACTACCTACTTGCCACCATTCATCCACTACGAAAACAACCAGCAGCATATCCAAACCCCAGTCCCTAAGACAACAACAATCACTGATACCACCTCATTTCCTCTAACATACTCATTTACACTGTCACCTACCACAATCACCACCGTTCATACAAGTTTCACCCCCTGCACACTGCATTTCTTACTCATACAAACCACCAAACGACAGCAAATCACACAAATCACTGCAAATCCCCTTCTCCTTTGCAACATCCCTCCATTGTCTTCTGTGCCAAAAAAATAATAGTAATTGTGCATCAACCTCCACTTGCACTTCCAAACTTGCTGCCACAGTCTCAATCTACTTCCATCAGCCACCTATTCTATCCCTTCATCTATCCTCACTGCATATCACATCAGCTTTCAATACCATGGCATAATACACCGCTGCCTAACCATTTATGCATATACACTGCATATAGAACATCTACTAACCATACCCCATTGCCTGTCGGTATTGCTGTTTGTATACTAAAATTTCATATGAACCATGAATTTGATAACCAAGTATGCATTCATTTTCAACCTAATTAAACACCCTACGTATCAGCTGATTCATAAATTCAAAATTTTATATTTAAACAATTTAATTTAACAGTAATAAAATATGCTTACTATCAGTTGATTCCGTTACAAGATTCGTCGTAGGCCAAGCTATTGTAGAGCCAACGGCATCTTCAATGCATTCAAACTCGGTAGTAGGTCTCCACAAACGTGCGGTTGGAACTTTTGTAACATCAATCCAAACTCTAGCTGCACCCTCTCCCAATGGAACAAAATGGACCGTAATGTTTGGATCAGTTGAAGCTACGCGTCCCTCGGCAACAATATTTCCCGTTCCAAAAACATCAATCAACTTACATTTATTCGATGCAGAATTTGCAACCTACCAAGTACCATAAATAATTGTATTCAACTATAAATTATATGAGGTATTTGAAACATATTGCCTCACGAACAAACTTGAACTATTTATTTGAACAATAAATAATATATTACCATAGGAGTTGATACACGGTTTGTCGAAGGACTGAAAGATGCTTCGGTGTTTGCTTTATCAATGACTACTTTAGATTCTGGCCAAGCTACTTTGCTACCAACCGCTTCTTCGACATATCTCATATTAGCAGTTGGCTTCCATAAAAATGCCTTCACTTTTTTGGGATTGTCTATTAACACTAGCTTGGCAGATGGTCCAAGAGGAATGCCATTAACAAGTTGTTTTGGATCAGTATGACATATTCGTCCTTCCGCAACTAATTCTTCACTTCCCAACCAATCAAAAAGCTTGCATTTGTTATCTTCGCTTCCACTCTACAAAAATATATATTCATACTCATATATGCCATATCAAGCTCTACTCTATATTTCCAGTCTCATTTGCTAAGGTGCAGCTACCACTAAAACTAGCGAAAAATAAGAAGAAATTAAATTAAAATGTTACCACATTGTCGTCTTTCTCTTGTTCAATCGTGCGTACAACTACTCTATCAGCTGGCCATGCTACTATCATGTCCTTAGCTTCTCTAACACGTGTCATAGTAGCTGCAGTCCTCCACAAATAAGCATCCATTATCCTTGGAAATTCTATCAAAATTTTCATCGCATTTGGTCCTAAAGGAATCCGATATACAAGCTCATTCGAATCACTTGATAAGACTCTTCCTTCAGCAACTATTTCATCACACCCATTACAATCCAATAAATCACATTTTTCATGTACTTTCTCCGAAATACCCTACGATTAATTAAAAACCAAGTAATTATTGTATTATATATAAAAAACAAAATGTTGCAAAGTAATTCAATGTTACCATTTTAGATATGCCTACAACAATTCGATTTTCTTTACCCTGGTATACTAATAAATAAGTTAGCATTTTATCACTAAATTATAATAAAAACCATAATTCGGGGGCAAGCATGCTGCTTGGAGTTAAACACATATCATTGTTTTTTTGATACTTGACAAAACTGGCATGTACTTTGAAATCTCCATATGCTAAATTGTTCTCATTGTTGTTAGCGGTATATTATAAGTATAGATTCAACTGTATATTTCTTAGTTGAAAAGATAACATGACTTACTGAAAAGATAACTCTGACCAAGTTAAAACAAATAAAAAGAATATACCTGATTCTTCACTAGCATGTGAATCATCTGCTTTAGTTCCATAATTGTATTTTGGCATTCAGTTAGTTTCTTATCATTAGCCCTTGATAAAATAAACTTGGTGAGAGTCATTCCTCTTCCCATTGCTCTTAGTCGCCCAGGTTTGTCTTGTCCTAGCACTTGTGCAAGAGCATCATTACTTGGTGAGCTAGATTGTGATTCACTTTCACAACTTTTTATCTTCTCCTGTAATACGAGTGTCAATTTATACTAATAGCCTTACTGACATATATAATGACTTCCTTTGTAAAAAAATATTTGAGGTTCGATAATGCTTTTTAAAATGCTAATAGCCTATATTCTCAGTCAACTATTACTTGGTATTACTATACTAATTATATGTGAGGAATTTCATACTAGTTTTTTTGCTTATTATTAACAAGTACCAGTGAATGATGCATTCTGCCCTCTCAAGTAATTGCATAAAGCAAAAGCAACTAAAAATATATATAGAACTATCGTTTTTTATATTATTTTATTCTTTATTCAAAATAATGAATTTTAACTTCCAGGGAACAAGAACTTGTGTGGTCTGCCCACCAAGTTACAATGTCAACATTAAAAGCCTGCATCCGCATTACAATGCTAAAAGTGATCCATGAGTTGTTTTTGCTCTCAGATTGTTGTTATTAGTTCATTTTTGGTAGAATACAACCAGAAAAAGGTCAAGTTGATGCTGCATCTGAAGTATTGGACACTAGTATATACTATAATCTAGTTAAGTTCCAAAAAATTAAAATATAACAAAAAATAAAAGCTACGATCAAATTATATTGCATTAATTTGATGAAAGATGATTTACAAAGTAGAACAGATGAGGACAGAAACAGTTTTATGTAAAAGGGTGGACTTTGAATCTTGGAACTCATGAACTCTAGCAACAACTTAATCAAGCCTTGCCATTACAATGACCATAAGATTTTAAGGCAGTTCATATCCTGTTAAATAAAGATAAAAACTATTTTTATCTGTTCATATAATACTTGATGAAAATAAGGCTTCTGCCCGAATAATTTGATGTGAACATAATAAATTTGTCTAGTGTACATCAATCACAAGCATGTATTTCGAACAAAAACACATGTTTTACAGAAAAACATACATCATCATGGTTGTGATCATCTAGTTTCATTATTGCTAGAAAATAAAGCGCATGCTTGAAACTTCCCTTCACTTGTTTTGAAAGCATTAATCGCGTTTCAAAGAAAAGAAAAAATCAACCATCAAAAGCGGATGCCCTTTCACTTCTTGAATTAAAGAGGCTCGGCAGTAAGAATATTTTAAGCTTGAAATGGAAGAAAGTTTCTTTTTATCTAAAAAATGAAAACTAAAAGCTAGCCAAAAATTATAAAAATAGCTAGCTTTCTGCATTCACATAATACACGATGAATACTCATACAATGAACACTCAAATTGCATTGCCCATGTTAGAATATATTATGTAGATGTTTTTATATATTTCAAGCAATAAACACCGACTTAATAACAAGAATAAATTAGTATCAATTTCCGATGGTGCTATAAGAAATTTTTATTGATTCATGTACTAGCAATCCCAGGGTGAATTCAAGCAATTCTTTTCATATTTCAATATTGGCATTGCTTCTGCTATAACTATATGGCCATAGACATAGCAGCGTTTACACACTGGCATGTACACATCGGTTCCACTAATAAGTTCTGCTTTTATTCACTCAGTTTTTCTAAATTTAAAGTGTGCAAATTGACCACAATGAGCTGTCAGCTTGTCTAAAGGAACTATATTGATAACATAACCGAAACCTCACGGGTAATAAATTTAATTTCATATTATTTAGCAGTTTCCATGTGAACACAATAAAACATATTGTTAAGTATATACTATTCGTGTAGGTTCCAAACTATTCGTGTAGGTTCCAAAATATATCAATAAGTATCAAAAGGCCTTACAATAACATCTGCAACAGTTGTATTCACCGGTTCACCATTTTTTCGAGTGCGAGATTTAATCCAAACTCGAGCTTTAGAGATGGAAGATGGATCTTCACTCTGCTCTTTCTGCATTAAAACGAAGACTAATTTATTAGTGAGATATCTTTAACATTGATAAAAAATGAAAGAACGAAGAAGTCTAAGTCGTATAATTTTGAATCCAAAATAATTTCTCACCATTTCTTCAGTTAGTCGAGCCATTCCTTTGCGGCTGCATGTGTGGGAATTGCTTCCGTCTTATGGCTTTGTATTTCTCACTTTGTGTCTACAATAAAACGTGATTATTGTTAATCAATAATAAGGATATGATTAATGATTAAATATATTTTTTTACCTTAAAGGCTGGACTTGTTTTCAACTTAACAAAATCTCTCCACTCCTTCATACTGTCGATGTTGTCTGGTTTTAACTGAAGTATTTCTTCTTTGGTTTTTGCTTTTCCTAACTCCCTAACGAATCTGCTTTTCGAGGCCCTCCAAATAGTTCCCATTTGATGAAATATAGACACTTTTTGCCAGTCTTCGTCTAATTTAAATCTAGCCTGATATCAGTATGAAAAATTAAAGCAAGATTGTAAATATAATAAATTGCTTAAACTGATTGTAAAGTGCCTACTGCTATGATTTATGAAAAATGAAAGCAAGATAGTTATGTGCGTACAAATTGCAACTTTTTTGGTCACAGCAAAATAATTCAGGTAACACACAAACACATGGACATCAGCAAGACAATACATCGAAACATTAAAAATATTCAGCAAAATAATTTCTTCTTTGTCTATTTTAATTGTTCAAAGTACAAATATTCAGTATTCATGAATTATGATTCATGAATTCAAACTGTTTTGATTTATTTTTCCAACTGAGTTTATAGTCCAAGAAATATAGTAGAACTTGTTACTATTGACAGTATTAGAAGTCATATGGTATTCCCACAAAACAGTCAAGTGTACAAAAGACCAGTCAAAAAAAAACAGTCAAGTGTAAGATAAAATTTAAAAAATCATTGTCTCATACCTTAATGGATTCCCACAAAACAATTTTTCTATCATCATCGAGTAGCCTCCAATCATCAAGTGTAAACGGAACAACCCCTCGGACTAGCGGTCCTAAATAAGAAGATAAACTAACTGATCCAGGTCCTATTAGCTCTGCCGTCGAATTAAATTCTACTTCAACTCTACTCATAGCATCTGAAGGAAGCCTTTTCATTTTTGTTGGACCTCTAGTAGTTCTTTTCCCTCTTGGATTTGCATTTTCATGAACCGGTCCATCATCTTCCAATGAAGCTTCATAATTTTCGCCAGTTTGCATTGCATTGTCTTCAGGTGCTTGCACGTTGTCCTCAAGTGCTTCAGCTACTGTTTCATCTTCCATCACATTCGAATGGCTACGGTCGATAAGCTCTTCCCTGACTATAGACTGATTTAACGCAGCTTTTGGTACCTCGGTTTCTTTTTGTTTGACGTTTCCTCTCTTCCTCTTTGCCATTATTTCGCAAATAAAAATAAATAAAGAGTTAAGTTGATGTAATAGTATTAGAAGCAACATACTGTATACATAATATTTACAGAGAGTAATAGTGCTTAGGGCTGCACTCAATCTTAGGACTGCACTCAATCTTAGGACTGCACTCAATCGATATTAGACAACTCAACTCATATAAACCTAACTCAACCTAACTTAATTTGTTGTGGATATTTGTTATAGATTGTAACTCTAACTATATATCTATCGGATGTAATGTTACATTTAATCCAACAATTTTTTAACCTGGTTCAAACTTTAGTGAGAATAACCTATTTTTAATTTTTGAGCACAAGTCAAACATAGATTGATGACTATGAAAACATAAAATGCCCACTAATTACATAGGTTACTGATCCATTATGATTTATTCTTAATGGTAATAGGATTTAAACTAGTGGATGATGAGTGAACAGCCACAAAGCCTCGTCTGCTTTTAATAGAGGCATAACACCAAAAAACCCAAAAAATACAAGTCATGCAAGATTATCAGTCATCACATTAACAGTCTTTGTTCCATATGGTTCGCTATTTATGTCACATCGCATTAACTTCTGCGGTAGCACTAGAATTATTCTGTCAGCAAACATCCACAGACTATAAAAGTGAAAAAGGGAAAAAAATTAGAGTACTGAATGGATCGAATCACTTGAAAAAATAGGCAAGCATGCTACAAAATTTCACAATAGACAACTGAAAATCACAAAGCACAATTACTGGAGAGGTTACATTACATAATCTAATATTCAATTTCCCTTTTCAAAATATACTAATTAATTCATTTAATGTCTATTAATTTTTGGATTATGATATAGCATAATTAATCCTGATATATTATTCAAATGTGCTGTTACTTCTGTATATTTATCTATTATGATTCAGATGGTTAAGATCTAACATATGCATATTACCGAATGGCATCTTGTGTTAATTATTACTGATCCTATAAATGAATTAACAAACCTTGTTTTAACTACTCAAATATGCCTTCGCAATCCTCTCTAACATAGCTAACATCGTTATTAGAATCATCAACATCCATATCGATTTCTCTGTAATCTTCCCCAACATAGTTAACTTCATCAATCGATTCATTTGTCTCTAACTCATGAAAGCCTCTTGGTGGTGTCTTCATTACCACATACCAATTAGAGTCATCATTGTCTTTTAAATAAACAACTTGTTTTGCTTGAGATGCAAGAATATATGGATCTTTTGAAAATGAAGCTTGATTTTGATGTAAATTTACAAGAGTGAATCCATCTTCAACCTTTACACCATTTCCGACATTTGCCCAATGACATTTAAAAATGGGAACATAAAACACATGATAATCTAACAAAAATATATCGGTCAATATCCCATAGTAAGTAACTACGTCAACCACTTGAGATATATCTTTTGCACTAGCTCTACACATGGTAGTGGCATCATAAGTAACCCCACTATTTTGAGTTTCTCTGTCAATGTCTTTTGTGTGAAAACGTTGTCCATTGATGATATATCCTTTATAGGACAAGGCGTCATTCTTTGGACCGTATGCAATCCATTTTAACAATTTATCATGATCTTCTGAGCTAATAGGTATCTGTACAAAATATTTAATATATATGTCACAATGTTCTGAAACCAATGTTAGTTTATTATAAAATTTAACCAACCTTCTTTTTAATCCAATCGGCAAAGTTATCTGTATGTTTTTTCCAAAGTAAGGTTGCGCTTCTTCCTAAACGTTTGTCTGAATCTTGCAACTCCTTCAAATGCAAACTGATAAAGAAAAAATTATATCGACTTATACTTGCAATTAAGTACATCAAAACAATATAGACATACTATAAAATTCACTTACTCTAAAAACGGTTCAACCATTGCCATATTCATTAACACGGCCAAATGAGCATTTTTTTTTCTCATTAGAAGATAATGTAACTATCTTAGACGCAGAAATTGGACGTCCTTCAAGTATTCCAGAATTTTCGTAGTCCTCATTTCGAACACCTTTCTCTTCTATATGTCCTGTTTTTTTCAAAAAATCACCAAAATATCTCATACATTCTTCAGCAAGATAAGATTCAACAATACACCCCTCAGGTCGTGCGGGATTTCTTACATAATCTTTAAGTGTTTTCGTATATCTTTCAAAAGGATACATCCAATGAAAATGAACCGGCCCACACAATCGTGCTTCTCTTCCAAGATGAATTGTCAAATGTATCATTATATCAAAAAAAGAGGGAGGAAAATATCTTTCAAGTTCACATAATATTATAATAATCTCATCATCAAGTTGTTGCAGATTTTCTCTATCAAGCACGCGCTGACATATTTTATTAAAGAATGAACATAAACGAACTATTGCTTCCCTTGGTTTCCTTGGCAATAGTCCTCTTATTGCAGCTGGCAACAACTGTTGCATTAAAACGTGGTAATCGTGAGATTTTAAACCACTAACATTGTAATCCTCCAATGAAACACAATTTTTCAAATTTGAACAATAACCATCAGATCCCTTGAAATCATACAACCTATTGCAGAAGGTTTTTTTCTCATAATTTGATAATGTATATGGAGCCGGCGGAAGATATGTTTTTTTTTCCGCGAGGTTGTGCATAAAGTCCATGTCGAATTCCCAAATCCTCAAGATCTTTTCTCGAGTTAATTCCATCTTTTGACTTTTTATCATGCAGTATCGTGCCCAAAATGCTTTCACCGACATTTTTCTCTACATGCATCACGTCTAAGTTATGACGTAAGGGAAGCTCCTGAAAAACCAAGAGTGTAATACTTCAACGATATAATATTTTACTGTTAATCAAGTGTAAAATAATAAAACTTCACACTAACCTCCCAATATGGCAAATCGAAGAATATTGATCTTTTTTTCCATCTTGATAGCTCCATTTTCATAGGATCATTAGCTTCGGTTTCTCTATTATGGCAACTCTTCCTTTTCTTCATTTGTCTCTTTTTATTTTGCTTGCTTTTCTTCCCTTTTTTATTGTTTTTTTTCATCTTTAATTTCTTTTCCAAAATTATTTGGAAAGTCTTTTAAAATATTAGAGATGTTCCTTCCAGTTAAAATTCTAGGCCTGCTTCCATTCTCTACAGTATTATCAAACCAAACCTTTTGTTTTCTCATTTGATTAGAAGGATTTAAGAATCTTCTATGACCCATATAAACAGTCTTCCGGCTATGATTCAACCACCGATGGTGAGTATTCACGCCGCATGATGGACATGCTTTTTTACCTTTTACACAGCATCCGGCGAGATTTCCATAAGCTGGAAAATCATTTACCGTCCATAACAAAACTGCTTTCAGATTAAAAACTGTTTTAGTAAACGCATTAAAAACTTCAACTCCATTATTCCACAAATGATGCAAATCTTCTACCAATGGCGCCAAATAAACATCAATATCGTTCCGCGGTTGCTTCGGACCAGGAATTAGCAATGTTAACATAATATTCTCCTTCTTCATACACAACAAAGACGAGAGATTATATGTTATAAGCATTACCGGCCAACAACTATATTTAGAATTTAACATAGAAAATGGATTAAAACCATCAGTAGAAAGACCAAGTCTGAGATTACGTGGATCCATTGAAAATGATTCCCATTTCTCATCCACTACATTCCACGTTATAGAATCCACCGGATGGCGCATTTTTCCATCGTTACTTTTGTTATTAAAATGCCACCTTAAATCTTCTGCCATTCTTTGCGATCTAAACATTCTTCTAAATCTTGGAACTATTGGAAAATATCGCAATACTTTTATCGGGATCCTTTGCATAACCTCTCCAGTACCTTGATTAGTCTTCCATCTTGAAAATCCACATTTTGGACAACTATCCAAATCTTTGTACTCTTTTCTAAAAAGACAACAATCATTCTCACAAGCATGAATTTTCTCAAAACCCATATCGAAAATTTTAAGAAATTTCTTCACTTCATATATGGTTTTAGGAAGTACATTATCCTTTGGTAACAAAGACTGTTGCACGATTAGAAGCTTATCAAAACCATTATCAGATAACCCAGTCTCACATTTAAAGTTATATAAGGCAATAATGGCAGATAACTTTGTTTGATCTGGACAATCAGGATATAATGGGGTTTTCGCATCTTCTAAATTTTTTAATAAATCATCTTCTCGTCTCTGCACATTATCATCATCGTTATCATTAGTAAAAAAAGAATGATTGATGAAATCTTCATCTTCGTAGTGAATGCCTTTGAATAAGTCATATGCACCATCCAACTTAATTTTTTTCCCTGTGTCTATTTGCTCGCCGTGATTGTACCATCTACCACTTTTATATTTAGGATCAATTCCCCTTATAATCAAATGCTCGACAATGGTGACTCCAAATTGGTGAGTGAGGTTTCGACAATCCAAGCAAGGGCATAACATTTTTTCCATATTTCCTAAACTTTTCTTTGCAAAATTCACAAAATTCCAAGCCCCTCGTTCGTACTCGCTACTAGTTCTGCAATTGCAAAATTAACAAAAAATAAATATATTTTTTAAAATCAAAACATATCCTTGCTCGCAGTCACTGGTAGTTTACCTGTGTAGATGCACCCAATCCTTATCCATCTTGAGATGCGATACTACTTAAGCAAGCAAATTTCTAAAACTTAAAACAATATTTAGTTAGTTGTATTTTGCTGGATACAATCATACTAGAAAGATGATTCAATGATATAGCCCTATGTTAATGTGAGATGCGATAAACTTATATGGATGAGCTTACCAGGTTTAAACTTAAGTCTACAACTAGTAGTCCAGCAACAGAGCACAATTTTTCTATAATGTCAATCAATAGGAATGTCATATTTTTTCTATTGACCAATATTGATTTTGCTCCAATTTCAAGTAATTGGGTTTGGTTACACACTTTATTTTTATTTTGTGCTTGCAACCTACTCAAATCCTACAAAGTTGCAACTCCGCCCCCAACCATCCTATTAAAAACAACTATTAATCACTTGAAACACCATGACTCTGTCACATGTATATAACCTGGAACATTTAGGTAGCATTACACTAGTTCCCTAACTCCAATGTGAGACTAGTATTCCAAACACCTCTCCTTATCTTGAGTGAAACATGAGGATCAACTTATATTATACAAGGAATAACTCAATTTCATATTAAAGAGAAGAGACTGGCCATGGCTCTGGATCCAAATCGAGTCAGAGAAGCCATAAAAAAAGGTAAGTTTACTCTATTTCTTTCATTTCATGTATAAAAATTCACAGTTCAAATAATGATGATGATTTCCAACTATGAAGGTTGACAAATGCATGGCGCGCTTAGAAGAACTACATTACACAGTCACCGGTGGCAAAAAAGTAATTTCCGGTATCAGCCTTAGCCCTAGAAGTGCAAGAGAATACCTCAAAACCAGCCTTAAATGAAAGCAAGAGTCTAGCAGGTAAGCCTTTATTTTTGTATCGGTCTACTGAAGTAAAGGTTTTACTGTAAGTTTAGTGATCATTAGTTCATATATTGTAGATTAAGAAATGCAGCAGGTATCAAATCACCACCAGGGAAGTTTCAAGGCGGACTAAATGGTATGAATGTTCACATTTTATCTCAAAATGAAGTGACTTAGAACTAGTTTTACATTTTTATTTTCAAAAACAGGTGCCGGAGAACGGCAAAAAATGTCAATACCAGCAAGAATACTGGAAGAAACAGTAAATGAAATTCTACAAGCAAGTAAATTCACAAAAGAAATCACCTCTAAATTCCCTAAACCAAACACAAAATCATTCAATGTTCCAAAAACTCCAGACTCCATCAAAAGGAAAAAACCTTACTACGGAAAAACCGAACTATTAGCAGCAAAAACCGAACCACAAACTCATAAACAACAAGAAGCTCGCCGCACATTGCACGTGCAAGAGCACGCATCGCCTTCAAATCAAACTCGCCTATACAAAGAAGAGAAGCATTACTGTAAATAGAGTTTCTCCGAAGAACAAACCTTGGGTAAAAAAGACAGTCCTTAAACGTTGCAGGCTGTTGGCGTTAATCGATGCGAAATCAACGATAGTTGCCAGAGGAATGGATAGATGCGATGCAGTGATGGCGGCTGGAGTGAATCGATGTCGTAATAGTTGCTGGAGCGAAATGACGCGATGTGAATCCAAGCGGTCGTGAATTTAGGTTAAAATTTAGTTGAGAATTTTGGTCGACAGTGAAAGGGAAGAGGAAAGTGAAACGGAGGGAATTTGATTTTCCGCGGCCTTTTTTTTTACTAAGTTAGAAAAGATGCCGCCTTGATTCGATTTTCCGCTTTTGTAAAAATGGTAGGGTAATATAGCGGAGTGTTGTTTCCATAGCTCATTTTGTAGTTATATTTTTTTAACTTAAATCGTTTTATATAGCACTTTAATTACAAGGCTATCATATAATGCTATATAAACCCTATTTTCTTGTAGTGAATACAAAAGAAATAGCAACACATGCTATACAAAAGAATACAACTATGAGTCTATATCTCAAGTGTATACAACAAAATAAACTACTAATCTAAGTAGTTTGCCAAAAGTCAGAGGAATCAATCCCAAGAGAGAAGTCAAGCAGAAGCACCTGTAACATCTCGGTCTGACCCGAGTATTATTTAATAAGAAAATAATAAACGGATCGGTCTAGCTATAAATATCAGATGAAATGATATAGAATAAGAGATATGACTAAACACATAATAATCACAATATCAAGCTGTGATATATATAAGCAGTTGAAAATCATCAAGGGATTATTCAATGTCACAAAATCTACACAAGAATCACAGAAACGTCATACTCCTAATTTAGTTCACCAAACCATATATATTGACGATAATATCAATGTCAATCACAAAAGTCAATGACACACAAATTCTAGAATTCAACACATGAAATCCAGAAATCACAAATGTCAATGACGCACAAATTCACCAATGCACAAATATCGATAAAGCTTATCAATGGAAATCACGAAAATTGGTGAAACACAAATTCTAGAAATCATCTCAAGAAATCCAAAAATCACAAAGGGGGAGAGGCCTATCACAAACGGGAGCATAAAGCTCACCAACACGTGTATCACAAACGGAATGCTAATTTCATGGTTGCTAATCATCACAAATTGAGCCGAAGCTCCACAAACGGCCCGAAGACCATGGGTTGCTACCCCACCAAATTGAGTCGAAACTCCACAAAACGGGGTTTAGTTTCCCTCGTAGACAAAGAGACATCGCACATTGCTAGTCTAAATCACAAAGATGATCGTCATGATCAACGAGAAGTGTCAATTACACTAAGCTAGTAAATATATGAGTTTAGCTTCATGTCCCATAACCACTTGCTTAACTTAAATATTTACGAACAAACTGTAGATCTCCACTAGAAAATTATCACAAGAGATTCAATCGAACAAGTCCAAGAATCAACCGATGAAGTAAACGCAAGCGTTTCATACCACTCGTTTTACTAGGTCGTTTAATTAGATTTCTCATACGAGTGAGGTAAAGGTTTGTATATACTAATAGATTGGAAAACGGTTTTAGAAACGAGCTTTGTAATTAAAATAGTATTAAAATCGTTTGAGGAAAGAGTTTTGATATTTACTACTGGTATAGAAAACCTTTATATTTTTAAAGTGACAAGTCACAAAGAAGATTGTAAGAACAATCAATCACTAAAATTCACATTCGAAGACGTGAATAAAATCCAAAGAAACCGATAAAGAATCCATCGAAATGGATATTCAAAAATCCCTAAAAAGAGTCATCAAAGTCATAATAAATGATAACAACAAATAGAATTATCACGAATCGATTTAAATTGGAATTCTCAAACAAAAAGGCAAGAAGGCAAAATCACAACAGTTTCAGACGTCTGAAACAAGTGGTTCAGACGTCTGAATCTGGAAATATAAAAATTTCCAGAACACGATTCAGACGTCTGAACCAAATGTTTCAGACGTCTGAAATAGGCATATTTTAGCCTATTTTCTTTCTGTTTGAAAATAAGCCAATTCAGACGTCTGAAATCCCAAATTCAGACGTCTGAAACTGCAATTTTGTGGTTTTCCTGAACCTAGGCCAAAGATGGCCAAACGAATATAGAAAACGATCGATTGAGCAAATGGCGAGGACAAAGGAATTACGTCGAACGACAACCCAGCCCAAACGGCTCTTCGATACGCCTCAAATATCAATGTCCAAATATCCATAATAGGATTTTCATAAATTAGACCAAAACACCAAAAATTGGAATATACACGAAATCGATTCAAACCAAAATCAATTGCACACGAATAAACGTTAGGAATTCATACCTAACAATCGAAGATAATTATAGGCAAAGATGTGAGATAAAAATCTCGCCTTTTTACAAAATCAAACAAGAAGAAGCTTGAAAGCAAATGGAGAATCAACCTCTCTTCAACACAAACCAAATGAGCTTGAATCAATGGGTTCTCTTGAATTTGGAGCTAGGAATTTGAGGTTGCAAGAGGAACTAGGGTTTTGGAGTTTTAATTTCCAATCTCTCCCACCATTATTGCCTAAGAACTGAAAAGAGGAAGAAGTGAGGGTGAATGGGGAAGAGTGGTTCAGTTTTGAGTTTAAGTTGGCTAGTGGGCTGAACCCAAACTCGAACCCAAAGTGAAAAAGGTCAAATTTTTGACTAACTCCAAATATATCAAAGTTTATACTCAAAAAGGTCGTAAATGGCATTTTGAACTCAATGGAGGTGGTCTCGAGTCCTAATTCGACTGTTTGCAAAAAGTAGCTTTTCGGACTAAAATCCGACTAACGATAAAATATTTAAATAAAATATTTAAATATAAAATCGATAAATATGCGGGTTGTTACAGGGCATTATCTTAGTGGCCCTATGTGTAGTTCTTGGAATGCTTGTGGTTCCCAGTGTTACTGCTTAGAGAATTGCTAGTAAGTGCAACGTGGGTTCATATTTGACAATGTTGTCAATGCATAAGCCTTCGGTGTAATGTTGGGGTTTATTGTGCGTGTGCTGTTTATCTTCGAATATCCTTGACATTGTGCCTTATCGCTGTTTTAGGTGGAACGGTGCAGTATAGCTTTTGGTGTGTTAATGTGTCTTTTTTTGAAGTTAGGTTGTACTTCTCTAAAATTGCGGCGCAAACCTATCACTTCAATGTCAAATTGGGATGGCGGTGCATCCTTTATAATTTTTATGTTGGGGCAAGATTGCGATGCAGAAATGGAGGTTGTGCCGCAGTTCAGTTTATTGAAGTGAATGATCATTCCTTACTTTCTATGGCCATCTCAGGTTCTTCAGCTCGACATCATATGTTTAATGTCGTACCCAAAGGGCAGCGCAGTTCTTCATCTTCTTGTTGTTTTTAGTGCAGTACAATTTGGATTTTCCTTGCTCTTTGCTAGTTTTTCGTAGTCTAACTTCTATCGTGGGAGCCATTCTCTTGGTTCAACACTTTCATCACCTTGCCTTTAACAGAGTTTTTTTTATAGAAACGGGTGTAACATAACTATTTCTCAAGGATACAACTTAGCCCATATCTTAAAATTAATTGTTAAATATTTTAGATGCTTTAATTATTCTAGCACATCATTATTGTTATGAAAACAAACACCATCATCGGAATGCCAAAGCACATTTCTATTTTATATTGAGTATTCATAATATTAATATTAAAACAAAATTGTATATATTTTCTAGTCAATACCTAAATGTAACATCCCGTATTTAGAGGCAAAAAATTAAGCGCTACAGATGCTGTAGTTGTCAATACTATTAACTTTCGGCAACTAAATACGGCTATGTTAATGGTATCGATAATATCAGAAGCACTTGAATATGAAACAAAATACAGATTTCAAAACCACAAATTACTTTATTATATTTTCAAATGAAATTTTTTCCACATTCACGTCACATAACCCAAATCTTTTTCCTAGGAACAGATTAAATATAGTTATTACAAATTATGCCGAGAGCGGTATATGAAGATATCCCCTCAAGTGATCAAAGTCATATGGTCATATTAGACCTAATGCAACACAGTGGAAAATCCATCAAAACATAAATAAAAGCAGTAAATCCTAATTAGCTATCCATTGCCTCCTGCATCCTTCGGTAGCTTATTCGTCCACTTTCTAAAACCTGAAAAGATCCTTAACCTCTCAACCTACTCAGGTCAATTTCGAGCACCTGAGAGTTTAACGGGAAACATAAACTTCGAGTCAGACATAAAGTCTGGTATGAATAATACTATACATCTTGGTTCAATTATGTTAAGTGAGACCACGCACCTTAGCGGAACGAGTTTTCTCTCACTAGCATCCTTTTTAAAACATATATTTGCAAATCCTTTCACATAACCATATATTGTGCTCTTGCATCCACAATGGTTAAATACTACAAAATAAACATTATGCAAACATACAAAATATCAGGTAATAATAAACTATCTGTTTAACCATTAAAGTTTTGTTTGGATAACTTTTAACCATTGGCTGACTCGGGCCTACCAGACAATGTAATTAAAATTAACCTAACACCCATTAGATATTCATATTCAGGATTATCTATTTGTTTAACATTTTCCATCAGGATGATCTGTCCTAGACTATCTGTTAAATATCTCACTTCTAGACATTTTGTCCCTAACTTAATCATCTCCCAAGTCTTCCCGATCCTAATGGTTTTTCAGGCTCACCAATAACTTATCTGTATACAACATGTATTACTTTTGGTGTGTACACATAATTTTAGTCTACCTGTGACCAAGCCCTACACACTGAAATTTTGGACAACAATTAGCTGGGGCTACAAGCTAATGTATAGGGTGTGACCCCATACTAGTCCCATCCGGTTTTCTAATAACTGAGTCATTTACACTTAAGGATCCACTCCCATAATTTTCCATGAAAACAATTTCAAAATGATTTAAACTTTTAAATCAAACTTCAAACAAGGAAAAGAATAAAAATTTATACTTACTCAATCATATTACCATGTCAGATATATATATATATATATATATATATATATATATATATATATATATATATCCTTTACTCAAAATTTAGTTGATGAAAACACTTAATCACTTGAAAGAACCTCTTTTCATACTTTGAAATTATTTCCTTCAAAATCAATGTTTAAACCTTTCAAAATCATTTCTCAAACCTTTAAAATTCATTCAAAGCAAACCTTTCGAAAGCTATAAACTTTAGACATCCTCTTTAAAATCACTTTAAGTCGTTACCTTAGAAAAACATTTGAAAAACCTCCCCTCAAAATTTTTCGAAAACATCTAATAAAACTTTCGAAATAGATCAAGGAATAAACCCTTCGAATGCTTAAAACCTTTTAAAACATAAACCTTTCGAAGGTATACTGGGTTCAACTTAAAACAATCTTGAAACCTTCTTTTTAAAACCATTCATCTTCATTGGAATAACCTTTCAAAAGCCTTGGGTTATATTTTACAAAACAAGGGTAACCACCTATGTTAGAAGCTTCCTTCTAAAAGCATTGGAGAAACGGCTAGTTTAAAAACAGGTAAACCTTTCGACTGGGTCGGAAGATTCAAAGCAAAAACCTTTATAAAAGTGGTAGAAACCCTTCGGCTATGTCGGAAGGTTTCAAAACGAAGTAATGGCGGAAACAGCAACAACCTATCGACTTTGTCGGAAGATTTAAAGTCTTTTCTTTTAAATAACTTGACCTGGTCGGAAGTAACCAAGTTGAATGCTCAAATTCAAAAGCAAAGCAGGCGAAAGCTTTTCACTTGTAAAACAATTATATTCCAACCTCTCGAGCCATCAACCTTTTAGCCGAGAACCTTTCGACTATATTCAATTAATTACGCACCAATTACTTGACACCTTATGCATTGAACTTTGACATTATCGAAAGCTAACCTTTCGACCGAGATGAAAGGTCTGGGGTAGAAGGTATACTGCCATATGGGTTGAAATATGGAAAAAGAGTGATTTTTGTTTTTAAACTTAAAAAGGAAACTTTTCAACTAATTTTCCTTTGTTTGTTAAGTTTTCATTGATCAGTAAAATACTTTTTAGAAATGTGCTTCCACAATTACCAGAATTTATAGATCATTTTATTTTACAAAATGCCCCTTCTTCTTTATAAATATATAAAACATTTAAGTCTCATACATTAAATAATTTTACGTATCCCTCAAATGACTTAGAAAAATCCTAGAAAAATCCCTGAAAATCTATTATATATAATACCTAACATATTAGAATCTTAAACCCAAACAATTAATATTTTAGCCGAAAATAATTTATAACCCAATATACATATATCTTCATTCGAAAATTCATATAAAATCCATAATAAATCGAAAAATAATAAGAATCAAAACCCATTTCTAAAATATTATTCTAGACCTATATTTAAATTTCTAAGGTATTCGGATGTCATTAAATATGGTTTTCATGTTAAACACATTATAAAACACGAATAAACATTTATAATTTCACCAACTATATATATATATATATATATATATATATATATATATATATCTTTAAACATCGAACACGTCAATCATATAGCAAAAACATTTCGAATCTAATCAGAAAGCCGGAAACTAAAAGAATTAGGGATGTAGTTATTATTCACCTTAGCTTTTGAGATTATAGATGAGAATTTTGAGCGTTGAATCGGTTGGTTTCTTCTCTTTTCTTAGATCTTTAGCTTTACTTCTTCTCTTGAGAATGGGAAGTGCCCGGGTATAAGGTTTTACTATTTCCCATAGTGCCCTTTTCATTTCCTAACACATTATCTAATGTTATTTCATTTTAGTTAACCCACTTAACATGGCACTGCTACCTTTAACTAATCAAATATCAACCTATTGATCATCACATTATTCAATTTAATCTCACTAATTTAAATGTCTTAAATAAAGTTATAAAAATATAGGGTGTTATACTAAAATAGTTATTATTTCATAAATAATATTTTGCGTACACTAAAGTAATCTTTCAAATATGATGCGTCTGCTAGTAAATGTCAAGTGGTATGCTTCCACTATTTCTGTTGTTATAATAACATCGTTAGTAGTACGATGCTCCATTTAACTAATCACCATGGGTTATTCCTTTTACTACAGATTAATATATAGTTGAGAGCTTCAGATCAATTGTCTTGAACTCAAGATATTTATCTTATAGATAACAATTTATGTAAGAAAGATTCAATTGTAATAGAAATTATGTTTCTTTTTCCCTTTCAAACATCTATAAATATTTTAAAATGTTTGTTTATAGTGTCGCTTCATGAAGCAGAGATGACCATTCACTCTTTTCGTCCCAATTATGCCAATATTATTGCCATTTTCAAACTTCCCTTTTCTCCTTTAAAGAGTTGAACCATTCAAAAGAGGAATCCTTACTATAAAATTGCACTGAATTCTTTATAAAAATGCATTCGATCATCCTTAACATTTTTAGGATATTAAATTAGTTGCACTTAAGTAAATATATCAAAATTGATATTTCAGTAATTGAATTTCTAGGTATGTCTATAGTTCTTGGTCTGGTGTTGTTTTTTACACAATAAGATCCTTATTATATTCAACTGTATTGAACACATGATCCCGCACTATGGTTTAATTTCTCATTTCAAATGAAACCTTTTCATTAGGATTCCGTATATTATGAATGGAATGGTTAACCATACAACTTTTGTATATGATTATATATGGATGAATTGAAAGATATATTTCCTACGTGGCATTTCATTCACAACAACAATGCTGGCAGCAAGGGGTGTATATTAATATTGCTTGACATATCAATTTGGGACTTTGAAGTACTTGCAAAATCAAAACAGCATATTACTTATTTCTTAATAAAGGAGGGTTTTAGTGCCACCGTGCTAGCGTATATGTGCTAGCGTATATGTAAGTGATGCATTCTTCGAGCGTCAAAATTTATGGGATTCGCTATGTCTCGATGCCTCAACTATAGAGTCTCCATGGCTTGTCATGAGGGATTTTAATAATGCTCTCAATCCACAGGATAAGAAGGGAGGTTTGCCTATCCCATTTTCTTATCTTAATTCTTTTAAAAACTGTCTTCATAAATGTGGCCTTGTTGAATCCCCATTGCAGGGATGCAAATATACTTGGCGTTGGCATGGAATAGCGACGAACATCGACAAAGTTCTTGTTAATTTTCATTTTTTGTCGATGTCCCCACAACTCTTCACTATTGCTTTGCCCTCCTCAATAAGTGATCATGCCCCGATTTTGTTATCTTTCAGCACATCTTCGTACATAAGAAAAGAATTCCTTTGGGGTTCCCCTTCATACCTCAATAAGCGATCACTGTATTCGCAATTGACTGTCAACTACCACTTGGTGTTCCCCTTCATACATATTCTTACACAAACTAAAGGCAGCGAAGGCAGAACTAAAGGCATGGCATAGATCGAGAGGTAAAGACACATCTATTTCTACATTACAGTCAGACTTTGATATTATTTTATATCAGCTAGTCCAACAACCAGAAAATGAGATGCTTTATGATAATATGTATTGTTTGAGCCAGCAGCTAAATGAGCAAATGGGTAGGCATTACGTATTTCTAGAGCAGTAAAGAAAAATTTACTGGCTATAAAAAGGGGACCATAATAGCAAATATTTTTATGCCAAGATGTCCATGAGATGGCATAAAAATAAAATACATGCTTTGCTAGATTATCAAGGAAATTACATTTATGATACTAAAAGTATTCAAGCTGAAGCTATAGATTATTATCAGCATTTGTTTAATGGAGATGCAACTAATTTTTTTCCATCTATTGCAACTAGAATGCAAATTAATACTTCTAGGAGGGAATCTTATCTGCCCCAGCTTCATTGGAGGAAATAAGAGTAGCAGTATTTTCAATTGACGATTCCAAGAGATCGGGGCCTAAGGGATTTTCATCAAAATTTTACAAGCTGCACTGGGACGACCTGCATGAACATATTTTTGACTCAGTATCAGAAATCTTTAACACAAGAATACTACCACATGGTCTAAATCGTAACTTTACCACTCTAGTTCCTAGAAAATATAAGTCGCAGTATATTTCAGATTATAGACCTATTTCCTGTGCTTATGTTCTCTACAAAATAGTTTCTAAGATTACGTGTAATCGTATTAAGTGGTTTTTTCCGCTGCTGATTGCAGATAATCAATCATCTTCATTCCCGGTAGGAATATTGGTGAGGATGTGCTACTTGCCAATGAACAGATTCGTGACTTCACTAAAAGGGTAAACCAAAAATGTGCGTTAAGATTGACCTGCAAAAAGCTGATGATATGGTGAATCGTGATTTCGTATGCCACATGCTTATGTGTATGGGTTTTCCTACCTCCATGGTTCAACTAATTCATGAATGTACTTCTATACCCACTTTTTCCATCATGATTGACGGATGACCCCACATATTCATTACTTCCAACAGAGGTTTACGGCAGGGTAACCCATTATTCCCTTATTTATTTTGTATTGTTATGGAATATTTCAGTTTATTAATGGACGAAAGCGTAATTGACAAACAATTATATCCCTTTTCCATCACGTAGCCTACCGTAATGCATCTCTTATATGCAGATGATGTTATGATCTTTCTAGCAACTACAATTGACAATGCAAATTATTTGAACTTTATTTTCTCTATATTAGAGGACACCATTGGTTTGTGTATCAATCAAATGAAGTCTCAAATATTTTTCAGTCTTGGTACTGCAAATAAAAATGAAATTTCTACTGCCCTACATATCCCAAAGAAGAAGTTACTTATTAAATATCTTGGCGTCCCTTTGACTTCAGATTATATTCATGCTGTACATTGTGTGCCCCTGCTATAGAAAATAAGTACGAAGTTAGATGGCTGGGATAGTAATTTTTTAACAATTACTGGCCGTGCTGAATTTATTCACAGTACTATAACCCCTACAGTTCTGTATTGGATATTAATATATCAACTGCCATTGTCAATTTTGCAAAAAAATTGATAAAATGTGCGCCGACTTCTTTTGGAAAGGGAAACTACATAAGATATCATGGGATAACTTATGCAGGCCCAAAATTGAAAGGGGTATTGGCCTTAGAAAGTTCATTGATCTCACCACTACAGCTAGAATTAAATTATTGTGGAGTTTGTTAACTACTAATGGTCTCTAGGCGAGATGGATGAGAGCCAAATATTTGTCAACTACAAATTTTTGGGTACTGTCTATCAAAAATAATGGTTCTGGTACTTTTAGGTCTATTTTATGACAGCGAGACTTAGCTGTAAAAATTATGAATCGAGTTATTGTTAATGGTGACCAAACTAAACCATGGTTCGACCATGGATTAATCATAAAACTTTAGTTGATTTAATTGGTTGGAACAGAGTACACTGAGAAACTCAGTTAAAAATAAGGTGAGTTCTATCATTCACAACGGACAACTACAGCCGTAGATATTTTCAGAGACCAGGGAAGTCACATGTAAGTATATTTATGTCCTGATGGCTATACTGATTATTGGACCATAGCTTACCAAAAGAATTTAAGTTTTTCTTCGGTCTGGAACTTAATTCGTCAACCTTATCAGAAGGATGACAACTTTTAATTAATTTGGCACATAATGACAGCAAGGAAATTCTCATTTACTGCTTATTTAGCATACATCAAACATCTACCTACAACTGATAGATTGGCTGCGTGGGGTATGAACGTTGAGCAACGATGTTTACCATGTGATATTCATAGTGAATCTTATGATCATTTATTTTCGAATTGTAAATATAGTACTTATCTTTGGCGTCCAAAAGAAGTTGGATCTATCGCAAGCCTGCTGCGCCTACATTGCATCGTCGATTTTCGAGTTTGAGGTTAAGTTCTACACAGAAATCAGTTGCACAACACCAAGCATATGTGGCGGCTTCTACTTTTACCCACCACATATGGGTAGAACAAGTTCGTCGTCGATTCGAATAGAGAGCATGCTTGAGTGATCAAAGATTGAAGTAATTTGAGATTGATATTCACCTGCAACTGATTCGCCGCTTCCGAAGGCGAAATCTATCATTAGAGGACAGGGAGAAGCTTTAGCCATGAGGAACAGAGTTGGAAGACTCTGGATAGACTGCTTTAGCTTTTCAAAGAATCAGGGTTTTGCTTTGTCTCGTGTATTTGGGCTGGGCCGGTTGCTTCGTTTTTGCATGCGGAGGTGTTTGATTTGAAACCCTGTGAGGGTCTGTTTGTTTTTATGTTTTTATTTGTTTACATGTTCTTGTATTATAACTCTAACCGCACAAGAGTCACAGTGTCATAGAAGATGTCGTGCTTTTTTTCTTACCGCATTAGCAAGATTTTTTAAGGAGGCGAATCTTGCTATTCTATGATTCCTTTCATTAATAAAGAACATTTTCATTTCAAAAACAAAAATGAATTATCCATACTCTCTTATTACTTTAGAGTTCAAAATTCACACAAGACAATACATGGACTAGGAAATTAACACGTAAGTGACTTAAGATGCAAATGTTTTAGTGATTGTATAATTTAGCCTTGCATGGGACTTGAAGTGACTATAAGCCAAAAGATTTACTGGTAAGTGTATTTTACATAATTTCATCAATCTTTAATTCAATTCATTTTGTATATTTAATCGACGGACAATTTTATCAATTCTATTAACAGTGCAAATTTATTAAAGTAGATTTTACGATATCACATATGTTCTTATACTCACTAGACTGATTTATTATACTTATGCAATAAAGCTCCCATTGAATTTTGCAACTATCGAAACCTTAAAAGAGAGACGAGAATTTCATAAACTCCTTCAGTGGGTGTTAGGTCCCATTTATTATGTTACTAAAACCTTGAGGGTGCTCAAAATAATATAAAATAGATTAGCAACACTAGACCCATCATATCGCGATAGCTTATGGATAATTATGTAAACCTTGAGAGTGGTCAACAAAGTTATAAAATATTTTTACCTGTCAAGGGATAATATAAACATTACTTTAGACAATTTATGGTTTGAGTTTCTCAACAACCATATGTATGTAAAGTACTCTATTTATATTATAATAATGAAGAATAATTTTAATTCAAATTCATATTTCAAAAAATAATTTAAAAAGTATTATCGACTAAATAAGGGAGATGAGTATAACTCATGGCATTCTATGTCATATACATTCAGTGTATACTCCTTTAATTCTCGAAGGGTTTTAATTTATCTATACCTCCCATTTTAATTTTATAATATATATATATATATATATATATATATATATTATAATTTATTATAGCTTTTATAATTCATTAAGTAATATATGTGTGTGTGCGCGCGCGCGCGCCTGTGTCCTTCTATTAATTAAACATTTATAAATATAACGTATATATATTTGAAATAATTTTGTATATACTTATGTATGACCTTTATTAATATAGGTTTAAAACTATTTTAAAATATTTACGTAACCCTTATAAATTTAATTTTGAAATAATTTTAAACTATTATATTTATAACTTTTATAAATTAATATTTAAACCAAATTTTAAATTTATATTTTATAACTCTTTATATAATTTTATTATATCTAAATATGCTTATTTGAATCAACCCAAGCTTAAAACTGTTCTAAGTCTTCCACTAGGGTATACCCTTGAAACACACCACTTTGGCGAGCAAGTAAAAGCCAGGAGAATGGTAGGTTTTTCATTCATAAGAACGTTCCTTAATTAGATAAACCTTCTCCTTAGTTTAAGCACTTTTTCCTTCGACGCCTATTTGAATGGTTTTTCTAAGAGACTACCCACGTGTTGTTTAATTATTCACATAATTGAAATGTAGGCTCTGATACCATTATTGGATTAGACGAATTTGCGAAGAGATTAAAATTTAGAATTTCAAATAAATAAAATCCTTTTATTAGTTTGCACAATATCGCATTTTGTGTTTACATGAATCATAATTTTAAACTAAATCATACTTAGTATTTCTTTATAAAATTGCTTGGGATTTAGTTGATTATGTATTAAATATTTAATGATTGTTTATTGTAATCTAATTATAATATTTTATTTTAAATTGATTTTATAGCATGTTCGCATTCAAAATACAAAAATTACAAGTACATTAAAAATAATGATGTAACCTAAGGTAGACATGATGAAGATATGTAATTAGCGTACGATTAATCATTAGAATTTAAAGTTAATACAAAATAGGGTCAATCTAATGTTTATTCCAACAATATTGTGTGTGTGTGTGTAATGGATAAATATGCATACATAAATATGGGTTATTTTATTTATTTATTGGCTGTGTATTTATTTAATATAAATGATTTATAGTTTTATATTAATATATATAAACTTAAACTTTATATTCAGATTTTAAAACATATGTTTACTTCATTACCATTTTCTAAATTATATATATATATATAAAAATTGACCTCAAATTTTAAATAAGTTTGAACAATTAGGTATTAATTTAATTTGAATTATTAATAATATTTTTTAACCAAGCCGAACAAAAATAATATATACATACATATATATATATATATGCATATTTATACATTTAAAACTAAAAGTATATACTGTTTAAACATTTAACATAACAATTCAAAAATTTATACACATATGAAATACAAAAAAAGATTTAATTTATTTTGAAACCATGTAATCCAAAACCATTTTTTAGTTTTAATTTAAGCTAAATTGTTTATATATTATAGTTATGTTATTCGTATGTGTGTGTGTTTCTTTGTGTGTGCGCGCGCATGCGCGTGCTTATATATATTTGACTTTTTCATTTGATCTGTGAACGGTACCTACAAATATTTTTAAAATTACTAAATTCGACTAAAATAAAGTATACATTAATATATGTGATTAACATTCTATTATGATTAAAATATATATTTATTTATTTAGCCACGCCATGAAAAGTAAATAAAAATAATATAATTTATTTAATAAATAAATTTGAAAAAAATGTTGTATATAAAAACATGTATATATTATTTAATTACTAAAAAATAAATAAACATATTCAATTTCAATTTTTGGCTAAATGTATTATTGGAGAAGCGAGCAGAAAAATATATTTGTGAAAAGATATAAAATGGATTATGTGTATATATTTAGTAAAATAATTTTTTATTTAGTAAAATGGTGATTGCAAGAAACCCTAGTAGTGACCCTATCCCCGTGGCGACTGAGAAGATGATACGGGCTGGCAAGAGGTAAGGTATAAAGACAAAGGAAAGAATCAAATAAGGGTTAATCTGTAACAAAAAGGAAGGAATCCACCAATCGATCTGCGCATGTGGTCCCTAACCCTTAGAAACCAGAATTTAAGGAAGGTGTTAGATCGTGGGCAGAAACAATTGCTGGAAACACATGTATTGATGGTAGGGTTTATAAATTCGACCATTTAGAAGATGCAGATGGGGTCTATGCTGACTTAGACAATGAGGTATTTAATTCAACTAAAAACCTGTGGTGCAATTCTATATATATCTATGTAGCTAAGAAAAGACCTTATTACGTACATCTTAATGCCTATATTAAAAGAGAATGGAAATCGACTGGTAAACGGGATGTATTCCCTAGGGATAATGGTTTTTACCTCATCAAATTCAGTAATGAACTGGATTGCAAGAAGGTGCTGGATGAAGAGCCTCGGTTTATTGATAGTAAACTTATATTTACAAAAAAAAGGGAGCCTAATTTAAGACTTGAGTGGGATATGCTTGAATCACATCCTGCATGGGTTATATTAATGAATTTGGATCTATCCTTATGGAATTCTTACGGTATTAGCAAACTTGCTAGCCTTATTGGAACTCCCGTTGCAATGGATGATTATACCAGGAATGTTAGAAGACTAAAATATGTTAGAGTTATGGTAGAAATTAAAGCAAGTGAAGTAATTAAAAATCAGGTGCGTGCTAAGGACAGAATGGTAATATTTACATACATGAGGTAGAATATGAACATATCCCACCAGTTTGCAACAAATGTAAGTGTTTTGGTCATTCCACAGACCAATGTGAGATCATGTCCCCCCCCCCCCATAATCCAAGTATGGAGGCAAAAAACTACGACTGAGACTAGTCAGACTGTTCCATCACCAAATTTACAACAAAATAAGGTACAGTCAGAGCCTATCACTGAAGAGATAGATATGAACACGGAACAATATAATATAGAGACTAATAACCAGAAGGATATACATGATGCCCAAGAGGAAGTAGATAAGGAAGCTGCTCCATCACTGGATACAAAGTCTGAGGATACTACATTTGTCCATAATTCATATGAGAATTCATCGATATGTGTGCCTATTACGACAGAAGAAGAATGTGAAGTCAATAATATGTCTTAGAAAGATTGGACTCGGATACAGATATAGAGGATAGTAATCCAAATAAGTTCATAAAATTCAATCGGGCTTACATAAATCAATTTAAAAAATCAGAATCTAAAGGAAAGACGAATTTGAATCATGATGTATCTCTTATGAAACTGAGGAGTAGACCTCCACAGTCGAAATGTCAATAATTAGTTGGGATGTAAGAGGTCTAAATAATGATACAAGACGTTTAGACCTCTTAAATCTTAGGAGGACTCATTCTCCTTCTATTCTGAGTATTTTGTAAAATAAATTTACCACTGACAACTTAACATTCTTTACTAATTCTCTATGGGAAGAATGGAACTGCTTTCATAATAATGATGTAGGAGGTAAAGGTCGTATTTTACTTTTATGGAATAAACAAATTTGAAATTTAAATCTCTTGGTCAAGCATGATCAAAATATTACTGTTAGTGCATCTAATGTAGGTGGGCTTAACATGACTTTAAGTTGTGTTTACGCAAGCAACTTGGCTTCTCATTGGACTAACCTTTGACAAGCCATTAAAAATGTTGGTAAAACTGTCAAGAATCCCTGGAATGTTCTGGGGGATTTCAACTCTGTGCTTAAGGCAGAAGAGAAAAAGGAGGTCTTACGATGAGAATTTCCCAGCTAGAAGAATTCAACAACTGCATCATTGGAGCGGGACTGCTTGAACCAATCCACTTTGGCCTGAAATTTACACGGAGAAGCAGAGAAAATGAAAAAAAATCATGTAAACTTGATAGGGTACTAGTTAATGTGAACTGCATTAATATACTTTCGAACATAAAAGTTAACATACTCCCCACATCTACTAGTGATCACTGTCCTATCCTTGTTAATTTAGTAGAAAAAGGTGTGTATGATAAAGGTAGGCCATTTAAATATGCTAATCACTGGCATGAGTTAGAGGGATACAATCAAGCCATATAATTTAATGATATACCTCTGGTAGAGGGATCTCAATGCTACAAACTACTTCATATTCTCAAAACAGAAAAATGCAAAATTAAAAATTGGAATAGATGCAGACCCAAAGATGTAGATCAAATAATCATCATGCATAAACAATGTAAGGAACTTTTGTTAATGATAGACAATGGTACTGCTAATGATGACACATGGAAGAAATATTATTAGGCTCAGAGGGATCTAAAAGAGGCTCTCAGCACTAAAGCTACTGAACTGAAGCAAAAAGCCAAAGAGAAATGGATTACTAAAGGGGATGAATGCACCAATTTTTTTTACACTAAAATGGCAATCCGTAGTAACACGAACAACAATTTTCATCTTATTAACCAGGATGGAAATACATTAACCAATGTAGCAGATACTGAGGAACAAGCAATCAAATATTATCAGAATATGTTCAATGGGGAAGTTAACATCAACTTACCAGACATTAAATGTAGAAGGCAAGTAAACTCCAGGGGTAGAAGAATGCTATCCAGGAAAATTATCGAAGCTGAGGTGCTGGAAGCTCTTCAATCCATTCACATTGACTCCAGCCCCAGTCCAGATGGCCTCGGATCCAAGTTCTACCTCCTCCACTGGAATGTCCTGAAAGAAAATATCATATCAGCAATGTAAGATATTTTTCAAAGTGATAAATTTATTAAAGAAATCAATCACACCTTCATATGCCTTATTCCTAAAAAAGACAGTCCATCAAAAATTGAGGATTATCGATCTATTGCTTGCTGCAATGTGCTATACAAAATTTAAGCAAGATCTTACACAATATAATGAAGATTATCTTACTAGATCTCATTTTAGAATGTCAAAGTGCATTTATCAAAGGTAGAAGTATCTTCGAAAACTCTTTCATGGCTTATGAATTAGTTAGAAACTTTAACAAACCAGGAACTGATAAATTCTGTCTAAAGGTTGACCTCCACAAAGCATATGACAAAATTAATAGACACTTTATCATTCATATGCTTAATTCTATGGGGTTTCCAGTAAACTTTGTGAACATTATTAAAGAATGCATTTCTACACCTACCTTCTCTATCCTGATCAGTGGTATACCAAAAGGATTTATAAGATCCAATAGAGGTATCAAACAAGGTGACCCCCTATCACCTTACTTGTTCGCAATTGCAATGGAATACTTCTCGCTACAAGTGGAGATGGCTATTCACCACATGACTATCCAGCCTATTTTTTACATCCAGCCTATCGTGAGTCGCTTACTCTATGCTGATGACTTGATCATCTGTATAAAATCCAGCTATGAATCAGCTAAAACAATTAATGAAATTTTTCTTAGCTTAGAAAAATATACTGGTCTAAAATAAATAAGCATAAAACCAAATGCTATTTCAACAAAACATGTAATAGAAGAACAAAGGTGTTGGATCTCTTGGATGTGAAAGAAGGCATTATTCTTGTGAAATATTTAGGTGTTCCACTATCCTCCAATAAGATCATAGACAGGGAGCGTGCATCTTTGATATCTTCTATTAGAGACAGACTATAGAGATGGAGCTCCAAAATTTTATCACTTGATGGGTGAATTGAGTTGTGCATACTATTATACACTCTAAAGTTAATTTCTAGCACAAATTTTCAATTTACTGATGCCTCAATACATAAAATTGAAAAAGTCTGTGCAGATTTCATATGGAAGGGAGGTATTCATAAAATCAAATTTGAAAATTTATGCAAACCAAAAGATGAAGGAGGAGTGGGCCTTAGAAGATTTAAAGACATGAGTATAGTTTACGCTTTGAAATACGCATGGAGAATTATCAATGGTAAGGGCTTATGAGATAAATGGATGAGACAAAGATACATTAAAGGCAATTTCTGGCAAATGTCTATAGGTAATAATGCATCATCAAACTGGAAAACAATTTTGAGAGCAAGAAATACCCTAGCCTCATGCTACACTTGTGAAATAGCTACAGGGAGGGATACAGACCTATGGAGAGACCCCTGGATACATGGAAAATCCTTAAATGACATTCTTGGTCTTAATACATTCTCTGATGTGATATATAATAATGGTTGGAATTTCTCCTCCTTACTAGTAAACCATGATAAAAAAGAAAAAATTCAATTTATGCCAATTTATAGTGGGAGAGAGAAGGACATATGGGTGTGGAAGTCTACTGGTAATGAATTTACCACTAAGTTTGCTTGGTACGAGGTTAGACAAAAAGATAATAAAATGGAATGGAGCAAAATCATATGGGATCATGCGAACAGCCCGAAGATGGCCTTCACAACTTACAAAGCTGTAATGAGAAGACTACCTACCAGAGACAGATTATCAAAATGGAGGGTAAAAAAGGGTATTGCTTGTGTCTTGTGTAATCCGGAAACCAAAACATATGATCACTTGTTTTTTGATTGTAGTTTCTCTAAATTGGTGTGGAAATCGTTAACAAATTCTTCTGCTCAAACAAATAACTTAGGAGAAGCGATTTCATACCTGACTCATAGTGGCCACAGAAAAAACAAGGAAGCCAAATTGAATAAAATCACAGTAACCTTGGCTGTTTGGAGCATTTGGAAAGAGCGAAACCATCACTTATTTCAAAACAAATGAAGAAGTATTTTGAGGTCAGTAAGCTTGCAAAAGGAGACATGCAGATTATCCAAAGGAGAATTAAAATTAATTCCATTTTCAAGCTGAAATGAGATGAAGCTCGAACTGCAGAAGTGTATCCGAGCTTTCCATTGGAAGAAATCCCAAGTACGAGCTATATTCACCAGCCTCCGTGACGAAGGAGGAAGGAGAAAGAAGCTGTAGTAGTTCTGGAAAGTACTTACTTGATATTATTGTAATGTCGGACTAGCATATATAATGTAATGTTATTTTGGGCTATAGCTTGGGCTGAAATGCCTTAATAAAACTGCTTACCCATTTACAAAAAAAATAAAAAAATAAAATGGATCATGTCCTTATTTTGATCCCTCCGTTGTTGAAAACCTTGGTTGCTAGTCATTTCTTTCTACAAACTCCTTAGTCCTTTTTGCTTAACCACGACATATAATTATATCTATAAGGCATGACTAATGCCCAACAATGTAGGCTAGGGTCAGGATTTCATTCTATGTAAATAGAGAATGAATGAGATGGTCATTTATCTAGGTCTCCACCTTTTCCCACCATGCTTCGGCTACCCCCTAGTTTTTAATAACACATATACTGATTTTGAAGAAAATACCATATAAGTACATGTACTAATGTTTTCCAAGTTGTATAGAATATTTTGTAGGATATTACACAGGTATATACAAGAATAGTATAATTCACTTTGAAGACTGATCAGTAAAAAGACTAGACATCAAAATTCAGAGATGGTCATGATAATTGAAGGCTCATGAGTTTAAAGAGACAAAGATATGAAGAGTTCAAGACTATAAATAATAGTTAATAGAAATTTGATAAATTTATTAAAGTCCTTGAATAGTAACTTGCTTTTGTTTGAATACTCTCTCATTAAAATATTTTATTTATTTTCAAAATATATTTATGCAAATATTTTATAAAAGTTTTATATATTAAAATATTAAAAAACTATGTTTAAATGATTATACAAAATTTTGGAATTTTGGAATACCTTAAAAGTGTTTTTGTTTTTCCAAACATACAACGGTAGAATAACATACCCTTCCTAAGTATTTCAACATATGTAAATTTTGAATAGTTGTATTTTTTGCTCCATCTCTTTACGAATGGACATGTTCGTTCAAAAACTATATAAATAGGGTTGAAAATGGATTTTAACAACTACTTTCTATCCTTTCCTCGTACTATAACTTCTCATTAAATATTTCTAAAAATCCACTTTCTATACTCTTCAAACTCACTCAAATTTAATCTCTACTTCACTATATTCATTCTTTATAATCTCCCCACTGTTTTGTAAGAATTATCACATCAATTCAAAGATCAAAGTGCTACAAAAGGGCTATAGGATATTTTGAATCCAAATTACAACTATTTATATTTGGACTTAATAAATATGTACTGCTATTTATGTAAGTGTGCTTGTTGCCCATAAAAATCAAGTGGATGTGCATGTTGTTGATACGCGAAGATTTTGATCAATGACAATGTGCTTTAACAAACAAGGAAGAAATATATGCAAATGCTAAAGGAAGATAGATGAAGACCAAACAAACTTAAAGTATGTTTTTACATATGTCTTAGTCTAGATGTATTGTTAAAATCTATCCTCAAGAAGCTTGCACGAACACTAGATTTTTTTTTTATAAACTTCATTTTTCAATTAAGTTTTAACTATGCAGGTTTTATGAGTTCAGTCGACTGAACAGGAACAACTAGTCGACTGAAACTGGAACAAATTTATACACATGCACAGTTTCAGTCGACTGAATTTCCTTCACGGTCGACTGAATTTGGTCCCGAAAATTTTACTTCATATTTTCAGTTGACTGAATTCCCTGCTCAGTCGACTGAATTTGAACCTGCGAATTTTCTCTGAAAAGACACCTTCTTCCTCTCAAGAGTTGCAACCATTCATCAATGGAAATGGAAGCATCTCTTGTTTGCAACCTTTGACAACATATGCATCTCTTCTACAAGTATATATACATGATTCTAACATCATTTAATTCATCGAATTCTCTTGCTTTAATCTTACTATTCTCTTGTTCATATTCTCTAGATACTCTCAAATCAATCACCAATCTATTGTTTGAATCACTGTTTTGTTTATAACGTTCTTTTGATTCATAGCAATTCACATTTCCTAAATCCTCACAAACACATTGCATACTCTCAAGGATAAGATTATAGGAATATTGTACTACATTAGACTCATTAGTGTTGACAAGAACACAACAAGTCGAAAATTGTATTTTAGTAATTGAGTTGAAGTCCTCTTCGGTAGTTGAGGCAAGAAATCCCGTTCGGTTGTTCGGGTAAGTTGTAAACCTATTCCTCCGGGTGAAGTGAGGGTGTTAGTTAGTGAAATTCCTAAGTGAAGCTTAGGGACTGGACGTAGGACGAGAGGTCCGAACCAGTATAAAATCCTGGTGTCTCTTTGCATTTACCTACTTTATCTACCTAGACTCTTTCCATATTACATGATCCTACCGCATAGCCTCTTTCAATTGGTATTGGAGCGAGGCCGTCCTATAACCATAACACCGTTATTAGACATATTGATAATATGGAAAATAATGCAAGTACAAGCACAACATCTGCCTATAGTTCTACATTTGCGGAAGGACAATCTACCCAAAGACCTCCTCTATTCAATGGACTAAACTATAACTTTTGGGCTACAAGGATGAGGATATATATGCAAGCAACAAGTTTCGAAGCCTGGAATGCTACTCAAGTAGAGTTCATTGTACCCACAACCGATTATCCTACATGGACAAAAATTCAAAAGAATGAAGCTAGTGCAAATGCCAAAGCTACGAATATGCTATTTTGCACCCTGGATAGAAATGAATTCAACCGTGTTAGCATATGTACTAGGCACAAACAAAGTTAAACAAACAAAGATATCCATGCTGAAGAATCAATCCCAAAACTTTAAAATGCGACAGAATGAATCCATCAATGACATGTACTCAAGATTTCAGGACATTCATCATGCTCTAATCGGACTAGGAGAACGATACACGGATTTTGACATTGTGTCTAAAGTTCTAAATTCACTCACTGATGAATGGGAGAGAAAAGTACTAGCAATCGAGGAAGCAAATGATCTATCTACAATGAAACCAGAAGAATTGATTGGAAATCTTATGTCGTATGAAGTAAATACGCAAGCTAAGAAAGATCAAGCTCAAGAAAGAAAGAATGTTGCTTTTCATGCGGAAAAGGAAGAATCAGAGTCTGAAGATGAGGATCTAGCATTTATAGCCAAAAATTTGAAGAAATTCTTAAAATATAGAAAAGGAAACAAAAACGGATTCAAAAGGAATTTCTTGAACAAACCTTCATCCTCAAATATAGAATGCTTCAATTGTCACAAGAAAGGACACATGCAAAAAGATTGTCAAGAACAAATGAAGGAAAAACAGAAAAACCTCAACAACAAAAACAAGAAGGATAAATTCAAAAAGAAGGCATTTTCTGTAACATGGGACGATTCAGATTCATCTTCATCCGAAAATGAAAGTGATAGCGACAATGAACAGGCAAATGTATGCTTCATGGCTCAAGAATCTGAGGTAAATAATTTAACTTTCGACGATTTAATTGAAGTAAACACTGAACTTTTAAGCACAATAAAGACTCTTAAAAAGAAACTCAAAGAAACTCGTGAAAATCAAAACAAAGCTGAATTTAAAAGGGATATGTTAAAAGATGAAAAGAAAATCTTAGCAGAAGAACTTGAAAAAGTTCAAGAATCTCATTCAAACTCGGAAACTCAATTATCACTTTTAAGTCAAGAAATTGAAACTCAAAAAACAAAGAATGATATAATTGTTTCTGAAAATCATGAGTTAGAAACTAAGATTAGACAAGTTGAGTTAGAAAATAATAGTCTTCAAGCTAGATTAGATAACATCACTAAAAATGTTTCTAACTTTAACAAAGGAAGAGAAAATTTATCTAAGATTGTAGAAAATTCTCAATCCTCTTCAAGTAAACATGGATTAGGATATAAAAAGGAGTCAAAAATTTCTAAAAAGAAAAATACAAATTTTAAAAGGAATAAGGATTCAAAACAAAAAATATTGCTAAAGAAACCTATTAAAACAGAAGTAGAAAACAAGGTAGTTAAAATTTGGGTACCAAAAACTAACAATGTATTAACAAGAAATAAATATATTAAAACATTTATGGATAATGTTCATCATAATGAAAACTATATTTATAAAAAGGACACTAAACCAAATTGGGTTTGGTTTCCTAAACTCTAACTTTTTAGGACCCTATTAAAAGGTGGGTACCAATAATTTCATATTTATTTTCAGGTCCCACTCAAAAAGAAGAAATGGATATTAGACAGTGGTTGTTCAAAACATATGACTGGAGACAAAGATATGCTTACAAACATCACATACTTTGATGGTGGCTCGGTTACCTTCGGAGACAATTCAAAAGGGTATATCATTGGCAAAGGAGATGTGAACAATTACGGTACATCAAATTTACCTTTTATAACAAATGTTTCATTAGTTGAAAATTTAAAACATAATCTACTTAGCATAAGTCAATTGTGTGACAAAGGTTTTAAAATAACTTTCTCGAATAATAAATGTAGTATTTTTGATCAAAACCAAAATCTTATTTTTGAAGGAAATAGAGATAGAAATATTTATGTTTTAAATATGAATATTAATCATAATTCAAGTATGTGTTTACTTACCAAAGATAATGATCCTTGGTTATGGCATAAAAGATTTTGTCATATAAATTTTAAAACTATTAGAAAATTTTCTAAAAATGAATTAGTAAGAGGATTACCCAAAATAAACTTTAAAATAAATAATTTTTGTGATGATTGCCAAAAAGGAAAATTAACGAAATCATCTTTCAAATCTAAGAAAAATATTTCGACTTTACAACCATTAGAATTACTACATATGGATTTATTCGGACCAACACAAGTTCAATCCATTAATCATAATCGATACGTATTTGTAATATTTGATGATTTTTCAAGATATACATGGATTATTTTTATGAAAAATAAAAGTGACACCTTTGAGCATTTTAAAACATTTGTCAAAAGAATTCAAAACACTAAAGATTTGAAAATTAAAAATATTCGAAGCGATCATGGAGGCGAATTCGAAAATGAAGTTTTTGAAACTTTTTGTAAAAAGAAAGGAATAAATCATAACTTTTCTTTTCCTAGAACTCCTCAACAAAATGGAGTTGTAGAAAGAAAGAATAGAACATTACAAGAATGCGCAAGAACATTATTAAATGGATGTTCTCTACCAAAACATTTTTGGGCGGAAGCCGTTGCTACTGCATGTTATGTATTAAATAGAATATCAATTAGACCATTAACTAAAAATACCTCTTATGAACTATTTAATAATAAAAAGCCAAATATATCTTATTTTAAAATATTTGGATCAAAATGTTTCATTTTAAATACAAAAGATCAACTAGGAAAATTCGATTCAAAATCTGATGAAGGAATTTTCGTAGGATACTCAGAACGAAGTAAAGCATATTGAGTATTTAATAAACGAACAAACTTAATTGAAGAAACTTTGCATATATCTTTTGATGAAAATTTTAATAAAAATTTTAATATAAAAGATGGTGAAGAATTAATAAATATAGAAGAAACAAACCTTGAAGATAATAATATTGAACTAAGATCTCCTCCTAGAATATTACGAGATCATCCAACTCAAAATATAATAGGAGAAATAAATTCTCAAGTTAGAACAAGAAATCAACTAAATCAAATGGGTCATGTATCTTTCATTTCATCAATAGAACCTAAAAATCCAAAAGAAGCATCGACAGATGATTATTGAATTATCGCAATGCAAGAAGAATTAAATCAATTTGAACGTAACGATGTTTGGGAATTAGTTCCCCGTCCTAATAATCAATTAGTAATTGGAACAAAATGGATTTACAAAAATAAAGTAGACGAACAAGGTAATATAACAAGGAATAAAGCAAGACTAGTAACACAAGGGTATAATCAAGAAGAAGGTATTGATTTTGAAGAAACTTTTGCTCCCGTTGCAAGACTTGAAGCAATACGTATTCTATTAGCCTTTGCATGTTTTTACAATTTTAAACTTTATCAAATAGATGTTAAAAGTGCATTTTTAAATGGTTTTATTAAAGAAAATGTATATGTAGAACAACCTCCGTTGTTTATACATGAAAAATATCCGGATCGTGTTTTTAAATTAAAAAAGGCACTATATGGTCTTAAACAAGCACCTCGTGCTTGGTATGAAAGACTTAAAAGTTATTTATTAAACTCGGGATTTAAAATTGGAAAAGTAGATCAAACGCTTTTTATTAAAAATACTACCAAAGATATTTTAATAATTCAAATATACGTAGACGATATTATTTTTGGTTCAACAAATGAAAATTTATGTAAAGAATTTTCAAATATAATGACTAATGAGTTCGAAATGTCTCACATGGGAGAATTATCATATTTTCTCGGACTTCAAATCAAACAATTAATAAATGGAATTTTTATAAACCAGGAAAAATATTGTGCTAATTTAATTAAACGATTCGGCATGGAAAACACATCTGCTAAACCTACTCCTATGAGTACCACTACACATCTCGATCGAGATGAAAATGGCAAAAGTGTTGATCAAAAATTGTTTAGAAGTATGATAGGTTCCTTACTTTACTTAACCGCTAGTAGACCTGACATAATGATCAGTGTTTGTTTATGTGCACGTTTTCAATCCGATCCTAAAGATTCACACTTAAGAGCAGTAAAACGAATAATGCGATATCTTAACAAAACTAAAGATTTCGGTCTTTTCTATCCAAAGGAGTGTCCATTTGAGTTAGTATCATATAGTGATGCTGATTTTGGTGGATCTCGAACAGATAGAAAAAGTACAAGTGGTACTTGCCATTTCATTGGAAAATCACTTGTATCTTGGTTTAGTAAGAAACAAAATTGTGTTTTGCTTTCCACCTGCGAAGCAGAGTATATATCAGCTGCTTTAGCTTGCACTCAAGTCATATACATGCAACAAACACTTAAAGATTTTAATACAAATTTAACAAATTCTACAATATATTGTGATAATACAAGTACAATAAACTTATCTAAAAATCCGGTTAATCACTCTCGTACAAAACATATAGATATTCGTCACCATTTTCTACGTGACAATATCGAAAAAGGAATAATTAATTTAGAACATATTTCTACCGAAAATCAAATTGCCGATATATTTACTAAACCTCTATTAGAAAACTCCTTTATAAAACTTCGACGAGAATTAGGTATAATATCCTTTAAAAATATTAATTAGATATACATTAGAAATATTCCCATATTTCAGTCGACTAAAACAAAATGTTCAGTCGACTAAATAAGAATTTCAAATATTTTCAGTTATGTTATATGTTACATTATATTATTTATAGACCACACATTTTTAAAACTGAATTATTAAATAAGAATCATACATTTTAACAAAATCCTCTTTACCATTAAATCTCTATGCGGTTAAAAAATCTTATTAAATTATAACCGTTATTTGTTTAGTAAAATTCTACTATAAATAAATTCTTAAAAATATTTTTATTTTCATCTTGATTTTACGAATAAAATCTTAATTCAACATAAAATGTCGTCCAACAACTCCTTCTCTACGATCAATATCACCTCGTCAGTTGATAACACTCCAACGTCGCCAAAACTTCCCACACCAACACCAGCACATGAGCCGGTTTACAAATGGGAAAATTATCGTACTGGTTTCACACCAGAATCTAAAACGGCGAAACACGGACTCTTTATTTCACCCGACACAAAAAGAAAGATTGATGAAATTCATCACTTTCAACAACAATAGAGATCTTCAATGAGAGATATACTTCGAGCAAAAAGTTACGGCAAGACGTTTGAGCTTCCTAGAGCAAATCGGTTTACGCTTCTGTGGATCAAAGAAGAACGAAGTGACTGAACCCCTACCTCGCCCTGTTAGCTGACTTGATCCGTCTTCATCTTATCGTACACCAGTCGATCCTGTGAATCCTTGGATGTCTCCTAAGACTCCTCAATATAGTCTGAATTCATGGGATATAAATTACATGAAGAATGAAGGAAAGAAGACCCCAAGTCCATCCCCAAAGAAATAGTTAAATTTTGAAATATTTGTATGTTGTTACATCAATATTTTTGTAACTATTTATTTAAATAAATTGTTTAATTTCAAAAATTAACTGAAACAACAAAAATGCATGTTTCAGTCGACTGAACGCCCCTGCTTAGTCGACTGAAAATATGACAGAAAACAATATCTACATAGTTCAGTCGACTGGAATCATCTGCACAGTCGACTAAAAATTCAACAGAAAATTTCAGCAAAAAATTCAGTCGACTAAATGTACTGTTCAGTTATGCTTGTCTGTCACAACATTTTTATTTTTCTTAAGTCATGATTATGCAAATATTCTATATGCTTCAGTGATTGTTTTGATAAATTATTACTGTTGTTAGTTCTTCCTTTTTGTCGATGACAGAGGGGGATAAAATCTATGGTACTAACTTTGTTTTATAGGAAAAGATAGTGCATACATTAAGGGGGAGAAAATAAGTAAAACGTCTCTAGAATAAATCAGTATTGTCATCAATCAAAAAGGGGGAGAATGTTGATACGCGAAGATTTTGATCAATGACAATGTGCTTTAACAAACAAGGAAGAAATATATGCAAATGCTAAAGGAAGATAGATGAAGACCAAACAAACTTAAAGTATGTTTTTACATATGTCTTAGTCTAGATGTATTGTTAAAATCTATCCTCAAGAAGCTTGCACGAACACTAGAATTTTTTTTATAAACTTCATTTTTAATTAAGTTTTAACTATGCAGGTTTTATGAGTTCAGTCGACTGAACAGGAACAGCCAGTCGACTGAAACTGGAACAAATTTATACACATGCATAGTTTCAGTCGACTGAATTTCCTGCACAGTCGACTGAATTTGATCCCGAAAATTTTACTTCATATTTTCAGTTGACTGAATTCCCTGCTCATTCGACTAAATTTGAACCTGCGAATTTTCTCTGAAAAGACACCTTCTTCCTCTCAAGAGTTGCAACCATTCATCAATGGAAATGGAAGCATCTCTTGTTTGCAACCTTTAACAACATATGCATCACTTCTACAAGTATATATACATGATTCTAACATCATTTAATTCACCGAATTCTCTTGCTTTAATCTTACTATTCTCTTGTTCATATTCTCTAGATACTCTCAAATCAATCACCAATCTATTGTTTGAATCACTGTTTTGTTTATAACGTTCTTTTGATTCATAGCAATTCACATTTCCTAAATCTTCACAAACACATTGCATACTCTCAAGGATAAGATTATAGGAATATTGTACTACATTAGACTCATTAGTGTTGACAAGAACACAACAAGTCGAATATTGTATTTTAGTAATTGAGTTGAAGTCCTCTTCGGTAGTTGAGGCAAGAAATCTCGTTCGGTTGTTCGGGTAAGTTGTAAACCTATTCCTCCGGGTGAAGTGAGGGTGTTAGTTAGTGAAATTCCTTAGTGAAGCTTAGGGACTGGACGTAGGACGAGAGGTCCGAACCAGTATAAAATCCTGGTGTCTCTTTGCATTTACCTACTTTATCTACCTAGACTTTTTCCATATTACACGATCCTGCCGCATAGCCTCTTTCACATGTTCCCCATTCAAATCAAGTGGGTGTGTTTGTTACCCATTCAAATCAAATGGGTGTGTTTGTTCCCCAAGTTAAATCAAGAGAGTCTACCCTAAATTCGGAAAGTCAAGAGGATGTACCTTATTGCCTTGAAATCAAGATTTTATTCTGGTTTGCTTGTTACCTGATTAAAGTAGTCGTTTAAACAGAAATCTATACAGATATTGTACATGAATGGATGTAGGATTGGTCAATGCGAACCAGTATAAAATTTCTGGGGTCAACTCTCTTACATTTTATTTTTACTGCATACACACACACATACATACATACATACATATATATATATCTATGATTGCCTATTAATATATATATACACACATATAAATATATATATGTTGATTATGTCTGTTTCAATTTAAATCTTGAAACTATTTAAAAAAGCTCTATATAAGCAATAAAACACTATTCACCCTCCCTCAAGTGTTAAAGTAGCATTAAGATCCGTTCACACTAGTATAATTTATATTATATTGTTTCCCACATTTAGTATCAGAGCTTTAGGTTTTCAAAAACTCGTTATTTAATTATTGAAAATCATAAATGCCTAGTAACACTAGTAGTACATTTTTGAACACATTTGTAGAAGAATAATCAACTGTTAGACCCCCTCTATTTATTGATATTAATTTTTCTTACTAGTCATGTAAGATGAAAATTTATCTACAATCCAACGGTTTGGATATTTGGAACATTACACAAAGTGAATATACTGAACCCCGCATTGGATATTCATAATGGACCATAGACCAAAATACGAAAGCACTTAATAACTCAAAGGCCATGAATATCTTATTTTTCTCCCTAGATAAAAATGAATTTAATCGAGTTTCGGTTTATAAGACAGCTTATGAAATTTGGAAAACACCGCAAGTCGCATATGAGAGCACTAGTAAAGTTAAACAAACTAAGTTTTCCATGCTAGCCAACCAGTTTCAAATTTTAAAGTGAAACAAAATGAATCTAAATCTGACATGTATTCTAGATTTCAAGATGTAGTTCATTCATTAGTACCATCAGGGAAAAACCTTTGAAGAGGATCGGGTTAGAAAAATTCTTAGTTAACTCGCTTCAGAGTGGGATCAATAGACATTAGCAATAAAGGAAGCAGTTATAGTATATTAAAAATTGAAGAATTAATCGGTAATCTAATGTGATATGAAGCATAATTGCAAGGTAGAAAGAAAAGCAAGGCGACAAAAAGAAACCAATTGCATTCAATGTAACAATTGATGGCGATAACGATGAGGAGATTACTATTATAATTTGAAATTTCAGAAAATTTTTGAAATACAAAAAGATGAACAACTTTTGAAAACTGAAAACAAAAATTATGGAAAGAAAATGGTTTTATGTGTTACGACTGTGGTGAATCTAGCCAAAACTAAAGAATTCACCAAACATTAATTCATTTAAAAAGAGAAAAAGGACTTTCGATGCAACCTTGGATAATTCTAATACATCATCAATTGACAATGAATCAGACACTGAAAATATCAACACGTGTTTCACGGTGAGGGAAGATTAATCAACTTAAACAAAGGAAATAGTGAAATTGGTATTTTTTACGTTTCACAATTTATTTTATTGTTATTGTTTAATATAGGAACAAATATATAATAATAAGAACATATATTTTTATTTTTATTTTTCAAACATTGAAATTTTGGCATAAATGTCGACATATGCCAGCTAGGTATGTCGACTTATCAGACAGAACTTGAAGAATCTTTTTAAATTTTGAACTTTGGAAATTCCTTCGCTATTGCATTTAGTTCGAAATTTGAAAAGGCACCGTTTTACCTGTCACATGTTTATTATACCTTTATATATTCACTCTTTCTTACCTCATTTTCAACGAACACTTTATTTCAAAAATCAAACGAATTCTTCACTCTCTATCTTCCAAAAAAACTCAAAATGTCTTCTGCAAATCAACCCTCTCCATCCAAAACCATTAGGCTTACCAAAAATAAACTTTTTGATGATCAAGAGTCCATTGAAATATACATTGAGTATGCAACATATGGTAAAGTTATTCAAGAAGATTTTCTAATTTTAATGAATTCTATTCTCATGGTCTATAAGATCTTGTTTTGGAAAATGGTATTTTTGGTTTAATCGATTTATCGGAAAATAATTACATCTCGATTTGGTCAAAATGTTTTATGTTAGTTTAAATGGAAAGTTTTACCAATGAAAAGAAGGTCAAATTTGGAGTAGTATCAAAGATACCATTATTGTTTTAGACTGTAAAAATTTTTATTGTAAAAATAGTGGAAATGACCTCTCCACTTTTGAAATTGATTATGAAAATAGGGTAGTTATGCAAGATTGGTTTTCAGCTGATGAAGAATATGGTTTTAAAGGTAAAAATCTTAGGCCAAAAACAAGATTAATAAGTCTTATTTTAGAATAAGTATTACACCAAAGACGGGGATTACAACATCCCCACTCACAAAGTTTACGAAGCTCCTTTTGCTGCTTTTGGAAAATATGATATAAACAGGGATCAAGTGACTTTGGATGACATTGTTCAAAAGATAATTTCTAGACTTGAAATCACACTTTACCATGATGCGTATCTTACTATTATTTTCAACTACTTTGGTATTGACTTAAAAGATAAAATATTTTGCCTCATAAAGTTTCGATAAAGTAAACCTCTCTCCAATGCACCCTCCTCTTGAATTAAAACCTTGTGAGTCTCTTACCAAAAAGGAAGAAAGATTGGCAAGACAAGAAGAGTAAGAGATTCTTTAAGAAGAAGAAAGTGATAATGCTACAACAAAAAATAGATTTAGTAGCATACAAAAATGCTACCATGATTTACAGTAGTGTTTTTTAGAACATTGTTATATGATATGCAAGTAAAAGTGCAGGACTTTCTATTATGTGCTCATAAACGCTACAAAAAGCAACATATTATAGCATTCTACAAACGTAACTAAATTTTCTTATCATGGAGTGGTATAAAAGCCACTATATAAAATATTATAGCAGCATTTTTTATCCGCTTCCATATTTTTGGCGGTGTTTAATATATACTGTCAAAAATTGTTGATTTGTTATTTGGATTTCCTTCGCTATGGTAGCTCTTTCAATTTCCACTTCATTTTGTTCAATATACTATATATAGTAATAATTGACATATTTCAGTATGAAACCAACAATCCCTCGTATAATTATTACATTCAAACAATTGAAATACACATTAGCACATAATGAAATACGATATACAATAATTCGATACAAAATATTTTAAACAAAACAACCACATTCACAATGGTCCCACCATTCGTTGTCTCGGAGTGGTAATCGAAACTCATAATATTAGTGCAATAATAGCATTTTTCACAAAATTCATAGCTCTATCTTTATAGTTGCCACCTGTGACTATAAATTTTTTAATATTCTGAAACTAAATCAACCTCAGCTAAAAGCTCTCTGGCACACCCTAGTGTTTCTTCATTTCTCTCCTTTATAACTTCTTGAAACACTTGCTCAGGGTTCTGAGTTACAAATTAAGGGTTCATTATTAAAGTTTGAATTCACAAATTTACATTAAGAATAAAATGGAACAGATACCTTTAAGAACTCCTCTACCTGCTTTTCAACTGAGTTCAAATCTAGTTCTTCTCTTACATGCTCTTCTTGCAATCTTTTAGCGTAAGCTGCATATTCATGAATATATCTAAGGTTATTTATAATGAAATAAATCAATTAGCTAGATTAATTTCAATTACTAAAATATAAACCAAACTGTACCGGTTGTTTAAAGGGAAAATTAATTTAAAGGAAAAAATTCGTATAATTTTAGCCTCAAGGACACGACCTCAACATTTTAACCACAATGAAAAACGTTCTCCTAAAAATTATTCAAAAGGACAAACATTCTTCCAAAATTATTCATAAGGACAAACATTCTTCCAAAACTGCCACCGAACTAAAAACTACCTAAAAACTTTTACCGATAACTACAAACTGATACCTAAAAATGCTATCAATAACTAAAAACTGATACTTGATGAAAGTTGTCCTTTAGGCTAAATACTGAAAGTCTGTCCTTAAGGCTAAAATGCTCAAAAAAATTTGTCCTTCACGATAATTTCCTATTGTTTAAATATTTCTAAATTGGTGAAACTGCAAATTGAATTTTACTTTCTTGTATAGTGAATGATCACATACCCATGTGATTACATTTAGCTGACACCTAATTCAAAGAAGATAATAACCAATATTATTTTTGATCCAAATTATTTTTTCTAATATGTTCCCTAATCATGCACATGTTATACATGTATTTCTAGAGCAAAAAAAGATCAACATCTTAGTCCAGCTACATAAATTTTAAACTTCTTCAATTGAAACACGATTAAGTTGAATTTCATTAAGAAGTCCAAATGTATTTTAGCAAGAATTAACATTATTTCATGTACTAAGCATAATATCTTACACAAAACCAAACAATCAAAAGCAAATCCAACCGCTTTTTCTAAGAAAAACGGCTTACAGTTCTTCCAAATCTTAATATACAAAAAATGAGTTTGCTTAGCATGGAATTTGTTTCTAGGACAATTTTGAACATAAGTTCAGAAAACTACCTTAGTGTAAAGTTGGCTCATAATTTAATCAAGGGTGGAGTCAGAAACTACAATTCATTGGGAAACTCAAGCTAAAAACCTGAGTTTTCAATTGATTAGTTATTAAATAATGTATATAAAAGAATAAATCAAGCTTGTGAATGATTAAAAGCAAGTTTCAAGTTGAACCAAGGCTAAATCGAAGCACAAAAGTTAAAAGAGACGCTTACATATCCATTGAATTGTTGTATAACTGCCTTGACATAATCAGCACTGGACATTGTCACTAATCCTAAACCTCTACTACTTGCCGTTACTTTATCATATATTACCTACTCTAAAAAAAAGCTTCTAACTTAAGAGGAAAAGAGAAGAAGCAAAAATACAATAATAATAAAAATCATTATCACATACGATAAAATCACCACCTTCTTGAAAAGAAGGAATTATTAAGAAAAGTTCAACTACCCAAAACACATAAATTAACTGATACTTATTCCTGAATATTTATGATGTTCAAACATTGGTTTCTAATAAAGGTGGCATAAACATGTTTATTATGCTTCATTTATTTATCAATAAAGTATTGATGGACATATTAAACACTTGAGAAGAAATATAGTTACATCAATAATTGAATTCAACTTATAAATATTAATCTTTTTACTCAAAGTTCAAACATTGTGGAAACTCTTTTAAAAAAGCCATACCCGATTTAGCATATAATCTGTGTCTGGATTATTCCATACGCTATTTTCCTAAAGTGGAATTATAGGTTATAACATATTTTGTTAAGTGTGGCTGTTTGTGAAGTAAACATAAGCTATCACGTTAGCATGTAAGGGATTTCAAACGCAACTTTAAGTGAGTTATGTTTGTGTTATTAAGTCCATGAGAGCATTTTATTCACTCCAAAAAAATTTAGTTTCACAGTGGTAACACATGCATATAAAGACTATACATACATACATACATACATACATACATATATACATGTGTGTGTGTGTATATGTATATTGTTGAAGCAAGTGGCCTAGCTAGCTGCATAGCAACTGCAACTCTGAACTTGACTAGCCCTAGAACTGATAATTAAGATAGAAGTGCCTTTGCATACCTTAATTTAATGTGCCATAGTTAATTAAAACTTGAAGAGCTTTTTCAAGTTGAATTTCTAATAACTGTCCATAATGCAAAATCATATTTTTTCTGCCTTCCTATTTCAAAACCTATACATGTATAATGTAGGTTAAAATAAATTTGCAAAAAAATATAATCCAAGAAGATAACTTTCTCTAAATTCGTTGACTTTAACCTCTATTACTAACAAGTTCTCCCAATAATCCACCAAAACGTGTGTTTGTACCAAAATTGAGCACAACACTCTTTGGAAGTATTTGAAGAGATAAAATGAAGAAAATAAATGTAAAAAGAGGATTATCTAACAAACACTTTAAAAACAGATCAGATAAACGCACAGAAACATAATGAATTAGAGTGGTTCGGCGTATATCCTACCTCCATTATGAAATTGATGACTTTATTGATGTTTTGTTGCGGATTACAACTGAATACAGCGAATTACAGTAGTACTTTTCGAGTACAATAATGGTTTTGGAGTGCAAAAGCGAATTTGGCAGAGTCTGGACATCGGAGAACCAAAAGTACTTTTCCTATTGGCCCTGGGGTGCTATTTATAGATGTAGGCTGCAAATATCTCACTCAGATCTCGAGAGACCACTTTTGGCATGTGGGCGGGCCCACGCGGTTGATCCTATGTGATTTGCATTCGGTCCGTGATCGATACGAACCAATTTCGTATCGATCAAGATTTGACCCAATCGAGCCGAAATTTAGCAAGAACATCCTTCAGGTTGTACGTAAGCCCCTGTTAAAATTTGGTGGCATTTGAGCTTGTAGATTGTAAGTTATGATCGATTCAAGTTTGGGTTTCATGTAGGCTGTCTTGTTCGAATCGATACCTTCGTATTAATTAGTTCAAATCGATATTGAGCACGTGCCTGCTAGTTGACGTGGCACTTGATTTTAGGATCGATCCGAAGTTCATGCCGAATCGACCGAGTCTCCCATATGCACGTGCCTTGTTTGAATCGATCCGTAGTATGTTGTTCGTATCTATCAGTAGTACATTGTTCGCATCGATCCGTAGTATGTTGCTCGTATCGATTAGTGGTGTGTTGTTCGTATCGCTCAGAACTCTCTCTATTCGTATCGATCGGCTGATCTTTTATATTCGTACCAATCGATTGTCTAGTATTGTTCGTATCGATGGGAAGTGTTTAATTCGTATCGATCTATGGTTGATCGATGCGAAGTATACATGATGTTTCATCGATACGAACTAGGCACTCGTACGGCGGTCAATGGATACGAAGTGAACTCATATCCTGATGGATACGAAGAATACTATCAGTCGATGGATACGAACAAGACAGTTGTTGATCAATACGAAGTTGAGTTGTTTTGCTGAAGGAGTCATCGATACGAATAAAGCCTATTCTCCTAATGGATACGAAGTAGTGCGTTCCGGTGGATACGAACAGATGCTTGCTGATGGACACAAACATGCTGGGCTTCTGATGGATACGAATGGATGGATGAGTAGTGATGGATGTGGACAAGTTTTTTTTCCTTGGATTGTATCGATCATATCTTGAGCATATGAACTCCAATTGACTTGAAATTTGGGACGTTGGCTTTCTTAGCTTCGTTTATCATGTCATACCAATTGTAGCTTGATCTGGACATGGAAAAAATTTACCGACATCCATAAGGAAACTGTGCATAACCGGTTTTTGGGAAAAACTATCATTGGTTTCTAGCCAACTCCTTGGTGTCACGGCCTTGCCAAAAGGCGGGATTACATTTACCTCTAAAGTACGTCTTGTGAGGACATGACGTGCTTCGAATGGTTGTATCCTTCATTCTGATCAGTTCTGTCCGACTTGTTGACGATTGTTGTCTTTCTGTAATCTATGATTGATTTTTCAGTAATATGAACTGTTGACTGCCAATTGTTGTATTGTGAACTGTTGTAATCGAGTGTTGTATGATAATGATCTGTGGTTTTATTGTTGTCATCATTGGACAAGTATTCAACTCCTGTGTATTTTAGAGATTGGATGTTAGTTCATTAAACATGAATGCATGTTTAGCCTGACTCCCGTTAACGTTCGTACGTTCATGAGTCGTTGTCAGGTTTTCAATTTTTTTTATCGAATTCAGTATCGATCTTCGCCTGAATTGACGTGAAATTCGAGTTGTAAAAACTCTTGATGGTTTTTTTGGGGGTATCCCTCCATATTGATCCTCTCATGGATCGATTTGGGATGAACGAACGTATAGTTCGTACCGACAACGTTGCATAGTCTGGATATTATTTGATACTGATCTCTAATTGACGGTTATGAATCCCTGCAATCTTTAAAAATGATGGATACGGACGACTAATTTCGTATCGATAGACCAATGAGGGATACGAACAGAGCAACTGGTCCTCCGAACATTATTTGTATCGATGGATACGAGTCTTCATAGGTCATGTGTTGATGGATACGAACAGTGCAGTTCGTATAGATGCATATTGGATGGATTCGAAAACATTGGATACGAACAGTGAAGTTCGTATCGATAAGATGCGATTCAATGGATGCGAACATCACACTTCGTATCGACCCGATGAGGAACCGGTTGGGATTAGTTGCAACGACCAGGAGGCGAATCATTTTTCTTCACTTCCTGGGTCCATATATAAGCATTTCTTACTTAGAAGAATTTTTCACTTTCTCATTCTTCTGCATTCGTATCGCTCCCAACTTAAAGAAATTCAAACCGCCTTCGCCTTCAATCTGAATTAAGCCTTGATTCCTTCTAATCATTTGTCGAACTTATGTAATTAGGTAACAAATCTTGTGTTCAAATTATGAGACTTAGAATCTCATGTCCATTCCTACCGATTCCACGATTGACTCCGGTGATGTGGTGGTCGTGGATGGCTGGGGCAAGGTCGAGGGTGGAAGAGACGAGGCCTAGATGGGATTGGAGAAGAAAAGGAATTGAGGGACACGAAGGAGCTCGTGGAAGGGCTGTTCGGTTTTGATTTTGTATCGATGAAGAGTTAAAGGAATTTGATTTAGCCTCGAATCTCAACCAGGAACTTTGTATCGGTCCTCTACCTTCGACTTTGCCTCGGTCGTTAGTTCATGGATTCTGCGTTTGTCATTTCGAATCGATACCTATATGAAGTATAGTTGTGATGGACACGAATTCCACTGTAGTCCGATCGATGCGAAGTCAATGCAGAGGGCGTGTTTTGGATCGATACGAAGTGATTAAGCTTCGATCGATACGAAGTTATCACGAATTGATCGATACGAAACCATCGGGTTTCGATCGATACGAAGATGGCGTCCACTGATCGATACGAAACCATCGAGTTTCGATCAATACGAACGAGACTTTAGATGGTCGATCTGAACTTGCATTTTGATGGATACAAACTTCAACCGAACATATGACTCCGATGAGCCTCATTCTTGCATATTTGGACTTAACCGTTAAATTGCATACTTGACTTTCCCTCGAAGTTTGTCGATGGAACTATAACTTAACAAAAATTTAACAAACTTTAACTCGGATCGGTCTCTAAAGTATGGATGGCATGGTTGTGACGGTTAGCGATGTCGGTTACTCCAATTGGATTCTGAAGTCTCGTCGTTTGAATATTTCCTCAAACTTTGTAGAATTTTTCAAGTAATATGTAGCACTGCACAACATATTCACGCACTTCACATTGGGGAACACACAGGTTTATTATCGTCTAATGATGGTTTTTCATAAGTTAGTTAGTTATAGAGCCTTCAAGCTCGCAGCAACATGAGCTTTAGGGCGCATCTTCCTTAGTAATAGAGTTACCGACCATCGCGGCCGAAGTCGTCGACATAGCTCCGGATAAGCTACTAGGTTCACAAGATTCGGGTTCGTCAAACGACTCCGAAGATACGTTGGAACAGATATGCCAGAGGCATGGCTTGTTACTGGACGATGTACAATTACCGAGACTGAATGATAGGCCGCATGCTCCCGCAGAGGGGTTTACTGCCTTTAATCTCCATGCATGTACAGTAGGAACACTTCCTCCATTTAACCAATACATTAGGGGAATGCTATCTTTCTTCAGAATTGCTCCATCATAGCTACACCCAAATGGATACGCTCTGCTGAATAGCCTATTCATTGTATTTATGGAGCATCTTTTTCGACCACCAATCCCAATTGCGATTAGATACTTATTTAATGTCAAGAGTCGGGGAGCTAATCCCTCATTCACATTTCTAAAGTAATTCAGGAGTTGAAAAGTTTTCATCGACTCTTAGACCAGGCTGAGTACTTTTAAAACAGAGTGGTTTTATGTCCGATGTCCTCCAAGATTCGCCAACCGATGGTTAGTCAGACGTAGGTGATGCGATTTTTTCAAGTATTTAACGAGATAATAATAGCTGATACCAAAACTAGTATCTTCTTTCCTGTGCAGCTGTAATTCCATGACCCGAGGGCGCACACTTTAAAGAGATAGTTCATGTCCTTCAAGAAGTGTCGAATGAGATGAGGGCAATAAAGTCGGTGTTGACAGACCAAAATTTGAAGATTGTTGGGCTGATCGAGCGAAATCAGAGTATAAGGCTCGAAGGAACATTGAGGGCAGTCCCGACAAGATGGGTGACGCGTAAGATGCCCAGGATTGTAATAGCTAAAGAGGGTGATGATGAAGATATACCCACCGATGATGAACCCGTTGTCGGGCCTTCCAATTCCTTTCAAGATTCTAAGGGTAGGAGAAAAGGCAAGGCTGCATCCCATAAGCGTTCTAAGTCTGGGAGATGGAAATCTGTGATTGTGTCTCTCTCCGTTTCTGGTATTAGAATTTCAGAGGCTCCTCCCTCGCAAGTAGAGAACCTTTTCGAAGGGTTTGCCAATATCCTAATTTCGAATTACAGGTCACTTCAACACGACGTCGGATTGGAGGAGCTTCAAAGCGCCTTAGACTTAAGCAAGTCTCTTCCTACGAGTGTGGCCGACATTTCCGGTTGGTCGGTGGGTTGCACATACATATACACTTCACGACACTACACGACTTATGATGGCAAGCTGTTTACTTCAGGAGATTACCAACTTTGCTTCTCTTACTTTGCAGATACAATGTCTGGACGTGTGTCAATGTTGGGGATTCTTCCCTTAGTTCGTCGATCTTCTTCATATAACGAGTCACGTGGGAGAGAGGCAGAGAGGGGTTATGATTATGGATATTCTAGCAAAGAAAGATATGACAGGGATAAGGACATGGACTATAGACATCGATCTCGATCCCATTCTCTACCTCCAAGAATCCTTACACACCCCTCGAGATATGGAAAACAAACTGTAGAGCCTCTCCACCATGAATCATCTTCCCAAGCCTCTAGGCCTGAATCACACCATCGCAGACATGAGGCCGAAACTCCCGTTGTCGCTGAACAAGCTATTACCGAGCCCACCGTGGAAGGGGCTATTAGAATCGCACAACTGAAGAAGGATTTTTCGAATATTTGCTTTGATGGCTGCATCTTCCCTCCGCACTTAAAGAGAATTGCAGCAGAAGATAATAACACGATGCGCGATTATATTCATGACATCTACACTTAGTATAAAAAGTGCTTGAAAGCCACAAAGAAAGCATCGAATCTGGCCTTTGAGTGGGAGACTACCATAGAGAAATTTGAAAACGAGCTCGCTCAGAAGGATCGAATCATCTAAGTGCTTAACGATGAAGCAGTATCCTCTTGAAAGTCAGAAATAGAGGCCACTTAGAAGGCCGACGAGGAAAACTTGGCCTTTTCCCTGGGGAAGGAGATGGACCAGCGGAGCACCACTGTCACTGCCAAACGGGATGCGACTCTCAAAGAACTAAACGAGCTTAAAGCAAAATTCTCCAAAATTGTCAAGGAAAGGGATGACGCAAATTGCATAGCCCAGGAAGCATGTGAATAGGCCATAGTGCTCCGGGGTGAATGGGATGCGGCAACGACTAAAGTCCGTGTGGTGGAGACCGAGGTTGAGGAGAAGGTCCAAATGGTGGAGTCCAGGCTAGATGCTGACATTGAAGATCTCCTCATCATCTATAATGCCAATGTCTTGAAAAATAGGAACCTAGCCTAGCTCGACAATTATCCGACACACTTATACAACTCCTGGGGCCATCTAGTTGAGGATGAGAGAGCTACCCATCAGGGCGAATCGGTCAACGAATTCGAGCTTGAGAGCCGAGTGCTGAACGAAGACGAAAGAAAAATTCTTCATGATGCTATGATTTCATATAAGATAGAGAAGCTTGGCGCTTAGCATATGAAAGCTGGAGAAGGTTCTGGTGTCGAGCACCATGATACAAGTCCTGTTACTCTTGTGCCGACTCAGCCTGAACCGACTTTTGCGGTTGAATCTCAATATGTTCCTGCTTACAACCCAGATCAACCGCAAATATCTCAAGCTAGCGAACAACTTTCTGAGGCCGTTCAACTGACAACAAGTCAAATTGAGGAAGGTATTCTGAACGTTTCATATACTTGTTCGTGACCGGAAGCTTCACTTGAAATACTTAATAACGTCTTTTCTATGTCTCTTTCAAATGATTGGAACTACATCAGCTGCACCTCCTGCCACCACTCGAGAATTATATCATGCGCTAGAGGCTATCGTAACTGAAGCGGTCGCTACAACAACTACCATGTCTATTGGTGGAACGCAGGGGTGCACACTTTTCTTTGATGAACAAATGGAGGAGGAACTTCTTGGTCATCACAGTGACCCCTTTGCGGATCTACCATTTGTCATGAGCGGAAGCGCATCGGCGACTACTTCCTCAGGTCTAGCTGTAGATATTTCTAGTGATGCACAAACACTTCATGAGGAAGAGATTATAGCTGAGATCAATGCTGAAATGGAAGCAATAGCCCAAACCCGTAGCTTTTGAGATGGAATGGTAGGACCCGGCTCGGCTCCGTTAAGGATGATTTCTCCCAGTGGTATTGTTGTAGATACCAATGCACCTATTCCGCCTCCTGTAGTGGATCCAACCCCTCCGACTCCGCCTGCAGTAAGTATTCCTATTCATTTGAACTCAGAGGAGGAGGTGGATATAATGCCACCCATTGGAGATCAGCCGCCGAAAGACAAAGGCTCAGCGGGTCCACGCCGAAGAAAAAGCCAAGGAAGAAGAAAGAGTAGATAGGTCTCTTCGGCTCATTTTTAGGTAGACAGGAATTTGCTTTTTTTCTTTTATAGGCCGTGTATAGATGTGGGTTTGGCCCATGCTAGTAGGATTTTTGGAGATAACTTGCACATAAATTCCTTCCACAAACAGTTAAAATGAAATTTTGTTTTGACTTCAACTCAATTATTGTTTGTTTGCTTAAGCGTTCTAGTATTTGAATTCCAGTTCAGTGCACTTGTGAAGTTTTAGCTTTTGAGTCAAGTTTGTGTTTATTTCTCAAGTCCTGAAATCATGTACATGAGTTATACCCAGAGATTAAGTCGAATTTTGATGTTGCACTACTTCAGTCAATGGTTTGACACTTAAGTTCTACCCCCAGTTTCGAGGATGAGTTGTAAAGACTGGCTAGCGATTGCATTTCTCCTTCATTTCGTCGAGATTAACATCGTTGAATCGACGCTGAGACAAATGAGAGTCGAGTGATCGAATCACACTCGTTCACTTATTAATGGTCACATCCACACTCCGGGGATTTGCATTTGTACGTCGACGGTTGATCACGCCCATTTAAGTTTTAAGTATGTGTCCACGCTTAGGGGACTTAAGTTAGTTTATGAGTGGTCATTCACACTCGAGTTATGTTTATACTTTGACCACACTCTATGGACTCAGAGTTATTTGCGGTCGATACTCTGGTTCACACTCTAGGAATCTGAAGATAGTCGACGTTTATACTCCAGTTCACACTCTGGGAACTTGAAGTTGGTTGATGTTTATATTCCAACTCACAATCTAGGAATTTAAAGTCGATGTTTATACTCCAACTCGCACTCTGGGAATTCGGAGTTGGTGTTTATACTCCAGTTCGCACTTTGGGAACTTAGAGTTGATGTTTGTACTCCAATTCGCACTCTAGGAATTTGGAGTTGGCCGACAGATAGTCAGTCACCTCTGTTTAGGCTTTAGGATTTCGTTTGCACTTCATGAATGATGGATTTATCAGGATCGTGGATGGTCGATTCACATCCACCCAAGTTAACAAGTGAGGTCATTAGATGGAAGGGTGCATCCTCCTCGAGTTTGGTTAGTATACGGTCGAAGTCGTTAGGTGGACGGATCCATTATCTTCGAAGCTGCATTCATAAGTATATACTCCAGCTCGCACTCTAAGAGATTGGAGTTAGTTAAAGGATTGTCGTGTGTCAATCCTTCTTTGGCTTCAGTGTGATGGCTTACCCCCAAGCACAGGTTTCACTTAGAGAGTGGTCGATCGTATCACAGTCTCTCCCTATTTGAATAAATTCTACCCTATGATGGAACTTAGCTCTTCATGCATCGTGATGGTTGTATGTCACATTCAATAAATCACAGCTTTGGCTCGAAGATATGGCATTTTATTGCTGAAATGAGAAAACACGGAAAAGTCAATTGCCTTATTACAAATTCAAATTTCAAAATGCAGAAACAAACTACAGATGAAAAATAGACTAAAATAAATAAAGCCTATCTTGTGTAGTAGCGATGGAGACCCTCACTGTTCCAGGCTCTTGGAAAGTAAGACCGTCAACGGTCAATAATTTGAATGTGCTATCTTCGAGCTTTCATTCAATCACATACGGTCCTTCCCACATTCGTTTCATATGAAAAGAAACCAGTTAGATTCTTTTGAGGACAAGATTGCCAAGTTCTAAGGTTTGGGATCGGACCTTGGCATTGTATAATCGGGCGACTCAACTTCGGTATGCGGCTGCCCTCAAATCAGCCTCTTCACGCTTCTCATCCAGCAAATCCAAGGATTCGGCAAGTAGTATGGCATTTGTCTTTGGATCATAATAAGTCATACGATGAGAAGGTACTTCCATCTCAACTGGAATAATGGCTTCTGAACCGTAGGATAGAGAGAATATACCTAATTGCCCCATAAAAGCCATAGGAAGTTCATCAACCTAATTGCCCCTGGCCCTTTTCAGCCGTTTACTTAGAATAGACTTGATAAACTTATCAATAGTTTCAACCTGGCCATTCGCTTGAGGGTGTGAAAATGCAGAGAATTTCTTTTGAATGTGGAATCGTTGGTAGAAATCCTTGAATTCAATGCTGTCGAACTGGGTTCTGTTATCAGTGATGATGGTATGTGGGAGACCAAATTGGCAGATAATGTTATGGACTACAAAATTGACCACCTTCTTCGCCATGATTGTAGCTAGAGGTTCAGCTTTGGCCCACTTGGTAAAGTAATCAACCGCGATGATGGCGTACTTCGCACCACCTTTGTCCAGAGGTAGAGAGCCGATGATATCGATGCCCTATACTACAAACGGCCATGGACTGACCATTTGGGTTATCTCAGTAGGTGGGGATCTAGGAATTCGAGCATGCTTTTGACATTTATCACATTTCCTGGCGTAATCTACCGCATCACGGTTTACAGTCGGCCAATAATATCCGTATCGGAGTACTTTCTTAGCAAGAGCTTGCCTCCAAGTTTGATCGCCACATTCTCCTTCGTGTACATCATGTAACACTCGCTTAATTTCATCGTGGGTGATACACTGGAGTAGAGGAACAGAGTACCCTCTCCTATACATGACTCCATTCTGAATAGTGAACCATGAGGCTTTTTGAAGAATCTGTCTCTTCTCACTCCTACGCTCAGGTAGTGTTCCATGCTCGAGGTAATTTCAAAACGGAGTCATCAACAACTCTTTATGGGGAGTTATTTCAAATATCCAGTCTGTCTCCATCTGATCGATGCTTGGGGAAGATAACATTTCTATAGGAACGAGTCCCATTTGTTGTGCTTCATCCGTACTTGCTAACTTTGCCAATGAATTAGCCTTTTGATTGCGCTCATGGGGTATGTAGAAGATGGCATAATAATCAAACTGATTAAGTATCTCCTAGACTCGAGCTAAATAAGCAGCCAGTCTTTGATCTTTTGCCTGATATTCACCCCGAACATGACACACAACTAATTATGAATCGCAGTAAATTTTCACAGCAATGATTCTCAAATCTTGGGTGAGTTTCAATCCGGCAAGCAAGGCTTCATATTCAACTTCATTATTGGTCGCATGAAAATCAAACTTTAGAGCATAACATATGGATCGACCTTCGAGGGTTTCAAGTACAACTCCATCACCCGAGCATTGGTTGTTCGATGCACCATCAGTATGCAACTTTCGGATATACTCGAAAGATTCACTGGTTTCGAGCAAGTCCTCCGGGATGGTAAATTCGGCTATGAAATCCACTAGGACTTGTCCTTAAATTGCACACCTTGGAGTGTACGTAATATCAAACTGGCTCAGTTCAATATTCCATTTGAGTAACCTACCAGACATCTCAGGCCGCATAAGGACATGTCGTAACGGCTGATCGGTGTAAACAGTGATAGGGTGAGCCACGAAATATGAACGGAGCTTCCTTGAGGCGATAACGAGACAATAAGCCAACTTCTCTAGCTTGGATAATTTCTCTCAGCTCTGGCTAGTCGTTTACTAATATAGTAGACCGGTTTTTGCACTCGGTCTTCCTCCCGAACTAAGGTGGCACTGATTGCGTTTCCCGATACCGCAAAGTAAAGGTATAATTGTTCATGATCGATAGGCTTTGAAAAAATAGATGGTGTGGAGAGGTGCTGAATTAATGCTCGGAATGCGCCCTCACATTCCATGGTCCATTCAAAATTCTGTTTCCCTTTTCGAATCAAATCAAAGAAAGGAATGCATTTGTAGGTGAACTTTGAAATGAACCTGCTGAGTGCTACTACTTTCCGGTTGAGGCTATGGACTTGCTTTATGGTTCTTGGAGTCTCAAGATTTCTGATCGCCCAGATCTTTTTGGGATTTTCTTCCATTCCTCAAACGTTGACAATAACCTAAGGAATTTTTCGGATGTGACCCCAAAATTGACATTTCAATGGGTTGAGCTTCATCCTAGATTCTCGAAGGATACTAAACATTGATTCCAAGTCTTTAGTATGATCAGTGGAGATTTGTTACTTCACATGCCTGTCATCTACACATACTTCTATGGTCTTTCCAATCTGGTTAGAGAACATTCGATCGACTAGTTGTTGGTATGTTGCCCTAGTGTTCTTGAGTCCAAAAGGCATGACTTTGTAGTAGTAGAGTCCTAGATCGGTTACGAAGCTGGTATGTTCTTGGTTGGGTAAGTGCATGGGTATCTGGTTGTAACCGGAATATGCATCCATAAAGGATAGCAATTCATGCCCAGCCATTGAATCTACGAGATGATCAATCTGAGGAAGTGGAAAACTGCCTTTTGGACAAGCTTTTTTCAAGTCTGAGTAGTCAACACACGTTCTCCATTTCCCATTTGGCTTTTGAACAAGTAAGAGATTGGATACCCACTCTGGGTATAAGGCATCTCGAATAAACTCATTCGATTTTAACTTGTCGACCTTTTCTTTAAGGGTGGAAGATCTCTATGGATCCATACCACGCCTTTTTTCTTGACTGGGATGTACCACAGATCAATACTCAACGTGTGGCTCGCGATGTCCGGCGAGATCCCACACATGTCAGAATGTGTCTAGGCAAACACGTCGAGATTTTTCCGGAGAAATTCAACCAATTACCCTTGCAATTGTTGGCTTAACTGAGGCCTAATCTTTAACATTCTAGAATTGTCGCTATCATCAATCAAGACATCAATCGTCGGTTTGGCTGGAGAAGCTTGACTGTCTTTACTTTCGTCTTCACTTTCGTTATCTCTCGGATAAAGATCTCTTTGAAATTGGTTGGGGTGCCCAGGCATGGGCCCAGGCACCAATTGTCAATTTTCAAGAAAACGAACGCAGAGGGTTTCCTCTATGCCATTTCCTTTCTCCTTTTGCTTGCCTCACGCAGCTCAACAACATAACAGACTCATCCAGCAGCCTGATCTCCTTGAATGACACCAACTCCACAATCGGTGGGGAATTTCAGAGTCAAGCACCATGTGGCAATGGCTGCCCTGAATTCAGCTAGGGTCGGTCGACCGAAGAATGCTTATATGGTGAATCTATGTCCAAAACAACAAAATGTAGTATCCGAACTCTCCGGCCTTCTCCAACTCCCAACTCTACTGGTAGTTCCACTACTCCAGTGAGTATAGTAGCGCTTTCCATTGAAATCATGAATTCGGGACTGGCAAGGTTTCATATCTTTAGCCTCCATCTTCATTTGGTCATAGGCCCGCTTGAATAGGATATTCATAGAACTTCCACCGTCAACCAAGATTCTCTTCATCCAAACAGGACCCGCTTGAGCTAATATGACAAGTGGATCAATGGTGGGGGCTACAACCTTGTCAGCGTCTCTTTTTTGGAACATGATGTCGTCAGTCATCGTCTTCTGTTGTTTGGCCGGAGCCCCATCATCACAACTACTACAATATTCGAAGTTCGCATGCCTAATAGAGCTGGTATACGACTCCATTTCCCTCCAGCTTCGGTCTACTGTATGAGGACCACCACTTATAATATTTATCACTAACCTCCCACCGGTACGAACGGGTTCGTCCTGTCTCGCCTGATTAGGTACATTATTTTGATTCGATGGGCCGCACCTCCAGACTGTGGTGCCCGCACAAACTGTTCTGGCTTCCTCTCTCTTATTAACTTCTCAATGAGATCTTGTAAATGACGACACTCTTTTGTATTATGGCCATAACTCTCATGATACCTTCAAAATTTTCCTGTTTGGATCTGCCTCTCCGATGATGGCTTCGGAGCAGGCTTCTTGTACTGGATAGTATTGCAGGTTTGTAGATATACATTCTCCAGCGACGTATTCAGAGGAGTGTAATTATCGAACATAGAAGCTCTATATCGTGGACCATGGTTCTGATCCGTTTTTTATTTTTATTCCCATTGCCTTTTTGCTGAGTTTGTTTATTCTGAATATTCAATTGCACTTCCCTGAGCTCTCCCCGGACTGCTTATCTGCCACATTACTTTGGATTCGTTCCTTGCTTGGCCCTACATCATCCTCCTTCCTAGACTGTTTCACATTAGTCAATGCCATAAGAATAAAGTTATCATTAGGGTTGTTGATCTCAGCACACGCAACATGGAATCTTTCTAATAACGTCGGAGTGTCTCTCCAGGAGCTTGAGTGGCGCTAGACAAAGTGTTAACATCCTTCGGCCTTACGACATGCATCTGAAACTGCTCAGCAAACTTGGTTGCTAGTTGGTCGAAACAAGAAATAGATCGAGGTAGCAAACGAGTGAACCACATAGTAGCTATGCACCCTAGAAAGATCGGGAAGCATCGACATTTAACTGTTTCGTCAGCCCATCCAACATTCATCAACCACTCATACCATAGAATGTGTTGGTTGGGATCAAAACTTCCTTCATAGACTGGTAAAGTCGGCATCCTGAATTGCCGAGGAGGTTCAACATAGAGTATTTCATTGATAAAGGGAGCATGACTCCGGAAGATTCCCCAGTCGTCATTTGTAAGGCCTTAACTCTCTCGAATCATCTGACAGATCATTGTGGGGATGTCTGGCATCTGTACATTTTGTGCATGCTGGGCTAAGGTGTGGTCGGGTTCCACAATGCGAGATTGGACCGGTTGCGGTCGATGGTCTATATCTCACCTCGTTGGCTCGAAGTTTTCTGTAACATAGGGTTCAAGAGTATGTCCATTTTGACGATGGTTTGGATTTGACTGATTCTGGGCATCAACTCCTGGTTCAGTAGCAGCGGTGGTAGCACGGTTGTCTATGGTGTAATGAGGAACAGTATCTCCTCGGAAGGAGGGTCCAGTCTGGTAGCTTGTTGATGGGCCAACTCTGGGTTTCCCAATGTTCAGCGTAGGTTGATGTTTGGTAGCTTGAGTGTAACTCCCATCTAGCCATGGGCATGTAGATCTATGATGGTAATTCGAAGAGGCTGAACTCTCCGTTAATTAATAGGAGTCTGATCCCTCCTTGATCTTCTACGCCTTTGGAAATTTAGCTGATTAGTTAATTCTGTGTTTGCACGCAACTGTTGAGTGAGTTGCTGATGACTTTGAGTCAGCTCTTGCACAAGAATTTGGAATTCTTCCTTGGTAACAGGGCCTGACGGATCTGATGGTCCGACATCATTTTCATTGGGTGGAGGCAGTTGTATGGGATTCTGTCTGTCCCACCCTTCTTGATCTGCAGCTGTAGAAGCGTCCTTGTGCTAACCATGATGGATGATGAAGTTCTTTCCTAGATCTGATGCAAATCTGAATAGGATGGAAGAACTCTGAACTTGATATCTAGATCTTCTTCTTAGATTTTTGTAATCTGGTATTGATAGTAGATCCAAAGAGTAGGAGAAAAACTATGTTTTTCACAGTGAAAGCACCAAAGTGTTTGTACTGAAATTGAGCACAACACTCTTCGGATGTATTTGAAGAGATAAAGTGAAGAAAATAAATGTAAAAAGAGGATTATCTAAAAAATACTTCAAAAACAGATCAGATAAACACATAGAAACAAAATGATTTAGAGTGGTTCGGCATATAGCCTACGTCCACTATGAAATTGATAACTTTATGGATGTTTTCTTGCAGATTACAACTGATTACAGCGAACTAAAGTAGTACTTTTCAAGTACAACAATGGTCTTGAGTGCAAAAGCATATTTGGGAGAGTCGAGATGTCGGAGAGCCAAAATTCCTTTTCTTGTTGGCCCTGGGGTGCTATTTATAGGCGTAGGCTGCAAATATCTCACTCAGATCTCGGGAGACCTCTTTTGGCACGTGGACAGGCCTAGGCGATCGATCCCATGTGATTTGCACTCGGCCTGTGATCGATACGAACCAATTTCATATAGATCAAGATTTGACCCAATTGAGTCGAAATTTTGCAGGAACATTCTTCAGGTTGTACGTAAGCTTCTGTTAAAATTTTATGGCATTTGGACTTGTAGATTGTGAGTTATGATCGATTCAAATTTGGGTTTCATGTAGGCTGTCTTGTTCGAATCGATACCTTCGTATCGATCAGTTCGAATCGATATTGAGCATGTGTCTACAAGTTGATGTGGCGCTTAATTTTAGGATTGTTCCGAAGTTCATGCCGAATCGACCGAGTCTCCCCTATGCACGTGCCTTGTTCGAATCGATCAGTAGTATGCTGTTCGAATTGATTAGCAGTATGTTGCTTGGGAGATTCCCCAATCGTCATTTGTGAGGCCTTGACTCTCTCGAATCATCTAACAGATCATTGTGGGGATGTCTGACATCTGTACATTTTGTGCATCGTGGGCCAAGATGTGGTCGAGTTCCATAATGCGAGGTTGGACCGGTCGCAGTCGATGGTCTGTATCTCACCTCCTTGGCTTGAAGTTTTCTGGAACATAGGGTTTGGGAGTATGTCCATGTTGATGATGGTTTGGATCTGATTGATTCCTAGCATCAACTCCTGGTTCAATAGCAGTGGTGGTAGCGCGGTTGTCTATGGTGTAATGAGGAACTGTACCTCCCCAGGAGGAGGGTCTAGTTTGGTTGCTGGTTGACGGGTCAACTCTGGGTTGCCCAATGTTCAGCGTAGGTTGATGTCCAGTAGCTTGAGTGTAACTCCCGTCTAGCCGTGGGTGCGAAGATCCATGATGGTAATCCGAAGAGGCTGAATTCTCCATGGATGAATAGGAGGCCTGATCCGTCCTGGATCTTCTATGCCTTTGGTGATTTAGCCGATTAGTCAATTCTGCGTTTGCACACAAATGTTGAGTGAGTTGCTGAGGGCTCTGAGTCTGCTCTTGCATAAGCATCTGGATTTCTTCCCTTGTAATAGGGCTTGACGGATCTGATGGTCCAACAGCATTTTGATTGGGTGGAGGCAGTTGTACGAGATTCTGTCTGTCCCGTCCTTCTTGATCTGTACATGTAGAAGCGGTCCTTGTGCTAACCATGATGGATGATGAAGTTCTTTCCTAGATCTGATGCAAATCTGAATAGGATGGAAGAACTCTGAATTTGAGATCTGGATCTTCTTCTTAGATTTGTGCAATACAGTACCAGTAGTAGATCCAAAGAGTAGGAGAAAAACTATGTTGTTCCCAGTGAAAGCACCAAAGTATTTGTACCAAAATTGTGTTGATACACGAAGATTTTTGATCAATGACAATATATAAAGGAAGAAATATATGCAAGATAGAGGAAGATCAATGAAATATAAACTTGAGTATGATTTTTATATATATATATAGGTTTATTTGTTAAAATCTATCCTCAAGAGTTGCACAAACACAAGAACACATTCACTATACTTCAATTTTTCACTACGCATACTTCAATTCTTCATAATGCATAAATTCATATGTCAGTCGACTGAACTAAATTTACCAGTCGACTGAACTGGCAAACATGTACAAATATGCACAGTTTCAGTCGACTGAATTTTCTGCACAGTCGACTGAAAATTTTCCAGAAAGATTCCTACTATAATTTCAGTCGACTGAAATTCCTGCACAGTCGACTGAATTTGAACCTGCGAATTTTGCATGAAAGGACACCTTCTTCTTCCCAAGAGTTGCGACCATTCCTCAATAGAAATGGAAGCTTCTCTTATCTACAACCCTTGGCAATACATGCATCCTTTTTACAACTATAAATACATGATTCAAACATCATTCAAATCATCGAATTATCTTACTCTAATCTATCTATTTCTTGATCATATTTTCTAAACATTATCAAAGCAATCATTACTCTCTTTGCTTGAATCACTGTTTATATTTAATATATTTTGATTCATAGCAAATTCATAATTCCTTAATCTTCACAAACATATTTCATATTCTTGAGGATAAGATTATAGGAACATTGTACTACAATAGACTCATTCGTGTTATAAAGAACACAACTAGTCAAAACTTGTTTAGCATTGAGGTTTGAAGTCCTCTTAGGTAGTTTGAGGCAAAGAAATCCCGTTCGGTTGTTCGGGTAAATTGTAAACCTATTCCTCCGGGTGAAGTGAGGGTTTTGTAGATAGTGAAATACCTAAGTGAAGCTTAGGGACTGGACGTAGGACAAGTGATCCGAACCAGTATAAAATCTTGGTGCGATTTTTACTTACCATATATACATTAACCATATAGCTATTCCATATTACACGATCCTATCAATTACCCCCGACTTTCAATTGGTATCAGAGCCTGGCCGTCCTATAACCATAACACCGTTATTAGACATATTGATAATATGGAAAATAACGCAAGTACAAGCACAACATCTGCCTATAGTTCTACATTTGCGGAAGGACAATCTACTCAAAGACCCCCTCTTTTCAACGGACTTAACTATAACTATTGGGCTACAAGGATGAGGATTTATATGCAAGCAACTAGCTTCGAAGCATGGAACGCCACTCAAGCAGAGTTCGTTGTACCCACAACCGACTATCCAACATGGACACAAACTCAGAAGAATGAAGCTAGTGCAAATGCCAAAGCAATGAATATGCTATTTTGCGCCTTGGATAGAAATGAATTCAACCGAGTTAGCATATGTACTACTGCACATCAGATATGGGATACACTTAGAACCATACACGAAGGCACTAACAAGGTCAAACAAACAAAGATCTCCATGCTAAAGAATCAATTCCAAAACTTTAGAATGCGACAAAATGAATCTATCAATGACATGTATTCAAGATTTCAAGACATTCATCATGCCTTAATCGGATTGGGAGAAAAGTTTACGGATTTTGATATTGTATCTAAGGTTCTAAATTCACTCACTGATGAATGGGAAAGAAAGGTGCTAGCAATCGAGGAAGCAAACGATCTATCTTCAATGAAACCAGAAGAATTAATTGGAAATCTCATGTCATATGAAGTTAATATGCAAGCTAAGAAAGATCAAGCTCAAGAAAGAAAGAATGTTGCTTTTCACGCAGAAAAAGAAGATTCAGAATCGGAAGATGAGGATTTAGCATTCATAGCCAAGAATTTCAAAAAATTCTTAAAATTTAGAAAAGGAAACAAAAACGGATTCAAAAAGAATTTCATGAGTAAACCTCCTTCCTCAAATATAGAATGCTTTAATTGTCACAAGAAAGGACACATGCAAAAGGATTGCCAAGAACAAAAGAAGGAAAATCAGAAAAGTTTCAACAACAAAAACAAAAAGGATAAATTCAAAAAGAAGGCATTCTCTGTAACATGGGACGATTCAGATTCATCTTCATCTGAAAGTGATAGTGATAGCGACAATGAACAAGCAAATGTATGCTTCATGGCTCAAGAGTCTGAGGTAAGCAATTTAACTTTCGATGATTTAATTGAAGTAAACACTGAACTTTTAAGCACAATAAAAAGTCTTAAAAAGAAAATTAAGGAAATTCGTGAAAATCAAAATAAAGCTGAGTTTGAAAGAGATATGTTACATGATGAAAAGAAAATTCTTGAAGAAGAACTTGAAAAAGTTCAAGAATCTTACTCAAACTCAGAAACTCAATTATCACTTTTAAGTCAAGAAATTGAAACTCAAAAGACTAAGAATGATATAATTGCTTCTGAAAATCATGAGTTAAAAACAAAAATTAGACAAGTTGAGTTAGAAAACAATGGTCTTCAAGCTAGATTAGATAACATTACTAAAAATGTTTCTAACTTTAATAAAGGAAGAGAAAATTTATCTAAAATTTTAGAAAATTCTCAATCCTCTTCAAACAAACATGGATTAGGATATAAAAAGGAAGTAAAAATTTCTAAAAATAAAAATTTTAAAAATTCAAAACAACAAATATTACTTCAAGAATCTATTCAAACAAAAGAAGAAACCAAGATAGTCAAAATTTGGATTCCAAAGACTAACAATATTTTAATTAGGAATAAATATATTAAAACATTTATAGATAATGTTCACCATAATAAAAACTATATCTATAAAAAGGATACTAAACCAAATTGGGTTTGGTTTCCTAAACTCTAATTTTTCTTTAGGACCCTATTAAAAAGTGGGTACCAATAATTTCATATCTATTTTCAGGTCCCACTCAAAAAGAAAAAATGGATATTAGATAGTGGTTGTTCAAAACACATGACCGGAGACAAAGATATGCTTACAAACATAACATACTTTGATGGTGGTTCGGTTACCTTCGGAGACAATTCAAAAGGCTATATCATTGGCAAAGGAGATGTGAACAATTACGGTACATCAAAATTACCTTTTATAACAAATGTTTCATTAGTTAAAAATTTAAAACATAACCTACTTAGCATAAGTCAACTATGTGACAAAGGCTTTAAAATAATTTTTTCGGATAATAAATGTAGTATTTTTGATCAAAACCAAAATCTTGTTTTTGAAGGAAATAGAGATAGAAATATTTACATTTTAAATATGAATATTAATCATAATACAAGTATGTGTCTACTTGCCAAAGACAATGATCCTTGGTTATGGCACAAAAGATTTTGTCATATAAATTTTAAAACTATTAGAAAACTCTCTAAAAATGATTTAGTAAGAGGTCTACCCAAGATAAACTTTAAAATAAATAATCTTTGCGATGATTGCCAAAAAGGTAAATTAACAAAATCATCTTTCAAATCTAAGAAAATTATTTCGACTACACAACCATTAGAATTACTCCATATGGATTTATTTGGACCAACGCAAGTTCAATCCATTAATCATAATCGATACGTATTTGTAATAGTTGATGATTTCTCAAGATATACATGGACTATTTTTATGAAAAATAAAAGTGATACTTTTGAAAATTTTAAAACATTTGTCAAAAGAATTCAAAATGCTAAAGACTTAAAAATTAAAAATATTCGAAGCGATCATGGAGGAGAATTCGAAAACGAGGATTTTGAAACTTTTTGTAAAAAGAAAGGAATAAATCATAATTTTTCATTTCCTAGAACTCCTCAACAAAATGGAGTTGTAGAAAGAAAGAATAGAACATTACAAGAATGCGCAAGAACATTATTAAATGGATCTTCCTTACCAAAACATTTTTGGGCAGAAGCCGTTGCTACAGCATGTTACGTATTAAATAGAATTTCAATTAGACCACTAACTAAAAATACTTCTTATGAACTATTTAATAACAAAAGGCCAAATATATCGTATTTTAAAGTATTTGGATCAAAATGTTTCATTGTAAATACAAAAGATCAATTAGGAAAATTCGATCCAAAAGCTAACGAAGGAGTTTTCGTAGGATACTCAGAACGAAGTAAAGCATATCGAGTATTTAATAAACATACAAACATAATTGAAGAAACCTTACATATATCTTTTGATGAAAATTTTAATAGAAATTTAAGTATAAAAGATGATGAAGAATTAATAAATATAGAAGAAACAAATCTTGAAAATAATAATTTAAGATCCCCTCCTAGAATATTACGAGATCATCCAACTCAAAATATTATAGGAGAAATGAATTCTCAAGTTAGAACAAGAAATCAACTAAATCAAATGGGTCATGTAGCGTTCATTTCATCAATAGAACCTAAAAATCCTAAAGAAGCATCAACAGATGATTATTGGATTATTGCTATGCAAGAAGAATTAAATCAATTTGAACGTAACAACGTTTGGAAATTAGCTCCCCGTCCTAATAATCAATCAGTAATAGGAACAAAATGGATTTACAAAAATAAAGTAGATGAATTAGGTAATATAACAAGAAATAAAGCTAGACTAGTAGCACAAGGATATAATCAAGAGGAAGGTATTGATTTTGAAGAAACATTTGCTCCCGTCGCAAGACTTGAAGCAATTCGTATACTTTTAGCTTTTGCGTGTTTTCACAATTTCAAACTCTATCAGATGGATGTGAAAAGTGCATTTTAAATGGTTTTATCAAAGAAAATGTATATGTAGAACAACCTCCTTTATTTATACACGAAAAATATCCAGATCATGTCTATAAATTAAAGAAAGCACTATATGGTCTTAAACAAGCACCTCGTGCTTGGTATGAAAGACTTAAAAGTTATTTATTAAATTTGGGATTTAAAATTGGAAAAGTCGATCAAACACTCTTTATTAAAGATACTTCAAAAGACATTTTAATAATTCAAATATATGTAGATGATATTATATTTGGATCAACAAATGAAAATCTATGCAAAGAATTTTCAAATATAATGACTAAAGAGTTTGAGATGTCTCATATGGGAGAATTATCATACTTTCTTGGACTTCAAATAAAACAATTATCAAATGGAATTTTTATAAACCAAGAGAAATATTGTACAAACTTAATTAAACGTTTTGGAATGGAAAACACTTCAGCTAAACCTACTCCTATGAGTACTACTACTCATCTCGATCGAGATGACAATGGCAAAAGTGTAGATCAAAAATTATATAGAAGTATGATAGGCTCCTTACTTTACTTAACCGCAAGTAGACCAGACATAATGATGAGTGTATGCTTATGTGCACGTTTTCAATCTAATCCTAAAGAATCACATTTAAGAGCAGTTAAACGAATTATACGATATCTTAACTACACTAAAGAATTTGGACTTTTTTATCCAAAAGAGTGTACATTTGAATTAGTATCATTCAGTGATGCTGATTTTGGTGGATCTCGAACAGATAGAAAAAGTACAAGTGGTACATGTCATTTTATTGGAAAATCACTTGTATCATGGTTTAGTAAGAAACAAAATTGCGTCTCTCTTTCCACCTGCGAAGCAGAATATATATCAGCCGCATTAGCTTGTACTCAAGTTATATACATGCAACAAACACTCAAAGATTTTAATATAAATTTAACAAATTCTACAATATATTGTGATAACACTAGTACAATAAACTTATCTAAAAATCCAGTTAATCACTCTCGTACAAAACATATAGATATTCGTCACCATTTTTTACGTGACAATATCGAGAAAGGTATAATTAATCTAGAACATATTTCTACCGAAAATCAAATCGCCGATATATTTACTAAACCCTTATTAGAAAATTCCTTCATAAAACTTCGACGAGAATTAGGGATAATATCCATTAAAGATATCAATTAAATTTACAATAGATATATACATATTTCAGTCGACTAAATTATTATTTTTCAGTCGACTGAACATAAATCAAGAGTTATTTTCAGCTATATTATAATCCTCACATTTTTTTTTAACTGATTTATTAATAACATCCTTACATTTTTAACAAAGTTTTCCTTAATCATTGAATTTTTAAGTGGTTAAAAATCTTAGCTAAACAATGACCATTAATTGTTTAGTCAAATTCTATTATAAATTCTTAAACAAATTTAGTTTTTAAAAAACATCTAATTTTTACAATTAAAATTTTAACAAACTCAAAATGTCGTCTAACAACTCCTACTCTCCAATCAACATCACATCGTCAAGCAAAAACTCTCCAACATCACCAAAATTTCCCACACCAACACCACCACATGAGCCAATGTATAATTGGAAAAATTATCATACTGGTTACACTCCAGAAACCAAGAAGGCTAAGCGTGGACTTTTTATTTCTCCGGACACGAAAAGAAAGATTGATGAGATTCATCACTTTCAACAACAACAGATTGACCTTCAACGAGAACTATACTTCGAGCAAAAGGTTGCAGCTAGACGTTTGAACTTTCTAGAGCAAATTGGCTTACGTTTCTGTGGATCAAAGAAGAATGAAGTGGCTGAGCCCCTACCTCGACCCGTCAGTTCATTTGATCCATCTTCATCTTATCGTACACCAAACGATCCCGTCAATCCATGGATGTCTCCTAAGACACCACAATATAGTCCGAATTCATGGGATAGAAACTACATGAAGAATGAAGGAAAGAAGAATCCAAGTCCTTCTCAAAAGAAATAATTCAATTTGAAATATATTATTTGTAACTATTTTTTCTTCAAATAAATTGTTTAAATTCAAAAAGAACCTGAAATAACAAAAGTACATGACTCAGTCGACTGAACTTATAAGCCCAGTCGACTGAATGTAAACAGAAAACATTCTTTCCACATTTTCAGTCGACTAAATATTTCTGCACAGTCGACTGAAACTTAACAGAAACTCTCGGGAAAATATTCAGTCGACTAAAATCTCTGTTCAGTCGACTGAATTCAAACCTACAAACTTTCGGTCTACAATTCAGTCGACTGAACAGACATTTTCAGTCGACTGAACGGCCTTTTCCAGGTAAAATTCCTTTTATTTACATCAGTTTTTTACTTCCAAAATCACTTTTTTCATCTTCTTCCCCAAATTTCCCCAAAACCCTAGATCTCAAATTCTTCCAATCTCCCTCAAATCAAAAGCAAATGGCACCAAAACGATCTAGAGCTTCATCCTCTTCATCCTCCGAGCCCATTGATGCTCAAATTGCTCAATGGCTATATGATGAAGTCGCGATCACCCGATGGAACAAGATGAAGAACTCAAGAATATTCGAGCATTCATTTGTAGATTTCCAAAGTCTTCACACCTACAATTTCCAAGAGCTCACAGATCGAGCAGGCTTAACTCCTCTTCTTGATTTGAAATGGAATGACATTGCCATAAATCATATTATGGTCAAATTGTTCTACGCAAATCTCAATCTTGGACACCAAACTCCAAGGAATCCAAACGACAGTGTTTGGAGCATGGTCTGCGGAAAGAAGGTTTGGTTTTCTTTGGATCGAATAGCTCACATTTTAGGGTCAACTAATATCGGAAGGAAACTAGAAGAAATAGAGTTCAATCCACAAATTCGTGATAACATAAATCACCAATTTTTGGATGATAATATAAATTTCCGAGATTTCAAATCTACTTCTCTTCGACCTCGAGCAAGAATTCTACATAAAACTCTAATGAGAACGATCACTCCACGCACGGGCTCATATGAAATTGTTTACCCAACTAACTACAGAGCTTTATATGCCATCTTTGGCAATATTAAAGTCAATTGGGTACAACTAATCCTTGATGAGTTTCTCTCGTTTCATAATGGTAAAATGCGCACAATTTACTTTGGAGAATATATCATGCGACTTCTCCTCAATGTTGATACACCATTACCAGATTCAGAAAACACAATGGTCCATCAAATAAACCATCGGACCATAAGCCTTATGCAACTCCCTACTAGACCTCCTCGATTTATATCACTTGCCGAATGGGAAGCTAGGCATCAAGAGCAACAACAACAAACTCCGCCACCTCAACACGAAGAACATTTCGAACAAGAAGATGAAATTCGTCTTGTTGACCCGACCTACTCTACCAACCAATCCTTACAAATATTATCAAGAAATCAACAAATTCTTGATAATCGTCTTAAAAAGGTGGATAATAAGCTTGACAAAATCAAAGGATTTTTTAATAAGCTTTGGGACGCTATCTCGTGCTCAAGCACTCCTACCGCTTCAACATCTCTTGGCAAGCGTCCTGCACCAACATTTACATGGACGTCATCCGAGGAGCATACCAGTAGCAGCACAAGCGGAGCTAGTGGTGGACAAGGAGGAAGACAATATCGACCATCAACAGGAGGACCAGTCATTAGAGAACCAGGAGACAGAGAAGGTTCTTACGATTGGGATAAGGATCAGTAATTTATTTGAGTTATTATTCTATTATGTTTCTTGCAACTATGACATTTGAACTATTATATTTGATGCATTTTTTTTATGTAATTCTAAGATTCATTCTTGGTTAAAGTGATAGTTTTAATTCCATGCAACTACGATTACTACTTCCTTTTTGTCGATGACAAAGGGGGAGAAAATCTATGGCACTAACTTTGTTTTTGTAGGAAAGATAGATGTACACATTCAGGGGGAGAAAGTTTAGATATCTTTAGAAAATCAAGTATTGTCATCAATCAAAAAGGGGGAGAATGTTGATACACGAAGATTTTTGATCAATGACAATATATAAAGGAAGAAATATATGCAAGATAGAGGAAGATCGATGAAATATAAACTTGAGTATGATTTTTATATATATAGGTTTATTTGTTAAAATCTATCCTCAAGAGTTGCACAAACACAAGAACACATTCACTATACTTCAATTTTTCACTACGCATACTTCAATTCTTCATAATGCATAAATTCATATGTCAGTCGACTGAACTAAATTTACCAGTCGACTGAACTGGCAAACATGTACAAATATGCACAGTTTCAGTCGACTGAATTTTCTGCACAGTCGACTGAAAATTTTCCAGAAAGATTCCTACTATAATTTCAGTCGACTGAAATTCCTGCACAGTCGACTGAATTTGAACCTGCGAATTTTGCATGAAAGGACACCTTCTTCTTCCAAAGAGTTGCGACCATTCCTCAATAGAAATGGAAGCTTCTCTTATCTACAACCCTTGGCAATACATGCATCCTTTTTACAACTACAAATACATGATTCAAACATCATTCAAATCATCGAATTATCTTACTCTAATCTATCTATTTCTTGATCATATTTTCTAAACATTATCAAAGCAATCATTACTCTCTTTGCTTGAATCACTGTTTATATTTAATATATTTTGATTCATAGAAAATTCATAATTCCTTAATCTTCACAAACATATTTCATATTCTTGAGGATAAGATTATAGGAACATTGTACTACAATAGACTCATTCGTGTTATAAAGAACACAACTAGTCAAAACTTGTTTAGCATTGAGGTTTGAAGTCCTCTTAGGTAGTTTGAGGCAAAGAAATCCCGTTCGGTTGTTCGGGTAAATTGTAAACCTATTCCTCCGGGTGAAGTGAGGGTTTTGTAGATAGTGAAATACCTAAGTGAAGCTTAGGGACTGGACGTAGGACAAGTGATCCGAACCAGTATAAAATCTTGGTGCGATTTTTACTTACCATATATACATTAACCATATAGCTATTCCATATTACACGATCCTATCAATTACCCCCGACTTTCAAATTGGGCACAACACTCTTCGAAAGTATTTGAAGAGATAAAATGAAGAAAATAAATGTGAAAGAAGATTATCTAACAAACAATTCAAAAACAGATCAGATAAACACACAGAAACACAATGATTTAGAGTGGTTCGGCGTATTGCCTATATCCATTATGAAATTGATGACTTTATTGATGCTTTCTTGTGGATTACAACTGATTATAGCAAATATAGTAATACTTTACGAGTACAACATTGGTCTTGGAGTGCAAAAGCGAATTCGGTAGAGTCTAGACGTCGGATAGCCAAAAGTCCTTTTCCTATTGGCCTTGGGGTGCTATTTATAGACGTAGGCTGCAAATATCTCGCTCAGATCTCGGGAGACCTCTTCTGGCACGTGGGCGGGCCCACGCGATCGATCCCATGTGATTTACATTCAGTCCGTGATCGATACGAACCGATTTCGTATCGATCAAGATTTGACCCAATCGAGTCAAAATTTAGCAAGAACATTCTTTAGGTTATAGTAAGCCCTTGTTAAAATTTGGTGGCATTTGGACTTGTAGATTGTGAGTTGTGATCGATTCAAGTTTGGGTTTCATGTTGGCTGCCTTATTCGAATCGATACCTTGGTATCGATTAGTTTGAATTGATATTGATCACTTGCCTGCAAATTGACGTGGCGCTTGATTTTAGGATCAACCCAAAGTTCATGCCGGATCGACTGGGTTTCCCCTATGCATGTGCCTTGTTCGAATCGATTAGTACTATGTTGTTCGTATCGATCAGTAGTATGTTGCTCGCATCGATCAGTAGTATGTTGTTCATATTGCTTAGTAGTATGTTGTTCATATCGATCAGAACTCTCTCCATTCGTATCGATCGAATGATCTATTATATTCGTACCAATCGATTGTCTAGTTCTGTTCATATCGATGGGAAGTGTTTAATTCGTATTGATTCGTGGTTGATCGATGCGAAGTATACATGATGTTTCATTAATATGAATTAGGAACTCATACGGCAGTCAATGGAAACGAAGTGAACTCGTATCCTAATGGATATGAAGAATAACATCAGTCGATGGATACGAACAAGATAGCTGCTGATCCATACGAAGTGGAGTTGTTTTGCTGATAGAGTCGAATAGATCGATACAAATCCTGATGGATACAAGTAGTGTGTTCCGATAAATATGAACAGATGCTCGCCGATGGATACGAATATGCTGGGCTTCTGATGGATACGAATAAATGAATGAGTAGTGATGGACATGGACAAGTTGTTTTCCTTGGATTGTGTCGATCATATCTTGAGCATACGAACTCCAATTGACTTGAAATTTGGGATGTCGGCTTTTATAGATTTTCTTGTCATGTCGTATCAATTGTTGCTTGATTTGAACTCGGAATTTTTTTACCGACATCCATAAGGAACCTGCGCATAACTGATTTTCGAGAAAACTATCTTTTATTTCTAGCCAACTCCTTGGTGTCATGGCCTTTCCAAAAGGCGGAATAACATAGTCAAGGCCGGGATATCAATAGATTGGCTGGAAAGGATGGATATCAGGATTGGAGATCGATTGGAAACAAGTCTATGATCGATATCTTTAAAATTTGGCCGAGCTTTAATCAAGACGGGATCGATTGGGAATGATGAACAAGGCTAGAAAAGACTATGTTTCAAATTTCAAGTCGAACGGAGTTCGTTTGTTCAAAATATTGATGGATGCATGCTTAAGGAAGCCTTGTTTGAATCGGTGCCTATGGATACAAACAAGATGTTCTTATCGATCAGGGAGAAAGGTTAAGTGGATTTTGACTCGGTGAATATGAATTTGGATTGAATAGACAGGCACACGATGATTTGTTCGACTCGATTATTTCATGTCGATCAGGATGGAACGTAGCAGTATACTTCGAATCGATACTATTCTTATCGATTAACATGGACTACTTCGAATCGATACTGTTCATAACGATCAACAAGGGATACTTCGAATCGATACTTTTTGTGTCGATCAACATGGATACGAATAGGAGAGCAGCTGAAGGATATGAAGGGGTGAAGCTCGATCAATATGAAGAAGCGTGGATATAAACAAGACAACACCAATAACAGGGAGTCGAAACGAAATGAGCGGCATGCATATGTGGATCGATGCGAATGGATGGAGACGAAGAAATGGATATGAACGCGATAGCTGACCCATGAACATGAACTTGCATTGATCGTAACTCACAGTCTACAAGTCCAAATGCCACCAAATTTTCACAGGAGCTTGCTTACAACCTGAAGAATGTTCATGATCGATCTCGACTCGATTGGACAAGATCTTGATCGATATGAAATTAGTTTGTATCGATCATAGATCGAGTCAAAATCACCTAGGATCGATCGTGTGGTCCACTCACGTGTCGGAAGAGGTCTTCCGAGATCTGAGCGAGATATTTGCAGCCTATGCTTATAAATAGCATCCTAAGGCCTACAGAAAAGGGACTTTGGATTCTCCAACGTCCAGACTCTGCCGAAATCACTATTATACTAAAACTTCACTGTTGTACTCGAGAATTACTACTGTAATCCACTGTAACTAGCGAGCAAAGTCAATGAAAGATTATCTTTTGAAGTGGACATAGGCCGGAGATAGCCGAACCACTATAAATCTTGTGTCTTTGTCTACTTCTTCCCATTTTAAGTTTGTTATTATTTATTTTTATTCTCTACATTACTTAGATCTGTGATCTATGATTATATACTGCTGATCCATCTTCATACACTGGTGCTTTCATGATATTTGGGGTTTGTGACCAATTTCGTGCAAACATTTTGGTGCTTTCACTAAGAATAATTAGTACCAGCTATACCGGATTTGGAGTTCAGATTTGGAAATCAAAAGGATCAAATCTAAGAGCAACCATGACAAAGCAACCAACAAGGAGGCAAAGAGTGAAGAGAAGTCAACATGAAGGAAGCCAGGAAGCATCTTTAGGAGCAAATCAGACTTCAGCCTTCATCACCAGAGACGAGATGATGATGGGAGCCATGCATGAAAATCTTCTAAAAAGACAAGAGGAAATAATGCAGGACCTTCTCAGACAGTTTGGACAGGCAGGAACAGCTGGAGCTTCTAGAGTTCAAATCCACGGAGCAGGAACAGAAGGACCCAATAGGCAATCAGATGAAGCAGCTCAATAGGGCGCCACCCCTAATTAGCACACAATTGTTAATCGGGATGGATCCAGGCTCGGGGGCACACCACCTAGCAATGATGGATCAATTCTTGGAGGGATTCCATGCGACGCCACACAACAAGATGCTAACAGAAGCACAAGAGTACGTAATGAGGAGTATGTACCAGAATTCCCTTAGGGACTCGAGGGGCGACCCTTGATGGACAATGCTGGGTTGGCTGAGACTATCAGGCGAACTATTCGTGGAGGTTTGGCAAACATTGATCTGGAAGGAGTAAACGTGATTTCATTTACCTGTGACATGAAAATGGCTCGGAACCCACTAGAGTTCAAGCTACCTACTTTGGAGGTATATAATGGCAAGGCTGATCCTACTGATCACTTGATGAGGTACACAAGACACGTGGAAGTGCTGGGGGAATCAGAGGAAGTTATTGCCCGATGTTTCCACCCTGTACTAGATGGATATAGCTGCCATGCTGTTTAGGTAGTTGGAAGAGGGATCTATCAAGACATGGATAGAATTGGTGGATAAGTTTCTAAAGCAGTTTTGGGTTCATATCAAAAGGATGAAGAACGTAATGACGCTAACATCGGTAAAGTAAATGACAGAAGAATCGCTCAGAGCTTTCTTAACTCGGTTCAATGCAGCGGTTGCTTCAATGGATCGGCCGGATCCATCAATGGTTTTAATGGCAGCAGTGTCAGGAGTCAGTGATAATTCGGATTTTAAAGTGTCATTGATACGGGACCCACCAATGGATCTCGGAGAATTCTTTCATGAAGCTGAGAGATTCCTTCGTTTGGAGGATGCATGTTCAGATATGAAATTGAAGAAAGTGAACGCGGATGAGGATGGAGAACCAACCGACGGAAGCTTGGATAAGTTGGATGACGAATCAGGAAAAGCTAGGAAGCGGTGGAGAGAGCCAAAATTCTCCACTTACATAGGATTGAACGAGCCGTTAGAACGAATATTCATGGAGACTCGGGATCGCCTTCCCTATCGGAGGCCAGCAAGGAGAGAACCCTTGGAACGTGAAAGGGCATCAGGAAGGCACTGTCTCTTTCACGATTTGGACGACATGATACCAACAGCTATAGGCTTCTAAAGGATATAATCGAGGAGCATATAAGGAGTGGTCAGTTGCGACAATATGTCAGAGCTCGGAATGCAGTGGTGAACAAGAGCAGCCACCGTCTACCTCGAAAAACGATGGCACGAGGCCCAGGATCGATGGTCGATTGGTTATTAACTGACAGGGATGATACGGAATAAGTAGCAAACTCTAGGCAAATGACCAAGTCACTTACTCATGTATGGGGACGAAGGCATACTCTGAGATGATGATAAACCGTGACGTTATGGTTTGTGAAATCTGTTTTTTTCTTTCTTTTTTTGTTTGGACACTCGCTCTTTCTGGTTTGGTTTTGGAGTTTGGTTTGAACTCCAGATTTTATTTGTTTGCTGGTTTGGACTTTTGTTTGGATGATTGTTTTCTAGTTTGGATATTGGTTTGGATTTCTAATGCAGATTTTTGGTTTTCCGATTTGTTCTGGATTTTGGATTGGATTTCGATTGGATTTTTTATTTGGCTTTTAGTAAATGGTCGTCGGGTATAGATTATGCCTGGAAAGGGGTCAGTTGCTTTGTCCGAGCGTGGCAATTCGACTTATTCAGGTCGTCAAGTATGGACTATGCTCGGTAAGGATCTAGAGAGACCAGGATTCGGCCTAGGACTTAGGCCCAATATTATCGGTTACTATTTCAGGTCGTCGAGTATGGACTATAATCGGCAAGGGTCCGGAGCGACCGGAATTCGACATAAGACTTAAGCCATGGCATTACTCAGCATTCAGGGACACTGGACCACATTTACCAAGGCATTTTTTAGTATATGTCATCGGGTGTTGATTGCGCTTGACAAGAACCCGAAGAGGTTATGAATTCAGTTATTGTCTATTGATAGTTAAGAACTTGGATATCGATCCGAAGAGGTCCTGGATTCGGTTATTGGATAAGGAAGGGTTAGGACTCGGTTATCGGGTTCAGATGGATATGGAATTGGCTAAGGATTCGGTTATTGGATTTGGAATCGGACATCGACTCAGAGCAGTCAAGAATGTGGCACTCGGATAGGATGCCTTGGTAATGGATTGGATTACGAATCGGATGATGTAGCTATGATGGAATATGGACTTCGGATGTTGAAATCGGAGCTTTTCAAAACGCACCTTCTTACCACAAGGCATGTTTTGAGGGGAAAATGTTATCCTACCTTTTAATCAAGGACGGGATATCAATAGATTGGCTGGAAAAGATGGATATCACGATTTGAGATCGATTGGAAACAAGGCTATGATCGATATCGTCAAAATTTATCCGAGTGCCAATCAAGACGGGATCAATTGGGGACGATGAACAAGGATAGAAAAGGCTATGTTTCAAATTTCAAGTCGAACGGAGTTCGTTTGTTCGAGATATTGATGGATGCATGCTTAAGGAAGCCATGTTCGTATTGATGCCTATGGATACGAACAAGATGTTTGTATCGATCGGGGAGAAAGGTTATGTGGATTTCGACTCGGTGAATATGAACTTGGATTGTATAGATAAGCGCATGATGATTTGTTCGACTCGATGATTTCATGTCGATCAGGATGGAGCGTAGCAGTATACTTCGAATCGATACAGTTCGTATCGATCAACATGGACTACTTCGGATCGATATTGTTCATATCGATCAACATGGATACTTCAAATTGATACTGTTCATGTCGATCAACATGGATACGAATAGGGGAGCATCCAAAGGATACGAAGGAGTGAAGCTCAATAGATACGAAGAAGCGTGGATACGAACAAGGCAGCACCAATAATAGAGAGTCGACACGAAATGAGCGGCAGGCATATGTGGATCGATGCGAATGGATGAAGACGAAGACATGGATACGAAGGCGATAGCCGACCGGTGATCATGGACTTGCATCGATCGCAACTCACAATCTACAAGTCCAAATGCCACCAAATTTTCAAAGGACCTTTCGTACAACCTAAAAAATGTTCATGATCGATCTTGACTCGATTGGACTAGATTTTGATCGATATGAAATTCTTTCGTCTCGATCACAGATCGAGTCAAAATCACTTGGGATCGATCGCGTGGGTCCCCTCACTTGTCAGAAGAGGTCTCTCGAGATCTGAACGAGATATTTCCAGCCTGCGCCTATAAATAGCATCCCAAGGCCTACAGAAAAGGGATTTTGGATTCCCAAACGTCCAGACTCTGCCGAGATCACTATTATACTAAAACTTCACTGTTGTACTCAAGAATTACTACTGTAATCCGTTGAAACCAACGAGCAAAGTCAATAAAAGATTATCTTTTGAAGTGGACGTAGGCCGGAGACAGCTTCCCGTTTTAAGTTTGTTATTCTTCATTTTTATTCTCTATATTACTTAGATCTGTGATTATATACTGCCGATCTATGTTCATACACTAGTGCTTTCACGATATTTGGGGTTTGTGACCAATTTTGATGCAAACAGTGCAGGGTTGATTTCTTACAATCCAACCAAACTTTTTTTCCACAATTGATATAATTTGTATTATTGTTGTTATTCTATTTAATTTCACAGCTAGTATAAATAATTTTATAAGTAACTGTGTGTTAAGGTATCGAAGCAAAAAACTATTAGATAATTGTATACACTGCATGCCTCAAAAAGACACCAAATAAATTTATTGGCATTTTTCTTCCTGGTTTTACATGTGCACAAAAAATAGCCAAAGTATTTCCATTAACCAAGATTTATTTGAAAACAAAAAATGAACAAAGCCGAAGTATTTTTACTCTTTGAGTTTGTGTGTGTATGTGTGCGCTCGCGCATCAAACTTCATGTAAACATGAATGTATGAAAAAATAGGTATATACTCAAGTTCAGATTACCTCTTACTTGAATGAACGGTAAACATCTGGGATCTGGTTAACATCAAATCGGCTGCATAACAAATTAGCAAGAAGTTAAGTTTATGAATAGATATCAGCTACAATTAATACCTTATATTAAGAAACTGATTTCCTTGCTTAGTCACAAAGTTGCACGAAATAACATTACATACAAAATGATAAATAATCAAGAAACTGACATCCTCGCTTGGTCACAAAGCACTATCACTAGAATTCCATATGACATATATTGTAACATATAGGTTTTCTTTTCTTTGCATCTCAATAACTCGTATTCATATAATTAATAACTTGTAGTAAGAAATTGATTTCCTTGCTTTGTCATGATGTCGAACGGAAAAAGCATTATATACAAAATAATAAATAATCAAGAGACTGATATCCTCGCTTGGTCACAACGTACCACCACTAGAATTCCATATGACATATATTGTAACATATAGGCTTTCTTGTCTTTGCATCTCAATAACTTGTATATATTTAAAAGTGGGATATACTAATTCCATATAATTGATATTTATCACTAGTATGATATTTTCTACGGGATTTTTATTATCTAATTAAAGAAATAAAATAATAATCCTTGAAAAGATAGATTTTTTTTGTAGATTTCCAACAACCAGGTTAGTAACTAGAACAACAAGTAAATAGGCTACAAAAAAGGATAATAAAAAAGACCCAGTTCTTGAAACTAACATATATTAGGTGAAGTCAGTGACAAGCCAATGGTAACAAATCTAAACTATCTAGTGAATGGGTAGTTTTTTTTGTAATTGGACCGATGAATAATACACTTCGCCTTTTTTACCTTAAAGTCATAGAATCCGAGTAGCAAAAAATTGAAAGATGTCTATTCATGTTGCTATACACATGGTTTTTAAGTTTCAAACTACATATGCATTGTTGAAATATTAAACTTGATTTGTTAATTTCTAGAAGTTTCTTATTATTAAAATTTCTAGAGTCTTCTTGTATTTGATAGAATTTGGTGAGAGCTCTAGAATTTTATATTAGTTGCTAGAAATAAGAATTATATAATAGTTATGTTTCTAGAGTTGCCTAAAGAGTCATTTCTAGAGTTGTCAAATGAGTCATGTTTCTAGAGTATTTTATATCTAGAATGTTCTATTGAGTCATATAAACAGAGGAGACCACCCCTCATTTTGTATCAATTAAGCAAGAAATAAATCATCAATAAAGAAAAGTTTTCTACAATAAAATAAAACAAAACTCCTCTTTCTTATATTCTCTCCCTCTTTCTCCAAAAATATTCAACAAAGTGGTATCAGAGCGATGATATAAAAAAAAAGATAGAGATAACAGATAATGGCGTTACCCTACAAGTTCCAATGCTCACCAAGAACAATTATGATAATTGGAGTTTAAGGATGATAGCTCTCCTTGGAGCACACGACGTGTGGGAGATAGTTGAAAATGACTATACTGAACATGAGAATGAAGATGGTTTATCTCAAATTCAAAGAGATGGTTTGAGAAAATCAAGGACATGGGACAAGAAGGCTCTTTATCTAATTTATCAAGCATTGGATGATGACACCTTTGAAAAAATTTCTGGATCAAATTCGACAGAAGAAGCATGGGAGAAGGTTCAAACGTCTTACAAGGGAGCTGATCAAGTCAAAAAGATACGTCTTCAAACTTTAAGAGGAGAGTTTGAAACTTTGTATACGAAAGAAGGTGAACTTGTTTCTGATTACTTCTCAAGAGTTCTAGTGGTTGGTAATAATCTTAAAAGAAATGGTGAGAAGTTAGACGATATAAGAATTATGGAGAAGACTCTTAGATCATTAGATCCAAAGTTCGAACATATTGTCGCCATCATTGAAGAAACAAAAAACTTGAAGACCATGTCAATAGAGGAACTTCTAGGCTCATTGCAAGGTTATAAAAAAAAAGGAAGAAGGAAGAGACTATGAAGCAAGTCCTTAAGACACGGATTGATTCATAAAAGGAAGAAAGTAATCGAAGCCAACAAAGATGGGGTGGTGGCCAAGAAAGAGGAAGAGGTCGTGCATATGGACATGGACGAGGTTGGAGGCCCAACTATGAAAACAACAACAACAACAACAATAAAAGAGGAGAAAGCTCAAAAAGAGGTCGTGGGAGAGGAAATTTAAGGTATGATAAGTCACGTGTTAAATGCTATAATTGTTAGAAATTTGGACATTATGCTTCTGAATGTAGAGCTTCAAAGCATAATAAAGTTGAAGAGAAGACCAATTACGTTGAAGAAAAAAGCCAGGAGGATGGTACATTATTACTGGCTTACAAAGAAAATGAAAAAAGAGAGGAAAACCAATGGTACCTAGATAGTGGTGAAAGCAACCATATGTGTGGAAAAAAAAATATGTTTGTGGAGCTTGATGAATCAGTGAAGGGTAATGTGGCATTTGGAGATGAATCAAAGATAGCAATGAAAGGTAAAGGAAAGGCTTTTATCCGATTGAAGAATGGAGAGCACCAATTGATTTCTAATGTCTACTATGTGCCGAACATGAAGAACAGCATTTTGAGCTTAGACAACTATTAGAAAAAGGTTATGATATTCGATTAAAAGGTAATAATTTTTCTATAAGAGATGGTGCAAGTAACTTCATTGCAAAGGTACCAATGTCAACAAATAGAATGTTTATGCTCAACATTCAAAGTGATGTCGCACAATGCCTTAAGGTGTGCTATAAAGATACTGCTTGGCTTTGGCATCTTCGTTTTGGACATCTTAACTTCGGAGGATTAGAGATGCTATCCAAGAAGAAATTGTAAGAGGATTACCATGCATAAGCCATTCAAATCAAGTGTGTGAAGGATGTTTACTTGGAAAGCAATTTAAAATGGGCTTTCCAAGGGAGTCATACTCAAGTGCTAAAAGGCTGTTGGAACTCATACATACGGATGTGTGTGGTCTGATCAAGCCAAGTTCACTTGGTAAGAGTAACTATTTTCTTCTTTTCATCGATGATTTTTCAAGAAAAACATGGGTGTATTTTTTAAAAGAGAAATCAAAGGTTTTTGAGAACTTCAAGAAGTTCAAGGCCCATGTTGAGAGGAAAGTGGCCTTATGATTAAAGCCATGAGATCTGACCATGGAGGAGAGTTCATATCAAAAAATTTCCAAAAGTAGTGTGAAAATAATGGAATCAGGCGACAACTGACAGTGCCTAGATCCGCCCAGCAAAATGGAGTAGAAGAAAGGAAGAATATGACAATTCTTGAAATGGCAAGGAGCATGCTCAAAAGTAAGAGATTGGCAAAGGAATTTTGAGCGGAAGCTGTGGCATGTGCGGTTTATCTATCAAACCGATCTCCAACAAGAAGTGTGTGGGGAAAGACAGTATAAGAAGCATGGAGTGGAAGGAAGCCTGGTATTTCCCATCTAAGAGTCTTTGGAAGCATAGCTCATGTACATGTACCGGACGAGAAGCGTAGAAAATTGGACGACAAAAGTGAGAAGTATATTTTCATCGGTTATGACACCAACTCTAAACGATATAAGCTCTACAATCCTGATATGAGGAAGATAATAATTACTCGAGATGTTGTGTTTGATGAAGAAGGAGAATGGGATTGGAAATTACATAATGAAAATTACATCTTCTTTCCATACTTTGTAGAAGATGAATACCACGACGAAGGATCGAGCAATTAAGGGAGGAGCCTACTTCCGTACTAGTTTCTCCTACCACAAGTTGTCAAGAAGATGAGAGCTCAAGTGAAAGGGCTCCGTGCTTTAAAAGACTTCAATAAATTTATGAGGAAATAAAAAATAAAGACAATCTTACTCTATTTTGTTTATTTGTGGATTGTGAGCCTATGAACTTCCAAGAAGCTTTGCAAAAGAAGAATTGGAAAAATGCTATAGACGAAGAAATCAAGGCCATCATGAAGAATGTCACATGGGAGTTAGCTTTACTTCCAAAAGGACATAAGGCGATTGGTGTGAAGTGGGTATACAAAGCAAAGAAAAATGCCAAAGGAGAAGTTAAAAGATACAAAGCGAGATTGGTGGCAAAAGGCTATAGTCAAAGAGCCGACATTGACTATGATGAGGTATTCGCTCCAGTCGCTCGATTAGAAACTGCTAGACTAATAATCTCTTTAGAGTTAATTACATTGATTTAATTATCTCTTAATCACTAATTAATGATCCTTGAATTAACTATATTCATTAACTATCCATTAATTACTTTCTTAAGATAATTAATTAGTGAAATTAATTAAAGGTTAATTACTTACTAAACTCCAGGTCAGTCATGGGACTGGTATGAGCAAACAAAAATAGTTTATCTTTAACAAAAGCAAAACAAAAGAATTTAAAAGAAATCCGCAATGCTTTTTTTGGAAAATGGAACTACCATAAGGCCTCCCCGCACACGTACAATGCAAGCGCACAATTGGAGGAGATTTCTCCTTATGATAGTCAAACATGCTTGATACGCGAAATCCATTTGGTATTATTATTAATGCATAGTGCATAAAACATTTGCAGGCATAATATTAAACTTAGCCAGCATACGTACCATTATAGTATGACTACTATAGCTACTATGTTAAATGGCAGGTTCTACAACTAAAACCGCACAGGGCACGTATTGATGATTGGATTTCCAACAAATGGTCAGGCAAAGGAACTTCCTGGGCCACATGGGTATGCCTATGGAGGAACGCCCCGAGAACTTAACCAACTCTCTGTCAACACAAGGTCGGGTTACTTCTGTAACTAGGTAACTAACTGTCACGAGTATGCCACCTCCCGATCGTCACCGACCTTTATCCGAGAGCCCTCAACCACAAAGCAACAACCACAAAGTAATAGATTTGCAGTAACCACATAGGTTGAATATTTGGGCTCCATACCATGATACCACCTTTTTCCAAAAGGAAATAGACATACCCTAGAGGGCACGACCCTCATAACCTTGCCGCATCCTTTCCGTTTCGACCATTTTCGGGTTGTGAGGTCCGACGAGGTCTCGTCCACAAAGCTATGCTTTACATAAAAGCCATGCTTCGATCAACAAATGATCAGCAGCACTCATCGTGCCACATTACCAAATTGGGAGTATATCACTGTAATTGTTACTTTACATACAATTCATCAGAGTTACAATCATTTACACGTAAACTGGACAGTTATATAACTTGTTCCAGACTACGATCTATACAGATTACCCAGTCTCATATACACAGCGGAAAAACTTCATACGTTCCTGCCATCTAGCTCGCCTCCTGAGCTCCAAAAACATCCTTACTTGAAAAGATGTAATACTCGGTCTGACTTGAGCATTACATCAAAATAACACCCGGGTTAGGCTGGAAACCAGCGTGAGCAAAAAAATTTCTTTAAAAATAGTTTAAATCTAAGATTTAACTTTGACGCATGTAATGAATTATTTTCAATAATATGATTTGCATGTATGATTGAAGTTGGATGTGTATATATTAATATGGATTATCTATCTGTGAATATGTGAATTATCTATCTGTGTGAATATAGATAACAAATTGAGTTGTTTTAACTTAAAACAACTTGGCCTTAAAAGACGGCGTTTTAGATTTCGATGAGACCGGGATTGGATTTCCATATTTGGATATCCGAAAACCACATTGATCCAAACTAAACGATAGGTCGTGAATCTCAAGTGAAGTTTGAGATGAAGATTCAGAGTGCAAGGGCTATTGTCGTTAACTCTGAGAGTGATTCTAAAATGAGTGTAACGAGATAGTGCCTTCGGTTTCGTTCGAACTCGGAACGAACTTGTATGGATGGAATGCTTTCAGAACATCGTCATTGGAGGATGATGAGCATTTTAAGATATGTGTTCTAAAAAGGTAATCATAGCCTTGAGCCTCATCAACCGGGAATGGCTAAAACAGGGGAGGTGCAGCAAGGCTAATTGGGTCGCGTCCAAGTAGTATGAGATTTTCCCCTGTCTAGAGGTCCCTTTTTATTCGGCTTTGTGGGCAGTTGATTCGCGACAACTGCTGGGGTTGTCTTCTTCGGGACTATCCAGTATGGGATGGTTCCGGCCTTATGTTGTAGGGGATTTATGGTGGATCCTCGGTACAGTGATCTAGGCCACGTACTGTTACGGGCGACATCCCAGTAGCCCTTCCATTGATGGAAACCCATTCTTCCTACATGCCCTTTACGGTTTTGATTGTATAACCCACTTTGTGGCTAGTAGCTGGAATTCAATAAGTGTAACAATTTCATCTATTTTCTATTTACTTGAAAACCCTAGACACTGTTATAATATCACAGGATTTCCTATCAAATGTTTTGGTTATTGTAAGGTAAAAACTTTTCCATGTTTATGTGTGGGAAGTCTTACGAGATACCTTTCTTTTCAAGGATTTTCAAAATTAAGCAACTTTTACCCGTTTACTCACACCAGACCCATGTTTGACCCTAAAAAAAAATTGGCGAATTTCTGGAGCGTCGTGGTGGTGCGGCGAGTCTAAACTAGGTTTTAAGACTGAAGTTTGGTTGATGTCGAATTTTAGGCGATTGTGTCATCATCGTTGCATCGGTCTGGGTCGAGGTAGGTGGACTAGGAGCGTAAAGCTATGGTGAAGGTCTAGCGGAGTTGTGAGTTCTCCGGTGATCGGAATAGGCAAGTCGAGGCGTTTATTGGCTGCCTGTTTAGGTTCGGTGAGATGGGCTCGATTTTGATTTCAAGATTGAACCTTAGTTTGGGTGTTCAAGATCGTAGAGGTAGGTCGATGACGACCTAACGATGGTAGTATAGGTGACCTGATCGTCGGCGATCAGTTGTGCACATGCACGGGGATCACTTTTATTTCTAATGATAGTTTTCGTTGCCGCGTTATTGTTTTCTTTGGGAAGGATGGCGTTATACTCAGGTTTGATCTCGAGTTCGATCAGGTAGAGACTGATATTTGTAGACTCAATTAGGAATCGGGTATAGCTCGGGTCTGTATCCAAGCATTTTGCGTAGCTGATAATAAGTAATCAGTTTTTTTTAAAAGTTTATCTAAATGAATATGTTTCAAAGGAAATGTAATCCAAGTTCTGAAGCAAGTATTAGCAAGTTTTAAATGAGTTTTCAAAGTTTTAGCATGCTCTAAAATTGTTGTTTAAAAATAATTATTATAATAAGTAAATTCCTATATGATTCAAGGTGATTTAAATGATGAAATTTAATAAGTATTAATTATTTAATGTATTAGGGATGGTTAATTGATTAATGTTATCAGTTTAGGAAAATTTATTAATTTAAATAAGATAACTAATAAAGGTTAATTAATTTGTGTAATCAATTTAAAGGATTGATTTATTAATGTGATTAATTAATTAAAGTAATTAATTTAAAAGATGATTTATTTATTTAAGATTAAATTATTTAATGAAATTAATTAGTTATAATAATGAAAGTAATTAAAGAATAATTATTGAATGTCATTAATTAAGAAGGGTAATTAATGGATAATTACTAAAAGTGATTTATTTAATGATAAATACTTAATGGAAGTAATTAAGGATTAATTACTTAGTGTAATTAATTAAAGGATTGATTAATTTAGGAAATTAATTAAGGAGTTACTTAATTAATGTTTGTGATTGATTAAAGGATAATTAATCAATGTAAGTGATTATAGGATAATTAATTTGAGTAATTAATTAAGGATAGATGTAATTAATGTGAATGGGTGAAGGTTAATTAATTTGTGTTATTAATTTAAGATAATTACTTAATGTAACTAAAAAGGATAATTAAGGGATGATTAATTAATGATTTGTAATTAATTAATGTTAAGTAAGCAGGATTAAAAGTGATTAAAGTAATTAATTTAAGTGGAAATTAGCCACAAGGGCCTCTTTAGCAAGTGCAATTAGTTTCTAGGACACACAACTGAAATAATTACTTTTAAGGACAAAATGCAAAATAGTTAGTTTCTAAGGTCTAAAAACCTATGAAATTATGTCCTTGAAAGTAATTGGACTGCTGACTTTGTCCTTAAAAGTAATTATTCTACTGACTTTGGCCTTGAAATTAATTACTATGGATGTGTGTCCTAGAAACTAATTGGACTGCAAAGTTTGTCCTTCTAGTGAAATGCCCCTTAATTTAATTTATTTAAGTTAATTGGAATGGTGTGACTAATTAATCTTGCTTATGAATGATTGAATGATATTGAATGCCTTAGATTATTTGATATTTCTGATATGAAATGTTTTGTGGTATGATTGGGTTGAATAGTGATAATGTGGTTATCTATCGAAATGAATTTCTGTGTAAAGTGACACCCAGTATTTAAAGTTTGAATTGTATTTCACTTGAATAACTTGGGTTAAGATGACATGAGATTCGAAGAGATCGCAGTCCGGTATCAGTAAATACCCGAAACCACTTCGATTTGTAATCTACAATAATTCTATATAGATTTGATATGTGAAATCAATAGGCTGGAATGGAATAATATGGACCTTTGAAACTAAGTAAGGATACTTAGGATTTAATTTGTGAAAATAAGTGTTGACTATAACAGGTTGTGAACTTGGAGAGAAGTACGAGTTACCCTGGGTCTTAACTAAATTTTATCGTAGTATTTTATGATTAGATGGGTTTACTCACGCTGGTTTCCAGCCTGACCCGGGTGTTACTTTGATATAATGCTCGGGTCAGACCGAGTATAATAGCTTTTCAGGTAAGGACGTTTTTGGAGCTCAGGAGGCGAGCTAGATGGCAGGAACATATGAAGTTTTTCCACTGTGTATATGAGATTAGGTAGTTTGTATAGATTGTTGTCTGGAACAAGTTGTATAACTGTCCAGTTTATGTGTAAATGACTGTAACTCTGATGAATTGTATTTAAAGTAACAATTACAGCTTTCCTTTATAAAAAAGCTATTATTTTGATATTATATTTTGATCCGCTGCAAATGTGAGATGTTGTTCTGTTCTTCTTCTACCTTCTTTCTTCTTTTCTCTAACTATCTGGAATTTTCGGGGTCGAAAATTCCAGGTCGTTACATTTGGTATCAGAGCCAAACTGTTCTATTCCCAATCTCTGTATTTAGTCAGTTTCGAATATCAATTTCATTTAAGCATGTACAATGTACATATACCATCCATACGCAATTTCAAATCTGATCGCTCACTCGATCACACAATTTCACTTCCGAACTAGTATCGTCCACCCGACTTCCTAGTACAGACTCAGATCTGGTTTCTTGATCAGAAACCGTCATTCTTCTTGCATAGTTATAACTATGATTGACGCAGCTCAAAATAGTTGGAAGATACATCAAATGGGTGTGAAATCTGCTTTCTTAAATGGAGTTCTTAAAGAAGAAGTTTATATCAAGCAACCACAAGGCTATAAAGTCAAAGGAGAAGAAGACAAGGTTTTAAAGCTAAAGAAGGCACTTTACGGGTTGAAACAAGCTCCAAGAGCTTGGAATGCTCGAATTGATAAGTACCTCTAAGAGAGAAACTTCATCAAATGTCCATATGAGCATGCACTGTATATTAAAATCCATAATGGTGATAAATTGATTATATGCTTGTATGTAGACGACTTGATCTTCACGGGTAGCAATCCAAGCATGTTTCAATAGTATAAGAAAGAGATGACGAAAGAGTTTGAGATGACTGATATTGGGCTCATGTCTTATTACCTTGGCATTGAAGTAAAACCAGAAGATAAAGGAATTCTAATCACTCAAGAAGGCTAGCTAAGGAAGTATTGAGGAAGATCAAGATGGATGACTCTAATCCAGTTTGCACACCAATGGAATGTGGAACCAGGTTGTCAAGGCATGAGAAGGAGAAAAACAGACTCAACACTCTACAAAAGCTTGGTTGGAAGCTTGCGATATTTAACGTGTACAAGACCTGACATTATATATGCGGTAGGAGTTGTGAGTCGATACATAGAGAACCCAACAATAACTCATTTGAAGGCAGCAAAGAGGATTCATCGCTATGTTAAAGGCACAACAAACTTTGGATTGTACTACTCTATTTTCGATAATTACGAGCTTGTTGGATTAGTGATAGTGATTGGAGTGGAGATATGGATAACCGAAAGAGCACAAGTGGCTTCATGTTCTACATTGGAGATACGACCTTCACATGGATGTTGAAAAACAGTCGATTATCACTCCTCCCACATGCGAAGCAGAGTATGTAGCCGCCACTTCATGTGTTTGCCATGCAATTTGGTTATGAAATCTACTAAAGGAGTTGAAACTGCCATAAGAGAAGCCAATCAAGATTTCGTGTAAAACAAATCAGCAATTGCTTTGGCTAAGAATCCAGTTTTCTATGATCGAAGCAAGCATATTGATACACGCTATCACTATATTGGAGAGTGTGTCTCCAAAAAGGATGTGCAACTAGAATACGTGAAGACACATGATCAAGTAGTTGATATCTTCACCAAGCCTCTCAAGCATGAAGATTTTGTCCGGTTGAGAAATCTACTTGTTGAAATATTAAACTTGATTTGTTAATTTGTAGAAGTTTCTTATTATTAAAGTTTTTAGATCTTCTTGTATTTGATAGAATTTGGTGAGAGCTCTAGAATTTTATATTAGTTGCTAGAAATAAGAATTATATAATAGTTATGTTTCTAAAGTTGCCTAAAGAGTCATTTCTAGAGTAGTCAAATGAGTCATGTTTCTAGGGTATTCTATATCTAGAATTTTCTATTGAGTCATATAAATAGAGGATCTCTCCCCTCATTTTGTATTGATTAAGCAAGAAATAAATCATCTATAAAGAAAAGTTTTCTACAATAAAATAAAACTCCTCTTTCTTATATTCACTCCCTCTTTCTCTAAAAATATTCAACATGCATGAAATATACTATTTAATGTATTTTTTTCCATATATGTAATTATAAGTTAAACTCAATTTAATCAAATGGATCATAATTTGTAAGTATACTTACACTAGCTATCAACTTTACCATTTTATACAAGATAACCAAATCTTTATATTGAAATTAAATGTCGCCGTTGAATTTTCACCAAAATATGGAAATCAATCTATACATGTTGCTATGCATATTATTTTCAAGTTTTAGACCGTACACGTACAAAATCATTAATTCAAAATAATCCAAAATTGCTTAAAAGCTGCAAATAACGCAGCATAATCATACAATGCACCTACTGCTATATTCACACGAGAGGAACATTATTATTCAATAATATATATGGGCCACAAATTACAAAATGATGCGCCATCAAGCTATACTTTTACAGTAATGACAAAATAAAATTCATCATTACCAACTAAATTTGTATAATAAAATTAATCAATATAAGCTAAGTTATGAACTGTACTCCAGATTAGTTAAATTTTATAGTAAAAATCTAGTAGCTATAATTAATTAGTACGAAGTAAAGTTAAAATGGATATCTTGGTCGAATCAGTCTATTGAGAAGCTCGTCAAGTAAGATGCTGATTTAGGGTTTTTGTGCGTAATTCACCAATAGATCATGGTTAAGTAGATCGATGAAAATCGATTTAGGTTTTCCCTGCATCAGTAGATCGATGGCCACGTAGATGCTTTTGAACAACGAGTTTGAAGGTGGAGTGGATGGACGGTGTGGTTTTTGGGTTTTCATTTGAGGTGGAGTAATAATGATTTTGAAGATGGTGATTTAGGGCTTATGGTGTGAACGTTGCAAAGTGGAAATAAGGAGGGTATGGAAATTGAGAGACACGGTACTTGAAATATTTCATGAAACTTTTTGGCGGGAGAACCCTGATGTTTATCGCATAAAAAAAGAAATAAACCAAATATCTGCAGTAGTATTTAGCTTACAAACGCTAGCAGTGTTAGGTTTTCTCGTAGTGTGACATGGAAATAGAAGAAGAGGAAGAAAAAGAAGAAAATGAGAGAAAATTGATAAATCTGTTGAAAGCTATTGCAAATTATCCGCTATTCAAAAAAAGAGATACTTAGGAATCAAGAGAAGTTTCTTAACGATTAATAGAAGCTTAAGCGTTCTTTTAGTAAGAATTTCAATAGCCTCTCAAACAAAGTCGACAAATACTTTGGGAAGATACTAAAAAAGCTTGATGGAAATTCCTTTTCTCCATCATCATCATTCTCGATCTACCAAGCTATATTTATGTTTTCTAATTCTATTTATGTCATTTTCAAGTATTTTCCATTATGTTTATGTATCTTTCTATTGTATTAATTGAATTTTGCTTAGAGACTTTATTTTGTTGTCAATCATGTTTTTTTATCTCTAGAATCATAAACTAAAATAATATTAAATATAAATAAATTATAAAACAAAAACATACAATCAATGCATGTATGTCGACATACCCTACCTATACATGTCGACATACTCTGGTATTTCCAGATTTGGAAATTCAAAAAGATTAGTTATTTTTTGGAGGGATTGGTTTTTAGTCCCACTCTTTACTGTTTTAAAACCATATTTCTTCCAAAAAAAACTAAAAAATTAGTTCACCTCTTATTTTATTCTTCTCCACACATCTCTTTTCATAAAAATGAATTCAAACATCAATTTTTCATAACAAAAACTAAGTGAAAATCTAGAAGAAACTCTTCAACCATTCAAGAATTCTCTTAGCTTCATTCTTCGCAATCAAGGACATGTAGAGTTGAGTCAAATGCAAATGATCAAGAATAAGAAAAACATTTTGATTCTCTTTGATGTTTGATTTCTTGTTTCGCTAAAGAATTTCAAACCGACGTCCTGAAATACTCAAACTCTAAAACAAATGTAGAACATGAAGATTGGGAAGTTATTCACACCAATCCAATCTTTGGATTCGAAGAATGGGTTGAAGTTCCTAAAAAATATATATTTTAGTTTGTATTTAAAATATGTATTTTTTTGATTTAAAGTATGTATGATCCGAAGCTTATACAGCCGTACTATATATATAATAAAATAAGAAAGCTACATGAGTTCCGAGCACAAAGCCCACATAGACACAAATACTGCCAATATGCCTGGCCAATAGCATAATAAATATAATAGAAGTACACATAATGAACTAGCCAGACCACACAACCGAAATAAAGACAAGAATATCGGTATTGTAGCATTATGAAAATTCGATATGACCAAGCAGATATCTAAACTGAATATATGCACATCAACGGAACCAGCCAATAATTTTAGGGCAATATCCAAGAGTGCAAGTGGAGAAAGTAAATTTCCTACCCTAATCTAAAGCACCTAAAATCGCCTTATTGTTTGCTCTATATTCTTTGTCATTGTAGAGGATCAACTCGCCATCTAAAAGCCAGTATGAAGTTCCCGCTCATCATCATAAAAGACCCATTTGGAGAAAATATTACATCTCATGTGGAACCACAAGCCACTTTTCTTGTGAGACCAAGTTCATGATTTAGCTCTGCATACCAGAGGCGTACCCTCAACCTGCATGTCGACGACTCTTGAGCCATGTGCTCAGTAATAGAAGAGTCAGAATTGAAAGCGTTGACAAATTTCAATTGTAGACTAGTGTTAGGAGACAAAGTTGGATCAAATCTAGGGGCCCAAAGGAAAGGGAGGGCGAAATTGGTGTAGCAAGCGGCGACAGAACAAGGGAGGATGCATGCGAGGGCAGTGAAGACACATGGGCAGAAGGATCAACTGGAATGTCGGAAGGAAGTAGATAAGGGAGAGGATGGGACGGGCAGGGCATAACAGGAGGGATATGTTGAATATGCGATTATATGATTTTTGTTTGATGATAATAAACATATATATATATATATATATATATTCATTTAAATGTATTTGGTAATGCACTATTTTATTTTTCATAGATTAAATAAATATTTGCTGAATAAAAATAAATAACACAGAATTTGAATTCAAACAGAAATTTTATTCAAACAAATATTTATTACAATCTTTAAATAGTACAAATTTCAAGCTCTCACTATATATATACAATTTCAATTACAGTACAATTTTGATTACATCACATTTACATTTGACCTCACTACATATCACTCAACTCGTATTTTATCTTCAACTTCACTCCAAATTGAATCCAACATCTGAGCAATCTGCAAAAATAAATATTGATGCAGTAAAATTGAAAAGGAAATATTTTTGCAGTATAAAATAAAATGTGCATTTTGAAAGTAATATTTGCCTCAATTATTTGGGTTGTTCGTCATCATTTAATTTTGAATTCATCATACACGAACAGCTTGTGACATACACAGTGTATCATTGCATATGCCACAAGGCCATGGTCACCGATATATACACTTGATAGAATTACAGGGACAGGTGAGCACAGGTCAAACCCAAGACACCGGGTACAACTCAAGTGCAATAAAAATAATGTCACAATATCAGCACAAGGTCAAACCCGAGCTTTAAAGCTGGATTCAACACGGGTGCGACTCAAATGAATGTTATGATCAAAGTATGTATATATACATGTCGACCTGGTAGCTAACAAAATCAACAAAACATGCATCACATACACGGCAACTTCAAAATAAAACATATGCACCAGCAAACTAGGCTACTACATAAAACAGCAACACCAAGCAGAGTGTCACGAAACAAATATGCAAACTGCCTTGAATGTTTTTTTTACAAAGACTGCAACACTACGACAATTACAAGTGACAGCAGTGTGAAAACGAAGACCACAAGTGGTGCACACATCAAATACAAATACAACATTTCAACAAGACATATGTATGTATCAATGAAGCAGTGCAGAAGCAAATGGCACCAACTCGAGATCAAGTTCAAGTTATACAACTCAAACTCAACTGGACAGTGCCATCACAATAAAAACAAATGCACAAAATCAGACTACAGGTACAAACCAGAATTGTGCACATCAAACCAGAACAGCATATACAGGAATGCAACCTTACATAAAACAGTGATGAACCATTTCATGTCAAACTCAAGGAAGTATACATGAAGTATATAAATGACCAAACTCAATGAAACAGCTACTTGACACAGCTACAAGCTAGAATGAACACTGCAACAGGTCAAGGATGTGCACCAAACAAAACACAACACAAAAGTTATCAAGTCAAATTCAATGCAGCAAAACCAAGCAGAAGTTAACAAACACAAATGTACTCAATCAAACTACAAATGCACAACATACATATGGTTCCATTTACACCCTTAAGTATGCATACATGAACCAATAGAACATGACACAATGAATACACGAAGCAGACTCGAGCAAACATGAAGTTCAAGGTCAACTAGACCAATACAACACTATAGATTATCAACAGGCTTGAGGCTATCAAGTGGACATATAAACAGTGACATGATGAAGCAGTGCAAACTCAAATGAGGAAGTGCAACAGAGAAGTGAGCAATGCACATGTACCAGTGAAACAGAGTGATACCAAAGCCAACTTATACAACAAACACATAGCATCATCAATGGACCTGAACAAGTTCGAACAAAGCTCAACAGCACAACATCAAGCAATTTCAAAAATGATCGAAGTCAGATATATAAACTCGAGCAAGTCCAGCTACAACATGAAAGCAACCATACTTATATACGCGTGTGAAACAGCATGTATACATATAGGCAGTGCAAACTAGCTCAAAGCATTAACTCGAAATAACTCAATATCAGATATAATGCAATAGTGTGCAGAGAAGTGCTACAAGACCATGTCAAACACAGTGCAACAAAATATAAGTGTCGACCAGAGAGAATCGAGCTTCAAAAGTACAGGGTGCAGTGATGCAAAAATCACAATGAATTAAATCAGTGCCGAAGTTCAGTGATGTCGAAGATGGTAATATCAAAAATCAAGTTGAAGCCATGGTCAACAGAAATCGAAGTCGTGGTGGCCATAAAAGAAATCAACATCGTCAAATAAAATCAAATGTAACAGTTTCAAACCAAAACCGTGGTGGCCAAGTAAATTGACCAAGTCACGCATCAAAACCGTGAGCATCAAGCAACAATTATATGACATTGACAAAGTCAGATAAATCATCAACATCAAAACATAATCGAGTGGCCGAGACGAAGTCAAGCAACTATCAGACAAACAAAAATTTAGGAATTAGAATCTATATAGAACCCAATCATCATCGGCAGTTTTAAAATCCATTGAGTTTAAGCATTAAAACCAGAGAGAAAAAACATAAATTACATACCCGAATCAAAAATGAACTTAATCGAACTGAAGTAAGCCGAAAGCGATCGACAGAGAGAAAGAGGAACGAAGCTTCAGAAATCAAAGTGGCGATTTCCTCCAGAACCTCTAATTTCAGAGTGAACAAAAGAAAAGAAAGCCCTAATTCGCAAGCAAAGGAACAAGCCGCCATTATACAGAACAAAGAAGGAACGGGCCGAATACATAAGAATAAAGGAGGCCGTGTTTTGTTTAATTAAATTGGGCCGACCTTGGTTATTTTTAATTGAGAATTAATTAGGGCGTTAGGGTTTTTGTTTTTAATTGTTTTTTAATTTGTAGTTTATTTTTAAACGGTTGTAATTACTAGTCGTGTGACTAGGGGTCAAACTACATAGCGTAGTTTGAGAATTCGCGCTCGGTGGCTGAGTTGTGGCAGAGTTTTGAGCATAGAGTTAGGTTAGTCAGTAGCTGGTGTCGCGAGTTTACGTGTGTAAGCGTATGACTACTTAATTTCTTATAGAAACCTTGGGGCAAGATGTAGGCAGAGTTTTGCTGAAGCTGGGTAAATTCTGTGTCGTTCTATTTCTGCATTTATTATTCTGCTATTATCTGTGCTGCTATAAGTTTGATTTATCTGTGTTGAAATAATTTTAAGCTTCCGCAATTAATTTTATAGTTAATAGCATCACCCTATTCAACCCCCTCTAAGGTGAAATTGATCCTACAAGTGGTATCAAAGCTAGGAATAGAAGTCAACTTTTGTTTTAGAAATTTGTTTTTCAAAAATCAATTTTTGTTTTAAAAAATTTGAAATTTTGAAATGGCTTCTTTTAATAATGCTTTTGCTGAGGGTCAGTCCGTAGTTAGACCACCAATGTTCAATGGTGAATATGCTTACTGGAAAAATAAGATGGATTTTTTTTTGAAAACCATTGACGCTTGGGATATTGTTGGGACAGGGTATAGAGCGCCAACTATACTTGAAAATAATCAGGAAATAAAAAAATCGAAGGATCAATGGACAGATCTAGAAAATAAGTCATAGATTACTAATGCCAAAGCTATGAATTCAATTATTTGTTCATTAGATCAGGTTGAATTTAATCGTGTCTCACATTATCTAACTACGCAGGAAATATGGAACACACTAGAAGTGACTCACGAAGGAACATCTCAAGTCAAAGAATCTCACATTGCCATGCTAAGCAGCGAATACGAAAACTTCACAATGGCGAAGGAAGGAAATGCCAAAGAGATGTATGGACGACTTTTCAATATCATATACAAATCAAAAGCTCTTAAAAAATCATAACAGAGTTGGAGATAGTCCGAAAAATCCTCAGAGTCCTTTCCCGAAAATTTGAAGCAAAAGTGACTGCCATTCAAGAATCGAAAGATTTAAAACAAATGAAAGTTCAAGAACTCATCGAAAATCTCACCATTTATGAGCTAGAAATGAAATTAAAGGAAGAGCGTGAAGGAGGAGATACTCGAAAGAAATCAATAGATCTCAGAGGAACAACCGAAAGTGATGATGATAACGATGATGATGATGATGGAGCAGCAGAGCTGGCACTACTAATGAAGAAATTCAAAAAGTGGAATCACAGATACGGAAATCCAGCTCGAAATCAGAAATTGAAAAGCAGAATAGCCAAAGCACTAGACTACTCAGAAGAACAGAAAATCATCTGTCACAAGTGCAACCAACTCGGATACATCAAGCCCAATTGTCCTCAAAATCGACGCGACTTTGAAAAGAAATCAAAAAGGAGAAATTTTGCAGCCACGTGGAATACAAGTGATGAAGATAATCAAAGTACTAGCAGTGAGAGTGAGAAAGCAGATATGTGCCTTCAAGGAAATATAACTGATAGCGACGATGACGAGCTAAGCGAGGTATCAAAACTCACTCACTCAGAATTACTTATATATTTCCACGAAGTAAATGGCTGTTTCGAACGACTTAGGGAGAAGTATGCCAAACTTGAATCACAAAAAGATACTTTGATAGAATTAAATGAACAACTTGACCAATTAGTTAAAAACTATCAAAGTAGGATCCCTAAGTGTGATAAGTGTCCAACATTCGAAGAAGAAATTAAAAAATCAGAAATTAATATAAAATCACTTGAAAATGAAATTCTGATTTTGAAAGAGAGTTAAAATACTAGGAGAGAGAATTCTATCAAAAAGTGCACACAATTGTTAAACGAAAATGAATCTCTCGAAACATAAGTCCAACAATTGTCATTGACTTTAGATAAATTTTCAAAAAGTGAAAAATCGTTGAATATGCTATTAGGGAAGCAAACTGTTAATACAGTTAGACAAGGACTTGGATATAATCAATCTGAAAATGTTGAAAGAAATATTAATCAAGTCAATTCTATGTGCACAATTTGTAGAAAATATGGACACAGTCACAATAATTGTTGGTATAGACCCAAACATGTGAAAACTATACCAATTTGGGTTCCAAAAGGCACAAATATAAAATCTCTCAAAGCTAAACAAATTTGGGTGCCGTAGTGAACATATATAAATAGTTTTGGGTCTCCACAAAATTATGTTTCTAAATATTCTGCCACTAACAACTATGGACCTATAAAAACAAATAGGTCACAAAAATATTTTTCCGTGTAGGTGTGGTTGCAGGCTAAGGAACAACAAAGTGTTACTTGGATTATGGCTGTTCCAAGGACACAACGAGCGACAAAGCAAAGTTCCTTAGCCTAGTACAAAGGTGACAAAATCACAATGGACAACAACGAAAAAATATAGTAAAGGTAAGACAGGTAATGGTATATTTATTTGAACAATATATTAAATGTGATAATCTGCACCGTAATCTAAGTTAAATCAGCCAATAATGTGATGATGAAATAATGATGATTTTGATTCTAACTTATTCAAAATTGTTGGCCAATTATATTCTTACGCCAAGAACACTATAAAAAATTTCTGGAGCATTTGAATTACATCATATATATTAGTTTGGATTAATAATAGTGTTTTGTTGGATGATAATACATTTTGTTATAATACGGCTAACTCTATATTCACGGTTTTTGATTATTTACATGGTTTCAATTCAAATTCAAGAGAATGTCATTTAAAAAGTTGTTAAAATTGATTTTGAGACATTTTGTTGCACACTTCATGGTCTGGTCTATTAAATTCAATTAATGATAATTTTGAGTGAAAAAAAATTCAGATGCAGATTACACTGGTAATCTAGTTTATAGAAAAATTACTGGTGAAACGTGATTTGCTGAGACATTTAGTAACCGCATCGTTTTTTTCAAAGAAAATATCTGCATATTTTTCATTTCAAATAGCAGACATTTTTCTAATATAACCCCTTCGAGAAAATCATTTTCGACCATGTTTTTCAGGTCAGTCATTTTGAATAATTGATTTCATAATTATCTTTGAATTTGATTTTAAATGACTATTTTGACTAATCTGACTCCCTAATAATTATCGAAAAGATAAATAGTGATTGAAAAAGTGATGAGTGTTGATATTTATCATATATTATGACTCGAGATGATATAGTTGGTAAATTTCTTTAGAAATTTAAACAAGAGTTATAAAACTTTTTGTTGGTAAAAATTCCATGACCATATCTATTTCTATCATATTTCTAACGACCACTACTCATCAAAATTCAATATAGTTTGTCAATATGTGGTACTTTAAACAGGAATCATTCGTTTTTCATTTTACATTTTTAAAAAAAATAAAATAAAATAAAATCCAAAGTACCCACCCTCATTTAAAAATCCGCACGGTTATGCATGGATGAATTACTAGGAATTTGTTATGTGCTTCCATACTCATTTAAAAGTCCTCACGGTTATGCATGTATGGAGCGCATATCAAAATTGGTTTTTAAAATAAACAAGTTGATTCTAATCCCATTTAAAAGTCCTCCCGGTTATGCGTGGTTAGAAGATACTTGAATTCAATTTTTTTTAAAATAAAAATAAAAATAAAATTGGAATACTACTAATCTCATTTAAAAGTCCTAACGGTTATGCGTGGTTGGTAGATATTCAAATTCTTAATGTAAATATACCTCAAATAGAAACAACTGTTTGATTTTATATGATGACATCATTCCCATCATTCTAAAAGTGGAATATGCGCCTAATAAAGTATTTATGATTTTTGTTTGATTTTTTATTGAAATTTAATATTTATATTCGATTGAGTTTTAATGTTGGATTAATATCGATCACTTTATCTCTACTTTTTCAAACACTATTACTCTTTTGCTGATAACAAAAGGGAGAGAGAGAAAATTTAAGATTTTGTCAAATAAAATCAAGCAAAAGTCAAATATTTTCTATTTGCATCTAGGCCCATTTGCATATTTTTAATTGTATGCATATATGAAGGGGGAGCTTTGTGTAGAGAGGAACCATTTAAATAGGGGGAGCAATTAGAGTATATCAATGATCAAATACATTTAACATATTCAAAATCTTAAATATATGTTTGTTATCATCAAAAGGAGGAGATTGTTGAAAATGCGATTATATGATTTTTGTTTGATGATAATAAACATATATATATATATATATATATATATATATATATATATATTCATTTAAATGTATTTGTTAATGTACTATTTTATTTTTCATAGATTAAATAAACATTTGCTGAATAAAAATAAATAACGCAGAATTTGAATTCAAACAGAAATTTTATTCAAACAAATATTTATTACAATCTTTAAATAGTACAAATTTCAAGCTCTCACTATATATATACAATTTCAATTACATTACAATTTTGATTACATCACATTTACATTTGACCTCACTACATATCACTCATTCACTCAACTCGTATTTTATCTTCAACTTCACTCCAAGTTGAATCCAGCATCTGAGCAATCTGCAAAAATAAATATTGACGCAGTAAAATTGAAAAGGAAATATTTTTGTAGTATAAAATAAAATGTGGATTTTGAAAATAATATTTGCCTCAGTTATTTGGGTTGTTCATCATCATTTAATTTTGAATTCATCATACACGAATAGCTTGTGACATACACAGTGTATCACAGTATAATCCACAAGGCCATGCACACCGATATATACACTTGATAGAATTACAGGGACAGGTGAGCACAGGTTAAAGCCAAAACGCCGGGTTCAACTCAAGTGCAATAAAAATAATGTCATAATATCAGCACAAGGTCAAACCCGAGCTTTAAAGCTGGATTCAACATAGGTGCAACTCAAATGAATGTTATGATCAAAGTATGTATATATATGTCGACCTGGTAGCAAACAAAGTCAACAAAACATGCATCACATACACGGCAACTTCAAAATGAAACATATGCACCGACAAACTAGGCTACTACATAAAACAGCAACACCAAGCAGAGTGTCACGAAACAAATATGCAAACTGCCTCGAATGTTTTTTTACAAAGACTGCAACACTACGGCAATTACAAGTGACAGCAGTGTGAAAACGAAGACCACAAGTGGTGCACACATCAAATACAAATACAACATTTCAACAAGACATACGTATGTATCAATGAAGTAGTGCGGAAGCAAATGGCACCAACTCGAGATCAAGTTCAAGTTATACAACTCAAACTCAACTGGACAGTGCCATCATAATAAACACAAATGCACAAAATTAGACTACAGGCACAAACCAGAATTATGCACATCAAACCAGAACAGCATATACAGGAATGCAACATTACATAAAACAGTGATGAACCATTTCATGTCAAACTCAAGGAAGTATACATGAAGTATATAAATGACCAAACTCAATGAAACAGAAACTTGACACAGCTACAAGCTAGAATGAACACTGCAACAGGTCAAGGATGTGCACCAAACAAAAGCACAACACAAAAGTTCTCAAGCCAAATTCAATGCAGCAAAACCAAGCAGAAGTTAACAAACACAAATGTACTCAATCAAACTACAAATGCACAACATACATATGGTTCCATTTACAATCTTAAGTATGCATACATGAACCAATAGAACATGACACAATGAATACACGAACTAGACTCGAGCACACATGAAGTTCAAGGTGAACTAGACCAATACAACAGTATAGATTATCAACAGGCTTGAGGCTATCAAGTGGACATATAAACAGTGACATGATGAAGCAGTGCAAACTCAAATGAGCAAGTGCAACAGAGAAGTGAGCAATGCACATGTACCAGTGAAACAGAGTGATACCAAAGCCAACTTATACAACAAACACATAGCATCATCAATGGACCTGAACAAGTTCGAACAAAGCTCAACAGCACAACATCAAGCAATTTCAAAAATGACCGAAGTCAGATATATGAACTCGAGCAAGTCCAGCTACCACATGAAAGCTACCATACTTATATATGTGTGTGAAACAGCATGTATACATATAGGCGGTGCAAACTAGCTCAAAGCATTAACTCGAAATAACTCAATATCAGATATAATGCAATAGTGTGCAGAGAAGTGCAACAAGACCATGTCAAACACAGTGCAAAAAAAAAATAAGTGTCGACCAGAGAGAATCGAGCTTCAAAAGTACAGGGTGCAGTGATGAAAAAATCACAATGAATTAAATCAGTGCCGAAGTTCAGTGATGTCGAAGATGGTAATATCAAAAATCAAGTTGAAGCCATGCTCAACAGAAATCGAAGTCATGGTGGCCACAAAAGAAATCAACTTCGTCAAATAAAATCAAATGTAACAGTTTCAAACCAAAACCATGGTGGCTAAGTAAATTGACCAAGTCACGAATCAAAACCGTGAGCATCAAGCAACAGTTATATGAAATTGACGAAGTCAGATAAATCATCAACATCAAAACATAATCGAGTGGCCGAGACGAAGTCAAGCAACTATCAGACGAACAAAAATTTAGGAATTCGATTCTATATAAAATCCAATCATCATCGGCAGTTTCAAAATCCATTGAGTTCAAGCATCAAAACCAGAGAGAAAAAGCATAAATTACATACCCGAATCAAAAACGAACTCAATCGAATTGAAGTAAGCTGGAAGCGATCGACAGAGAGAAAGAGGAACGAAGCTTCAGAAATCAAAGTGACAACTTCATCCAGAACCCCTAATTTTAGAGCGCACAAAAGAAAAGAAAGCCCTAATTCGCAAGCAAAGGAACGAGCCGCCATAATACAGAACAAAGAAGGAACGGGCCGAATACATAAGAATAAAGGAGGCCGTGTTTTGTTTAATTAAATTGGGCCGGCCTTGGTTATTTTTAATTGAGAATTAATTAGGGTGTTAGGGTTTTTGTTTTTAAAATGGTTTTTAATTTGTAGTTTCTTCTTAAACGGTTGTAATTACTAGTCGTGTGACCAGGGGACAAACTATGTGGCGTAGTTTGAGAATTTGCAACTCAGTGGCTGAGTTATGGCAGGGTTTTGAGCGTAGAGTTAGGTTAGTCGGTAGCGGGTGTCGCGAGTTTACGTGTGTAAGCGTGTGACTACTTAATTTCTAGTAGAAACCTTGGGGGCAGCACGTAGGCAGGGTTTTGCCGAAGCTGGGTAAATTCTGTGTCGTTTTATTTCTACATTTATTATTCTGCTATTATCTGTGCTGCTATAATTTTGATTTATCCATGTCAAAATAATTTTAAGCTTCTGCAATTAATTTTATAATTAACAGTATCACCCTATTCACCTCCCCTCTAGGGTGAAATCGATCCTACAGGATAGGGCGAGGGGATTTCATCTACCAACACCTAGCTAGGGGCTTAGGAAGGGGAATCTTGACCGAAAGGTTTTCAAGAGCTTCCGTTAATAGAGGACTGGAATGTATTTATTATTTGTACATTTTAGTTTGTATAATTAGAACTATGTTTTTGTAATTTATTGTGTATGAGTGTAAAATTATGATATATGATTTAAACAGATGTACTTATAAATGTATATAACGTTATTTCTCAATTATTTTTTCGTAATTAGTGTTGAATTTTATTCCGTATACACCATTATGACATTCCATAATATTTAATATCTCACATTTAAGGGGAGTTTGTTTTTATTTACTCATTTTTGTTGATGAGAATGGGAGAGAAAAATATAGTATTTGCATATACTAAGAGTGAGTTATCCAAATTAGGGGGAATTTAGGGGGAGTCACATTATATTTTATAATAAAAATACTTACATGGTTGTCATCGTAAAAATACGAGATTGTTAATATTACAGATATTGTATTTGATGAAAACAACCATATAAATGTAGGTACTAATATTTTTTCAAGTTTTAAAGAATATTTTATAGAATATTACATGGGTTTATACGAGTACGGGATAATTGAGTTTGAAGATTAATCGGTAAAAAGATTAGAGATCAAGATTAAGAGACAATCAAGACAACTGAAGGCTCATGATTTTAAAAATAAAGATATGAAGAGTTCAAGACTATAGGTAATAGTTAATAAACATTAGATAAATTTATTAAAGTCCTTGAATAACAAATTTCTTTTCGTTGAATACCCTCTCGCTAGAATATTTATTTTATTTTAAAAATATGTTTCTATAAATACTTTATAAAAGTTTTATATTTTAAAATACTTAAAACTATGTTTAAATGATTTTACATAATTTAAGAATGTTTTTTTTTAAAACTCAACCTAGAGCCCTGATGAAATCGAAGGGATAGGAGGAGCCCCATCCTGCCTGGTCCGACCACAGACATTTGGGATTTTGACTTGCCCAGCACAGAGATTTTTATACCCCCCACCATGTATATTTGGGTTTATGAGGGCCCACCTCCGCGCCTTGAAATTGGGAGTAGGGCAGACGGGAATCGAACCTACGACCTGCTTACCAGGAGGCAAGTATCTTACCACTACGCCACTACTTGCGGACATAATTTAAGAATGTTGAAACACCTTAAAAGTGTTTTGTTTTTCAGACATACAAGGATATGTCGGAATACCCTTCCTAAGTATGTCGATATATATATCGTTGAATTTTTTTTCCAATTTTTGAATAGTTGTGATTTTTGGCTTCATCTCTTTGCAAATAGATATGTACCTTCAAACACTACATAAAGGGGACTAGAAAATGGATTTTAACATCTACTTTCTCTCCATTCTTCTTACTCTAAATTCTCATTATATATTTCTCAAAATCTACTTTCTATACTCTTCAAATTCACTCAAATTCTACTTCTCTACATCTATTCTCTATAATCTTCTCACCGTTTTGTAAGGATTCTCTCATCAATTCAAATATCAAAGTGCTATAAAAGGGTTATAGGATAATCTATATCTAAGTTACAACTATTTGTATTTGGAATCAACAACTCTCTATTACTATTTATGTGGTTGTGCTTGTTGTTCCTTTCAAATCTAGTGGGTGTGCTTGTTGCCCGTTAAAATAAAGTGGCTGACCTTGTTGCCTAGTTAAATCAAGACAGTCTATCCCGAGCTTGAAAAATCAGGAGGGTGTATCTTGTTGCCTCGAAATCAAGCTTGTATTTTGGTTTTCTTACTACTTGATTAAAGTAGGTGTTTGAAAGGAAATCTATACAGATGTTATATAGGACTAGATGTATGATTGGTCAATCCGAACCAGTATAAAACTCGCATTGTCATCACTCTTATTTTTACTTAATTTTTACTTCATATATATATATATATATATATATATATATATAAAGGACTACCTGTTAATATATATGTCCCTCTGTGTATGTATATCTATGTTGATTATCTGCGTATTGATTTAAATCTTGAAACTATTTAGAAAAATTCCATGTAAGTTACAAAACACTATTCGCCCACTTCTAATGTTAAAGTAGCCTTAAGATCGGTCAACACTAGTATAATTTATACTAAACCATTTCCTACACTAGTTTGGACTTCCAAACTTTGGACCAAATATATTTAACCATTAAATTAATTATTTAAATAATTTATTTAAGTTCGTTCTTTTGTTAAATCAATGTACAACATTTACGCATCATTTTAATTAATTTTTTAGCTACAAATAAATAATTAAAATGCTAATACAACATTTGTATTTACTTTATTATTAACTTATTACATGTACGAATTAATTTTACACTGGTCGAATTTTGAAGTAAACTGCATGGTTGTGTTGACTCTTTGGTGTGAACTCGGTCCTCAATAAACATGTATTCATTTTAATCATTGAAGCTTATACGAACTTTGCTGAAGTACAGTATCAATCCAAGTTCAATCTCTTAATGGTCATTTAGATGACATCAAATTTCTAATCTTTATTAAGTCATACCTAGCAATGACATTTTGTGCATGTTTTCTTTTTGTCAACACAGTATTATATATATAGTTTGGTCTAAGGTTAAAAAATCTATTGATATTTGTAGCTGATCATGCAGACTTCATTAAAGTCCGTGGTCCTATCCGACAACATTTATCGATTAATCGATTCACTCTAGCCAGAGATTTTGACTCTAAGTCGACTATTAATTATGGTGATACTAACCTTCTGCAGTAAAGAAGATTATTCCTCACTTGAGTAGTGTTTCGCTTCAAGTAGTTCAATGTGTATCCAATTATGGCCACAACATGGTTGCTATGGCATGTGCTTCACAATGATTAAAGTACAACCTATCTACCTAAGATCGATAATACCTTTATGTCTGTAGACTACTGCACTTCATTACCATGAGATCTTTATATTTTGACTTAGTTGTATTAACCTATACAAGACTCTTGTTGACTCATTCGATGATTGTTCCTAATAGAATTAAGGGTGTACCATAGGGTCAATTATGTAGTTGATTATACATAACTCTCATAAAGAATCTTGTTCGAAATGAAGTACACTTATTTCTTTATTTTCTTTTAACGTGTTATTCTATAAAGATGTAAATAATAAAAATAAGTATGTTAAACATGATAAGTAAATATCCTTAGGAGAGTATTTTACCAATTGTAGTTGCGAATGAGTTTGTAACCATGGGTATTTAATCAATATCTAAATACATGCTTCTTAAATGTTCCAAGTCAAGATGTATCGAGAAAACTTTAATGTATTCAACATGGTTAACTATGGAGATTAATAAAGTTTTTGATCTGATACCTCACTCTACATATCTAAGTCATACGGTGGCGACGAAAAGAAAACATGCACAAAATGTCATTACTAGATGCAACTTAATAGAGACTAGAAATTTGATTTCGCCTAAATGATCCATTAGGTATGAAATTGTTCTTGATACTATACTTATCAAAGTCCATACATGCTTCAGTATTTAAATCATTAATTATTAAATTGAGTTCACACCTAAGAGTCAACACACTTGTGTTGCTAGCTAGTTTCCGAGTTCGGCTAATGTAAACTTACATTAATTTATAGAGTAATAATAAAATTAAATACATATGTTGTATTAAATTTTTGTGGCATTTTAGTTAATTTTTTTAGGCCTAAAAATTATCCAAAACAACATATAAAAGTACATTGAATTAACTAACGAATGGGCTTAAATAAATAAATTAAAGAATTGATTTAATGGTTGAATAAATTAAGTACAAGGTTTGGAGCCCCAAACCATGGGTGGGTAGACCAAATTAATGCTAGATGGGTGGAGACCTTGTCTTTAGAGATAAGAGAGAAAGAGGCTAGATATTTACGAACTAGTTGGCTATAAATAGCTACCTCATTCATCCTCTTTATACACCAAACCAAATCCTAACCTTAGCCTCCATTGTTGATCATTGGTGAAATCTTGTAGATAGAGGTACATCCCTTTGCCAAGGAGAAAAAAAGTTTTGAGGAAGGAAATAACTAGTAACCACAGTGTTCGATGTTTGACATGGTCAACATAAGGTAAATATCTTATTTTTAAACTATACATATACATTTTTGCTACCTCCATTAGTAATTCATCTAAAAAGAAATTTTCAAATTTAAAAGTTTAATTTTTGATAATTAATTAGTATGAAAAACATTTAATTATATTATATAAGTAAATATCAATTCGGTTTTATAAAAAAAAATTATTACACAAATCTAATATATATATATATATATATATATATATATATATGAATGTGTATATGTGTATGGGTTCAATTTATAAATACATATGAAACAATTCAACTGCTCATGGTAATTTAAATAAAAAATAATTTTTTAGATATAGAAATACTATTAAAGATTTAAACTTTAAAATTTGGATATATATATCTAAATTTTGGTTGTACATATGGAAATTTAAATTAATTTTTTCTTTCGGTTTTCAAATAAAAAAAATTATTTCAAAAACTTCAAAGCATTTAAAATTTAAAATCTAAATTATTAAGAAATTGATATAAATAAAATATATGGATTATTAGTACATAATTTAAATATATACATTGTATATATATATATATATATATATGTAGAACTAAAAAATAATTATTTGATATGTATGTATTATAATTATGTGCATGTACCTAATTTTAAATAACATTATATTATATATATTTTTTGAAAATGATTATATGTATATATATATGTGTGTGTGTGTGTGTGTGTGTGTGTCAACTAATAAAATAATGGTCGAATGGAAAAATAATATTTATTCATATTAGTTTGGACAAATGTGTGTGCATACATGCATATATATCTGTGTGTGTCTGTGTCTATGTGCATGCGTGCGTATGTAAAAAAAAAATGTCGGCTACTAGCTAATGGCGCAGGACCTAGCAAACAACATAATTTCGAGGATGATGGAGAACATGAAGACAAATTTGGCTGGTATGAGGTGAGAATGAAAAGGAATTATGGGGCTAGGGCTACAACTGGTAGAAATAATGCACAAAGAGGTGGAAACGTGGCGAAAGCTCATAATTTTAAGTCGAGAAATCGCGTGTGGATTGATGCACTAGGTGGAAATACACGAATTGATGGTAGGGTCAAAAATTTCATAGGATTGACATGTGAAGATGGGGATAATGCAGATCTAGATGACGAGGTGTTCATTACTACAAGGAACACATGGAAAAACTCAGTCTATGTCTATCTGGTGGGTAGAAGGCCGTATTATGTACATCTAAATGAATATATTAGAAGATAATGGACGCCTACAGGTACATGGGATGTTTTTGCAAGGGAGAATAGGTTTTAACTTATTAAATTCGGTAATGAAGTTGATTATAAAAAAATTATAGATAGGGTTACTTGGTTTATGTATAGTAAACTGGTATATACTAAAGGATGGGGACCTAATTTAAGATTAGAGAGAGATGTTGGAGTCTCCCTGTTTGGGTTAAAATGCAAAATCTTGACTTAGAACTATGGAATGCTAAGGGAATAAATAAACTAGCTAGTTTAATTGGTACCCCATTGGCTATGTATGATAACACTAGGAATGTTAAAAAATTGAAATATGCAAGTGTTAATTGATGTAATGGTAGGAGCTGGGTTCAAGAAGCAGGTGAGAGCTAAAGATAGTAGAGGAAATATTTATTTCCAGGAGATAAAATATGAGTAAGCATAACCTATGTGTAGCTAGTGTAAGTGCTTTGGGCATATTTCTTCTCAATGTGCAACCGTGGTTCCCCCTATTAAATAAGTGCAGAGGAAAAAAGAAACTAACAATACAGAGAAAGACATAAACATGGATCATTCCAGTTATAACAGAAGTATGCACTCAACCGAGACAAATGAATATATCCAGTCAGTACCAGAGACCTCTAAAAAGCCTAACTACATGGATATACAACAACTAAATACAAACAATAATATTAGTGGCTAGGTGGATATACAAAACTCTCGTGTAAACTCAATGTAGGACGAAAAGGATGGGCCATAGAATGAGCGGGATGAGCCATTTGTGGGTAGCCTAGTGGAGCCAACAGCCCTTGCTGAAGAGCCAAGGGAGCAGATACTTGAGACAATTAAAGATGTTAAGTAAATTGAATACTGAATTGCATGATTTAGAGGAGGAGGAAGTAGACTCAGGTCTTTAAAATACATACAAAAAGGCTAACCATGAATATGAAAAGTAGTTTAAAGACAAAGAGACCAAAGCAAAGGCTATTATTTCGTGAGAGGACTCTTTTAGAAAGTTGAGGAGCAGACCTCTCCAAACGAAATGTCTACAATTAACTGGAATGTTAGAGGTCTAAGTAATGATACTTGTAAGTTAGACCTTTGTAATCTTTGGAGGTGCTATGCACCTTTTATCTTGGATATAATAGAGTGTAAGTTTAGTTATGCTAATCTTAAATTTTTCACTGAAGCAATGAGCCCGGTGTGGCTCTATGTGTTAGGAACTGGAGATAGTGGTTTTGATGGCAACAACATTTGTAACTTATTTTATTATAACTTATATACGAACACTATTGTCTAGATATACATGAATGTTATTATGCAGGATATATATAAGGCAGGTACTGATTATTAAAGACCGTACAGTATAAAGATCAAGAATGAATAAATCAAGGTTGAAGACTCATGAGTATCAAGATCAAGATTTCATGATAAGTGTCTAGTTTTGTTAAAACTTCATAATAGCATGGAAATCTTCATTCCAAATTTCATTTGGAACGGAACCCATTTCAATCTTCTTAGTGGCTTACAAACCTACGACAAGTAGCTTACAAACCTACGACAAGTGGCTTACAAACCCACGAACATCCTGGTTTTGTGCAAGTTCTCGAGTCCTGATGTGATGAAATATTTTGCAGGAAGAAGCTTGCAAAACTACTTCAAAATGGTTTTTTAAAATGATTTTCAAAACCGCTTTTCAAAATGTTGTAGCTTTAAAAGTTATCTTTTCAAATGATTTTCAAAAAAGATGTTTTAGCCTTAAAATATTCTTTGTTTTTGTTTTTAAATAAACTCTTATTTTAAACTTCGTTTGTTTTTAAAACTATCTTCTGCTTCTAAATATTCTTTATAATATATATACTTGAGATTTAAAATCAAATTTAGATATACATTCTAAAAATATATTTTCTACTCTTCTTTATTTTACATCATAGGAAAATTAGTTTATTTTACTCCAGAATCATTTCATCTTGTTTTCCTTTCAGTGCCGTTTTCAAAACAAATTTTACATGTCGACATCATAGGATACCCCATGTCGATATGGTGGCCGTTAAATTCAAAAGTTTCAATTTTCAAAAGAAGTGTCTATTCGTTTAAATCTCTTCACAAATGGTTATGGCCATTACCGTCTATAAATAGCCTTCATAGATGAATTTTTTAACTAATTATTTTCTTTTTTTCTTCACTCCTTCTTCTTCACAAATCCATGTTCTAAAATTTTCATATTTTTAAGATCGTGCCGAAATTCTACCGAATTCCCAAGTGAATCAAATTAGAATCTCATTATTGTTTGATTCTCTGCCCTCTCTCGAATATCAAAGTGCTATTCAAAGTTATAGGATTAATTTGTAATCAAAAGTTTATCGATATCTCTATAAGGTGTGGTTGTGCCTGGAAATCAATTGGGTGATCTTGTGTCCTGTAAATCAAGAGAGTTTGCTCCGGACTCGAAGACAGGAGGGCACCTCAATACCTTTAGAAATTGAGGATTGTAATCTTGACATTGGTATAATAAAAATATGTACGAGGTGTTTGCCTTGGTGCAGGACTGGACGTAGGGTAACTCCGAACCAATATAAAATCCGATGTATTCTTTCCTTTTACTGCTTTTTATTTACTTTCTGCATCTGTGTTTGATTCTATGATTGTTCTGTGATTAAGTTCTGCATTTATTTGTGTCCTAATTTTAATTTAGTCCATATAAGTCTTAGAATCCACTAAACACTTTTCACCTCCCTCCCTCTAGTGTTAAATTAGCATTAAGATCCTTAATCCGCACTCCCTTTCAATTGGTATCAGAGCGGAGGTTTTCATAGTTTTTATAATCTGAAATGAAAAGTTAAAAATGGCATTTTTTAGGAAATTTTGTTAATACTAGTTTGAATTTATGCATTTCATCAAAGTATCATAAGTCCGTATATAGACGTTTTTATGAAAAATCAAGTTATCTACCGAATTGGTTTGTTACGCAGGAACATAAATGTTACACGGCTTTTGAAGAATCAACAACCAATGGACAAACTGTGCAAATTGAAAAGGATAAATGGATACTTAATAGTGGCTGTTCAAGGCATATGACTTGAAATCCCGAGATACTCAATGACATTATATATCAAGATGGTGGATTGGTCAACTTTGGAGATAACTCAAAAGGATATGTGATTGACATCGACAATGTCGGTAATTCTAAAAATCCTCTTATTTTTGATGTTTTGCTAGTTAGGAATTTAAAACATAATTTTCTTAATGTAAGTGAACTATGTGATAAAGGATATAAAATTAAATTTGGAAAGGATAAGTGTCACATCGAAGATAATAAGTCAAATATTATCTTTGAAGGAATTAGGAAGAAAAATATTTACATCCTTAGTATGAAAGTTTCAAATGATAACTTATGTCTTTTGGCTAATACAAGTGATCCTTGGATTTGGCATAAAAGATTTGGTCATTTAAATTTCAAACTGTTATCTAGGTTATCAAAACTTGACTTAGTTAGAGGTCTTTCCAAGTTAAACTTTAAAGTAGATAGTATATGTGATGTTTGCCAACTAGGAAAAATTAAGAAAAGTTTATTTAAATTAAAAGATATGATTTCTACTTCTAAACCTCTAGAATTACTTCATTTAGTTTATTTAGTCCATCTCAAGTTCAATCAATTAATCACAATAAATATGTTTTTTATAATTGTAGATGATTATTCTAGATATACTTGGACAATTTTTCTTAAACTTAAAAGTGATGCTTTTGAATTATTTAATAATTTTGCTAAAAGAATTCAAAATCAACTTTCTTTAAAAATAAAAACTATTCGTAGTGATCATGGTGGAGAATTTGAAAATGAAAATTTTGAGAATTTTTGTAATCAAAAAGGAATTACTCATAATTTCTCTTTTTCAAGAACTCCACAACAAAACAGAGTAGTAGAATGTAAGAATAGAACGACTCAATAGTGTGCTATAACAATGCTTTCAGATAGTAACTTACCTAAAAACTCTTGGGTTGAAGCAGTCGCTACAGCTTGTTATATATTAAATAGGATTTTAATTAGACCATTAACTAATAAAGCACCATATGAATTACTTTACAATAAGAAACCCATAGTAGCTAATTTTAAAGTTTTTGGTAGTAAGTGTTTTATTCTTAATACAAAAGATAATTTAGACAAATTAGAACCTAAATCCGACAAAGGTATCTTTATCGGATATTCTAATAGAAGTAAAGCATTTAGAGTTTATAATTTAAGAACTAACACTATTGAAGAAACAATGCATGTACCTTTTGATGAAATTTTTAATGATACTGTACAAATAGAAGATGAAGAAGATTTTGTAACTTTAAATAATGAACCTAATGAAATTAATCGTGAAATCATTCAACCTAGTAAAAGAATTAGGTTATTAAAAGATCACCCGGTAGAAAATATACTAGGAAATATTGAATCTATAGTTAAAACAAGAAATCAACTAAATAATATGAGTAATGTAGCTTTTATATCAACCATTGAACCAAAAAAATCCAAAGAAAGCATCATCTAATGATTCATGGATTCTTGCTATGCAAGAAGAATTGAATCAGTTCACCATAAATGATGTTTGGGAACTTGTTCCTAGACCATGGATAAAGGTATAATTGGTACAAAATGGATTTATAAAAATAAAATGAATGAACTTGGTGAGGTCGTGAGAAATAAAGCTCGTTTAATCATGCAAGGTTATTCAAGAAGAAGGAATTGATTATGACGAAACCTTTGCACCCGTAGCAAGGCTAGAAGCTATCAGGATTCTACTTGCTTTCGCAAACTACAATAATTTCAAGTTATATCAAATGGATGTTAAAAGTGCTTTTCTAAATGGTTTTGTAAATTAAGATGTTTATGTTGAACAACATCCACTTTTTAAAGATAATAAATTTCCAAATCATGTATATAAATTAAAGAAAGCTTTATACGATCTGAAACAAACTCCTAGAGCCTGGTATGAAAGACTAAGAGCTTATTTACTACAATCTGGTTTTGAAATTGGTAAAATAGATGCAACTCTTTTTATTAAAAGAAACAAAAATGATATTCAATTAGTATAAATATATATAGATGATATAATATTTGGGTCAACTAATAACATAATGAATAATGAATTTTTTGATATAATGACTAAAGAATTTGAAATGAGTCATATGGGAGAACTAAGTTTCTTCTTAGGACTTCAAACCAAACAATTAGATAAAGGAATTTTCGTTAGTCAAGAAAAATATGCTAAGGATTTAATTAATAAATTTGGATTGACCACTTCTAGTGGAAAACCAACTCCAATGACAATTAATGTAGCTTTAAGTAAAGAAGATCAATCAAAAGTTGTTGATCAAAAATTATATAGGGGAATGATTGGTTCGCTGCTTTATATAACTAAGTCGTCCTGACATCATGCATATTGTCTATCTCTGTGCAAAATACCAATCTCAACCTAAAGAAACTCGCTTAAAAGCTGTTAAAAGAATTTTAAGATATGTAAAACATACTTTAGTTGCAAAATTTTATGGCTAAGCTAGTCGAAACATTATTTCTTTGCTGCTGCCCTTTGAATAAATGACAACGACAGTGAATTATAATCAGAGAATTATATTGACCATATCTTTCACGTTTCTAATCCAAATTCAATAATTTTAGATGTTTCGAAAAGCGTAGACTTTATGCTTAAATTTTCTCGTTTTGAGTTTCCTAAAATTTTGAAGTTAGCTTGGTCAAAACTATGTTTGTTTGTTGCTCTCCCGAGAGCAAAACGACAACAATAACAATCATTGACCTGAGAATTGTATTAGCTTATTTTGCTCTCATTCTTGTTCGATTTTGATGTTGTTTTTGAGATGTTTTGAGAGCTATGATGCCTATCAATAGGCTAGCTATATCTGGAGAATTTGAAATTCAAATTTAAATAGAATTTGAATTGATTTTGGGTTAAATTTGAATTGAATTCGTATTGAATTCAAGTATCGGTCTTGATTTATCTCTCTTGTTTTTCATTGTTTTCGAGTACGGTTTTCATAAACCATTTTGAAATGATTTTTTAAAATAAATGAAAATTTTAAATTATTATTACATAGTATTTTTTTAATTATTTTTCTAAAATAAAGATTGATTTATTTCTTATAATAAAGGAATTTCAAATATTGGTTTTAATAACCGTTTTCGGAAAATCGTTTTAAATTTCTGTTTTCTCTAATAAAATTATTTTATACATAAAATTACTTATTTTTACGAATTTTGAATGTATAAGTCCGATATTAAGCGATAAAGAAAATCCATGTGTCATGGTTTATTTTTTCCCAAAAAAGATGCATTTGATTTAATTTCATATTATGATGCTGATTACGATGGTTGTAAATCAGACCGAAAAAGTACAAGTGGAACTTGCCACTTTCTAGGACATTCTCTAGTTTCCTGGTTTAATAAGAAGCAAAACGCTGTATCCTTGTCAAATACCAAAGCAGAATATATATCTGCTGCTTTGGCTTGTTCTCAAGTTATATATATGCAACAAACTTTAAAAGATTTTGGATTAACTCTAACTAAATCACCAATTTATTGTGATAATACTAGTGCAATAAACCTATCTAAAAATCCAAATCATCATGCTAGAACATAACATGTTGATATTAGACATCATTTTCTTAGAGATAATATAAGTAAAGAAGTCATTACTCTTGAATATATTAATACTGAAAAACAAATTGCTGATATATTAACCAAACCATTAAATGAACAAAACTACTAAATTTAGAAGAGAATTAGGTATATGTTCATTAACTGAAATATAAATTATAAATAATACAAGTACAATTAATAATTAATATAAATAAAAATTTCTCAAAAATTAAACTGGGCATGTCAACATGACCCATCCTCTATGTCGACATACAGATCGAGATTTTCAAATTTAAATTTCCCTCTAAAAGAAGTTATTTGGTTATATATTTATATATTTCGACTTTTACTCCATTTCTCTATTCTATTCTCTGTAATAAACTTCTAAAACAGTAAATTTATGGCTTCCACCGCTAATAGTGAACCTTCTTCATCTACTTCTCCTCATTCTGGTCCTTTTCAACGTTCCACACACGAATGAGTCATCAAATTACAAGAGAAGATGAAAGATTTGCTTCAAATGATGATGTTAATTAAAACGAATCAACTGAAAATGGCTAGAGAACAAGATAGGCAAAGCAGAATCCTTAGGAATTTAAAATTTTCCTTATGGATTCCATGCCAATCCCATTGTCATCGAAGAATCATCACAAGCCATGGATTCTGAAGAAGAAGAACCTCTAGATGAACCATAAGAGGATCAAGAAGAAGAACATGCTCTGTCGAATCCAGATGTTCATATGGACAAAGACAATGGCATGATTTGCATTGGGGAGGTCCTTCTTGACGCTAATAGGAACTTAGTCGAACAACGTGGAAACTTTTGTCTCCACTATCCAAATGGTTCAGTCCATAAATCACCAATAGTTGAGGGTCCTCGTTAAGCATTTTTCATTTTTCTCTTTGTTTATTGTATATTGGTTGGTTAATTTGTATATAAGTGTTATCTTAATTAATGTTCTTCTAAAAACAATCTTTAGTGTATAAAATCTTGAATTCCATTTAACTTAGGATGATATATTTCACTCATACATAGTTATTATTCTTATGTTATATGTTTGTTTATCTCATTTTCTATTAAGTTCAACGTTTATAGGTTATTTTTTGTTGATGACAAAGGGGGAGAAGTTATATAAAATAGTAGGTTTGGAGTAAGGGGGAGTTGTTGGTGTAAGGGGGAGTTATGGTATGATCGAAGTGGTAAGTATATTTTATAAGTTTGTCATCATCAAAAAAGGGGAGATTGTTAGCAACTGAGATAGTGGTTTTCATGACAACAACCTTTGTAACTTATTTTATTATTACTTATATACTAACACTATTGTCTAGATATATATGAATGTTATTATGCGGGATATATAAGGCAGGTACTGATTATTGAAGACTGTACGGTATGAAGATCAAGAATGAATAAATCAAGTTTGAAGACTCATGAGTATCAAGATCAAGATTTCGAGATAAGTGTCTAGTTTTGTTAAAACTTTGTAATAGCATGGAAATCTTCATTCAAAATTTCATTTGGGATGGAACCCATTTCTACCTTCTTAGTGGCTTACAAACCCACGACAAGTAGCTTATAAACCTATGACAAGTGGCTTACAAATCCACGAACATCCTGGTTTTGTACAAGTTCTTAAGTCCTGATGTGATGAAATATTCTGCAGGAAGAAGCTTGCAAAATTACTTCAAAATGGTTTTTTAAAATGATTTTCAGAACTGCTTTTCAAAATGTTTTAGCTTTAAAAATTATCTTTTCAAATGATTTTCGAAAAAGATGTTTTAGCCTTAAAATATTCTTTGTTTTTATTTTTAAACAAACTCTTGTTTTAAACTTTGTTTGTTTTTAAAACTATCTTGTGATTTTTAAATATTCTTTATAATGTATATATTTGAGATTTAAAATCAAATTTATATATTCATTCTATAAATATATTTCTACTCTTCTTTATTTTACATCATAGGAAAATTGGTTTATTTTACTCCAGAATAATTTCATCTTGTTTTCCTTTCAACGCTATTTTCAAAAAAAAATTACATTGTTTTTAACTAAGGGATGTCACATCATGGGATACCCCATGTAAACATGGTGGCCGTTAAATTCAAAAGTTTCAATTTTCAAAAGAAGTGTCTATTCGTTTGAATCTTTTCATGAATGGTTATGACTGTTACTGGTCTACAAATAGCCTTCACAGACGAATTTTTTAACTAAATATTTTTTTATTTTCTTCACTCCTCCTTCTCCACAAACCATATTCTAAAATTTTCATATTTTTAAGATCGTGCCGAAATTCTTCCGAATTCTCGATTGAATCAAATTAGAATCTCATTCTTGTTTGATTCTCCGGCCTCTCTCGAATATCAAAGTGCTATTGAGAGTTATAGGATCAATTTGTAATCAAAAGTTTACCGAGTCTCTCTATAAGGTGTGGTTGTGCCTGGAAATCAATTGGGTGATCCTGTGTCCCGTAAATCAATAGTGTTTGCCCCAAACTCGAAGACAGGAGGGTCCTCAGCGCCTTTAGAAATTGAGGTATGTAATTTTGACATTGGTATAATAAAAATCTATATGAGCTGTTTGCCTTGGTGCAGGACTGGACTTAGGGTAACTCTGAACCAGTATAAAATCTGGTGTGTTATTTCCTTTCACTGCTTTTTATTTACTTTCTGTATCTGTATTTGATTCTACGATTGTTCTGTGATTAAGTTATGCATTTGTTTGAGTCAATTTTAATTAGTCCTACAAGTCTTAGAATCCATTAAACACTATTCATCCCCTAGTGTTAAATCAGCCTTAAGATCCTTAATCCGCACTTCCTTTCACTATGCTCATAATAATGACTTAGGTGAAAAGGGAAGAACTCTATGTATATGGAGTAAGTGCATTTTGTAGGTAGTTGTTATGGATAATGATGAACAACAAATAACATTCAAGGCTATAAACATAAGGGATCTAGCCTTACATCTTTTATGTGTATATGTGAGTAACTTAGCATCTTATAGAACAAACTTATGAAAGAAAAAAAATCAAAGATTTAGTAATCAGTGTTGATGGACCCTGGATCATGATGGGAGTTTTAATTCTATTCTGAAAGCAGATGAGACAAAAAGGGGACTTACATTGAGAGTGTCGCAACTGGATGAATTTAATAATTTTGTACTAGCTGTAGGATTGGTTAAGCCCACCCACATAGGCCTGAAATACACATAAAGGATTGGAGAATGTAAGAAAATCTCTTGCAAACTTGATAGCGTACTCATTAATTCAGACTGTATAAACATGTTCACTATTATTAAAGCTAATATATTGCCTAACTCTACAAGTGATCATAGTCCACTCATATTTCTTTGATAGAAATATATAAAAATAAGTAGGCGAAGCTATTTAGGTATGCAAATGATTGGCATATTTATGAGGACTACAATAGTGCAGTTAATTTTGACACGTGTGAGCAGGTGGAAGGCTATCAAACCTTTAAGTTAGTACATGTGCTTAAAGTGATAAAAATAGGTTGAAGGAGTGGTATAAATGTAGGCCTAAGGAGAATGATAACATTAAACTATAACAAAATCAATGTGAATATCTTCTGAACAAAATTGATAGTAGTTTATAGTTGAGGACATATGGAAGAAATACTATCGAGCACAAAGTAATCTGAAAGATGTATTGAAGATAAGGCTATTGATATTAAACAGAAAGCAAAAGAAATGAATTAAAGAAGGAGATGAATATGTTATATTTTTTGTACTAAATTGTCTATTAGAAATAATGCTAACAACAATTTCGAATGTTTTGATCGGGAAGGACAATCAACTATTAACTTTGCAAAAATTGAGGAGGAGGAAATCTGATACTATACTGATCTATAAAACTGCCAATGTAAGACACACTTACCCGTAGAAGAATGGTAAACTCCAAGGGGAGAAGGATGTTGTGTAGACAGAGGAATGTGAAGTGTTGGAAGCTTTAGATCCCATTCACTTTGATGTTAGACAGGGCTAGATGACCTGGGCTCCTAGTTCTTCAGAGTTCACCGGGGTGACTAGAAAAGTACGATAGTTTCAGCATACTAGAATCATTCCACAAAGGTAAAATACTAAAAGAAATTAATCATACTTTCGTCTGTTTGATTCCCAAAAAATGATAAGCCATCAAGAACCGAAGATTATAGGCCAATTGCATGTTGTAATATCATATATAAAATTTTGAGCAAAATAATATGTAATAGAATTAAGATCTTACCAGACATGTGACGATTGGCCTACATCATCGACACCCAATATAACTACATAGTGCTCTGCTACGGCGTTTGATCGATGTAGGACAATTTTCAAGGGTTGAAAAGAAATAAAACATTATAGAACCTAACGTATATCTCACAACATATTGAATAAAATATAATAGTTAGCATAGATATAAAATAGGAGAGATAATAATAACTAAGTGAATCAAATATTAGAGCACAGATCCACATTGGCATAGTAATAGAGCTTATACAAATGGAAATAAACTCAAATAAACTATCTCAATAGTAAAGCAAACACTTTCTAAGCTTCATAGTTTTGCACAATAGAATAGCAATAGTATATCCATATATAATATGAGAAAGGTCCATCATGTCTGTCTGTTGCACTGCCACTGCATATGTCTTTTGCATTGCCATTGCATATACATAGATCTGCAATCTAATCTACTCATTTAAGAGTACATGAGACAACAAGAATCAAAGCATAAAACCTTGAGTCAGACAACAGTCTGGTGTGAGTGATAAATGAATCTCAAAATACTATACAAGTCGATATAGTAAGAAACAATGGTATACAAACCACACTCGACATGTCCCTACAACCAAAGAGTTAACACATAACGAACATAATATGCTACTCTATAAACATCATAATATTATACTGCAACCTAAGTACAGTGACGGTGTCTAGGTATCCATATCCATAATACCTATCTTAAGTGACATCCCTAGAGCGATAAAATATATGAGAAAACAACCATAGCATATACAGTATCCATCAAACCATGCTCATTATCACTCAATTGCTTTAGATATATGATAATTTATATGGCCTTTCCCTTGCTAAGGACTAATGGAAATACCATTTTTGATGTACTCATTCATAGCCCAAAGCTGGTACTAGATTCATTCCCTTGGTCTAGGGTATATGGATTCATTCAACCAATCCATGGTAGCCTTTCAAAGTACCCATGATGATCCTCACAGTACCCTTGCTTTCAAGTACATCAGAAAACACTCCAAGTATTAATAATACCTTAGCATGCGTATCTGAGCCCTTTCCTTGCTCTATCTAGTTTTCCATTATCCTCAAGAAACCATTCCAAATTCCTTCTTTCCACGATATAACCATTCAACATTCTATCCACGGGTCATCCTTCCCAGATATTGCCCTTTTGGATAATCATTCCCATAAATCCTTTTAACATTGAGCCGCCACCATTAGAACCTAACTCCATTTACCATCAAGCTAACATCATCCAAGTCTTAAAGCTACCATCCTTTATTATGCTATTACATCGCCATTGAACCTTAACTGAATAATACGACACCTTTGGCACGACTTGCAGAGAGCTCCCCCTTGGAGGTTTCATCGACTTTGGTGCATTAGATTCATGTTGGTACCGACCAAAAGAGATTGGCACCAACCTGAATCTACAATCCAATAATTAGCCAAAGTAATTCTCTCCCAGACCACTTCCTTTCGGCATGCTTAGAACCCCTTGCTTCAATCCCCAAGCTCCAAGCCCTAATCCACATGTCAGAAAACAATTCGGTACTGATCAGAAGTGATCGGCACCGACCAATTTAATTGGCCAATTTCCCAACTTCGATCTTCTGGACCCCTTCCTTCCTTTAACATAATGTTTTTTGGTCTAAGTCCCCAAGCCTTACTCCTATTGCCGAATAGATATACAACAACTCCACTGAGCATTCTTCTCGTCATTGACCACCCAAACTAGCTCCATACAACCTGCGACTAGAACCTTGGGCTTCTCCCGTCCTCCATCTTTCATCTAATTTCGATCACTTTTCCTTTGTTTTTCCCAACCCGAGAACCTCTTTCCTAACTTCAAGAAAACACTAGCAAACCATATCAAAACAATTCATCCATCATACGTAAACATTCATCAAACGTATACAAGCAATTCAAACAAGATTGACATACAAATTCTAGTTTATATTTAACTTTACACTAACATGAGAACATGGTCCAGATGAGGTTGTAAAACCATTTAAAATCAAATCCAATCCTTTTAATTTCAGCCAAAAACAATTTTAAAGATGCAATTAAAGCTTAAAATTGTTTTAACATGTAAATCTTATCAAAAAAATCATTTTTTTACTATATAGACAAGAGTAAAATAATGAGGGATCACAAATCACTCACCTAATACCTAAATTACTACTTAGATTCCCAAATCTGATGTGAATAGCCAAAAACACGAATTTTCAAGCACCAAAAAGAAGAATCTGTAATCCCCTTTGCAAATTACCCTTCTATTTCATGAAGATTAGTAAGGAAAAATGAGTTTCTCGATGAAATTATAGTTGATGGAAGTTTGGAATTGTTTTGGGAAAATGAAAAACGATTTGGTTCTGCCCTATCTCCCCTAACTAGGCACTATTCCTGAAATTCATTAGTGGATCTAAGTATACGCTTAGTGTAATTGCCCACTAATCTACCCAATAATAAACAGAATATAAAACGGACAAATGTAACGACCCGGAAATTTCGATCCCGAAATTTCCAGATAGTTAGTGAAAAGAAGAAATTGAAAGAAGAAGAAACATAAAAAAAACTCTAACTCAGAATCTCACATTCGCAGCGGATAAAATATAATATCACATAAATAATAGTTTTACAAAGAAGAACTGTATCAATTCACTAATACATTTATACATCAGAGTTACGACATCTTCACAACATTGGACAGTTTAAAACAACATGTTCAGATATACTACCATAATATATACAGCGGGTATGCTCCATACGTTCCTGCCATCCAGCTCGCCTCTTGAGCTCCAGAACGTCCTTACCTGAAATTCTGTAATACTCGGTCTGACCCGAGCATATCCCTAAACTGTAAGTACGTTTTCCTAATTTGGCCATCCTACGGAAAGACAAACCACAAGTTCGATCTAATGGAAGTGGTCTCACACCTTAATTCAATCTCTATCAAAAGTTATAAACCTTACAAGAATTTTTGGGTTTGAAATGTTCGATAAAAATTCTAATAATGGAAAATGTCCTTAATAATCATTTCCCAAAGTTTTAGAGTCATGTGAACTCATATGAATTAAATAGTAATATTTTACAATCATCCTATATGTAAAATACAAGTCGTTACATTATCCTCCTTCATGAATTTCGCCCTAGAAATCCCTAAACAAGTCAAAGAATAGTCAACCATAATTACCCCACATGCCTAAAAATCATATGCAACCATCAAACATATCAAATAGGTAGCCACGCAATCAATAGTATAATAACCTATCCTAGCATGCGAGATACTAAACTATCCTATATGATATCGAAAGTAAAAGTAAATGCGATAAGCAGTAGGCCTTACCGTGCAAAGAGCTCCAAATATGCAGCCCCATGCTCTCATCGGGTTCCCACGTGTAAGTGCCTTTACTTTTTCCACATTAAACCTTCACTAATTCCACCATCTTCCTCTAGAGTCGAAATAGCCTATGAGGTATCAATGCTTTTGGTTCAATCTCGACATCTCAAGTTGATGTGGTGCAATCATCATGCTCGAAACATGCACAAACTTCCACTGATGAGAGATGTTGAAGATGTCTTGCATATCTACCATTTTCTAAAGCAAGTAGACCCTATAAGCTAGGTTCCTAATCCTCTCTATTATCAAAAAAGGACTTATGAATCTTGATGCCAACTTCCCATTACCGATGAGTCGAATAACTTTTTTCAATGTAGAAATATTCATGAACACCATATCGTCGATAGAGAACTCTAAATCTCGATGTCTCTTATCAGTATAGCAATTCTACCTATCCATAGTAGCTTTCTTTCATAGCCGAATGATCTCAATCTTCTTTGAGGTTTCTTTGATTATAACTAGCCCAAGTATTAGTTTTTCGCTCGCTTACCACCAACATGAAGAAAAGTTACATGGACAGCCATACAATGCTTCGTACGGTGCCATACCAATACTTAACAGATAGCTATTGTTGTACGCATACTCCACCAAATGCAAATGATCATCCCTTGAGCCTCCAAAATCGAGTGTGCAAGCTCTCAAGATATCCTCCAATATACGATTTACCCTCTCGATCTACCCATCGTTTTTGGATGATAAGCTATATTGAGATGCAGCTCTGTTCTTAATTCCTATTATAAGCTCTTCCAAAACCTATTAGTGTACAAAGAGTCTCGATCACTTAGAATTCTCTTAGGCACACCATGGTATCACACTACCCATCTCACAACAACATGGCTAATTTGGATGATGTTCTACTAGACTTGACAGGTATGAATTGAGTACTCTTTGTCAATCTATGAACTATAAATTAAATGGTATCATACCCTCCTTTGGTCCTCAGCAATTCATCGATAAATCCATTGAAACGTGCTCCTGTTTCCACTCGAGAACTTCAAGTGGTTGTATCAATCCACTTGGCTTCTTCTGCTCTGCATTCACAAATTGGCATTTTATACACATCAAGATAAATGTCCCGAAATCCTTCTTCATCCCTTTCCAATAATAGGCCTGCTTCATATCACGGTACATCTTATTACTCCCAGGATGTGTAGTCAATCTAGAATGGTGGCACTCTTGTAGCACCTTATCTCGCTATCCATCGACTTTGGGAACAAACAATATCTCATTGTTACAGATCCAACCATCTCAGTCGAATCCATACTATTTCATATCTTCAGACTCAACTCCTTCTTCAATTTTCACTATAGTCTCTGCTCGTCTAGCATCCTGCCTCTGGCCAGTACCAATCCGCTCAATCAAGGTAGGTCTGATAATCAAACTCGCCAACACCTCTAGCTCTTACTTACGATGAGGTCTGAAGTCATAGCCAACAATATACTCCAACCACTTCGACTCTTGAAACATTACTCCCAAACCGGCATGTCTTCTACTCAATTCATCGGCGATTGCATTTCCCTTACCAGGCATATAGGAAATTTCAAAGTCATAGGAGATTAAGAATTCCAACTTTCATTTCTGGCAAAGTTTGAGATCCTTCTAAAATAGAAGGTACATCAAGGATTTGTGGTCCATGAATTGCTCGAACCTTTCTCCTAATAAATAATGGTTCCAAATCTTCAAAGTAAATACTATCGACGCTAACTCCAGGTCATGAGTTGGATACTTTTTCTCATGCTACTGACTAGCATAGACGATAAATTTTCCACTTATATCAACAACATACCCAATCCAGTACCACAAGTATCTTTGTATACTGTAAGCTCCTCATTCCTTCTTGGAATAGTCAATACTCGTGCACTTGTCACCCTCTCATTTAGACTCATGAGTGCATACTCACTCTTTACGTCCCAAACAAAAGTTTGATTCTTCTTTGTCAAATTGTTGAAAAATGCTGCTACCTTCGAGAAGTCCTTAATAAAATATCTACAATATCCAACCAATCCTAAGGAGTTTCTCACATCAGTAGCATTCTTTGGTCGGCTCCAATCCTGAACTGCTGCCACCATAGTAGAAGTCCTTAATAAAATATCTACAATATCCAACCAATCCTAAGGAGTTTCTCACATCAGTAGCATTCTTTGGTCGGCTCCAATCCTGAACTGCTGCCACCATAGTAGGATCCACTGTGATGCCCTGCTCAAAGATGACTTGATCCAAGAATCTCGCTTTCCTTCTCCAAAAGTGACATTTTGAAAACTTCGCTCTCAACTTATGCTTCCTCAACACTTCAAGCATAATCCTCAAGTAAGTCTTATGTTCCTCTTCCATCCTAAAATAGATTGGAGTGTCGACTATAAACACAAGCATGAACTTGTTCAACTGATCTCTGAAGATGTGGTTCATGAGATCAACAAAGTATGTCAGATCATTGGTTAGCCTAAATGGAATAACCAACCCCTCATAGAAACTAGACGACATACGAAACATAGTGATGGCACACTCTCTTTCGGCACTCTCAGCTGGTGAAAACTTGTAGCAAGTTCAACTAAGAGAATACCTTTGCACCGTGGAACTAATCGAACAAGTCATCAACATACGGGAGTAGATAATTGTTCTTCCTCATCATCTTATTTAGCTCATGGTAATCTACACACGACCTTAGAGAGCCATACGCCATAGTGGCGTATAGTACACGTGTGCCCCCACTCGGATATGCTCATACGAATGAACCCTACTTCAACAGTTCATTCACTTGTACCTCTAACTCCTTCCACTCTTAGGATGTAATATGCCTTAAAGGCATAACTATTGATCTGACATACTTCACTAAGTCTATGCAGAACTCGATCTCTTAGTGTGGCGGTAATCCAGTCATAGCCTCAAACATGTCCAGATACTCTCTATGATACGTATAGATGACAACTCATCATATGGAACCTTGAGAAAATATAGAAAGCTAACCATAATCCCATCCTATGGCAGGCAACCAATCACTATTGGTTGCCCTTCTATAGCCTCAATCATCGCTAATAGCTTTTCGCAATCTACCAGTACTGCATACTTCCTTAGCCAGTCCATCCCTACGATAATCTTGAACCCGACGAAATTTAAAACAAAGCAATCACAAACATAAGAGCATCGATGGCACATTAAGACCTAATCACGACAAACCATATACAGGCTAGTGAAGCCTCCAATAGGGTTCTCCACAATAAAAGGTAGTCAATAATTTGTGGTTTAATCCCAACCTATCTACTAGGTCACTAGTATAAAGGAATGTGAAGACCAGGTATTGAAAAAACACGTATGGAAACATCATAAATGGAAAGCATACCTTGAATAATGACTCTTTTCCCCTTCTCCTTCACCGAGGGAGCACTAGATGAAGTCGGGACGACATCCAAAACATATGCCTTCACAACTTGCTTCCGTCGCACTGTATCTGGGCAAATCTTTTGAAAATATCTGAACTTGCCACAGCTGTTGCACTTCTTCTATCCATATGATTTGCAGTCTCTTATCAAGTGGCCCTTGTTTCCATAACCATAACATACAAGATCCCACTTACCCTTCCTCCGAGCATTCTTTCCTTAAAATTGCTTTCTTTTACCATTCCATTTCTTCTTACCTTCACCGCCTTATTACGGTTTTAGCTCTTCACTATCCAAGTAGCTGATTTGGAATTGGGGTACAGACCCCCTGATGAAGAGCTTTCTCCACAAGTCTCTCAAATTGCTCATTGATGTGACTCACTAACCTCTCCCCTAAGTAATCATCCAAACCCTTAAGAAATTTCTCATTCTTCCTCAATGGAGTATCAAAGAAAGACATCCCATATTTTGACAGGGCATCGAACTCAGCAACATACTTAGAGATAGACATGTCTCCCTGCTTTAAATCTGCAAACTTCCTGAATAGCATTGACTTCTGAGCAGCTTGAATAAACTTCTCCTCGAATCGGATTTTGAGCTGGTTCTAAGTAAACTGATCCTTGGGAGTAGCAACTCTAATAGCATTCCACTTGTTCATGGCTCTTCACTGAAGTTGTCGGAAAGCCAACCTCCTCTTCATCGCATCATCCAATTCAAGGTCATAAAAAATCCCTTCACAAGTGTCCAACCACCCCAGCACTTCTATAGCCGACTCTATTCCTTGGAATGGTTTAGCACCAAGACTGGAAAAAAAATCCTTATTCAGCTTAGCGAAATCGAATCCGGGCTCTTGCACTTGAGCATTACCTCCAACAACAACATTCAAAGTAGTTGATTGGGCATTTTGCAGCATGTTCACCATCATTGTGTTGAAATCGCCTGCAAGTTCAGGGTTAGCAGCCCCCGAACATACTCCTTTTTGACTCCAAGATGGAGTTCCTCACAATATTTTTTATATGTGGGCTTAGTCTTGATCTATACCAAGAATGATTACTCTCATGCAAATAAAATTGCATCAATCGTACTTGTGTGGCATGCAATTTATATACTATATATAACTATATAGTTTACAAAACCAAAATATATAACAAGTATGCTCTCTCTCATGTGTGTGTGTGTATCCAATCTAGGGTGATAACTCCTTCTCCATCTCCACTTGACCATGGTATCAACTCAGGTTAATTGTGTAGCCTAATCTTTGATACCAAATGTGATAGCCATCCTACACCACCAGCACCTAATATAACTTAATAGTGCACTAATGTGGTGCTCGAAGGATTTAGGATGATTGTCAAGGGTTGAAAAGAAATAAAACATCATAGAAACCTATCATATATCTCATAATGTATTAAATAAAATATAACAGTCATCATAAATATAAAATAGGTAAGACAATAATAACTAAGTGAAAAAATATATTAGAGCACAGGTCTACAGAGTTATACAACAATGTAACAGAGTTTACACAAATGGAAATAAACTCAAATAAAACTGTCTCAGTAGCAAAGAAAACGTTGTCTAGGCTTCACGGCGGAATAAAGTAGTACATCCATATTGTAATGACCTGAAATTTTCGATTTCGAAAATTCCAAATGGTTAGGAAAAAGAAGAAAGAGATAGAAGAAGAAGAAGAAACAACACCACAAAGATTCTCACATTCGCAGCGGATAAAAATATAATATCAAATAATAACAATTTACAAAATAATTTTGTATCTGTCAAATACATTTATAATACATCAGAGTTACACTTATATATATACAGACACTGGATATACACAATCATCATATCTCAGATATACGACAATATAATTCAGCGGAAACACTCCATACGTTCTTGCCATCTAGCTCGCCTCCTGAGCCCCAGAACGTCCTTACCTGAAAATCTGTAATACTCGGTCTGACCCAAGCATTACATCAAAGTAACACCCGTGTCAGGCGGGAAACCAGCGTGAGTAAACTCATCTAACATGAAATTCCAATGCATAGAACTTATTAAAACCCGGGGTAACTCGTATCAATTTACAAATTCATAATTTGTTATAGACATCACTTATTTCACATATCAATTTTCTAAGTACCAAAACTTAGATTTAATAGTCCAATTCACTTAAATCATTTCATTCCAGCATATTGATTTCACATATTAATCTGCAAAAATTCAAAGTGGTTTCGGGTATTTCCTAATACGCGACCCCGGTCTCTTCGAGTCTCATGTCATCGTAACCCGAGTTATCCATATGAAATACACTTCAAACTTTAAATACAAGATGTCACTTTACACAACAATTCATTATTGATAGATAACCACAATATCCTGTCCACCCAAACATATGTTACCAAAAAACATTTCATATCAGAGATATCAACTCATTCAAGGCATCCAATACCATTCAATCATCCATAAGCAAAGCTTGATCACTTCCAAAATTTATTTAATTAATTTTAATTAGTAAACTCAATCACTTAGGTTCCTCCACTTAACATTAATTAATAATAAATTAATTGTCCCTTAATTATCCATCTTAATTAATCACCCTGGATTAATTATCCTTCAAATATATTCAAGTAATTATCTTTAATTAATTACACAAATTAATTATCCTTAACCAAAAACAGTAATAAATCTTTAATTACTTCACAAATTAATTAACTATATTAATCCTTAATTACTTATATTAATTAATTACTCATAAATCTCTTATTATGGATTAATTAGTCTTAATTAATCCCTCTTTAATTACATTATTAATTTTATAAATTAATGGTTACTTAATTAATTAATCACTAATTACTAATTAATTATTCATTAACCCTTAATTAATTACTTAATTAATTAACTATTAACTATTTATTAATTAATTTTAATTAGCTAATTTACAATTCTTAATTACAAATTAATTAAACACTTAATTATTAATTGACCAGTCTTTAATTACAATTGATTAATCTCTAATCACTTTGTTAATTACAATTATAAATTAATTAATCATTCTTAATTACCTTTTCAAACAATTTAATAATAATTATTTATCTTAATTAACATTTTAAAACCTTCCTTAATAACTTTGAAATCAAATTATTACTAACTTAAAAAGCTTTAATTGTTAATTAAATTTAAAACTTATCTTACGTTAACTACTTAGTTAAAGTATTAATTGGATTTTAAAAACACTCTTAAGTATTCACTTAAATAATTAAAACTTAAATTAAATTCTTTACTTAAATTATCAAACATTAATTAAGTCATAAATACTTAAAACTTGTAAAATGATTAGCTTAACTTTACTTTTATTATACTGCAAGTTTGAAACCAAAACCCGAGAGAATTCCCAGGTTTACTCGAGTAAACACTAGTGTTTCCTTCCCATTTTCCCCAAGACCTTCTCTTCTTCTTCACATACTTTTCTTTTTATTTTTTTAGTTTAAGTTTTAAACTTTATAAACTGGGTTGCAGGCTCAAGAACTCACGTTCCATCCCGAGACACTCTTCACTTTCTCGAGCATCAACTCGAGTCGCTCACCACCCAATCTCCTAACACGAACATTGATGTCGTGCACGTGCACAGGCCATCAACGGCGTCGCCATCTCTGGTAACTTGGTTCATACATCGGCGATCGTCCACCTGAACAAATCCGACTTTCAAACGAACGTCGCGAAGCTCGAAACAAAATCGAGATTTACAGTTGAAACTGGAAACTCCCAGTCTCCCCAGAAACCACCTCGCCTGAGCAACCCCGACCACCAGAAACCCCGTGCCTTCGCCTACACCTACCTCCACATCTTAGACACGTCCCCTTCAAATCCGGTCGAACTCGATGCAGCGAAGATCCCGCGTCGTCGAAATTTCCCTAACCAGATAAAACTAGGGTTAAAAACTATATTTGCCTAGCGTCGTCGCTATGACGAACTGGAACACCCGCCACCATTTTTCCCGACTTCGTCGTGCCTTCTTCCACCTACAGTTGAAGACGCGACATCCCAAAACTCCATCCATCATCGGAAATTAGTTAAAATCCATTTTCGGTTCCTCCTTGAACTGCTCTTACTACACTCAACTAAAAATCACCATTATAGTTTTAAAAATCCTATTTTCAAATGTTGATTCAAGTTATGTAATTGAATTAAAAATTCAAGACATTCGAATTTTACCTATATTTAAAATTTCCCTGTAAAAATCAAATTTCCAGATACTATATATCACCATCCTACTTAAAATTATTTTTTAGAGCTTAACTTGTGTATAAACAAACTTGTTTTGTTTTAAACTATAAGCCTAATAGTAATTAAATGGTGATGTATTGAATCTTCTTGGTTATTTTCCACCCTGTAACCCAAAAACAGGGAAGAAACATACACAACACAGACATATAGATATATACAGAGTTACACACCAGAAGAAAATATACATGAAAAATACAATGTTATTCATAAATCATATTCACAGATTTAAAAAAAGAAGTTTTGGAACAGAGAACCAATATCTGTTTTAAAAAGCTGCAGTTTGATCTTCCCTTAATCTTCATGTTTATTTAGTTGTATTTAAGTTTGTAAAGATGGTGATGTCTACTTTTTTTTGGTTTTCTATCTTATGAACGAACTAGAACAAGAAATATTGTATATATAAAGAATTTTTTTTGTATAGGGTAGGTATTAACTGGTACAAACATATCTCCTTGGTCAGAGTTTTTGTCTTGACCAGAAGATTTTTTTTCTTTTCTTCTTAAATCTGAATTGATTTACAAAGGATACGAAATGACCTTTGTTTTGTGCTGAGATGATAGTATTAAATGCAATGTTTCCTTACAAGTTAACATATTTATTCCATTTGATATGTATATGCATATATTTTTGTTTTTATATGTACATAGATATTTTATATGTAGATATTTTTATTTTTTCTTCTTGCATGCACATATCCCTTGTCTGGTTTTGCTTTTATGTCTTATGTGTTCAGTATAAAATTGTTTTAGTTATTTGTATTGGTTTAGCTTATGTTGCATATGCACAAACTCACTTATATACTTATTTTTAACATAAATCCTTATTATTTCTATTTCTATTTTAAGCTTACTATCAAACATTTAATTAATATTCATATATTCTTATACTTATATTTAATATTGATAAGATTATTTTTATTTTAAATTATTATTATCTCTATTACATTCATATGCATATATTTAGATTAAATGTTAATAATTTAGAGCTTTTAAATTAAATTGAATAAGAAAGATTTCATTTTAAATATTTTTGAACGATTTTATTTTGAATTTTCAAATCAACGCTTCCTTCACATTACACATATATATGTAAATACATGGTAAATGACATAAAGTCTTATTTGTTTTTAGAATGACAAGTTTGTATTTTATTTAATTAGATCAAATGCTTATTAAAATAATATTGCCAAAATCCCGGGTCGTCACATTGCTTCCCCCTTTGAATCTTTTCGTCCTCGAAAAGGAACGAAGCCAGAATTATTAAAATGCTTAATATCAGATAAATTATCTTTGATCATTTTTAAACTACTTTAAAAATCTATATAATATTACTAAAATAGTTTTTATAAAAATACTTTTATAACTCGATGTTTCGATAAGCCCATCCTTGTTCTCACAGCTCGGTCATACGTTGATCAGGCGTACGACTAAAAATCTATAAGCACTTGGCAGACCCGTTTCCAACATCCAGTGAAAATATTTTGAAAAATAATTTTATTAAAAATATAGAATTAGTTTTTGAAAATAGAGGAAATATCCTTGGTGAAAATGGTCTGGAAATCATCACCCCCGTCCATGGTCGCAGTTACATCCTGGGTTACGTTGCCATCGCAACAAAAGTCCATGTAACTGTAGGCACTCCGCGCCCCTCGATTACGCCATGGAACCCACAACAGATTGCAGTTACATTCCAGGGTCACGTTGCCATCGCAACAAAAGTCCATGTAACTATAGGCATCAGCGCCCTCGATTTTCGCTGTCAAAAATGAAACTTCTCCACTCCCACATAAGTCGCAGTCTACTGATGTAAAATTAAACGCAGACCGTTGGCTCTCAGCGGCACACATGACTTTCGCTATGTTACCATAGGTCGCAGTCTACCGATATAAAATCAAACGTAGACTGTTGGCTCTCAGCGGCACACACGACTTTCGCTATGGTCTGCAGTAGATCGCAGTGACATCGAGTTACACTGTCATTACAACATACCCAAATGCCTCTGTAGGCATCAGCGCCCTCGACTTTCGTTACACACTACTCAAAATCCTCAGGGACTAGTTTTGTCCGGACTCCTCACAGGATCAACTTTAGAACCCTCCCTTAGGGTTCAAGGCAGTACCACCCTGTGGCACTCCTGAGAAGTTCATTTCAAGGGAGCGTCTTTTTTTGTAGAGCCATTATCAAAACACTTTATACTATACACATATAGTATTTTCCAAATCATACACCTAGTATGAATCTCATATAAATCTCCTTTTCTCAAAATCGATTATCCCAAAATCGATAATTCTTAAACTAGACTTTTCAAATTCCAATATTGATTTTACCCAAAAAATCAAAAGCCTCTCCAAATCCAAAGGTTCCCAAAACCTTTTTTCAAAATCCTCATAAGATCCTTTTATTCATTGTATATTTCCACTTTTTTTCAAATTTCCACTTTTATTCATTGTATATTTCACAAAATGTACTTTCATTTTAAGAATCATTTCACATTTACTATCCACAAATTCCCAGTATCAATTTCATTCAAACCCGTACGATGCACACATATCATCTGTACGCTATACCAATCTGATCGCTCACTCGATCACACAATTTCACTTCCGAACTACATCGTCCACCCGACTTCCTAGTGCAGACTCAAATCTAGTTTCTTAATCAGAAACCGTCATTCTCCTTGCATAGCCATAACTATGATAGAGAATATCCAGAACGAATCAACAATCCATATCTAGGTTCGCCGTCGAAAATCGAGTGAAAAATCCCAACTTAGATCGATATAACTATCTCGAAATTCTGTGCTCGAATCTGGATCAAATCACTATGCGAATAGAATAATATACGTACATCCTATGTATTTATCTTTATTGATTATCAGTTAAATCAATCCCCTTCTATTCACCCTCACTCTGATTTTATTCACTCATTCACATTTGCCTTAATCCCCATTTGGATTATCACTTCAATTCTTATCTCAGTTCTTCGACTAGTTTATATCTAGAAAATAGCTTGAAAAATTTATAAATAGATACGTAGTTGAAAAATAATTATTAGTTTGCAAAATAGCTGTAAAATAGATGGAAAATAGTTAAATAGTTTCAAAAATTTTAGATAATTGCAAAATAGTTGTAAAATAGTAATTAATTTGAAAAATAGTTGAAAATTAGTGATTAGTTTATAAAACGGTTGAAAATTTATTAAATAGTTTCAAAAATAATTGTAAAATAAATATAAAATAATTTGGCTTTAAAAAGAAAGGTTATATATATTTAATAGCTTGGAAAAATAAGTTTATATTAAAATAATTTATATTGAAAATAGTCCAGAGTCAAAACTGTTCACTTCCCCATCAATTCAATTTAAATTTCCACTTCCATTTAAATTGACTCAATTCCAATTTGAATAACTACAATTTCCATTGAAATTGATTTAACCCCAATTCAAGTTGAATCAATCTTGATTTTAAACTTATTCAACTTTAGTTACAATTCCAAATTATTCCAATCAATTTGGACTAATATCAATTGAACCCACTTCAATTTCAAATCAATCCTACTCAAATTTACCATTAGAATTTTTAAACTCATCCATCTTCAATCACAAATCCAATTAATTCAAATCAGATTCTATTTGAACAAATTCAATTCAAATTTCAAATTTAAACCATCCCGAATTATATAAATTAGAGCTAAATTTCCAAATGTTGATTTAATCCCTTAAATTAGATTAACCTTTATTTTTAAATCAATAATCCAAATCTTTAAACGATTTAATTCCGAGTCCAATTCTCAATAGATAAACAAAATTTTATTTTAGATTGTACTACCACAAAATATTCCATATATTAATTGACTACATACTAGTAGTTCATACATTACATACATTTATCCAAAATAAGAGTCTTACAAAAGTCATAAATCTAGATGCCTTTCTATTACCTAGAGGTTTGGAAAGAACAGAGCCATAATATTCTTACAAGAATCCTTTCTACGGACTTCCTTCCAAAGGGCAAAGCCCGAACATACACTTCTCAACAGGGTGTCCCCACTTATAACATTTACCATAAAATGTTTTTACCCTGTCATCAATCTGGATAACCTTCACGCCTCCAACAGTACGTTCCACAGCTTTACTCCTCTTCTGCCTCTCGGAACAATCCCTAGCAATGTGTCCCGTCTTCTTACAATGATAGCAAATAGTCAACTCATTGACCGGTTCAACTGGTTTACACTTCGCCTTCCTCACTTCAGGGCAATGATTTAGGAAATGCTCTTTCTTATGACACTTAAAGCATAAGATCTTAGAGCGAAACCGATGGAATGTACCCTTCAATTCCTCCCTTGTTTTACTGCACTTGGTTGCGTAATGACCCTTATTGAAACATCTGTAACATGTGACATTATCATAAGGTCCTGGTTCAGCCCTTCCTTAACATGTTTCTCATACTCTTGAATTTCTTCTTCTCGATCCATACGTGCAACTGCTCTTTGCTTTCTGCGTCTAACCTTCCATTCTTCACTCTTAGTCATCTCTCTCAAAGACTGAATTCTAGAGGGACTTCTTAACCTATAGATTAGACTTAATTAGAAGAATTCAACTTTTACTCTGATATATATATTAATTTGCTTACCAAGTTATACCTTATGCTTTAACACCCTTGGTTTTTTTTAAATTACAAACAAAATTTCAAACAACTTCTTATTTCAAAATAAGATTACTTTCAGAAATATTCTGAATAATGTTGTTTATCATTCCCTTTAACAATTTGAAAACAAATTTCAAATGTTTTTAAATCTTAGGATTCTAACTTCACAATTTAAAACCCCACTTCAATTTACATGTCATACTTACCTAAAAATTTACTTCCTTAACACATTTCATTTTGCTTTATCATTATTAGGAAACAACATCCCAGTATTTGATACAATAACCATTTTATTTTATTTAAGTTTGAAACCAAATTTAATTCTAATTCTCCTTATATGAATGGTACATTTTATTCAATTCCTACTTGGATATATATATTTACCACTTAAATTCTTATTTAATTTCAATATCCAACAAACAATTATTGCCTTATATATAAAACTTACATACAAATCCTTTACCTTTAAAACCATTATATAAAAACAACAAGTACGCTCCCATATACATACACACACACACACACACACACTCAACTCATTTTAGGGTACCACTTACCCTATCCTTGATGAGTAATCCCACCAGAGTCAAGGTTTTCGCTTAACCTTTTGCTCTGATACCAACTATAACGACCGATCCCGAAAATTCCAGATAGTTAGGAAAAAGAAGAAAGAAATAGAAGAAGAAGAAGAAACAACACCACAAAGATTTTCACATTCACAGCGGGTGAAAATATAATATCAAATAATAACAATTTACAAAAGAATTTTGTATCTGTCAAATACATTTATAATACATCAGAGTTACACATATATATACAGACACTGGATATACACAATCATCATATCTCAGATATACAACAATATAATTCAGCGGAAACATTACATACGTTCTTGCCATCCAGCTCGCCTCCTGAGCCCCAGAACGTCCTTAACTGAAAATCTGTAATACTCGGTCTGACCCGAGCATTACATCAAAGTAACACCCGGGTCAGGCGGGAAACCAGCGTGAGTAAACTCATCTAACATGAAATTCCAATGCATAGAACTTATTAAAACCCGGGGTAACTCGTATCAATTTACAAATTCACAATTTGTTATAGACATCACTTATTACACATATCAATTTTCTAAGTACCAAAACTTAGATTTAATAGTCCAATTCACTTAAATCATTTCATTCCAGCCTATTGATTTCATATATTAATCTATAAAAATTCGAAGTGGTTTCGGGTATTTCCTAATACCCGACCCCGGTCTCTTCGAGTCTCATGTCATCCTAAACCGAGTTATCCATATGAAATACACTTCAAACTTTAAATACAGGATGTCACTTTACACAACAATTCATCATTGATAGATAACCACAATATCCTGTCTACCCAAACATATGTTACCACAAAACATTTCATATCAGAGATATCAACTCATTCAAGGCATCCAATACCATTCAATCATCCATAAGCAAAGCTTGGTCACTTCCAAAATTTATTTAATTAATTTTAATCAGTAACCTCAATCACTTAGGTTCCTTCACTTAACATTAATTAATAATAAATTAATCGTCCCTTAATTATCCATCTTAATTAATCACCCTGGATTAATTATCCTTCAAATATATTCAAGTAATTATCTTTAATTAATTACACAAATTAATTATCCTTAACCAAAAAAAGTAATAAATCTTTAATTACTTCACAAATTAATTAACTACATTAATCCTTAATTACTTATATTAAATAATTACTCATAAATCACTTATTATTGATTAATTAGTTTTAATTAATCCCTCTTTTATTATATTATTAATTTTATACATTAATGGTTACTTAATTAATTAATCACTAATTACTAATTAATTATTCATTAACCCTTAATTAATTACTTAATTAATTAACTATTAACTATTAATTAATTAATTTTAGTTAGCTAATTTACAATTCTTAATTACAAATTAATTAAACACTTAATTATTAATTGACCAATCTTTAATTACAAATTTATTAATCTCTAATCACTTTGTTAATTATAATTATAAATTAATTAATCATTCTTAATTACCTTTTCAAACAATTTAATAATAATTATTTATCTTAATTAACATTTTAAAATCTTCCTTAATAACTTTGAAATCAAATTATTACTAACTTAAAAAGCTTTAATTGTTAATTAAATTTAAAACTTATCTTACGTTAACTACTTAGTTAAAGTATTGATTGGATTTTAAAAACTCTCTTAAGTATTCACTTAAATAATTAAAACTTAAATTAAATTCTTTACTTAAATTATCAAACATTAATTAAGTCATAAATACTTAAAACTTGTAAAATGATTAGCTTAACTTTACTTTTATTATACTGCAAGTTTGAAACCAAAACCCGAGAGAATTCCCAGGTTTACTCGAGTAAACATTCGTGTTTCCTTCCCATTTTCCCCGAGACCTTCTCTTCTTCTTCACATACTTTTCTTTTTGTTTTTTTAGTTTAAGTTTTAAACTTTATAAACTGGGTTGCAGGCTCAAGAACTCGCGTTCCATCCCGAGACACTCTTCACTTTCTCGAGCATCAACTCGAGTCGCTCACCACCTAATCTCCTGACACGAACATTGATGTCGTGCATATGCACAAGCCATCAACGACGTCGCCATCTCCGGTGACTTGCTTCATACATCGACGATCGTCCACCTGAACAAATCCGACCTTCAAACGAACGTCATGAAGCTCGAAACAAAATCGAGACTTACAGTTGAAACTGGATACTCCCAATCTCCCCAGAAACCACCTTGCCTGAGCAACCCCGACTACCAGAAACCCCGTGCCTTCGCCTACACCTACCTCCACATCTCAGACACGTCCCCTTCAAATCCGGTCGAACTCGATGCAGCGAAGATCCCGCGTCGTTGAAATTTCCCTAACCAGATAAAACTAGGGTTAAAAATTATATTTTCCTATCGTCGTCGCTACGACGAACTGGAACACTTGCCACCATTTTTTCCGACTTCGTCATGCCTTCCTCCACCTACAGTTGAAGACCCAATATCTCAAAACTCCATCCATCATCGGAAATTAGTTAAAATCCATTTTTGGTTCCTCCTTGAACTGATCCTAGTACACTCAACTAAAAATCACCATTTTAATTTTAAAAAATCCTATTTTCAAATGTTGATTCAAGTTATGTAATTGAATTAACAATTCAAGACATTCGAATTTTACCTATATTTAAAATTTCCCTGTAAAAATCAATTTTCCAGATGCTATATATCGCCATCCTACTTAAAATTATTTTTTAGAACTTAACTCATGTATAAACAAACTTGTTTTGTTTTAAACTATAAGCCTAATAGTAATTAAATGGTGATGTATTGAATTTTATTGGTTATTTTCCACCTTGTAACCCAAAAACAGGGAAGAAACATAGACAGCACAGACATATAGATATATACAGAGTTATACACCTGAAGAAAATATACAAGCAAAATACAATGTTACTCATGATCATATTCACAGATTTAAATTATTCTTAGATCTTGAAATAAATTGGTTTACTCACCTGAAAAAAAAGAAGTTTTGGAACAGAGAACCAATATCTGTTTTGAAAAGCTGCAGTTTGATCTTCCCTTAATCTTCCTGTTTATTTAGTTGAAATGTTATTTAAGTTTGTAAAGATGGTGATGTCTACTTTTTTTTCTTCTGGTTTTCTATCTTATGAACGAACCAGAACAAGAAATATTGTATATATAGAGAAATTTTTTTGTATAGGGTAGGTATTAACTGGTACAAACATATTTCCTTGGTCAAAGTTTTTGTCTTGACCAGAAGATTTTTTTTCTTTTCTTCTTAAAACTGAATTGATTTACAAAGGATACGAAATGACCTTTGTTTTGTGCTGAGATGATAGTATTAAATGCAATGTTTCCTTACAATTTAACATATTTATTCCATTTGATATGTATATGCATATATTTTTGTTTTTATATGTACATAGATATTTTATATGTAGATATTTTTATTTCTTTTCTTCTTGCATACACATATCCCTTGCCTGGTTTTGCTTTTATGTCTTATGTGTTCAATATAAAATTGTTTTAGTTATTTGTATTGGTTTAACTTATGTTACATATGCACAAACCCACTTATATACTTATTTTTAACATTAATCCTTGTTATTTCTATTTCTATTTTAAGCTTACTATCAAACATTTAGTTAATATTCATATATTCTTATACTTATATTTAATATTAATAAGATTAATTTTATTTTAAATTATTATTATCTATATTACATTCATATGCAATTATTTAGGTTAAATGTTTATAATGTAGAGCTTTTAAATTAAACTGAATAAGATATATTTCATTTTAAATATTTTTGAACGATTTTACTTTGAATTTTCAAATCAATGCTTCCTTCACAATACACATATTTATTTAAATAAATGGTAAATGACAAAAAGTCTTATTTGTTTTTAGAATGACAAGTTTGTATTTTATTTAATTAGATTAAATGCTTATTAAAATAATATTCCAAAATCCCGGGTCGTCACACATATATAATACAAGAAAGCTCTAACTAGTCATCCTCAGCACTACCATCATGTACACCTAGACTTTCTATCTAGTCTACTCATTTAAGAGTATTCGAGATAATAAAAAGCAAAGCATAAATCTTCGAGTCAGACAATAGTTAGATGTAAGTGATAAATGATTCTCATAATACTATACATGTCGATATAGTAAGGAAAAAGGGTATACGAACCATACCTAATATATTTCTACAATCAAAGAGTAAGCACATAACAAACATAATATGCTACTATATAAATATCATAAAAGTGTATTGCAACCTAAGTACAATGACGGGTGTCCAAGTATCCCTATCCACAATGATTGTCTCAAGTGACATCCCTAGACTGATAGATCGTGGGAGAAAACAACAAAGCAAACATAGCATCCATCAAACAATCCTTACTATCAGTCAACATGCTCGGATATATGATGACTTGTATGACCTTCCCCTGCCAAGGATTAATGGAAGTCCTAATTTTTAGCATCACAGCCCGAAGCTGATACTAGACCCATTTCCCCATTCCAGGGTATATGGATCCAATCAACCAATTCATGTTAGCCTTTCAAAGAATCCATAAGGATACTTACCATCCGTGCTTTCGAATACATCGGAAAACACTCCGAGTGTCAATGATCCCTTTTCATGCGTATCCTAGCCTTTTTCTTTCTCCATCTAGTTTTCCATTATCCTCAAGGAACCATTCCACGTTCCTTCTTTCCATGATAAACAATTCAATATTCTATACATATTTCAGCTTTTCTAGAACCCACCCTTTGTGGATAATCATTCCTATAATTCTTTTCAACATCGAGCCACCATCATTGAAACCTAACTTCATACCATCGAGTTACCATCGTCGAAGTCCTGAAGGTATCATCCTTCATCGTGCTATTACGTCACCTTTGTACCCCAAACGAATAAATAAACATCTTCAGCATGACCCGTAGATCCCCCAAGCTCCCCTTTGGAAATTTCATCGACTTTGGTGCAATAGATTCATGTCGGTATCGACCAAAAGAGGTCAGCACCAACCTGAATCTACAATCCATTACTTAACCAAATATTGGCTAAGCATTTCTCTCCCTAACCACTTCTTCTTCGCTTGCTTACCCTTGCTCCATTCCTTAAGCTTCAATCCCCAGTCCACGTGCTAGAAAAAAACTCGATAGTGATCAAAAGTGATCGATATCGACCTGTGTACTTAGCTAATTTTCCAACTCTGATCTTTTGGACCACTTCCTACCTTCAACCTGATGTCTTCCCAGAAATTTTACTTTCGAAGTCCTTAAGCCTTACTCCCATTGCCAAATGCATCTACAACAACACCACCAAGCATTAATCTCATCCTCAAGCAACTCTAAATGACATGCTACTAGAACCTTAGGCTTCTCCCCTCCTCCAAAGCCCCTCCGTCAAGTTTCATCCCAATATGATCACTTTTGCCTTCGTTTTAGCCCAATTTGAAGACCTCTTTCCTAACTTAGGTAAAACGCTAGTAAACTATATTAAAAAAATTCATCCAAAAATATGTATATACATAAGCATTCATCAAACATATACTAGCAATTCAAACAAGATTAACATACAAATTCTAGTCTATATTTAACTTTAAACTAACATGATGATATGGTCTAAAAGAGGTTGTAAAACCATATAAAATCAAATCTAATCTTTTTAATTTTAGTCATAAACATTTTTAAAGATGCAATTAAAGTTTAAAATCATTTTAACATGAAAATCTTATCAGAAAACATCATTTTTAACTGTATGGGAAAGCATAAAATAGCGATGGATCAAGAATCACTTACCTAATACCCAGATTACCACTTTAGATCCACAAATTTGATGTGAATAGCTAAGAACACGATTTCCAAGCACCAAAGTGAAGAATCTATAATCCTCTTTGCTAAGTATCCTTGTAATGATGGATTTTTCGAAGATTAATAAGGAAAAGATGAGCTTTTTGATGAAATTATGGTTAATGGAGGTTTTGGAATTATTTTAGGAAAGTAGGAAATAATTTGGTCTGTCCCACCTCCCCCAATTAGGCACAATTCTTGTGTTTGAACCAAAAATGGCATAAACACCTAAATGAGTATAGTAAGAAAAGCGTGAACAAAGTAAATAAAACATACAGAAACAAGACATTGTAATTTTATAGTGGTTCGAGTAATTGTTGTCTACATCCACCTAACATTATTGATGGTTTACAGTGTTGTTTATACTTCTGTACTTACGGATCGATATGGATCCATAGAAGTACAAGAGAATTATAAAAAAGTTGTGGAAAAGTGAAAAATATCCATAAAAATAAGCCCCCGCCCTCCTATTTATAACTGTACGTTGCCTGAAAACTCGCCCCCATGATCTCCACATTATTTTCTACACCCAAATTAGTTCTCCCAAGAAAAATGGTAGATACCTCACTAATATTCATGGATCATACGATCTAAGGGCTTGGATCGATACCAATCCATAGGTTCTTCATATGGATAAGTCTGAATGCTTTTTCCTATCCCAATTCGTGGTTAGCTTTGTGATTTCCATCTTGTTTTCATTAATATTAGCTTGTTTCTGAGTCCAAATGATGGACTAGTGGAAGAATGAAGTTTCTTACTTCAAGTGCTCGTGAAGATCGATAGAGAATTGCATGGGATCGATGAAATAGAACTTGAAATAGGCTTCTATCATCATCACTTATAAGTAGGAGGAGTTGGGGCTGGATTGGATGAAAAGTTGTTGATCGATACCAATCTAAGTGATTGGATCGATATCGATCCACCACTTAGGTGGATTTTGAGTCCCCATCTCTTGGAGTGGTTTGGTCTTTACCTTGTGGCTCTATTCGTACATGGTTTCTGGACTCTGGGGGTATCTCTTTAGGCTTCCTGCCTTAATAACTTTCAATTTTGACTCATCAAGTTCGTCCATATACTGCCTGGTTAAAAGGCTGGATAACACTTGCCCCCTAATACATGCCTTGCGAATGGAAGGTGTGCTTTGCTCATGAACAAATGTTGAAGTCGATGGAACTTCAGTAATTGAATCCTCTGGTTATCAACTAACCAAGCTATTGTGAATCATTCTATTCCTTTAGATTCACCTGTAAATCAAAGGTTGTTCCAAACTGTGATAGTTGTGGGTTAAGTCCTTGCTTGATTGTCAGTCATAGACAATGATTTCATGTTCTCCTGGAATCGGTAAGCCATGGGCTGTATCACTAATTAGGATTATCCCGTGTTCATCTCGCAGTCACGCACTGAAATTAATGACTCGATTTGGTAATTGCTAATGAATCATTCCAAGATCAAATGGCTTTCAAAGCAAAAATATAAATCCCAATTTCCCCAAGTCATGCATTCGATGGCCATTTTAATTCCTGGTCGCTCCGTATCGTTAATCTAAAGCTCAATCTCTTTGGATCGTTAGTTGTACTCTCAATCTCTATAGACCGTTAAATGAATGCGTGGCCATTCAGGACAGATAGTCAAGTCCATGATATTTTTGGATCTTTAATTGAATCCATAGCCGTTCAAGGCCGATGATTAAATCCCTAGTCTCTCTGGACTGTTTATAAAATCTATAGCTGTTCGAGGTCGATAATCAAATCCATGGTCTCTCCGGGCCACTAATCAAACCCATAGCCATTCGGAGCCAGTAATCAAATACATGGTCTCTCCTGATCGTTAATCAAATCCATGGCCGTTCAGGGCAGATAATCAAATCGATGGTCTCTCCGAACCTTAATCAAATCCATGACCATCCGCGATCGATAATCAAATTCATGGTCTCTTTGGACCCTTTTTGAGCCAAATTCGCCTGTTCTTCGACTAGGGGACTCAACGAAAAGCATTCCTATCTACTCATGCTCTAGTGAGGTGACTTAATTCTTACACTCTGGTTCTTGCTTTCTGGCTAGGACTTAAAGCGATCAATATCGTACAAGTCCTTTCGCTATCTTTCTGACGAGGGGACTTGCACCATGCACTCTAGTCCCATCACTTCGGATGGGACTTAAAGTGATCGATATCAGTCATCACATTTCCCAAAATATGAATATTTAAATCAAATCAAAGCAAACAAAAATAAATCCTAAGTGTTCATCCCAGATATCCGACTCAGAGCATGCTTAGAGACTAATTTAGGTCTCATATACGTGTATGCGGTCCGAGGTTATTATCGTCCTAAGTAGTCATCTGAGACATCCGACTTAGAGAAAACCTAGGGACCATTCGAGATCTCATATACATGCAAGCGGTCTAAGGTTATTATTATATTTATTGCTTAATATGAAAAGTGAAATGCAAGAAAAGAAACAAAAAAGAAAAGTGCGGGAATCGAATTCAACTTCCATCCGTACCGATCATTGGATTTCGAGTCTTAGACCATATCCTTGGTTATTCCTTTATGCGTATGCCTTAGATAATGGTTGCTCCAGCCATACCATTGCAGTTCGGTTCGTCATGTACTATTGCAGCTGGTTACTCCGAACCACTTCTATTAGATCATGAAGGTGTCGGAACTTGTTTGTTTCATGTCCATCTTAGCAAGTCTGTCATTATTGTCCAAAGCAATTCTCAAGTTTAATTCTCAGCCTTCCCCCTGTTTCCTTGAGTTAATTCTATCATGTACTCCTTCGGTCATGCTTTCGCATTCTAATTCACATTCAAACGCTCTACATTATCTCCTGGACATGCATCATTTCCACCCAAGTCAACATTGGCCATGCCCCCATGTTATTGTGGATCGGTAGCGATCCATATATGTGGGTCGGCACCAATCCATACGACTTGTTTAGGGTTCGTTTTGATTTGACCTACTCGGCTCCCAAGTGCATCTTCTCCAGTATCTTACCTTTGGTTCTTATTGGCCACGACTTTGGCTATTCCTGTTTGTCCTATTCCCCTAAAGAAATTTTCCATCATCTCCTCTTGACGGACCATCATCTTTTCCAGCATTATATTCATCATTGTTTCTATCTCTTCCTTGGTTATGTAGATGGATAGAGAGTTGGCTTCTGAGTATGCCTCTTGAGTGCCCCTTGTTGATTTGCTCAAATAGTGGTCTTCCTAGTCGATTGTCTCGTCATTTTGAACATTTTCAAATCTCAGATTAATGAATTCAAGTGGCTCTCAAAAAAAGCACCAAAATGCTTGATTCGAAAATGGCACACACCCAAATGAGTATGATAGATAAAAGAGTAAAGAAACTAAATAAAAATACACAGAAACAAGATACTAGAATTTTATAATGGTTCAACTAATCAGTGCATATGTTCACTTAAATTGGTTGATGGTTTATAGCACCTTTTACACTTCTATTCTTACGGATCGGTATGGATCTGTGGGAGTACAAGAGAATTATAGAAGAGTGGCTGAAAAGTGAAATGGATCCTCTAAAATGAGCCACTATCCTCTTTTATATAGTTGTAGGTTGTTTGAAAACTTACCCCCATGATCTCCACGTTGTTTTCCATGCCCAAACTAGTTCTCTCAAGAAATATGGTGGACACCTCATCTATATTCATGAATCAGTACTAATCTATGGCCTTGAATCGGTATCAATGCATAGGATCTTCATATGGATCACTCCGAATGCTTTTACCTAGCTTCGTGGTTAGCTTTGTGATTTCCATCTTGTTTGCATTATTCTTAGCTTATTTCGGAGTCCAAATGATGGATCGATAAAAGAATGGAGTTGTTGATTTCAAGAGCTCATGGAGGTCAATAGAGAATTGCGTGGGATCGATGAAATGGAACTTGAAATAGGCTTCTGGCATCATCATTTACAAGTAGGAGGATTTGAGGTTGGATTGGATGAAAAGTTATGGATCGGTACCGATCTAAGTTGTTGGATCGGTACCAACCCACCGCTTGGGTGGATTTTGAATCTCTGTTTCTTAGAGTGGTTTGGTCTTTACCTCAAGGCTCTATTTGTACATGGTTTCTGGACTTTGGGGCAATCTCTTTGGGTTTTCTGCCTTGATAGTTTTCAAGTTTGACTCATCAAGTGTTTCTATATACCGCCTGGTCAAAAGGCTGGATAACATCTTGAAATTCATTAGTCGGCCTAAATATGGGCTTAGTTTAATTACCCACTGTCTATTGGCAAACGTAATTTAAAATGGCTATATCTCTTGCACTGTAAGTTCGTTTTCCTATTATTACCACTCTATGGAAAGAGATACCACAAGCCCAATCTAATAGAAGTGGTTTAAGATCGTAATTCAATCTCTATCAAATATTATAGGCCTTACAAAAATTTATAAGTTTGAAATGTCCAATAAAAATTTTAAAGATAGAAAATGACCCTAGTAGTCATTTTCCAAAGTTTCAGAGTTGTACAACTTCATACGAACTAATTAATAGTATTTTATGATCCTCCGATTCGTAAAATACGGGTCGCCACAAGACATCATTGCTGAATGTCAAAGTGCATTTATAAAGGGTAGAAGCATATATGAAATTCACTAATGGCACATGAATGGATTAAATAATAAAAAAGGTGTTAACAAGTTAGGATTAAAGGTTGACGTCCATAAAGCATATAATAAGATTAATAGATACTTTATCCTACACATGCTTAGGTATATGGGGTTACCAACCAAGTTTATTGTTTTGATTAGTTATTGTATTACCACTCCTACATTTTCTACTTTGGTGAATGACATCCCCAATGGATTCATTAATAGATTTAGGGGGATAAGACAAGGGGATCCATTATCTCTTTACCTGGTCACAGTAGCTATGGAATTTTTCACCCTCCAAAATGGAGTTAGCTAGTCACAACAAGTTATTCCAGACACTTCATAGTTTCCAGCCTAGAGTGAGCCACCTCTTACACGCTGATGACTTGATTATTTGCATAAAATCAAGTTATGAAGTAGCTATTTCCGTTTAATATAGATTTTAGAGTTTGGAAGAGAAAGCGGGGCTTAAACTAAATGAGCTTAAGATTAAAAATGCTATTTCAATAAATTTTATAGAAATGAGTGTGAAGTCTTGAATGTATTAAATGTAAGAGAGCATGAACTTATAGCGAAGTACTTGGGTGTTACACTGTTATCTAATAAAACAATAAAGAACGAATGGGCCGAGTTGATAACATAGATAAGAGATAAGCTCCAAGGAGGTTAAGACTCTTGTTCTTTGCTGGCATAATTGAATGGTTCATACAACAATACAAGAAAAAGTCAATTTTTGGTTA